>OW971882.1:2520000-3770000 GCA_943193645.1 Acentria ephemerella
GTGTGAATTTAGTGTCAGGACCCGCATTAGGGGGCTAATATGCTAATAGTTACCTACTTAATTTCTGTAAACTCACAAAAAAATATTATTTAAATATTTCTCAAAGTAGCTCATGTACAATTGCTCGTTCCTAACATTTTATACGAGCAGTGGTGTCATAAGTAATCTCTGATCCGAGTAACACCACTGATTACTAATGGTGTTTGTTACATAGAAATACATAATGTTAAAACGCTACGTTAATATTAATATTAATTTATTTAAGATTTTTTTTGTTGATATGACAACTCCATGCAGGTTCAAAGAGTTTTCTTAATGATTCACGTTATTTGCTAAAGTTTTTTATAAAATGAGTATTTATATTTATTAACCTGTGCATCTTTTGTGCAATGTTACTGAGTAGTTATAAACATAAATAGGGTGGTGCCAAACGGAATAGAGATTACAATTGATACAACTATGTATTGGTATAATTCTGATGATGTAAAGTGGAAGGAATGCACCTGCCCCCGGATTAGGATAAACTTTAACGGCTGAGTGTACCTGGCTTGGAACTTTACACACGACAGTCATATAGATACGAATCTATCGTTGTTGTGATGGTGGTTATGCTCAAAGGTAATTTGAATTTTAGTAACTTCGTCGTGTATGTTTTCTAGGCGAAAGAAATAATTACTTTTATACGGAAACTCGCATGCTACGTACACAAAATCAGCGTAAGAATAGGATTTGCGTAATCCTATTGTACTATACTATACCGTGTGACGAATATAACTTAGCAAGGCAAAGTCAACTTTTTGCACAATTTCAGTAATAAAAGACTTCTATTCTATTATTCATTGGCGATAGTTAGCACAATAAAACTTAAAGTTATGTTTGTTTATAAATAAAGTTTTTAAATCTATTAAGTTATTTTCGTTAACTTATGTTTAAACAAAATTATTTGTGAATAATAACATTTTTCAACAAATTTTCCTGTTTTCAATTAGGAGTTAAATTAAATTGTATTGTAACTTTTTTGAAAAACATATACAAAGACACGTCTATTACGATTTATACGATTCTTATTTTAATAGCCGGAAAAAGAAGAAAATTGAAGTTTGGAAACTGAGCTTAAGATATGATTTACAGAATGTAAGAATATATGCATCCTACAATAAATCCAGGATTCGCGCGGGTTGCTTCTGCTTGGCCATGTCGAAACACTGAATTCTCGCGCTCGTCTGCTACAGTTGCTCAGGAACCTATCCCGAGATACTCGTACCTTACCGTATGCCTTTGTATCAAGAAAAATGAGAAACGAAGACTGAATGGACTTGTGAATTAAATTCAGTTTTTTTTCTTTATATATTGTATAATTATTTACAAAGGATGAATGCGAGAGTAATTCTAACAAAAGATTAAAAATTACGAATATGCAAACGAAGCAGCATTGTATTGAAGTAAGGTGCTGTAATAGAAATAAGGACTACTATATCTGAATTTGGAGAGGAATTTTAGCTATGTGAGACCTGCATAAGTGGCGGCGTGGGTGAATTTATGAGTGTGTGCGTGGCAACGTCAAAATCACAATCAAAAGCTCTGTATTTACATGGACTACATTACTTAGTATTTTTGAATCGTCAAAAATATCATTATAATTATATAATTTGGTGTGAAATTCATAACTTGAGCATTATTACAAAATAAGATTTTCCTTATTCACTGTAAGTCTTAATGCTTTAACATATTCTGTGCACTTAACGGTGTTATGTTGAAATTGTACTTTAAAAAAAATCTTGACGGGGTAGTTTTTGGTCTGTATGTGAAGATGAGACGATGGAAGCGGACTATACCCAGATTCGTCAACCACAGAGGAACTGACTATATTACCTCCAACTGTCGGAACACTACAATACATTATTGTCATTGCATCAGACTTAGGTAAGATGGTGATGGTTCCTATAAAAGAGGCGTGAAAAAGCACTTTTTGGCCCAGCAAGGTGAGAGTCTAGGGCAGTATGTCGCATGCTTCATTAGCTATCTTCAGATTTGGACTCCTCTACTGCTTATCATCAGGTGGTGTTGAGTCATTTGCTGAGCTTTATATAAAAAAACTAGCCAGGTGGACTTAAAAAACCCCAACCACCAACCAAATCGAGCTCAAATTTTCTGCCCCCACTGGGAATTGAACCCCGGACCTCCAGATCTGAAGTAAGTGTTCTCACTAGACCACAGAGGCGGTTAAAATTACTTACTTCAATTGTAGTTATTCAGTTATCTTGTTGTAGCTGAACCGTCGTATAATAAAATGCCAAGGTAATACACCTGGTAGTACATTATCAAACCTATTAAGATTGAGATTCTTTGCCGTACCATTTGAAACTGTGTCATAACGATTGCAATAGCAACAAGGAATAGCAGCTAAAAGAGCTCTTAAGAGCATTTGTTCAAGTATGCTATTACTTTCTCAAGGTGTTACTCCTATAGTTACAGTTAATGCGTGATAATGACAATGTTACCGGAGTGGAATTCGAGTCTTTAAACTTTCACGTGTTAGGAATTTTTAAGTAAACAACCAAAGAATGCGCGATAAAGTTCTTAGCGACATTTGACTTTGTCAACTGTATTCAATACTCACATGTTGCTGCTAAGCATTTACGACCTCAATATATATTTCCCAACTTGTCTACTTATCCAGAAGTCCTGGGTTCGAATCCCAGTAGAGACAATATTTGTATGATGCGTACCAATATTTGCTCACGAGTCATGAATGTTGTATGTTTATTTAGTATATTTCTGATATTTATATACATAATAATAACTATATTTTTCGGTTGTCAAGTATCCATTACAAAAGCTTTTAATTATGCTTAATTTAGGCTAGATATTGGCGTGAGTGTGAGAAATATTATTATTATATACTATCAAATTTGAAAAACATATAATATGTTTTATTAATAATAATATGATTATGATTATGTATAATTTACGCTCATATCATTGTGGGCTCAACTCGCACCTACTCTGTAAAAAAGCGTTCCTTTTCTTCCCCTTTAGAGGCTGTGGGGCTGCTTTACTCCAGCTATCTTAATTCATCCAGGAAGTCACCCAGTGCCCTGACGTCACCAAATACCTCACAGAGATTGCCCGGGGACCCCAGGTAGGTTGCCCGGTAATTGACCACTCCCTTGCATTCCAGTAGTACATTTCTGGCAAGCTCGGCACATGACTATCTGTAATATCTAGGTTAAAATAGCGTCTGTTAAAATTGCTACGACCAGTTAAAGCCCCCGTTACCCTGGAGTATAGAAGTCGAGAAGCGTAAAAGATAATTAATTGAAGAAATGCCTCAAGGAAAATATAGCTCATAGTTCAATAAGGTGCCAAAGTGGTGTACTCAACTAAAGTCGATTGTGTCCAAAATTCTTAGGGAAAAGCGGGGTTTTATAAATCTATAAAAACACAGTTTAGTACGAAGCGTAACCACTTAAAACTTTTCACTTTGAAGTAATGCAAGAAATTTTGCAAAGTTAGCTAATTTCTAAATGCTATGAAGGTATTTCGCTAGCGTTTACACAACAAGAAAGTTAATTGTAATAGTTAAAGAACTACTTGTCTTACTTGCTTGGAATAAAGCCTAAAATTGTAGTTGCATAGCAATCATAATAATCAACTAAAGCCGAAAAGAAATAAGGCAAGCAAATGGTAGTATCTCATCCAGCAGACGGGATTACTCGGTGGGTTAATAAATTCATTTCTCTCGTCTAATTGTAGGTGAACAGCTCCCAAAAGAGTAAAGTTGCCACAATTTATCGCTGTCAACAACGGAATTACGTTGAAATTGGTTTGTTTGAAAAAACTTTGGTGCCTGCTATAAAAGTTGGGCCAATCAGAAACGACCAAGTTAGATGCATGTTCAGGTTTTGATGGTTAATAATTTTTAGTACAACGCTGTTTGCCAGGAGGAATATTTTATGCTCGACGTGGTAAATTCCTATTACTGCGAGCAACGAGAAATTAAAGGCACGAGAAGAGGTATGTCTAATTAAGTCCAATTCTTAGCTCTAAATTGTTTTATGTAACACTATTACTGTACAGAATACCTTGGAACGCTTTATGTGAACGTAGCTTTTAGCGCTTCGCTTTTGTTTCTTTTCATCTCTTCATTATATTTTCTGTTTGCATGTGTTTCATTTTACGTTGAATTTTAATCTAAATATTTAATAAAAACCCTACATATATGCAGCCCATTTTTTAATACTGAAAAAGCTCCAACATTTATGTTAGATCATAATTATTGTTATCGTCGAACGCAAAACAATGAAGTAAACTTACTTAAGTACAACGAAAATAAATAATTTTTATTTTTATTTGTACAAGTTGCAAATTATAAATGTGAATTGCATACAAATGTGGTCTTAGTACATCCATACTCTAGTAAATATCTCAGTAAGCTGTAAAAGAAACATAGGATGTTTCCTATGTTCTTGCGCGATCTTCTAAAACTTGCGAATAATAAAATAAAGTAATCTGCTTATGATGTATTAGTTAGTTAGGTCGGAAAATAATTTTGCGCAAGACTAATCAAAATAATGTAATACAAACATAGTATACAGTATAATTCAAACTCTACCTTGAAGCTCTACCTATAAACAAATTTTAAAAATTCGATAAAATCAACGCTGCCGTCAGAGACCATACTATAAATTAAATTATTATCTTGGTGATATTAAAAGCACGGTAGTAAATTGTTTAATGACGATTCATCAAAAATAAAAAATGTATTAATATAATTCACTACTAAGATGGTTGAGAGCGACAGGTCAAGGCAAGCGGCCCTCCTTGTGAACGTTGCCCTTGTTGTCCATGGGTCCATTTTTCACAGGCCCTCTCTTTTTTATCCCCTGAAAAATACTCAGAGCTGGGACCAAATCTAGGTCGGGACGTTGGGGGATCGGCTGGTAGAGCTTCTCCTCAGCGTCACTAGAAAAGATGTTAAATTTGATTGTCTAAATTAATTAAAGTCACAACTTTTTCTAATTGTTCTTCTATTTTTATCTATATAAAAGTAGCAGTAAGCACTAGAATCGAATATTTAAACCCAAATGAACAAAGTTTAATATTCTGTATAAACTCTTTAAAATGTACTTAAAAAGTTCAGATTCAATAGTGCCATAAGAAATCGCCAAACAGAGCTTCTGAACTAAGTTAGGATTTAATTGTATCAAACCAATGTATCAGTTGGGACCGAAGTTAGCCTGTTCAGGAGTGTACACAAGTTGATCTGTAAGCAAGAAGTTGGTTAGCAGCACGACTCTTTAATCTTGTTAGTTTTAAATAGCCTGGAGCATTGGTCAATTTTTATTAGTTGCTTCGCTTGAAAACTTATTGACTAAAAATAAACGCTTATTCAAGCTGGAAGCTAAAATTTGTAAAAATAAATCGTTAGAAATATAGCTCAATGAACAGAGATGTCGTAATGGGGACCCAAAACTAAAACTACAAACCAATGAGTGTATAAAATAATTATAAAAAAAAAATTAAAATTATTTTAATATATATCAATATTATAATATAATTTTAAAATGCTTTTCTTGAGACCATTTCAAATGACCTCATTGAAAACACCTGTTTTTAATTTCACTTTGAAATTGGCTTAGAAATTCAACTATGCAGTAGTATTTATGAAAGTTTATTTTATGTCTATTGCTAATTGGAATAAATTGAAGGCTAAGCCAGCAAGCGTTGCATGTCTCTTGTGCTGCTGATTCTAGTTAAAATACGGACTCCCATATAATCGAACTGCTTGCAACTGATTCAAACAATACCACATAATGTTTATTAGGAAATTTTCTTCCGAAGACAATGATACTTCAGCTAAAATAATAAACGGTGATGAATCTTCAGCTTATCAAGTGCCTATCTACTTTTATGAATATTATTCAAAGTTTTATTAAATTTCAACATTTAATTATGTCAATAAATTCACGTAAATTTTAATTTTTTAAAAAAGAACTTATTTGCAATGACAGTATTAACCATAGGTACTTTCAGATGACTGTAAATAATTTTAGTTACCATCCTTGCAATAAATTTAGCATCTAAAATTGTTCAACAGTCCCTCAAAAGCCTCCATTATTTGCTCCCATTACAACCATTAATGCCGTTGTTAAAATTAAATTTGTAATTTATGCAGATCTTGAGTCTCCGTTATAATTAATTCAACATTCCCAGTGTTCCCTGTTTAAGGAAATTCGTCATGTAAATTGGGCTTCCGTTAAATATTTAACTTTTAACCTTCAGTTACGAATTAGAGGCTGACAATGTGCCAAGGGCTATTTAAGTAGTCAAATTACGTCTAGGCCGGTTCATTAATCAGTGTCCAGTGTTGGTTGCTCGATTTTTCCCTTAAAATAAGCCTCAATGAATATTAAAATTAGGAAACTTCATTTCTAACGCTATTTTCGAAGAAAGAAGGATATTGTATAGGTACAAATAAAACACTGCAATACCTAATGCTTAAAAGCTTTTAGTTCGTCAAAATATATTTTCGCACAGAAATTTTAAATGCATTAAATTCTGGTAAACAAACGGTTTCTTTGTTTTATGGTTTGCAAGAAATAGCAAATTAATATCATTTATAGAAGAACGAAAAAAGAATCGAGTATGCATCACAAAACGATCAAAATGATGTTAAAATCTTTTTCAGTGACAATATTCTGAAGTTTAAATCAAATAAAAAGCTCTTTAAAATCGTGAAAAAGTTTCTCAAATATTTTTGGAGAAGAAACTCCAAACTTTTTCATATTTCGTGTCAATATTCTTAATATTAATACATTTTTTGGCGAATCATCATTTATCAATTTACTTTCACGCTTAGTATCATTAAGATAATCATTATCACTTGTAATAGTAAGCTTTCTTAGTATCGCTTTTATTTCGCTCTTATTGTTTAAAGGTAGATTTATTGGTTAATGGTAATTTCTTAATATCTAATGGAAGTTTGTTATAATGTTTGTACTATTTATTATACACTATATCGTGATCAAAAATGCGTTGAATGATTTTCCTTTAAACTGCAATAACTAAAGTATTTCGGTAAAATTATAAAAAGGATGATTTTAAGGGTAATTCTAAATAAATAACAGCCTACCTAAAATAACAAAAATATTATTATTCTCTCCTTTGCCAATATTCCCATATATTAATAAAACCCATAATCACTGTAAAATTTTTGAAGAATAGAGAGTAGAATAGAGAGAATAGGGTCTTGTCACTAACTTATTGTACTATGTAATTTAACATGAGCTATTTCAAAATGAGCTGACAGATTGTAATATAAAATCGCGTGGAGACGAAGCACAAAGGAAGCGGTTACGATTTGATTAAGCGATTTGACATTGTTCAAGTAGTATTTTTGCTTTTATCAAAACGAGCAAATAAGTTACATCTCATTTCGTGATACGAATCTACACGATATAACGCGTTCGGAACACGCGAACGAAAGCGCGCGCGAGACTTCATAAATGCAAGAAAATTGTTAGTATTTGTTCTGGCTCTTTCGACAAATATAAACCTTATTTACAGTGCCCTTAAAACTAAAATGAATTGTGTGAGATTCTAGCGATAGCAGATCTCCACACCCAAGTGATTGATTGTATGTTGAAAGAAATATTTGTCAAAAAATCTTGTTTAACTTGCTGATTTTTGGAAAAGATCACTCAGAATGTGCGTGTATGAAAAAATTATGATTTATATTCGTTACTTCGGTAACACTAAAATTTAAGTCAAAAGTAATACGTCGGCTGTATGCTGGCTCTGTTCCCAAAATGTTCTGCTCGCTCTAACAGCGGAGGATTCGAGTGAGACCTCGCCAAGGGCTTGCTGCGACGCTACTGTTTAAGAAGGCGTCAATACGTCTTAACGTCGTACTACACGTTAAAACAACGCAGGCTTAATGTGTAAGACATGCACTGCTGCCTGGGTTGCACTCTCTTTGCCAGTTTAGCCGGTAATAGTGCGTAATGCATATTAATTTTACTAATTGCCCTGCGACATAAAAGGCAATGTGAGTATCGATGAAAATAAATCAAAATCGCTCAAAAATTTATTTAAACTTGACACAATGTAACTTAATTTGTATAAAAGAATTCGAACATAAAAGGTATATGCTAGGATCAGCAACTCTATTCCATTAACCTTTGAATTTTAATTAGCTCCCATTGATAAAATGTAAATTTTCAATAAATTAGCTTATTGACATAATGTGTCTTTTGTTCATTAAAATATAAGTCTATATTTTAATTATGTATTTCTTTTTGAAGTTGTTGATGCACTATTCTATTCTAAGTTAAAATTATATCTGAAAGCTTAAAAATAATAGAAGCAAGTAAGGGCACATAAGTAATAAAGACGTAGGTGTAACTTCTGCCAGATTACCGAGTCCCCTTTGATATTTTCTTATTAGTATATGAACTAATGTGCGGTAATAACTCTTTCCAGCAACATAAAGTAGCTCGCTTCTAATATATTTTGACTATCGCCTCCACAATACAATTCTATTTGTTTCATACAACTCACGATATTAACAAGATGTCCTGTGTTGGTTTAACCGTCTCCACAAATAGGGCATGTATTTGTGGAAAGTTCGGAACTTGTGGAACTGGGGACTCCTTTGTAGCCTGACTTACAAATACTATTGAGCTGCTCTGATTTCGATTTAAGGTTTCTGTACTTTACAAGAAATGGAAAACCTGAACACTCTGTAATATATTACACATATATTGTGTGACCATCAAGCTTATTGCGCAACTTCAATCGTAAATCAACACTATCGTTTATCAGCTTCATCTAATGTTCATTGTTAATACATCGCTACTTTATTAAGACGTAAAAATGATAATTAATGTTGTCACGCAGTAATAAGCCAGTAAACTGCTGATTACACTCATTGACATTGGTAATTTATAGGGTTTCATAATATATGTGTATGAGTTCATAATATTTGAATTACATTATCAAAATCTTCTATTTGTTCCTCTTCTGCGCACAAACCACCTACATAAAAGAATCATATGAGGAGCTTAAGGCTATTGCACCACCTATCAGCCTAATGCGAGTTGGTAAGTACAAGCGGTTGTAGTAACAACCGGGGCAAATAGGGGCTCGAGACCCAAAAACGGCAGTGTAACCTAACATAACAAAGATTAGTTTTAATTACGCAGATGTGTGAATAGTTTTTGCTATTCATGTGAGAGTATAGAAGTCTGATGTCAATAGTGATATCACAGGTAAGAAAGATGGGAAGGAAGGAAAGGTAAGAGATATAGTATTTAGAGAATATATAAGAGAGAATTTAGGAGAGTAGAGGATATAGTTAAGAGATATAGGAGACGAGAGAGAGAGAAGAAACTTATAGTTCTTTCATTTTTTTCAACTCTTGACCGTTGAAGTTCAGTTGGTAGGTATGAATAAATAGAGGTAGGTATGTATAGGTACCAGAAGAAATAATCAAAGCGGGAACAATAAGGATCCAATTTATTATAAGGCCAACGTCATGTCGACGACGTCACGCGAGGCTCGCGTGTGTTGCACAAAATTGTTATTGATTTAAAATAATTACAGGCTTGGCTGGACAAACAGCGATGTCGTGTTGAACTGCACGAAACCAAACATTTCTACTCGTTGTAAATGTCCATAATTCAAAAATTAAGATAGTTTTATTAAATACCAAAGTACGTAAAATATGCCGACACAAGTATTGGCAACAGTAGCCTTGGAAAATCCGGTTTTTAAAACATAATAATATCTGTCGTCTGAAATTATTTTACTCTTAAAGTTTTGACAGGTTTTATGTACAGATTAATTGACATGAACGTTTTCTGACATTTGACAAACAAATCCTATGGCCTTGGCGTAATATTTCGCAAGTTGTTTAAATAGTGATTTTTTGTAATATATAAGACTGTATTGCAAATATGAATTTAATCTAATTTATGGTGCACAATTAAGCATATTCTATCTAATTTTAAATAATTTAAGAAAATCACATTTTCTCGATACAAATACTTTTTTAATATCACTTAGGAGTTTATAATAGCATACGTCTCGTAATACTAGCTTTATAGGATCTTTTTTCTTTCTTTATTACAATATCAATATCACTCAGCTGCTAATTCAAAGTACCCGACGAAAATTTAATGATCTCAATATTGTTAATGCTACGTCCTAAAGCGTTTTCTTATCTCCTATAGTTTGTTTTAACGATGTCTCCAGTTTTTTATGGTTGTGAGCCTCGACTTTTGCAGCTATATAAATTTTAGTACCTATTAGTGTAAAAAATATTTTTTAAACTAATAAAGTGAGCGTCAAGGATTACTTCCGCTATAGCGGTCTTAATAGTGAATCGCACGTTTTACTTGATGTTAAATATTATTTATAACTATTTAGATATAAGTTATTATAATTTTAATGAAATATTTCAACGTTTCTCAGCGTTGCTACATAATATGTCTTTACATAAACATTAATGTTTATAAGGCGCTATTGTTATTTATTCTAAAATTTTTGACGCAAACACATCAATCATCGTGTTTTACTTTAGCTACAGCCACACATAGTATATTTACTTTTGTTTTTATATATAATTGCGCCATTTCATCAGTATATTGATTTTGTTCGTAAGTGAGTCGTATAAGTCAAGTCCGAATTGACTTAAGCGACAGATCTTATACTTTTTTAAATGCTTATTTAGTTGATGAGCCACAAATAATAATCAAACAAATCCAATCATTTCTTCTACCATTTATTGTGAAGATCCTTAGCAAACAAAAGAAGGTCTAAAAGTATATTTTCAAAGCTAACGTGCGTGTTTACTCCCAACTTAAGCGAGAGTTAAGTGCTCATTATCACATAACCTATGTACATAGTGTTCGGAAAGAATTAACTTTTGTCCATAAACCTAGATCGTAACGATTATTACACTTTATGGACGTTATCGTATTATCCGCTTAGTTTAGGGCTAACGTACACAGAGCAGCATCAAGGGCTTCGAACTTTTTCTTGGTGACTGATCGCTACACTCAGTGCTTTAATACAAGTGTGAGCTTAATATTGAATGTAACGGAATGCGTTTGCTTTATAGACAACATTTTATATTTCTAAGGCAGATTAAAAAAAAATGTGTTTCTAATATTTTATATTAGCTGACCATTTGCGAAGTTTCTATTTGATTTAAACTTACAATACAGATACTGTCATGGACGCGTCTCCTCAATAGGTACTACACACTGTCCCCACGCGTCAACACTTTCTCAGCTGATATCATCGATTCACTCTTAAAGCGTTATTTTAGCCATTTGGTTGAGTGAGTACATCCATTATTAAATGCCATTATCTATACTAATATTATAAAGCTGAAATGTTTGTTTGTTTGGTTTAACGAAATAACATCCATCCATTTATTGATCTAATATCATGCTACGACCGCATGGAGCTTAACATCTATGAAAACTGTTGCAAATACGAGAAAAAAATATTCTTTCTCAGAGCTTTCGTTGTGTGCACGGCGTAAACGTAGCGAGTCACCAAATAGTGATGCAGTATAGAAGCAAATGCTAAATCTCGCTACATCGATACTTTAATATTTTAAAATCTACGGTTTCCAGTTTCAAACCGTAGCCAAATTAATTACTTGATTACTTGAGTACTCTATGTACTTTGCCCTAAACAAATTCTTTACCTACGTACGACAGGCGTTTTTAAGTTGACAGTTGTAGCAATATTCATTTTAGTGTCAGAAACAACTAAATTTATTTTGTCTGACAATACTTAAGTTAAAAAGTCCTGAAATAAAAACGTTTTATAGGGAATTAAATAGTATATCAAATTTGTATTTTTTTTATTAAAAATATTAAAACAAAAATTATGTTTATGCTTTTTATACGAACAAACTTCTGCACTATTTACTGGCTAGATTACATTGAACAGTGTTCTCACTGATACTAAAGAACTTTTAGAAGGAAAATACGATAAAAGCATTTTTATAGCGTAAAGACAAGACTATATAGAAGATGTTGAGAATAACTATTGACATCTACTTTAGTTAATAAGGTTCAATCTTGTCAGTGTGAACTTTTTAGCCATTTACATAAATTTGAAGAATGGGCGAGGGGGGTAGGTGGCGGGGAACATGGTTCGTCTTCATCCGCCATCTTAGGCATACGAGAGATATTGCAATACTACATCTATGCGTTACACTGACAGATGACAGTTGACGTTGGAACTTTAAACCTTTCTAAAGAGCAAGTGATACGCCATTCTAATTGCTTAGAATTTGGATTGTTACCTATGAATTCATTTTTAATTTTTAAGATAACCCTCATTATGGATTGTTAAAACTAGTAGCTACGGGTTGGCATATTTAAAAAAGCCTTAAACTTATTAATAATATAAATAATTCATAATATACTTTACTTAGACGGCTTTTTCGTAAAAATATGATCACTATAAAACATGTCACAGAAAATAAAATTGTTACACCCAGTGAGCCGTTATATATTTGACAAACAGCTGAAACTTGAAATTCTTATTCAACAAAAATTCACACATCATGAAACCCAATTGTATTATTCCCAAGACAAGCCAAAAGTTGCTAATACAACATTTTCTGAAAGCGCAAGAAATATACACAGACGTAGAAAAGTTCGTGACACCTCAACACCAAGCTAAGATGGATGGCTATAATTTTTTCCCTTGTAAATAATATATTACAAGCAAGATAAAGGCAAGGGAAGCTCCACCTTGTTTTAAGCTTAGAGCAATAAATCTGGTGAGTCGCGAATCGAGTTAACTCTCACAACAAATGTGCGTGTCTAAAATTTTCTGTTTCAACTTTTTCATTGTCCAGCGCAGTGCTCGGATTAATTTTTGTGTTTCTGTGGGTCACATATTGTTGATTTGATATCAAATATTATTGCGGTAGAATATTTCTGCTTTATTTCTAGCTGTTTCATCGTTCTCAAACCCAATGTTACATTGCAAACATCGATAGAGGTCTATTTAAAACAGCTGCGTATATTTTTGGTTTGTTTATGGGAAATCTATTGTTCAAGTAATTGATGATCACATTTATTATTGTTTATAAAACGAATTGTTTTAGTATGCTAACACATTTTATTTTGGTTGCATTTACTTTGGTAGTGTACTACCGTAAAACGAGCCATTGATAGACGAACGTGTAAATGTGGACCGAGGAGAAGCTAAATCACACACACGTTATTCCATCCGTGTATAGTTGTGGCTAAAACTTGTGCAGTACTTTTTCAAATTTTGCACAACAATTCTTTGTAAAAAATATTTAAAATAACAAATATTTCCGATTTCGGTTGTAACTTGAATTAGTGTTTAAGTTTATTCGTAGCTTTTACTTACTTATAACAATAAATAAATTATTAAAATCAGTCATTTTACAAGCCCAATAATAAATTTTCCCGCGCCAAATTGCACATTTCAATTTTGTTTAACGAAGGACCGTTCTATTTAAACCCCGTTCGAAATTTAAATAAAATATATGATTAGTTACCTCCGTGGTTGTTGTACAGAGTAAAATGATTGTTCGGTTTTTAAATTGCAGGAGAGAAAAGAATTTCATATCTACACAACCTGCTATTCGTTACTAACGTTATTTGATCTATTGTATTGATTGATTTATTTCGAAGAGCCTTTTTAAAAAAATGTTTATGATTATTATGCCCAGAGATGAATGTTTTGAAATGACAAGACTCACGTTCTCATCTGTTCTTTGAAAAAAAATATGGTATTGTGGTATTATAAAATGCCGTTTCGAATATTTTCGAGTATATGCAGTTGTTAAGAGCCCTTAGTGTAAGGGCCAATTTGTTCCGAGCTTTCGGGCAGAGGAAAACCTTCAGATCACATAGACATCAAGAGATTTATCAGTGCATGTTTTGATACACTATTATCTCTTATTTTCCTTTTGAAAAGGTTCACAATAGGGAAACGGTTTGAGTATTGTTATCTATTTGACAGTAATTGTTAGACATAGAGAAGGTTTCTTTGATTCTTTTATTTATACCAAAATCTATTCAAGACTATCAATTCCTTAACTCTTAGATTTTAATGAGAAAGCTCTCTTTTCTAAAGGAAACGCTATAACTTCAATATTCATCTCGTTCTTTCAATGTAATTGTAAAAGGGACAGCTGTCTTATTACGTGACTTTAAAGAAAGTGTATTCAACTTTGACTTTGTAATCGTTAGAAATGCAGTTCTTAAAGTAAATTGCTGCATATTCTACATAGGTTTCTAAATTTAAATTATTTGCTACCTTTTTCCTATTCATAATGAGAGAGTTTGATTGGTCTACCTATTAATGAATTTAAATTCATATTGTGCCGTCAGATCAGGCCAAATACGTCACATTGTAATAAAATGAAGAAGAAGGAAAACTTTTTAGAAAGCAGTCCTTATTACTTACAATGAATGTAAGTAGGTAAATTAACAGTATGATTGCGTAATTATAATGCAAAAACTAATAATCGTCTAACTTGGTTAAGAATTATAGTACTATGTAGAACTAAGAATTTAATAAGTAATATGATAATTAATAAATCTTACTTTAACTTTCACTTTCTTTCTTTTTAAAATTTTTTTACAAGTATAATTTGATTTTTGGTATCATTTAATATTTTCAATAAGGTTTTGAATACTGGGACACCGTGTCATATTTCTTCCCGATCTAAAAAGAAACAAAAACTAAATAAACCCGTTGAACAAAAACAAATCATTAGCTCATGACCATCAGGAAACAAATTTAAATGTTTCTATGAAAATGTTTAAGAGTGGTTAATAAAATTCACTTATGTAAGTAATTTAATTCGGTCATCCGATTTTTCGTCATCAACGCTAAATTAAATTAATTGCATCCATATAACGAATTATACAAGTCGATTTTTGTGTGTTCTGATTAATTTTCTTTGCGGTTTTCTGTACGCTTTCGTTGTGTAAAAATTAAACATGAATTTCGAATCGAAAACATGAATATCACTGTGTCATTTTTAAAGAATGAATATTTTGTAAGCTATTTTAGGTTTTAGTTCTAGTTCTTTCTAATTTACGTTCTGGTAACGGTTCATAGAGGAATAATTACAGATAAAATCATGCCAGTCATTGGGGTGATTATAAGGATAACACCTAAGGTTGTGTGCTAAGTTCCGTATATTACCAGTTTGTTGTAGAAAAGGGTATACACTATCACGGCATACAGGACATGTTGCCGTTGTATCATAGTAAGAACATAAAAATTGACCATAGGAACTTTGTGTTGCATACAGTTTGGTAAGACAGACTGCCAGCTTACTTATATAAGTTGAAACTAATTGAAAATCGAAGATGTTCACTAAAGTCTATTTAATAATGTGATATATGATAATTTTCAAAGCCTTTAATGCAGCCAATTGTTTAGGTCCTATACGAGCAACTATTTGATGAAGTCATAAATAGTCCAGCGATTACAGATGCTTTTATCACAAAGAGTACTTAGCATTTTCCACTTTGTAAAAATCAAAGGAAGCGTTATATTGACATCCTTGGAGAGAACTACCTCTGCTCACAATACAATGCTTTTTCATTGAATCCTGGTGAATTTACTTAGGAGCTCGTTGTCGTATTGTACAAGCGCTTTGTTTTCATGTACAGAAACGTTACATTCAAAATATAAATATTCAATAATATTAAAATATATCATCAATAATTAAAAAAAAACTTAGTACATACTAAAGTCTATTTAAATTGATCGAATGATTCATTGATTGATTGTAGAGCACTATTTCCATCTTCTTCTTACAAACATGTGTTTGAATTTTTATTTAAAATTAGAATATGTACAGTAATAATTGTAAATATCACAAACCACATAATAAGCAAGTTGTCACACAATCTTAAATGTATATTTATTAAAATAAGCTCGTATTAAAATCAAATATACTTACAACGAAATATTTATTAACCACTAACATACCTGTCTATTAACATTTATAAGAGGATCTAATTCTTCATGAAACATGAACATTAGATATCAAATCCACATTAACGCTACACCGCGTCATGCTAACGCTCTGAAGATCCATATTTAATCTTTGGGGTATTATCTGTGGTATTAGGATTCTACTGTACTCTTTATTTTCAACTCAGCTAGAATGGGACAGATATACTAATTAATATTGTGAATTGTATAAACTCGAAAACGTATAGTATATTATAATATATTATAATTACGTTAAAGTTACGTTACGTTAGCTAAACGCATTATTACATGCTATTAAAACAATAAGGATTCAATAAAATGATCAAAAATAAAGATACCTGCTTCAGAAGGTGCGTTAAGGCATTGGTCCCGGATGCTGTCACCAACACGCATTGGCCCAGTGTAGTGGGGTCTCCAAATTCCTAATGTTTCTCCTATGTAGTAAGGCTGTATATAGATTGTTGATCTTACTCACAGTTCAAATCAAATAAGTAATTTTTTTCTTAAATCAAATTTATTTACAAGTAAATTAAAAATAAATTCACACTTAATTTTTTTTTGTCATGTTCATTCAATCAAGAATTTAATATATCCTCCGATTCCTCATACGTGGCAGTTGTAGCTATTACAATTTTAATATGTCAGTGGGTATATATTTAATTTTCTATTTAATCTGTTACAGTAATACATATTTTGTAAGATTGTTTATCGAACTGTCTACATGAAAATGTCGTTCTTACTTTATTTAGTTTTACAACTGTATATGGATTAAGTTTATTTGATAATATGTAAAATTAATAATCATAATAATTGATAAATTTTGACTGTAAGGTCAACAAAAAGGAAGCAAGTTGAGTAATCACTGCTGAAACAACAGCCGAGTTGAGTTCGAGTAGAGAGTACCATTACCAATTTTACATTTTCTATTCAACTTGACTAAATACATTAGACAAACATATTATTATAATGAGTTTTCATAACACTAAGGCGTTTTTTAAAATAGTTCATGTAATTTATATTCCGTAAGATGGAGGTCTGTCCCAGTCCACAAACTCCTTCGAAGAAAATGCAATACCTTATACGTAACACAAATAAAAGTACATCTTTAAAGTTACAAGGTAAGTCGTAACAAAATAACCCACGTCTACCTACACAAGAGAAGGCAAATGTTTAACTTGAAAGTTTATCAACCCATCAAAGACGGCGTTGCATTCTTTAGAAAATTGAAAATAACTGTACACTCAGAAACGTTTAGGGTGAAGCGAAATTTATTAGTTTCAAATACAATAATATAATTTATAGTTTTAAAGTTAAACCTTTTAACAGTCCGTATCATATTTGTAAAATGTATACTATGTTTTATTTTGATTTATTTACATGTTTATTTGGCTTTTGTTTTTACAATCTGTAACATGAAATGCAAAAAAATCCAGTCACTCGCCTCTTTGTTGCACCACCAATAACCCCTTGTGTAAGTTTCAATCGTATCGCTAGTTTTTAAGATCAGCTGTCAAGTCTAAATAGAAAAAAAATGTTTTCAATTCTTTACAACATTGGCGCTGTCGTTTTTATACGATTTGACAGGTGAATGGTTCATTTTGATTAAATCTTATACCAGGGGTACATGGCGGGAATCCTTTACTGGAACACCCATTCGCTTCTCCAAAGTTTTTATAACGCATTTTTATAACGGGTGGACAGTAGCTAGGGAAGTAAGTGTCATGCTACCTAAATGTTTTTGCAAACGACCTCTCTTATTACTCACCATCAGAGCAACATTTCTCGGTTTTAAAACAGAGCTTAAAAAATTTAATCAAAAAAGTTATTACACATTAATCTAATTGCTGATATTTAATAACATAACATATCGATAACGTTATATCGTATTTATTATTATTTTATTATATCTACCATTAGATAATAGTAAGACATTACTTCGAGCCATGTAAAACGGCATATTTTTTATCAACTTTATCATTTAAACCCATAAACTAGACGAACACACGATATACTAATTAACGATAAAGTTACTAAAAACGATAAATATTAAATGTTCTAATTATATATGACCTATTGGATTTTTGACATTACTTTTATTATTATTATTTCTATGAGAATAGGATATTTGACACAGTTTTAGTTTTTTTCTAATAATTTATTTTCATTCATAAAAACTTTTTAGTTGTTAATTTTACTTTTCTGTTGCTCCAAATTATTACAACCGTCAGAGTTCCTGTGTACTATCTACTCCATTGTGATATCTCAATAACCACAATGGACCATAACTGTATTGAGAGATTTATTGATCGTTATAACAGAAGACAGGTGCAGCTGATGGAGTTAGATTGTTAATTCTAAACCAGAGGAGCTGGGTTTGAGCTCTATTAAGAGTAGTATTTTAAGTCATAGAAGTTTTAATAAATATTTTTATCTATTTATAAAGTTACTTTTGAACGGTTATCCTCTGTCTCTGTCTCATTTATTAAGTTGCAGACAACTGTGCATTTTTATCAAGATGCTTTAATTCCCACTGATATACAGTTTCTGATTAATCGTTTTCATCTCACACCAGTATTCTCCTTTACTCGTCCATCACAATACGGGCGGGATTATCGCATCGAACGTAATGCTCCCCTATCTCTTAACACCCGATGATAGAAGGGCTCCCGAACCCGTTACACGTCGGCAATAATAACAATATTTATTCGTTTATATCAACAATGAAACCCGTATACCTGTCAATATTGGACAACAATACGTATTCTTGTTACGCTCGCTAGGAAAGTTTCGAAAAAAAATATTTTTTGGAAAAACGGTTCACCAAAAACATGAATCGTTACATCAGGTTCTTTACTGTTGTATTTTACAAAGATTAAGTAATTTTTTAAACTAAAATTAAGTTATTAACCTATCTTTCATTCTGAATTTGAATAGTATTATGGAATTATGGAAACTAACATGACGTTCATAAAAAGACAACCTTTAAGAAACGTCATGTTAGTTGGCATTTAGATGATCCATATACTATTGATTTATTTTAATTGGGATGTTTATTGCTAAAAAATCTTAATTATAAAATTGCCATTTTAGAAACAACAAAAATGACGTTACTTTTCGTCTATCAGAACTGGACCCCTTCATAACTTCTTTGTTACGACGATTTTAAAGAACTTAGTAAATGAGTCTATTTAAATAAAGATATTTTGACTCTTGACTTTTGGACATAAATTTAATTTTTATTCATGCACAACACAATCAAGGCAACTGTGTTAAACATAAAAAACTATGTAACAAATTGACATTTGCAAAATATATTAAGGATACATCACCTCATCGACGTAGTTTCAAAAGAATGTCATTTTAATTTTCCACCTTACACACTTAAAATGCATGTTATATTTTTATTAATTCTTAACGGGATAGCTCTTCATCTGATCTGATGGTAAGAAAAGATAAGGCTGAAGATAGAAGCAAACTACACCTGGATTTCTCCACCACAGAAAATCTGGCTATCTTGCCTGCATCTGCCGGAAATCAACAACGCTGTTAACATTATTGTTATGGCTGTAGACTTAGGCACGATGATGGTAGATAGCCAGGCGGACTGAGAAAAAACCACAACACCAAGCAAACTCAGCATTTTTTCCGAAAATTTCTGCTCCCACTGGGAATTGAACCCCGGACTTCCAGATCAGGCGGTCTCAGCTACTAAACCATTAGAAGGGGTTTTATTATTTATAAAATATATACATTATATGGCAGGTATAATGTTTCTTTATCGTATAACAATAATTAGATATTAGATATTGAACCCTTTTAAGGACATATAAGATTTAAAACACCTGATCCATCAACCGTCGGTTCTCTCTAGTTCAAAATCTTATGCTTCGCGTGTATGAGAATCAGGCTTATAAGCATAATATGATCATAGAACAAGGTTAGAACTTAATATCGCGCAACATCATTCCAATAAGTATTTTAGTGAATTTTTAAAAGCTTATTTTGATGATTTAGGAAACGTACCACAATTTTGTGGGTCTCTTTATAATTCATAGCATTAAAACGTCGCGGAGTCGATGAAAGCGAAAGGGATCGTTTAGATCGGAAGGCTGACACGCAAGCTGTGTAGGTTGCCCATAAAAACGAACTGGATTAACGTTTGATGAAAATATATTTATTAATCGTGAGTTTTATTAATGTGAGAAAGGTTTAACGCAGACGATTTTATGTTTATTGTATGCTTAATTCTTGTAGAAGGTTTTCACCTCCACTTGTATTTTTTGCACATAAATAAAAAATGAATTAGGTTAGAAAGAGTTGAATTTTTAATTAGAAGAAGAAAGAAGAGAATTAAGAATGTTTTTTGACCAAATAATAATTAACTAAACTTATTAAATGACAATTTTTAATGTTTTTTTGTGTTCAACATAAAAAAACCAATAATCGAACTACGTTAATAATTAAAATCGACTGTATCTTATAAACAATAATAATTTAGAGTAAAATTTAGAAATTGACTCTTCAAAAGCCCACTTTATCAATGTCTAAATAAGATTCATAATTTTAAAGGACTTTTTTTTATACAAAAAGCATCGTAGTACCTTTGATTTCTTTAGCTTTGTTATTTATGTATGTGAGTTTATTACAAGTATTAGTGTCTATAATACTGTGTACAATCTAGATTTTGTACCATTCATTATTGTATTTTTGCCGAATGATTTTTCTGATCGTAAACTATTAATAGAATCAACAATCAGAAACTATAAATTTGCCTATAAAAATAAATTGAAAATTTTATAGGTTAATAATAAAAGTCGTATCACGGCATTATTTAATTACCTTATCCACAAATATAAAATCGTTTATTTGATTGATTGGGCTTGGGCAAATGAATGGAAAGTGCTGTGTGAATGGAATGGTATAAATACAGTACTGATTAACTGGAATCAAATTTTTAAATATTTTCCTGAAAAGGTAATTCCTTAAATAATTATGGGTACCCTACAAATATGCGGTGCTCACTTTGATTGATAGGGATGACACAGCAAAGAAAGTCCCGTAAAATAACAATTTTGTTTATACCCTCATATTACGTTCGTAATTTACTTAACAGGTTTTATATTAATATTTTTAAATTCCGTCGTATTTATTATATTATATTCTATTGAATTTTGAGTACATTTATTTTGAAATACTCAAAAATTTCTGAATAGTTGCGATTCTTATTCAAGTATAACAGTAAGCCTCACATATTTCATAAAAATTTCCTTAACGAGAAAAGTCTTTTTCCACCAATATACGACGAGGACTCTGAAGAGATTTTAACCTCAAACCACCTTCCTAACAAAGCTGCCATGTCCATCACCAGGGTTCTAAACAGTCACTACTACACGCACAAATAATCCCCCCCCCCCCTTTATGTATAAATTTGATTTTTACAATTTTTTAATTTTATATTAGGTAAGTATCTAGTGATTATAGGTACTTTTATATTTATTAATTTATTTAGGTATTAGTATTATGCTTTAGAGTTAGTGGAATTGAATTTCTTAAATGTTTTCATTTTTTTTTAATGTATGGTGTACAATAAAGCATATTTTATCTCTTTCTTTTTTCTTGTTTTACCTTTCAAACGCTGTTGACGCCTTATTCTATAGTTTCTAATAATCTACTGTGAAAAAATGTCTTAGGCAACGAAGTGAAAATCAATAATTAATAATGTACCAGCCACTAAGCGCAGAAGTCTAATGAAATAATACTTATTACATTCCATCAGGCAGGATCAAAATTATTCTTGTCAAAATATATCCAGATCAAAATGTTTCGATTTTTCGTTTTGCTTCTCCGACTGCAAATACACCTTAAACAAACAAGGTTTCTATCCAATACCAATACTTTTAAGTGTCTGGTCCTGCAGTGTGAAAGCTGTTCAAGGTTCATCTAAGAAGATTTAAGTTTGTAGCAGGGCAATAAGTTACAAAGTTCTCTGGAACAACTAGTTAGAATAGAAAAAGATTTACATGTAAATGTCACATTTGCCCTAGCGAGACTTGAAAACGTAGTCCATATCCAAGGAGCCCATAGCTAGGTGTAGGTACTTACAAATCGGCCAACCGGTCGATAATAGAAAAGTAATTTAATTACTCTGTTCACATTTCTATTTGAGAATTTTACTGCATTTAAAATTCCATTGAGAATTATTCTTAGCTTTTTTATAAACACATATCAATAAACAAACAAACAATTTTCGAAATCTACTTTGATAAAGTTAATAGTGAAATAAAAAGTCCAATAAAAAGCTGCCGACGCCATAACTTTCGTGGCACGCAATATTTTTTGTGGAATATAATTCTCCGTGTGCGTTTATTACTGAGTTACAATTTACATAAGAACGTTTGTCCTTATTGCAAACCTATAGAGTTCAATTTTGATCGAATGTTTCACCTCAGAGTGTAGCTTAATCGGTCAGTTTTCACCGAGCTTTTATGTCGTGCGTGATTTTCGGGACACACAGCCGAGGTGGCATATAGAATTAATTTGTGTTAAGTGTGTTATAAATTATGCTGAAGATAGTATAAAAATAAACATGTTAAGCGATTATTGCCTTTGATGAATCAATTTACAGAAAACTTTAATAAGTCTTGTTCATAATTTTTTATACAAAAAGGATGGCATATAAGTTTTTGATAGTATTTGACAAGGTGCTTTACCCAGTCTGAAAAAAAATGCTTAATGTCTAAACCATATAAGACATAACCCCAAATCCCGACAACGATTTCTGAATGACTCAATTATTACTATGGAATGTTTTAAATAAAGTTATATAGTATGATTATTCCTTGTTAAAACTAATCAGTAACTAAAATCTAAAACAGTCTTCTGTAATTCGCGACTCCTAAACCAGATAACTATGACGGATATACCAAATATTTCGACGCAGCTCTATAGAAAGTCTTATGTCAGTGTTCGCGCCACCTAGTGACGAACGCGAGAAACACATGCGCGACGGTCGAGTGGGGGCATAGCAGCGTGGCATTAATCGATTTGAACGCAACTGTGCGATATACGTGTCAATTGTATTTTTTAATTATTTTAAACGAATTATACGAATTAATTTGACCGCCGTTTTCCATTAATTCGACTAATACCTGAGCTGAAACAGTCAGGTATATTGAAGATATACATAGAGTAATTGCCTACATAGGAAGGTATAAAAGATATCTATTAACTGTAACATGACTTGATAATGGCTTTTTGATAAGATAATATAGGAAGGTTCTGAAATAAGAACTTGAAGATGTATAAAATTGAAATAATAAAAATACTACCTGACCCAGTCAGATTTGTAACCACCACCATCGCCACTATACCACTATACCAGTGCCACTACTGCCACATAATAAAAAGTATCTATTTTACATTAGTAAGTATGACATTATGTAAGAAATGACAGTTTTAAATAGCATGCCAGTTAGAAGATTATCCATAATGTAAAATTAAAATATTTCAGCCTTTATTTAGGATTTATCCTGTTTTACTTATTTTAATTTTTAAGTCATCCCTAAATAAGACCTATTAAAACACAATAAAAAATATTCAAATCAGTTAGTCAGTGAGTTGTAGCGAGACTAATGAACGGCTATAAATTTATATATAGTAGAAAAAAAAGAAGAATATTCTCATGAAGCGTAAAAAGTTCTCTTTGTAATTTTAACTTTAAAAGTACAAACAATTTACGATCAATACAAGTTTCAATCAAGCGGCAATCTACAATGTATATTATTAATTAGTTTCAAAGTCTATTTGATTTCAAATAAGTAACAAAATTCCAAGTGATTTTATTAACCAATAACATTATATGCCTTATAGTTTGCAACCTATTTTGATCACGTTATATTTAAAGATTTTGATTGTTTATTAAATTAATGACGTTTGTCCATTACTGAACTATGCTTTTAGTTTTTAAAGTCGCTTTTTACTTGTACTATGTTTAATTTTTTAAGCAATATTTATTGAGCGGCCGTCTTTTCAAGCGTGACCTCTTGCTACTATTGTCTTATAAACTAAAAGTCCGGTGTGTAATTATTACCAAAAGTAGACTAATTACTCGCTTAGCTATTACTATAGAACAGCAAAATGGATCAGAAATTGTGTTATTTTTGATTACCAAAGTCCACTGCGCGCTATTTTGTCGTGTTGTATGTACTGCGTCATATTGTGATAACCCCGTAATGTGCTTTGATATTAAACCTCCCCGTTTTAATAGCTCTGACAGATGCTGTCTCTGTTTTGATTGGATTCTTTGCTCGCTTATTACAACGACCCGTAATAAAATTGGAAATGTCCACATAAAGTGAATACATCGTTAGCGACATAATCAAAATGTTTGTGGTCTTTTTTGTTGGTACACTTCAATTTATATTGATTTGTTTGCATTTCTCTTTCTCTTAATGTAAAAGACATTATTTTAATCATATAGATTGCCCACCTGGTGTTATTATTACTTGCCATTAAATGTACCTGCGGCTTCTTATAGGTGCAGTAATATCAATAGTACAAGTCAATTGGAGGTGCGTCGACATTCTGGAGACTAGACATGTCAAAGGCTTCCATGGCGTTTATTAAACTGGCTATTTTTATCTGTTGCAAAATTAAAATAGCAGAAATACAGTGTGAATAGGTAGTATCTACCTAGAGAGCCCTGCAAGAGTTACGTTAAAGACTTTTAATCGATATTTTATACAAAAGATGGGGATGAAACCGTTTGATAAGTGAAAAGAGTTCGTAGACAACCTTCAACATACTGGCTTACTTTAATTATAGTTTCAATGATTTTAAAAAGAATTCAGTATGCTATTGAGCGTTTTTGTGCGATCTTAAACATATCGATGCATCTAAAAAATATTGATTCTAGAATTACGGTTATCCTGTATTTCTTTATCGTTATCATACTATTGACTTCAAATACCCTATTGTACTTGTATAATAGTATTATTTATTAAATTTGTGGTTGTAGTGTAGATTTGGCAGCCTTCTGATTGGTCAGTAGTTCTTTCTATTTAGCTAGAGGTGCCATATTCCAGTAGGGGCTGAAATTGTATGACAAATACTAAGAATTAATTAGTATCCTAGTAATACACTATAGCATTAAGAATCAACCCCTATATTTATTAGTTACTGTATTAGAAAATAGAAACCGCTTTGTTTGAAAATTTGGGAAAATAGTATCCTGTTTTATATTCGTACTGCTGCGACACAGATACTCTTTTGTTTATTGTAACTTTTGTATTAGTACTGAGTGTGTGTGTGTAATTCTTTTAGAAATAAATAAATTTCTAATGATTAAAATTTATAATTTTGTCATATTATTTCTAGATTTTTTTAATCGATGCATAATATGATGGTTGTATATAAGTCTTGAACACTATATAATAAATATAATAAAATATTATATATGAATATAATAAAGTTTAAATTATAACACTATAATAGCTTATTTAATGAACTACAAAACTATAAAATTGCCGTGCCAGATTGTTGTTAGTAACTATACACAATAACGTCGTGCATTGGACACGCGCACTCGAAACTTTAACTTTTGTTCGTAAAGTAAATATATCTTAAGTATCATTTGAAAGATGAAAGTTATATATTAGGATAACCATAACAATATCTACTCTCTGTCAACTAGAATAAAGCTCAGCGACTTTTGTCGTTCGGACGCATGATTAATAGTATCCCCGTACCCGGTCGAAGTCTTCCTATCATACCCTTTCTAACAGGAGCGCTTGGTATCAATATCAATTGCCTTTGTAATGAGAAATGGATATTTCAAGCTTCTTAAGGTTCTCTTATTAATTCATGACAGTATACGTGGAGTATAATTAATAATATGACGGTGTGTTATTTGGAGTGCCAGCTGTACCTGCCAACCCTTGGAAGAGGATCTATAGCTATTAAGTTCTACGCTGTCAACCTAATCCTATTGTTAGTGTCTGATTCATCTGGATTTGTACAATTGGAGTTTTATTGGTAGCTTCAAATTTATTGTATTGATAGTTCATTGATACCATAGGGCTGAAAGTAATATATGTAGGACTCAGATCAGCTTTTCAATTTTAGCAGTCATTATTTTTCCTTTGCCTCATTGGAAAAATGGTAATATTTACCTAAATCTAAGAAATTTGAAACAAATAGTTGAAAGTTAATTATAATAAAGCCATTTTTAAAATATAATTTCGTTTATAAATGCTTCACTTAATATTGTTTCAATTTTATACCGTGATGAAATTCAGTGGCTGTATAAAAAGTTGGAGCATAGTTCACAACACAACATGGAACAATGGAACACACATACACAACAATAGTTCTTGGTGAAAATAGAACTAGATTTGTTTTTATAATTTGACAGATCTGTCAGATGAAAACGATTATCCCTGGCCTGAAAAGTATTACTTTCATGCCACTCTCAAGCATCTCCACGTACTTCTGAGTATGAGTAATGAAGTAATATCTTTATTTTCATACTTATTACCTAGTCCATATAAGGACGGTTAAGGGCTTTTATTATGGAAACTAGATATAGGAGAAATTTAGATAGATAGTAGGTATATAATTATCAGAAGTACAACTAATAAACACACAAATATTTATGACTCGTGAACGAATATTTCCACTCGTCGTACTAATATCGGCCCTACCTTTATTCAGTAATAAAATATCATATAAGATATATATAAATTAATTGCAGCGAAAGACTTAAGTTTAGGTTGATATACAATTTGATTTTAAAACGTGCTTAAACTGTAGTATAATATTCAAATGAACACGCAATTAAAATGCCATATTTTCAAAATATAATCTTGTGATTCCAGAATCGCGGTAAGAAAGCGGGGAAAAATAAATAGGATCATCCTTATCGTCATAGAGATCCAGCCTTGCCGCGTCACTTGTCACTCAGAATTAACTCCCTGGGGTGACCTCCCATCTGATAAATGAGTGCCGCCATTGTGACTCCGTTGGTGCGAGTCAGTTACAAGGGTCCTGTTAGATGACATACTTAACAACTATATAATATATGGTAGGATATAATTCTGGGATTTATGTTAGGCTTTTGCCCTCTAAGTCGGATAGTATCCTATCACGACTACATTTGGAATCAGATTTTAGTTAAGTCGACGATGCACATCCTAAAGTATTTCTTTAATTTTATCCTTCGTAATTTAATTACAAGTTGAGTATGAGTGATTCTCATATTATTATTACCGGGGTGGCTTTCGGACTTCATATGGCTTAAATAATAAAATTATCTCAATTTCTTTGTCAATTTTTTTTTGAATAATAAATATAGCAATATAGCATAGTGTATCCAATTTATTTTTTACATTTAGTTCAGATCCAAATGACATTTCAAGTGCAATAGAATCGAAGAAGGTTTCTTGGAGGATCTCAAATACTAAAAAGAAACTATATATTATATTGTATTATAATGTAAAGAGGTTAAGTTAATTTTTAAAATACAATATTCTTACCATGTATTTTTTGTGTTGCACGTCCAGTTAAAACATTCACACTTCATTAGTGGACTCATAATCGTCTCCAATATAACATGTCGGTAAGTAAGTCTAAATAATAGCCCTATTCATTATATTCGTGCGATGTACGCCATTTAAAAGTTATGTTTAAACCCACGTCAAAAAAGGAGGAAATTGTATGTTAATTTGTATGTACTTTCTTGTAAATATTATGTTCACTGGTTTCTTTGTTAATTGTAAATCGATTTTCAAAATTATTTATTCGATAGAGTAGTCTCCACAGGTTGTTCCATTTTCAAAAAGTCAGGATATGAAGATGGGATGCCAGTAATATTGAAGGCAACCTACGAATTATAAAGAGGGTACGTATTTTTAACCAACGACAGACTCATAAAGAAGTTGACAGACAACTAAAAATGTGAAAAAAAAGTTTTAGAAAATATTAAAATCGACTTCAAAGCATTAAGCATAAAAAACACAAACTTCTTCTTTTTTGATGTAGTTTCAAAAGGTACAAATTATTATATTAAGAAGTTATCGAAAATAACATTATTTTTTAGTTGCTACGTTGTTTCCAGAAACATCAGAAAGTGAAGTTGCAACTACAAAAAATAATTTTTAATTGAATAAGTTCTTAAATTGAATTATTATTTCCTTTTTAGGGCATTGAAGTCGGTTTTTAGTTTTTTCACGTATATTTAACAAAGTGACTTTTATGTCCTCTTACCAACACATTCAAACTATCTAAGTATATACATATAAAATACTAATACTAATATTATAAATACACAACAATAATTAAGCTTACGGCAAATAGACACTAGTTCCCATTTTAGTATCCAGATAATTTTGAATCAAACCAATCAATTTGTGTTATCAGCAAATGCAACTAGTAAGAACTTATTCAATTAAACCAGACGTTCTTTCTTTGGAGATGCATCTTTAATTAAACTTAAATCCCACGAATCCCAGTGGCATCTATTGGAAGCTTTAACAAGGAGTCATGTTTAGAGGAGAAGGTATTTTGAAAATGAATCGTGAAAATGAACAAAAACACACAACAATTAAACTACAAAGTACACAACTTTGATTCTTTAATGCCGCTGTTGTAGATGATGCGCACAGGGCTTATAACAGGAAACCACGCTGGCAAAATGCAGTTTGGAGTGATAGTGGATTAATGTGTTGATTGTTGTTGTTGCGTGACATAAATGAAGATATTTTTATCGATAACTTTTTCATGTCAGAATAAATCAGACAATACTGGAAAAATACATAATAACGAATGACGATATGTCTTAAATCAATAGCTGATCATAATTTTAATCGAAATTACATACATACGTATGTATACATATACACGTATGTACATACATACGTATGTATTTTTGTTTTATTATTTTCTTATTCGATAGTGTAACCTTTTGAGATGGTCCTATTACCACAAAATCGGGATCTAATGATGGAATCCCAGTGAAAGCGAGGGTAACCTTCGAATTTTAAATTTTATAGACACGCATATAAAAATACGAATATTTCCTTATTTTAATTGTACTTACATAATTAAAAAATTAAATATTATTACCGCATCTAAACGTTTTACGATGATGTATTTTAGACAGGAACACAGTTTTCAGATAGTCTGCCTTCTGGACTCATTTAACTTGCCTCTCCCTGGCTTTAGGCAATTCGCTTGCTGGATTAGATTTCTCTTTAATTATGATGGACTTAACTGATTGTATGTATCTGGTAGTCTCAAAATTAAAAGCCTGTAGGGAACTTATTGTTATTAGCATAAGGTTCAATACAAATATTATATACGTATACAACATTAAATAATTAAATATAAAAGGCTAAATCTTTTATTAATGTATTGTTTTTATGTTATACTCGTTTTCCCGGTAAGCTTTGTATCACCTCAGCGTAGACGATAGTTTAAGCCAAAGATTATAGAGACTACATTTGTCTGTCACTGCCGCCATATTTGAATAGTTATCCGAATAAGAAATAGAACAAATGACAGTTTTGAATAGCACGTCGGTAAGGAGAATTTCCATACTCAATTACTAATTTAAAAATATATTTTGTTTAGCTTTTCTTTAGGATTTTTTATATTCACTAAACACAGTAAAAAAGTTATCGAAACGGAGAAACTGTTAAAATGAGTTAAGTTTTAGAGAGATTAACGAAAAGCTATATATATATATATACATATAAGAGGTAACAATAAATAATATAGGGTATTGTATTTAATATCAGTTTATTCTT
The DNA here is from genome assembly GCA_943193645.1 of Acentria ephemerella. Classification (NCBI taxonomy): domain Eukaryota; kingdom Metazoa; phylum Arthropoda; class Insecta; order Lepidoptera; family Crambidae; genus Acentria; species Acentria ephemerella. Next base: position 2,549,829 of record OW971882.1, read on the forward strand.
TATTTTGTTGTTAATATCTTATCTTTGTTTAATTTAGTTGTTTTTATTTTTTATTGCATTATATAAACTAGTTTATTTACGTTATGAAAATTGTATTGTGGACTTTCTGATAAAATTAAAAAATTGACAAGAGCTATTATGATAACCTGAAAAAAAATTCTTATTCATTAAGTGGTATTAAAAAGAAACTCTGTTTATCGATTATTAAAATATACATTGAGGTTTTATTTAACTGCTTTCATAATAATGAAAAAAACTCTTACCGCTTTTACAGTTCGTAACGAACTGTTACAATTTATGAGCAATTTATGTTTGAATTGTTACTCTGCGAACGTTGTTAAATGCTTAAAATATGATTTTAGCGTGGTTATTTTTTTATGATGATGAAATTTCTTGATTAAATACACTTTAACTATATTTTTACTTATTGTTTTGAATGACATATGTAGAGTGGAAATAAAAGGAGGTTTTCATGTTTATTCCTCATTAATAGGCTATATTGCCCTACTGCTGGGTACATACCTATCTATATGGAAGAAACATATCAGAAGTTTGGGCCACAAAATCTCCTCGCTGACTTTAGGCCCGCGTAGTAACATCATCAGCTTAACGAGTCTTCCGAAGCACGGAAGAGCACGGAGGTACTCGAGATAACTAATTTTGATTGACCTATCAACCCAACAAGGACTAACCATTACAAAAGTTGGTTATGTTTTCGTTATCTTTAAATAAAATCGTAAAATACTTTCTCAGCTTCTCAGACCTCAGAAAACAAAATATTCTGACATGGTAGCTTCATTTCAATGCTTCAGTACAGCACGATCGATCTTCAAGTAATCCTTTAACCAACAAGAAGTGTCGTCTAACTTTGCCCTTTTAGCTTATACTAGATCAATTCTCATCTCGCTTTATCCAGACAACCCGTCACACTAGCACTTGACATTAATTACCCTAAATCCTTCGCATTTTATAAATCTTTTATGACATCGCTCTTTATCTCATTTTTCCCGAGAGAATTCAAACGAGCTCAAAGTGATGGCCCTGTGCTTATCAGGAATAGAGTAATTAAATAAAACAAGGTGCCGACCGATTTATGTCTCCCTGTGGTACAATTCTAGCGGTTTGCTCAGCCAATTTGCTATATTTTAACGTTGACCCTTGGACTGAAAGCAAAAGGTTCAAATTCAATTGTCTAATCCATGTCGGAAGAGAACTTCGTACCGCGTAGAATACCCTGGACACAGAGATATAATTAAAAATAGCAGTCTAAACATTATTTTCACGCTACGAGAACATTTTTCTAGAACTTTAAATAGTGGGGAAACTTGTTCACCATAATCTTGTTAATTTGATAAAACTTATAAGAATTTAGTTAAAAACAATCATTCAAAATTTATAGCAAGCTAAATCACGTGCAATAATTTATAAAAATGGTACTCCCTAAATGAATTTAGAATTTCTATTATTTAAAAAATAAGGTCAATAGAGTTCTATGAAATAATAATAAGATAAATTGAACTCTATAGACTCGTGTCCTCTGCACACCACATAATGCTTTCTCTTTCGATTTTAACTGGAATGCTGTGAAAAGTGCCCCAGTATCTCAATAAGCTCCGGTAACACTTTACCATCAGAATTGATGTAATTTCCTATTATTTAGGAAAATAAATAGTTTTATTTAATAGCTTTTTAACATATTGGACTGTTAGTGTACAAGACTGGGACTAGATAGTTTTATTTAATACAAAAGTTATTATGAGTCACTTAAATTACTCTGTGTAATTTATGGCATGCAATTGATCTATTGAATATTTTCATCAATAAAGCTTGGCTACTTATTTCCTAAATTTATCTAAATCAAAAAAATGTATCTGAAACCATAAAAACAAGTCTAATCCTTGTTCTCCTCGCTTCATTAACCAAAAATAATAAATGTAGCGAAAATATAGCAATAATTTGTTAGACTAAGAGACTTAGGTCTCTATTTCTTTATCAGAGTTCGTTTTAATTTCTGAAACTGCTTTGCACCTCGCCTCTGCATTTTTGCCAACTTTCTGCCTATAACTCATAGCTATCTACTAACACTGTGGACTCGCGTGTCCACGAAAATGAAATTTTAAGTTGAATCAGTTGGTTTTATAACGAGTCTAATGGTGGTGTAGATTTTTAAATGTCTGTCTAAGATGTATTTTTTATTCTGTTTCAGTTTTCAATTGTCTATTAAGGTATGTGTTGTTGAGGATAGTTTTTTAGTAGTTTCTAGTGTTCTTTTACATTACATTAACTCTTAATAGTTCTGTTTTACATGAAACATGAAATATAAAACTTTGTGTGCCAAATTACCAAATAAAATTATGTATATGTTTACTTTTTAAACTGTGCAATTAAAATATCCATTAAAAATTTGCTTAGTTTATAAAATAGTGTTTTGGTGAGCATTTACTACTTTGTTAGATTAGTTAGCTAGAATTTTTTTAAATACCACTATACAGCATCAGAAAGTGTCTAAAGCTTGTAATACCGTGGAACAGACGCACTATAAAGACACTGCGGATGCATTTTATATACGAAAAAAGTTGTGTTAGAAAAATCCGTAATACATAGTACAAGGCCAAAGGACAAAAGGTCAATGACCAGAAAACAACCGACGCCCTTAAGCTAATATTTATGAAAACGGACCGTACATGTTAAAAATCAATGTAAATTATTGTGTTGGCAACATCGCTAACTCTCTTTCAACCATCGTCTTACTGATAAGTCGTATTCTATTTATTTTATTATTAATTAATAGCCTGGAATTTGCAAATTAAAACGAATTTAATTTATGCTATGAACAGTTTACCTTTGTATTTATTATTTTTGTTTTGAATACGCAATAATTTCAAACATAAACATTATGTTATGTTGCTCTAGGCAATGTCAGACAAATAAATACGGAACTGAACTCTCCGATTCGTCAGATGGAAGAGTTATTTAAAAAATTAACTTTATCAACAGCATTGATTATTACCTATTAATATAGACAGAGATATCGGATAAATAATTATAGCAACATCAGGGCAGACGGCAGCGGTGTGTCAGCAATTTTTGGTTATCCATGCTTCATGAGCTGTCAAGAGATAAAAACTAAGAAGCAATCATAATAATTGTCTCCAGCAGATCGCAAAATTAATATACAATAAATTTTAATAACAAATAATTACTATAAGGATTACACATTTTTATTAAAGACTTCCCTTTAGTAGCATAAGGTGCATAATGTAGCTTTTTTGTTTTTTAATAAAGAAACAAGAAAACCAGCGCTTACATCATAGTGTTACTATTTCACTGCAAGACAAAGTTTCTCAGACGATGCCAGGTGCACGTAACCTACGAGAGTAGGCGTTAACTTGTTACCGAAGTGTTTTATTTTTTAATCTTCCACCGACTCGAGTCGGAAGGTAATTTCATTTCGTAGCTGCTGAGATTTTAGATGTTAGTGTTATTATTAAAATACTTATTAGTCTGCAACGATGAATTAAATTTAGTCTATTACCTTCTGACACTCATTCATAACGATGATTAGATAGATTTTTAAAATAAAAAATACTGCAAATGACTCAATCGCCCACAAAAGAGTCCACATAAAAAGATATTTAGTGCAGCATTGGACATATTACATTAGTTTGACAAACTTAATTGAACAGAAAGAATATACAGAAGAAAATAAACTTACTGTTAGTGTTCAGAAATGAGACAAACTGTGATCTGAATATAATTATACATTTATTGTAGAATTAACGTGTGTTTTCTTAACGATGGCTCAATTAGAAATGTCTCCCTTTCCCGCATCTCCACCAATCAATATTACAGCCATGACGACGGTAATATGACCTAAACGATGTTACTACGTAGCACTGCGCAAGGTGCTACGCGTAGCTCCTATGCTCTTTCTTATAATACACAATACAAATAGGCGCCTTTATTGCTTGAAAGCAATCTGCTTATAAGGAATCAACATTATTGTTCATGAGTGTTGTCTTTTGACATTAGCTACCGCTATCGCTTGATAGTCAGTGTATAGGATTTGACATTTACGCTTGAAATCTAAGCGAGAGCTTATGTCAAATTTTATACATTTACGAAACCAACTATAATAACATATAATTTGGTACAAAGTTCAAAGCATTCCCAATGTTTTTAAATACATCATATTAATATAACTATTAAATCTATAGAAATTATGTACATCAATTTCTAGTGCAAAATAATATTGGGCGACAGTTATTTCATCGGATAAAATTTACAAAGCAACGGCGAACTCAATTTAAAAATTGAACTAAGTTTCCATTTCAGGAGATACCAAATTCATTTTGATGTTTTTTTTTTAATTGGATGATAACGAAGCACGCGGGCGTTGGATCGGATATGCAAAATATGAGTTGGTAAATTGGGACTTCTGTCGAGTCTAGCGCGAGTTTTGACATATCCAAAATATTACTATGTCAGCGTTCCTTTATTGAATCTCATGAAACCGGCAGAATAGAAGGTTTAAAAGTTTTCGACTGATTTAATATTATATAGTACATTCCACGAAAGTGGCGTAGGTTATCTCATTTGAATATAGTCAGCTTGGGCTCGCCTTCAGGGCACATAATTATTTAAAACCCATTAACTTGTGCGGTGTTTAACTAATTAACATCAATTGGAATCAATTACGTGAATAGTAAATTGACTTTCATAGTAACTTTTTGCCACATTATGAACAATAGCTAATAAAGTTACGTAAAACGTAAAATTGTTACAGTTATTTAAGATTAGTGAAAAATATAAACAAACTTAAAACATATATTACAATATGCAAATGAAAAATTTCTTGTATACAAATTATAAATTGTCTATAAATTAAATATTATAATTATTTAACTGCTACATTTTATTTAAAAAAAGAAACCAAGATTCTGTTGATTGATACAGCCGGAATCGAACTCATCAATACATCTACGGTCGTTCGAACGGTCTGCTCGTTATGGTGGACCCCCACGTATGCTGCTCGCGCCGGCCGTGACTTCGAGCTATGTCCCCGATGGACAGCTGAGACTGCTTGCACACAAGGAGCACGATCATCGTCTGATTCTTGCATAATCTGATAGCAATTCTATCGATTTATGATTAAATACTGTGTTGAAAGATTGCTTCTAAAGTGACATATTTTCTTATGAGAATCTGAATCCCGATTTCGGTCGGATTTTCGGATTTTGAACAATATTTTAATTACAGGTAGACTTAGCATTACCGTCTTAAACATTTAAATTATGGAATTAATGTTATTATAGCAAATATTGGCGTACAATAATTTCTTGGTCACTATGTTCATTTAGTTTTTTTAATGAAAATAATTGTTAATTTCGTAGTTACAACTTATGTACTCCTTCAAGTTCTTTCTACCTTACATTTATTAACTCCTCTGATTGTGTAATCATACACCATTGCCCATAAGTATTTTACCCGCCTACGCGTGATCGCTACGTGATCTCAATCGGAGAGTTTTTTTCGAGATGTAAATTCTAGGGTTTTTAGTTCCGGCCTGATTGTACGAGAAAGTTTACCACGCCCGCTTCTCAAGTCAAGACATCGGAAAACGACAGTACCGTCAGCGAGCCTGATTCCAGAATCACTACCATCATAAACAGTACTGTACCCATTTCATAACTGCATTTTCGGAATTTTTGATTAACAATCGGCGGAAGACGTTTTCGGTGCTGAGATATTTCGATTTAGTTGTAATAAATTTATGTAGTGGGTTTTGATTGTCTCATTTACCCCCCAACTTCCTAATGAAGTACTGGAGCCCAACGCCCCAATTTTTTATTTTATTTTATATAAAGCACAGCAAATGACTCGACACCACCTGATGATAAGCAGTAGAGGAGTCCATATGTGAGGATAGCTAGTGAAGCATGAGACATACTGCACTAGCCACTCTCACCTTGCCGGCACAAAAAGTGCTTTTTCACGCCTCTTTTAAAGGAACCCATGTTATAAGATGGAGGGAATACGTGTGCTGGTAAGGAATTCCATGCTCTAGCTGTGCGACAGAGAAAGGAGTCACAAAATCTCTTAGTGCGTAAATCCAATCCCAATTAAATAAATGTTCATAATAAACCCGCTGTGTCTTCAGTAGCCACTGTATTAACTCCACAAAACCATGCAGTAAAGTCCTTTGCATTCAAAGCAACATGTTTATCGAAAAGGAAAATTTACAGAAACCGTCTTGCTTGAATTAACAGCCGAGGCCAAAGGTCCTTAGAAGATAAATATACTGTTTCATCTAAGGGGTCTTTCTCAAAGTATTCACTGAAACCCTAACTAAAGCTATAGTAGACGAAAGGGTCGATGAAACAAAAAATTGTCATTACTTATTTTACTATAACTAGTCAAATCTGGAATACATTTACTCAATCGGCAAAAGTTCACATGTTTATAAAGAGGTTGCGTTAGATTAGACTGGGATACCTGTACATAAATATTTATAAAGGTTGTATAAATGTTGACAAAATTGTATAGCAACTCTCACTCGTCAACATTAGACTTATAATGCAATAGTAACTAAACATTACAGGCTAGAGGAAGGATGATGTATTTTATCTTGATTTTTGTTTAATAATCTATTAAGAACTTCGTCGAACGTCTTGAAACACTTCCATTATTATTATATCCACATTAATTTTGTCCAATTTAAGACGGATTATAACGGTTACAGATGGAAGTCGTGAGAGTTGAAATTGGAAATTTCAGATCAGCGATGGCATAAGCGCTTAAACAAATGAAAGCGACAGCAGGATCTTTAATAAAGTATTAAATTGTTTTATTTTGTAGACAATCTGATCAAGGGCTAATTTTCTTGGGGGATTTGTAAAAATAATAAGAAAGCTAATTTAAGCGGGCATGAAAATAGACGTTAGAGATTTACAGATTGACTGTGATTTAAAAGATTATTTTGTATTAATTCTGAAAATACAAAGTAAAAGCATTATAATATATTTAATTGAATATTCATGGCCAATGTTTTTCAATACTCTAACTAATAATTATATTACTTTATGGGATTATCTAGGTTAAATGGTGCCGTTGATATCAGCATCAATAGGTATGATAAATGCAAGGGAAAAAATACAAAGAGTGAAATCGGAGTTTCCACGAATCTTTGTTCACTGTTCTTTTGTAAGGTTATAAGGTATGTATCTTTATATAGGACTGCAGAACTTACGCTCTTTTGTAATCTAAAAATGGACATCAAGGTTACTCTGTGAAGTCCTTGATGCTTCAGACTATCTTATACAAACAAATGATCCTTTTGCTAGCTTAATAATTTTGGCCGAGTGAGTCTTGTTATTTCTAGATTTGTGAGGGAAGTTTGATAAATCTTCGCGAGTATTTTTTTTTATATTAAGCTCAGCAAATGACTCGGCACCGCCTGATGATAAGCAGTAGAGGAGTCCATATGTGAAGATAGCTAGTGAAGCATCAGTCAAACTTATTCAAATGGCTGTAGAATTAAATAATGATCATATTTGTAAGACATTGCCTTCTATGATAATAATAATATTTTCGTTGTTGCACATAAATAAAATCGAACAGACAATACAAAGCTACGAACACAGATTAATGGGTCTTATTACCTAAAAGGGCAGCCTTTTAGGTAATATATATTCTGAAACACATAATAAAAACAAAGAGTAGAAGCTACTCAATATAATAACAAACCAATTGAATGCGTCCCATCTGCATTAAGTGTAAAAGAGGAACCAGTTCATATTAGTAATATTTGAATTTTACTGATACAAGAATTTGGATGATTTCCTTTTTTTGCCGGAGACGTCGAATGCATTATCCCGTCAGTAAACTATGCCAACTGTATTAGCGTATGGCGTTATGGCGTAGGTGGTAAAGGCGTTTTCTCCCTGTTTCCTACCATAATCGACACATAACGATCAAGTAACTATCATGAAATACGAAATTGTTAATCTGATCTTGTACCAAAATTTTAGCAACTCTGAAATTCACTCAATATTTTATTTTTCGATTTACGTTTATATATACTTTTTAGAAGTGGCTAACTTCAAATACTTTGTGAGTGACTTGTCATGTAGTTTCGTCTTCTGCTATATTTGGGAAGTAGTTCCGTGCGTTAGTCTAACTTTTATTGTGAAATATTAAATTTTGTAAGATATTGAATATTGGATTCAGAAGTTGAAACTTTGGTTTATGGATAGAAACTTGAGAAACAAGCTCGATAAAATGTCCGATAAAGCCTTTCGTAGTACATATTATTGAAAAGAGGTTTCTGATGTCTGGCATAGTTATTTGCAATATCCCGATATTTCTTGTAAGAAGGACACTAAAGAAGGAAGATATGAAATTGAAAAGTTAGATGTTGACTAGACTAATATTTTTACGTATTTTTGGCAGTGATTTTTCCCCTTACTCTATTCTGGTATTTGTTATTTTGATGATACTCTGTTACTGAAAATATTTTTCTATTTTGTTATTATTTTCTTTGTGCGTAAAGCTTGGCATGTTGTCATTTTCACTTTATTTTTATTATGGTATCTTAAAATTTATCTTTACTTAAAAGATAAGGTTACTATTGTAGAGAAATTCTAACTTTTTTATGAAGAACAGATCAGGTAAAAGATATAGCTTTTTTAATCTTTTGTAATATTATTGAAAATAAAGGAATGAAATGAAATCATTACAAAAACTTGAAATGATTTATAATAATAATAATCACATATATTTTTCATCCAAGTTGGGGGTGTATTATGAACTAAAAATGACTAAAACGTTTGTACTAACGATAAATTTTACTAACAACGCCATAGAGTTCATTATGTTACAAAAAAACTAGTCAATAGAATGAATTTAATAAGAATTCACAATATACCCCCAGTGATTACTAGTATTGGTATTACAAGCGTTTCGAGCCTTAATGTTTGACACCCGGCAAAATCCTTGTGCATAATTTACAATTAGATTGTTTTCATCCTTTTTATTGTAATAATGGTTTTTGTTAAAAATTAAAATATTAATTTCCTATTATGTTAATTGGGGTATATAATATTTAATGGGAAATCGATTTAGCGCTTTATAAAGAAGGGAATTGCTAAAATATTACAAACGTATTTAATTGTTTGTTATACAAACAATTAAATACGTTTGTAATATACGTTTGTTATACAAACAATTAAATACGTTTGTAATATTTTATTGTATAAATCCTATTACTATACAATATTTTACGAAGGTAAGAACTACTTAAATTTTTAATTATTTAATTTTTAATTAAGTAATTAAAAGTTATTTGTAATAAATTAGTAATTTCTTTTCAAAAAACCTATTTACAGGTATTTTAATAAAATATTTTTAAAGTATAATATAATTGATTAACACATTGTACGTGCATTTACTTCACATTGAAAATATAATTTAAATAAATAGCATGCATCAGAATAATTAACAAATAAATTAAGCAAGAAAAGTAATATTTACAAAATAATTATCATAATATTACAATTACCTACATATTTGGTTTTAATTACCAAACATTTTTACAAAAGTTATGGGTGCATATGATTCTACTCATATACTAGAAGCAGCCTCGTGTCGAACCACGCACGGCACGCTACATTTTGCTCAAGTTGATCTTCTCGTACAAAAGGAAATTGACAAACCGTGCATCTTGCGAACCGAGACTGCTAATAATTTATACGTGTGATTCCATAGTTACAGCGTTTCATTTGTGCAATTTTGTGTATAATACATCCCGGGACACAGTATTGTTATTCAAATATAATGTTTGTTACCTATGTGTTAAAATATATCTAGTTAAATCTAATAATATATACAATTTAATACAATAATTTATATCAAAATCACATGTTTGACCATAAAGATTATCTGTCTGTTTGTATTGTCTGTCTATTTTTCGTTGCTTAGTTATAAATACTCAAAAAGCTTAAAAAATATATGAATCACAAAAGCAGCCCGCTTAAATTCCAGAAAAAAATCAATAATTTACTATGATTACAATACTTAAAGAATTGTTCCGTAACTCCGAACTTTTGAGAAGTTGTACTTTCCACCACTATCTCACAGAAAAAACTTGAATAAATACCAAGAATCAATATGTGCATATTAAATTTAACGAACTAACTCATAACTTTCCAAAATCAAGGATCTTTGTATTATTAGCTCAACATTGTGGAAGAATTCTTGATGGATGCAAGCCGTTTGATGAGCCTATTGAATTTAAAGAGTTCTCTCGATTTTCCCAGAATTTCTTCATCCTGTCCTGTTTCTTGACCATGAGATCACTTAGGAGGTATACCATTTCAGATGAAAAAGATTTTTACAAATGGTTCAGGCGTCTTCAATTAATCCAGAACAAACATAAAAGAATTACGATAAATTAATTATATCCTCCTTTTTTGAAGTTAGTTAAATTCACTAACTATTTATCTGTTTATTTTGTCCAAAGAACCAATTTAATATACCTAATATTCTTATGTAATTACTTTGATCCATATGTGAATCACGTATGGCGACGCAAAACCTTGGGGTCTTAAATACTTAATTAAAAATCTTTTTTATTCTGGCGAAAAAAAAATTATGGACTAAATAAGTTTCTTCATAAACATTAATCTATGTAGAACTACTCGTGATGCAACCACTCTAGACAAACTAGCTCACGAGACGGAGGTCAATAAATTTTGTGCCTTGTTATATAATAAATAAAGTCGATTATTCACAGACAGAAGAGTGCAGTCGTCGATGTATTGGCTGATTACAATTTAATAATTTCAATTGCTTAACAGAAATATGTAACATTACCACTGTTCAAAGAACCATAATTGTTGTTATTCTTCTGACCAGTCTTATTTCGTTACAATAGAAGCTAAATTTTATCAATGTCAATTGAACGTAGACTTTAAACTATTCAACTTGAATTGCTTTATTATAACGATGAACTAAGCAATACAGTTATGATGCAATAACTAAAATGATAAAGTAAAAATAGGGATATGGTTATAAGGATTTCAAATGATCTTTTTAGATGTACTCGTGTTACAAAGAAAATATTTATAAATAGTCCTTTTATAACATGCGTTTTTAAATTGACAATTTTCAAGCAATATGTTTAAATCACTGTGCGGTTAACTCTAAGAGCAACAAAAGGTTGACTTTAAATTTTAATTAATGTTGACATCTTTTTATTCATAATAAAAAAATATTAATCTCAAAGATTATAAAACATCGAAGTCGCTGTTGTTAATAATAATGACGTTCTTTGAACTTGTTGTTTAATGAAAGAAAACGAACGTACTTAATTAGTATATGACTTAAATTTAGCTTAACTTCTACTACTCCTAAAAAAGAGATTTGTGAACTTTATTACGATGAAATGCATCTTAAATATGTACTTATCTTATGTCGTATCATCACTAAATACGAACAGTGTGCATTATAAGACTACAATAGGTGTGACTATCGCACCATGTATATGAAAAAAGTTATACTGTAGAATTACGCACATTTTGTCCATTAAAAATATTTAATTTACTATCATCACATTATATATCCAACATTGTCATATGGTCCTTCCTCCACTGAGTCCATAGACATGATAGAGTCAGACCGGGGAGCACTTAAGCTTTGAAAAGCCGGTTTCCAAGCAGCTGTAGGTGTGAATAACTCCTTGCCGCGCTTAAAAATAAAATAAATGGATATGTAGATTATTGTGTTGATTATTGTGTGTTAGTGATTAACTCTATTTTTATAATATACACGGCAATTTTTTGCAGCGCTTCAATAGCAAAATATTACCCATCAAAGCGAGTCCTCCCCACTACTGCCTATTAACCCATCTATTACTTTCTGCTGTGCGTAATATTACAATGCCTACAAGTAACATTAAATTTTCATTATCACAACCTGGACGGTTGGCGAGCACCACAATGCATTTGTAATGAAACTGCCTCGCCTAAGAATCTAGAAGAATCAATCGCCTTCAAGAAAAAAGCCTACTCCTGTATAAATGGTAGGCAACGCACTCGCAATACATATGACTTTGTAGATGGTCATTAGGTGAACCGCATGCTTGTTTACCTCCCTATTACATATGTTAGAGTAGAGTTAAGCTGGTATTGTCTACACTTATTCAACATCTTATATAAAATATTGTTTTGCTTAAGCAAGACTTCGTTTTTTAGATAAATTTCAGCCACTTACATATCCATGATATAACGCCCAACAAACTCCAACAGGGAAAAGAACTAGCGTAGATAATCCTACAGACCAACCAAGCAGATCAGCAAACAGAGGGAATACATAATCTTCATAAGCCGGGGCCGTCCAATCAGCAAATATGAAGATCAAGATAGCCTGAAAAATTTAATGAACAAAATGAAATGAAAGAATCATGGAATTTATATTATACACAGTACAATCGAGAAAGTTAGTACTACACTTTGCGACTTGTGTGGTCATACATAAAAATTAAAATAGTTTAAATTATCTTTATCAGTTGGACAAAAAAAAATCAGACTGGTTTCAGGTTAAAATTTTTCTACACCGTTACTCCCACAAAACTTCTGATAATAAAATTTTATTGGACCAGGTGTTTGAGATTTTTTTGTGAATCATCACTAATCGTAATCTGTCAATGTCCATCGCTAGCCTAATTAAGCTAATTGTCATTATGTTATAAATTTTCACAACAGTGAATATCAAATAAAACGAAGCTAGTGTTACCAATAAAAATTGGAATAAATCTGTGACTAAGTTTCATTCGTTACATTTAAATACTTTAAGTGCACAAAGCAAACTATTGATATGTTAATATATATCATTTTAAATGCGATTATCAAAGATTTAATAATGATGCTTTCGCCGCGCGAGTTTGTTTCCATTTATCAGTAGTATCAGTACAAAGTACGGCAAATAATCAATGTTACTATTAATTCAATATTAATCCTTCATTATTAATCGATCGAAGTACAAATTAATAAACGTTTTCTTGAAAAGTCATCGTGGCTTGTCCGGTTTTGATTTTATTTCAGTTCTTTATGTACAGACACAATTTGATTTAAATTGTCACTAGTTTTCTGAGAGTACTTCGTGGCTCAATATTATATTTATGTTTTATCATAGATCACTTAATCTTTTATAATTAGTCTGATGTTTTTCAAGAATTAAAGATGCGCAAGAGTTGTGTATTATTTTATTATATAATATGTGAAGGAAAAAGTTTCTTCGTATTTTATATGAAAAAATAAGACACGTTTTTTCAAAGTTAATTTACATCTAATTACAGTATACGTGTGCCATTTTGTTCGTAGATTTTCTGTCATCTTGTAGATAAGTCATGATCCTGTTGCTGTAGAAATTTTGGGACTTCTGAATAAAAAAAACGCAACAAGTAGTTTTGGCAGTCCTCTCTTGATGTTAACCTGATACTGTGTAAAGAATTCTGAAGAGTCCGAAACAGGTGGAAATTTGAAGGTGCAAGGTCAGGACTATATGGCAGTTGAATTAACACCTCCAAGCCATACTCTGTTAATTTTTGCACAGTGGCTAAAAATGTATATGGTCTAGCGTTATCGTGATGAAAGACGACACCCTTTCTATTAATCACTTCCGGCCGCTTTCTCTCAACTGCTTCATTTAATCTCATCAGTTGTAGTAGATCCGAATCGATAATTCTGCCCGGCTGTAAAAGCTCATAATGAACAATGCCCTTCCAAATCCACCATAGGCAATGGATCTTCTTATTGCGATTTAACCCAGGTTTTTCCACAGTCTGTGAAGCCTGAACGATCTTTGATCACGACCTTTTTCGCACTATCTTGTCAAACGTGATTTACTTTTCATCACCAGTTATCAATCTCTTCAAAAACGATTCAGCTTCATTAAGTTTCAACAAATAATTGCAAATGAGTACACGGTACATTAGGTATCTTACAGTGAGCTCGTGTGGATCTCAAATATCGATCTGTTTTGTGGTCAATCCCCAGTTCTTCAGGTATTTTGTAACTGCTGATATGGCAATCTTTCTCCACTTTTAAAAAAATGGCGTCCATTTTATCCGTAATAGGCCTAATAGCCGTATCTTTTGGATAAACACCAGCCATTATTTAGCTACCTATAGCTTCAGATACAAGCGACTTACATAAAAAGGTAAAAATAATAAAGTAACCTGATTTATTACTTACAATGCTAGCAACTGGAACAATAACTGTCCATACAGAAGTCCAGTAGAATGCCAGCACAGGATGAAATTTCATGTTCATAGTCCCCAAATCCGCCAAGGCTCGCTTGATTCCATAGCTCCACGATACTGCTATACACTATTTATCAAACAATTAGTAATTATGAGTGACGGATAATGAGTATTAAATTCAAGTCTACATTTTTTTATATCAAGGAATGTTAAACCGAAAACTAAAATGAATATTTCAGTTACTTTTTATACAGTTGTACTTTACAAATAGTTTGAACTTTGATTTAATTGTATAATATAAAATGACTAACCAACGCCATATATGCAGTAATAAAATTAATATTCCCAGTTATTTCAACGTTGACTTATTGTTTGCTTTGATTTTTATAGTGTTTATACACTATAAAAATCAAAGTTCTCAGGTTTAAATTATGTGTTCATAATCAGAAGTAGGCAACTTCAAGAAAATCATATGATATTACATTTTAAAATTGAAGAATTGTCTTACCTCTGCCATTCCAATCAACAAAATAGCCCATGATGCAGTATTCCAATCCAGAAGGGTAAATAGATACACTCCCCCACTGAAGCACATTGGTATTCCGAGAATGAAACACGTGAAGCATGTGGCTGCTGTTACCTAAAAAATAGTTCCTTGTACATCACCCTTGATTTATGAATATTTATTCAAACCGCGATTTTCGAATGTGAGAAACGTATGAAATATATATATTTTGTTTTGGAAGTATAGTACTGCTCCTTCGCGGAGTGGTTCGAGCGCTCTAGTTTTGATTACGAAAAAAATATGTTTTGACTTGATTTGTCCCTGGATCACTCAATTTTTTTTATCTAGAGCTCGGTCTGCTAGTCCCGGATGTTACGACGACCGCTTGCACCCAACTAAGTCGTATGAGCTAGTATGGTGATGGCCCAAAATTATAAGGGGTATTTAAAGTCTTAATTAAGTGAAGCATTAAAAGACTACTAGCATCACCAAGAGAGGGTAGAAAATTCTATTGCTTATTTCTGTTCATTGCACTAGAAATTATAAGTATTTGAATTTTTTTTAATTTGTTAGTCTACGAAATCAAACGTCATTGAAACTATTTCCTATGTCTGACTATAATTACTTAAATTTACTTCATTGTTTATAACATTATACTCTTAGAAATATTCATATTCGTATGTTTGATATACGTAATTAATTGTTAATTTCCAACAAAGTTAAAGTCTTATTTTAGTAGTTATTTTTTCTCGATTTACTTTTCATGTAGTATCATCGTTAGTATTTATTATTTTCTGCTATAAGTTTTCGTCAAATTACTGTTTAGTAAATACTTACCATCCAATAATTCTTCCTCAAGTGCGGCCATCTATCCACAATAGACGTGTTAATTGCTTCAATGCCTGCGAATTGACATCCAAGTCCAAGAATAAACAACATCAAGAAAAATAAGATAGACCACAGTTGGGGAAGAGGCATCTGCAATAAGGCTTCTGGGTAAGCTATGAATGCCAACCCAGGGCCGGACTCTGCTACATCTGAAACAATAATTTAGCAACTTAATCAGTCAGTCAGCTTAATAGGTATTGTTTTAAATAATATGTTATTTTAGAGGATGTTTGAAACCATCACTGTGAATGAACCAGTAGTATGGACAACTCATAGAATAAATGTTTTATCTATCATCATAATATCAGTAGCAAAACGTCCGTGGCTTCCCCTGATGATTACCAGATCGTAGGTCCACCTTGTGGGAGACTTACCAACACTGCGTTTATATAATATATATATGGTGTTGGCCGTCTTCCGCGGCCGACACCATATATATATTATTTATTGATTAATTAATTTAGATGTATACATTCGAGATTTTTATTTAAAGTCTGACAACATGTATATATATAATATAAGTAGATGAGAGGTTAAACTGTCATGTATTTATATTATATATCATGGCAGTAAAGGTACCTAAGTAATATATTTATTATATTTGTGTATATAATGTAAAAGTATCGTATGTCTTTGATTGATTTATTTATTTATGTTTTTTTTTCTGTTACCTTATTCGCCAAGCGTACTTTTTTTACTACTGGTTGACTGGTACAGAATGCCTTCGGCATTAAGTCCGCCGGTTGTGCTTTTATGCAATGAAGAATAAATAAATATACATCGTATTAAGTTATTATAATGATGACGTAGATACTGATTCTTGAAATATTTTTTCTCAAGCTCAATACATATCATTTAATATATCTTATACATTGAATTCCCCAAAATTTACGTTTAAAATCTCTCAGTTTATTAGATTTTTATCAGAAAATAAACACGGAAACGCGTATGGCGCGTGTTTCGTTCGATTATATTTTCGAGTTGCCACGAGTTTAATATGAATGTTATGAGAATGATAACAAAATATGATCAGGATTACCGATATTGCGTGAAAGGAAGCCCTATGGTATTATTATGTTAGACACATCGTTAACAATTTTTTTATACATTGTTAATCATGTAGCAGGTTCTTCGTTTGCTAAAGAATTATAACCATCGACTTTTTGTCCTCATTATCACGCAGTAATAAATTAAAAACTATAGCTTAGTGTTTGTCTGCGACGAAACAGGTGTGAAGAAATTATCGAAAACCATTTGCTCAGATATTATAATGAAAAAATTATTGTGTATCTTCTTGACATTTTAAACTATTATATATCTGATGGCGACTGTACTTTTGTAAGCATTAATTATATGAATTATAAATTATAAATAATATATAAGAAAAGTGACTTATTAGAATTAATATTAATTTAATGACACTCATGAGCGTTGAATTCTCACTAAACAAGATTTGTCGTTTTAAAATTGACCACAGCAACCATTTTATATTTTTTGAAACAATAAGCAGGTGTATTTTAATACTTTTTGTTACATATTTCTATTCACGCAGAATTATTATAGTCCAACTTCAAACTATCAAGCCAATCTCATAACATTTGCAGAGCGGTTCGTACCGCGAAACGCGTGTAATATTTATTGTTCCAGCAATCCATTATCTCGCGCGCAAATTCAAACAGGCATCGTTACAATGCTTATCGACGGGTAATTGTTTGGTATCTCATCGACTTGTTTTACTGAGTATTATCGACTATTGGATTGTACTTCCACAAACAAGAGATAGGAGTGGTGGAGTGTAGAGACAAGCCATAACTGTATATTACTAGTAAAATCCGATTAAGATTTTCCAGTTACAGCTAGTATAAGCTTGCAATGAATGCATTATAAGTAGACTGCTCTGAGAGTTCTAGAAATACTCCGAAATATCGATATATTAGGCTTGAAATTTAAGCGATGACTTAAAAACGTTGGCTTCGAAGGAACTATTACTGTTTCATTACTAGGCGAACGTAAGTTTGTAAGATGCCGCAATTATGAATGATTGTGGGGCTGCTGGAAGAGATTTCTTATAGAAATAAGCAGTACTTTTGTATAATTCTCTGTTATTTTATTGTGTCCTATTTAATTGTCTTTGTGTGTATATATTTTTATATAAAATGATTAATTAAAAAAAAATATATTTCGTTCAATATAAATGTATTTCAATGTATCTTGACTTTGAGGTCACCTCGTCTTTCAGTCTTATTTTGAGAATTAAACTTGAATATTATTAAATAATATCACTATTATTTCATTGACACATAAATTTCAAAAATAAAAAGTACGTTTAGTTTTCTGAATTTTCTTTGTTAGTGTAATAGTTTTAAAATGGAAGTTATCTACTATCATCTGTTCCAAATAGTATTACTGTTTATTTCTGCTAATTTTTTTTATATGCTACCTCCTTGTTTCTCTTTACATGCCAGCTCTATTATCATAAATAAAATCTTTCAATTGAACAACTTATATTGAATGGAAATTTCCATTTAAGATTGTCACGAATCATTACAAGCAGGAAATTAGAAATGTTCATATCTTGCTTAGATTTCATTGAATAAGTATTTTGAAAACAATTGTATCTTTTTGATTAAAAACGCGATTTTTTCATTCATTTAAAATTGAACTGAATTCATATGCTATCATAAATATCATATAAAAGGACAAAGTACTTTAAGTGCTAGAATTAAAACATTATTACTGCACAATACACCCTTGTCCATTTAGTGCTACTGTTATATCGGCAAATTTCAGTAGATGAGCAAACAACACCGCTCGTTTATTCAACGCTTTGAAACAGGGACCAAACGTGTTATTCTGTAAGCTTACCTCAAAAATACTCAAATGTGATTTTACAGTACTTTGAATTACAATTGAAATTACATGCTGCTTTTAAAATTGTGAATAATCATCATATATAGAGTTTATAAAATACGCCTTGACGTCGGATATACGTTTTGACAAATGACTGATGCTAGATTTCAATAATCGATCGACGCATGGTTATGTTTAAACGGCGTTAAATTTTGTCTAATCTTTAAGGCAAATCAATTAATCTCTTTTCAAAAATGATCATTTACCATTATGTCATCAATGAATCTTTGATAGCATAATAATCAAATAGTAATACGATTACTTTCGGGGACAACTTTCATTACCTCTAGTAATAAGACCTTAAATTTATTATCCTGATTATGAAGTTTCAACCTATTGTAACCCAATGCTAGAAATGACGATAAGCTTACACTACAGTGCGAGATTAAGAAATCCGCTCACCTAACCATCAAATGCATCAGACAATAGAATACGTTTGCCGACACGGCCCTACATATTCACCAATACTGTAACAAATATAGTCAGTGTTAGAGCGAAAATCTGCTGGCTAATGTTACTAATTGCAAATCTAATATGAAATGTATAATTGTGCCGAGTTTACGATAATATAAACTAACCTGAGGTAAAATTATACAAGCTTTCTAACAGGTGTCTGCAATTAATAAAAACATTTCATTTACATAAAACCACTTATTCTATACTCATTTAAATTACCAGCAGCTTCAATATAAACTAATGATTAATGTTGAACGAAAATCCACGTCGAGTCGTTATAGAATAGCCCCCAGCTTATTATTGAAGGTGCGCCAGTGGCTGCTCGCAACAAACATGCATTAATCAACTCGCAGTGGGTTATTCCAAACTGCTTGTTTTTCGGGTTTGTACTCATACGAGAACAAGGACCAAAACGGAACAATACGGAAGAGATGGGATACTCTCTGTTCTTAGATTTCCTTACAATTACATGTATAATATTCAAATACTTTTATGGGCACTGTAAAAATTATCGAACAGCGAAATCTTTCAAAACTCTTTCTTGACATTATGAGTAAATAATTCATATGTTATTGAACTTAAAGTTGATTATTGATCATACCTTTTCTTACAAAACAGCATTTTAGCAGCAGCACAAGGCAATAGAGTGCAGCGTTTTGGAATAAGCCGTTCAAGCCTCGAAAGCACTCTAATTAATAAACTATCGAGACTTTTATTTAGGAATCGTGCAATATTTTTAGATGCCCTCGTATTGCAATCTAGTTGTTACAATATCAAACGTTTGTGAATGACTCACAATCTGCGGTGGATATGAAAGGATTATTTAGTAAACAAAAACCTACAAGAATACCCAAATGTTCACGTATGACAATATTTGCTCCTTAGCAAATGTTGCTCTTTTTAGCGCTTTGTTTGCTTTATTTTCTGTGGTGCTAATTAAATAATGTTGTAGTAATTAATCTAAATTATAAAAAGTTTTAAAATATGACTGAAAATCTAAATCTTATGGTATATATTTAATATGACATTTGGCAGACAAATACATAGACAATTAGATGTTTAATAAAGACATTTGTAATGTGTTTTACAATTATGAAGTTGAAATTGGTCATGAAAATATTAATAAAGTGCTGTTGACCTAAATTCAAATAAATAAATAAATTATTTGTATGCATACTTATACTGATATGGCTGTTTTAAACTAAATTAGACGAAAATTTTATAACTGCGTATTCGTCTATCCAAATAAATCAATACATTGTTTGATTAATTTATTATATTAAAAACCTCTTTGTTTCACTGGGCAGTTCAGTTAGGTAGTTAGATACTAGTTTCACATGGATTTTATTCCCTAACAAGAAACAAAGTAATAAACAAAATGCAATAGTAATAAATGAAATCTTACCGTCAACAGTAACTCCCATCTGTTGAGCCTGAAAACCAAGCACAGAGAAGATAGCGAAACCAGCGTAGATGGAAGTAAAGAAGTTGGTGAAGCTGACGAAAACAGCGTCAAAGTGACAGTTGTTGTGGAAGTTGTTGTACGATGCTAGTGTTATAAGAGAGCCGCAAGCAACGCCGAAGGAATAGAAGATCTGTTGACAATAAAACATAATAATGTAAGGAATGAAGACAAATAAAGTGTTTTCTTTCCTTATATTAAAGGAAAGATCAGTATCGAAATCCTTGATTAAGCAATGTCATGAAATAAAAAAAAAATCGTATGATTTTTTTGTGATAAATTTTCTTACGTTTAGTTTTTTCTCATATATGAAATAGCTTACACATAATCAAAGTCAATTACTAAAATATTTATAATAAAAATAATATATAATATGTATAATTAAGCAATAGAATCCTAGTTAAAGTAACACCTGAAACGCTATATTTTCGAAATTTTAAAGTTATAACTAGTAACAGCCAACTTAATTTTAATTGGAAGTAATTGGATCATCAATACTTGTGATTTCATTGTTATAATATTTATTACAGTTCCAGAAAATGAAGTAAACACAAGTGCAAATATGTTATTGCGAAAACCATATAAAATATATTAATGTATTTCTCAGAAAAAAGATGTTTTATATCTAAAGATTAGTGAACTCATCGAAAAATGCAGTATAATTTAGTTGCGATCTTCTAAAATTTAAATACGATACATAGAACCAAGTCGTATTATATTTATTGAGTGCTTTTGAAATGAAATCACAATCACGATTTCGGTGCGAAATAAGATTCCCTGTGCTTACTTTCCACTTTCCTTTTAAATGTATGTTCATTTTGTCACGTGTGCATTAATAAATTAAATAAATAAATAATCTGATAGTGTTATATTTACCTGAGAGGCAGCGTCTCCCCACACTCTAGCATCAAGTAATGTTTCCCATTTTGGCGACAGATAGAACATTATGCCCTCAGCAGCGCCATCGAGAGTCACTCCTCGGATGAGCAAAGCTGTCAACATGACGTAAGGAAAGAGAGCAGTGAAGTACACAACTTTTCCTGCAGATTGTACTCCCTGAAAATTTAAAAAACACAATAAAACTTTGTAGCGATATCTACTAGTAGGCATGTAAAACAATATTGTCGTGAATTAATATAGCTATTTATTAAATATTCGCATAAACCTTATGTGTAGCGAAAAATAATAGAATCATTATATGACAATTTGTAGGGAAACATTTTAGTATAAAAAAATAAAAAATTTACGTTAAAACCTCATGTGTCTCCTAAGGCCCCTGTTAGTAGGACAGTGTTAGATTGTTGTTAAAAATCACGACGTGATGTAAAGATTGTTAGGCGGAAGACAAGGATGGACTAAAATGAATGTTTCCATCTATATTAGACCTTAAAGTACCACTAGCGTTATTAATATGAACATGCAATGGTGACCTTTTGACTAGAAAGGTTATGATCACGTTAATGGACAAAATTATAATGTAAAAAGAGGAAGAGACAAGATAGATTGACTGTTAGTTATGATGTGTGTTAGAAATGAGTGAGTATTGAGAAAAAGGCGAATGCGCCGCACATCAATATTTTTTATTCCTACGAGTATAGGCACATGTAGTTATCCAAACAACAATGCAAAGAATTATGATAATTGAATTACCTTTATAACACATAAAAAGGCAATCAGCCATGATAGAAAGAGAGTACCGACGAGATGCCACTGGAGCTCACCCCAGTTGGTCCAACTAGAATCACCTCTCCCTAAAACACGTTCGCTGTAATAAAAACAAATACGAGTACATGAAGGCCGTGAACGATTCGGCTTAAATCGTATCCGTAAAATAATTCAGAAGGCCTCTAGCTTAGTTGTGAATGCTGGACAAGTTAAACATTAATAATAAAAAAAAAACTCAAATTAAATAATGATTAAGAGCTTCGGTTTTATTTAAAACCGGCCTCAAATTCAGGAAGCTTTTGAGAATTTGAAATTTAAATAATCTGTTTCATAATTCTTACTTGTAATATTCCTGTGACGCGAGAACCCTCGTGATGTTTGTGTACCACGGCACTAATTCGGTACCATTTGAACAGAACGTAGCGTTAAATGGCTGGAATCCTGTTTTGGTGCATATTTCTCCTATGCTTGTACAATTTTTTTGATAGTAAGTTAAAGTATTATTTCCATCAGAATTTTGCGCTCTACATAAAGCATCATATTCACCACTGTAACAATCTAAACATAAAAAATAATAATTCAAAACCACAAGAGTATCATAAATTTCGATTATTTGTAAAAGTAATTCCAGCGTCAATCATAAATTTGTTCTTTATCAATATTATTTTCATTCAAATGTGAATTATAATATGTCTTTAAATAACATTTAAAATCCGATGTACATTTTATATGATTCTTTTTATAATAATCTTTTAAAAACAAGCTTAATAACACAAAAACTAGATACCTCTTTAATGCCGTGTAAGATACTTACTCAAGGTATTGTAATCATTATCACAGGATCCCCAGTCTAGCTGGCCAGCGATAGAAACGATGGTATAGAATAAGGTCCAAGCCACGATGATCATGTAGTAAATTGAGATAATGGAAATCACGACGAGGGTGCAGTACCCGAGGCCGCTGAAGAATGGCGATATAGCACTGAATGCTTGTAACGGACCTATTCCGGTAAACTGTCCTATATACAGTTCTAGATAGAAAATTGGCAGTCCAATAAAGATCAACATTAAAACGAAAGGTATCAAGAAAGCACCTGGAACAAAATGATACAACCTTATATCTGATCCTGTGAAATGTGATTAATAAATGCTATTGAGCAATTTACTGTATGATGTAAAATGTTGAACAAAATGTGAACAACATCAGTGTACCTTTATACAAATTTTCGAATTCCTCACATAATATGAGTAAAGTTTCTTACCACCGCCATTTCTGTAGCAAAGATATGGAAACCTCCAAACATTTCCAAGCCCGACCGCGTATCCGAGGCACGCAAGGATAAACTCCAAGGGACTACCCCAAGACGCACGATTTGGAATATCCGAAGAGTTCGTACTACCAGTCATTTTGCCGTTTGCAACGGGCTAAAAAAAGGTTAAAAACACTGTACAAAGCGTAAATACTTGAGATATTGAAACATAAATTTGAGCACTGATACAATAAAAACTTAAATTAAATTTTGAACTTAATTGTTTTGACAAGATGCTTCTTTTGTCTAAACTAAGATGAAAGAAAGAGTTATTTTTTCAAAATGTTGAAGTAACATCAAATTTTGTAGAATAATATTAGATTTTTTCAGAATAAACCTTCTTTAAAGTCAAAAGTATAATATTATGTTATATAAAAAATTAAGTAGTCATTTTTACTTCGATTTTCCATTGTAGCTAGCTACGTTGAACGATTTAATTCCATTATCCGATGGCTTTCAACAAATATTTGCTTAATGTATTCCAAAACCAGTCACAGTTTTGTAATCGCCAATAAATTAATTACAAAACTTTCCGCGGACGAAATCAGGAAGTACTCTAAAACTTAATCCCTTCAAACAAGGGAATAATCGTTCTCATTTAAATGTAAATTCGTTGGGGCTGTGACGAGGACCTGAATGGAGTCGGCGGGTTACGTTCGATTCCTTATTCAAATAATATTATGCAGAAGTTCGTCTTGCTGACTCGCAGTCGCGAGGCCAAGTTACTTGCCACATACTTTATGTTTATGACTCGGAACAACAAAGGTGTGGAGTTGCTTGTTCCCGTGAACTTTGTTTGACAACATCAGAAAAAAATTTTTTGTTAAAAACTAATATTTTTTAAATATACTTAAAAACTAATAATTAACATTCTTTAATACATTAATATCATGTTCGGTTAAAAATTCAGAGAGATTTTACAGTATAATGCTTGGAACTCTTGAATTTGGCATAAGTAGAAGTATCTATTTAATAACAAGCGTTGTGCATATAGACTTTTTAAACAGTACTACGAAACAATCGGATAAAACTTTGCTCTGATTTCTATGAACATATGGGGCGCACCTGTGTCCTACTCTCCATCCTGGCAAAGTTTTAAATTGCTTCTGAACACACCACAACTGTTAGTGCGAATACAACTACTATCCAGTTGTTGAGGTTATTGTTTAGTTTGCAGTGGTTTAGTTCAAAATTGTGGGTCGTCTAAGAGCGGCATATCCCGTACTTAGATCGGACTTTGTCCGATTAAAAAATTACCTATAAAAGACTCCAATACTTTTAACAGCATAGTTAAAATAAATATTGAGGATCTCGTTGGTCTAAACCGAAGAAAAGGAACTTTCGCTATGGTAGATCCAGCGTAACTCAAACGAATTTGCTATCTCAAGCTATCGTACTTTGAAAGGCACGTTAAGCTATTAAAGTAACCGCTTTCATGCACCAAGCGCGATCGGGCCAGCGAGGTGATGTTATGGTCCGAATTTTTCATATGTTGCTCCTATTTAGGCCTCTGCCCTACAGTAGGGTATAAAGGCTGTGGAGGATGATAGATGATTGATAGATATCGTTTGAGGATTTATGTAATATTACTATAATAATTGAAACATGGAGATACACGTCGCAAATTACTCTTTTAATTTTACTTAGTAGTAAGTATAATATAATCACTAGGTATTATACTTCCAACTAAGATAATATAAGAAGGGGATTCAAAATAACGGATATTGATACTGCAAGGTCTTCGGGATTTTCAATTGACTTTCAATTCGACTAGTAATTTTAGGTGCCTCATAACCATGTGTTTTGAACCCATATTTTTTATAAGGCCACTTGAATATTTTTTAAAATTTAAAATAGAAATCTTCGGTAATAATTATGATTTAATTCTTAAATTTGGTAAGAAGTAACGAAGCACTAAGCTTTATCTATAGAAATTTATATAATTTATATTTAAATGAATTTATATCAATGTGTATATGACGTATAATTTAAACATTGATATATACCTAATTAATGGCATGTACGTCACAGGTAATTATTCATGAATCCTGAAATTTTCCGCGAAGTTGATTTATTCTTATGAAATGTACATTGCTATTACAAACGCAAAGTTACATACACTTTTTAGATATAAATTACACAAAAATGCACACGGAGCCTCGAAGTTGAATTAAGCGAGTGTATAAATTTAAATTAATAAAAATTATAATTTAGCTCCTGACGACTCAAATTAATAATTATCGTAGCTATCGATATTCAGAACTGATTTATGTGATAAGATTAACAATCGATCAGAATTACAATTATTATCTATTTAGAGAGAAGTATGTAATGCGATTTCAAATTCAAAGAAACGGAACAATAGATTCACTTGA
Source organism: Acentria ephemerella (assembly GCA_943193645.1). NCBI lineage: Eukaryota > Metazoa > Arthropoda > Insecta > Lepidoptera > Crambidae > Acentria > Acentria ephemerella. The sequence continues at coordinate 2,575,659 of OW971882.1, forward strand.
CGTTGTATAAGTTCATCTTACGAATGCGTCTATTTGAGGGTGCTCTTGTTATGTTTCGTTTTACGCAGACAGCTATTTGTAGGTATCCATTTTGGAACATTCTCACAATGATGACAGATGCGGGATCTTGTTATTGTATTCATGGTATGAATATTTTTACAAATAAAAACGTTTACTTTGTGTTCTTTTTCTTTAAACAAGTGGGTAAATCGCGGACTGAGAATGACATTCGGAATTATGTGTCACGGATATTCTGTCAACAGAATGCGAAATAAAAAACAATATTACGTATACGGACAAACATTGCTCATATTCAATTCATAAAAAAACCATGAAAAATATTAGACTACATTTGCTTAGATTTTTTCATCATCTGTTAGTGGAAAGTTCAATATTTTTGTTCAAGATTATTTTATCCAAGATGGATATAATCAAACCTTAAATTAATTGAAATTGATAAATATGTACAATTTTATTTATATATTGTTTATTTATACTGTTTAATGTGATCACTGATGACTAGATGTTAAAAAGCGTCCTAAAATGAATTGTTTATTTAATAGTTGTTGAAATGATAAAATCAAAAACAACATTGACAAGTGATAATCCAACTTCTTCGCTTCATAAAAAATACCATATATAACGGCTTGTCGTGACAATTTCACTGTTTTTATCATAGCAGTTGACATGGTGAACTTTGAATCACTTACAATTATGCCATCAATAAAGTAATCCGAAGGGGCGATAGAAAATATTAGTATTTCAAACGTCAGTTAGAAGATTTTCTTTACTAAATTACCTATCCTATATATTGAGTTTTAGCAAGACTAACGAATACATATTTAATTTTATATATACGAAAAAGGAAACGAAGAAGATTATTCAGATTCATTCTTAAAAAAAAACGTTTATTCTTTGAAAGGTGACAAAAGTCATTAAAAACTCTTTAATTATTCAACTGTCACCTCTTTGTCATAACAGCCTAGCTATTATTATTGCAGAGCATAAGCAAGTCTTCATGAAATCAAAATTATAGAAGGATCTGTGCCTACTATGAGAAAGCGCTTTATAGGAAAGAGACTATAAAAATGGTTATTTATGGTATTTATATTCAGTTCTGCACATGACTTGTAGTATTAATTCTAATAAACCTGATAATATTCCAATATCTAATAAAACTGTATTAATTAAGATAAAACTCGATTAATTAATTGAAAATTTAATAGAACTCAATGACTTTAATTTTGATAGTAGGTCTAAGTTATGTGTAAAAGGTTACCGTTATCTTGTGATTATGATAATAATTACTGAAATCAATAAAATTTTATATTTATAAATAGGTATGTCAGACTTTATTTAAAGAAATTTATAAAATACACCAAAAGAAAACTTTTCAATTTTTATTATATTTATGGAAATGTATTTGTTGTTGTACATGTATATATTTTTTTATAAGTAATCGTAAATATATTAGTAATATTTATAATAAACAAGAAAATTCAAGTACTTTATACGCAGTTCTTATTAATTTTATATTGCTTGAAAATCATATTAGAAAAAGATATTTAAATATGTTCAAACACGGACTTAAAATATTATAACCGTCTCAATGTGAACACGATCCTTACCTGCGCGGTCTCTGCCGAACTGGACATTGTGAAAAGCTAATCTCGTATCTATTTTCGAATGAAATACCTTTCCTAATATTTTAACATTATTATGTTGCACTCCTCACTCGCGTCTCACCTACTGCACGGTCACAAGTAACTGAAACATGAATTACTGAAAATAAATATATTGAATCTTATCAACTGATTTTTATCGTTACGGTTGATAAATAAGGTATTGATACTCGAAATATCACTTGATACGACCGAATCATTGTGTCGTAAGATTTCGGAGCTCAATTGTGAAAAAAAGTGATCTTAATTTTTTGTATCTGTCAAGATACAATTTTGTACCTGTGAAAGATTCACATTTAACGAATTGCACGGACACGTCGTAACTTGATTCGCCAAATAAATCTGCCATAAGATGTAAGGATTCGTTAGTATAATTATTTGATTATTATTGTGGATATTATAAAACTGTATAAACTTTAAACTAAATCTAATGATGTTGGGTTTTTTTTCGGCTGGAATTTTTTAATGGTTTTTTGATTTACACAGAACAGTTCTGAATTTGAAGCAAATTGAAAAGGGGTTTCCGCGTCCGCCCGTTTCGGTAAAGTCCATTGATTAATTATTTCTGATGAAAATTTAAGTTAATAAATTATTAACTTTTTATTTAGGTCTGTGTATAGTCAAAGATTACTTAATAGTTACTTTGTAACAGATACTTCACTCAGTACAATGTTTACAAAACCTACTGCTATATAACCTACTCCGTCACTTGCTAAAATGTGCCTAAATGTCCAAGGGTACAGTTATCATTCCTTCGCACCGCGCGAACTCACAACTATCCCAGGGTTCCTTTTTCGAAAAATGAATTTAACATAACTTTTTGTGTCTATGTTATCGAGGAAATTTTCACTGTAATTAAGACAATCAAAACACTATACTTTATATGCATGTTTCGTTTTTTTGAGTAAACTCTTAGTGGCTCTTATGTGTTTATGAACTTTGAACCCAGCCGGTTCAAATTTTTAAAAATTTGAGTATTAATCAGTCGTTAAATAATATAATATAATAATAATAATAGATTGGGATCTCGTGACGGGCCAATGATTGCGAGGCTCCAGCGGGCTGTCTTGCTCGATAATGCCAGGATTGTCCGCCGATTCGTCTCTTTGTCATCCTGACTCTGACTTCCTCTGCCGAGGGGTATTCTCCCATCCCTCGAGTCGTTGAGGGACAGAGAAGATAAATTTTTTTTTGAGAATCACATACACACACACACACACACACACTTCTCACACTTAAGCCTATTATTTAGCCCGAATAAGCATAATTAAGATCTTGTGTTATGGATTCTAGATAAGAATCTAGTATATATATCAGAAATATGGTAAATAAACATATAAATGTCCAAAACTAGTGGACAAATATTCGTGCTTATCATACAAATATCTGCCCCTACCGGTATTCGAACCCGGGACGTCTGGCTCAGTAGGGTTCATTTATAAAGGTTTGGTGTTGCACTGTGATTTAATGCACGATGCAAAGAAAATTACAAAAATAATGTATTTAATTGGTTTCAACAAGTCAAACCTTTATCATACGAACCAATCAATGTCTAGAGAGAACAATTTTAATACGTAATTTTAATCATTTGATTTATCACGTACGCATTTATTTAATCAATACTTTTCATAATCTTCAAAATGATTCGTGAATTCAATTATTAATTAACAACAAAGACAGCGGTCATGCTTCATTTTTAGGCTTTGAAAGTAATTATTGCTATGCTCAAAAACTGGCGAAAATTGGGTCTGCGTATCAAACTAGATAAGCAATATTCTGTTAATATCGGATAAATATTAGCTTAATAGATTTTCGGATAGCCGATAAAATGTTAATATAGTTGTCTGTATTAAAACAATATTACAATTGTAATCTTATCGTAAAAATAAGAGAAAATCAATAATGTATTGATAATTTTGCGTAGGTATATAATTGAGAGCTGATTTTAGATTTTCATTTAACCGCCAGCGGCGCAATTAAAAATTAAATTGGTATGTCTGATATGTAATGGGGATAAGTAGTTGATTTGGTAGCGGTTTATTCAATCTAAGAGCCGCAAGAACAAGTTTGGGCATTTGCTGATTTTACTCAAAATACTTTAGTTAAATTTTTTGATTCTATTACATTCAATAGGAGAGTTTTATTATTATTAACGGGATAGCTCTTCGCATTTATCTCACCTGATGGTAAGTGAAGATAAGGCCGAACTACACCCGGATTTCTGAACCGCAGAGGAACTGGCCATTTTACCTCCAATCGCCAGAACAATACCCAACAGTGATATTATAGATTATAAAGGCTCTTCCTTCGTGTAAATTTCCCTAAGTTACGTACAGGAGGGTATTCGTACGCCGGGTCAGCGTTCGCACGCAGATTAACACATCGCGGGAGCGACGATGTAAGTACTTTATTAAGTTAAAAAAACATCACGAAAATTAAATTAGCTACGTTAATGTAACGTTTTATTATTTTTGTCGTAAATATGATGTAGATGACATATTAGTTTACAAAAATAATAATATTTGGAGGAGGACGTGGTTGGGAGATGTCGTGTCAGAAGTTGCTGAAGATCATTATCATTGAAAGCCTATATACGTGCCACTGCTGAGAAACTTGTGAGATTTTGGGCCATTACACCACAGCGCTTACCTAATGCGGATATAACATCAACTAAAGCGAAAGTTATTTGTTTCATAAATAAATTTCTTTACAAAAAAATATTATGATGTAACATCTTAAATTAAAATAATAAAAAATATTACAATCGAGATTTTTTGACACATTTTTTTAAGTATTATTTGTAATCAATATGGTCTAATTGAAAATTTCCACCGAGCTCCTAGGCTACGGCAGCCAATTACCTTTTACAACTTTCGGTATTTAAAATGATATTAATTGACGACGTATGTGTATCCAAATTACTCATTCTCAATACCAATTGAACATTAAATGTGAATTATGATCAAATAAAATGAATCTCGTATGACAAGAAATTTAATTATTGCCAATTATAATAAATATACCTAATTAAGTATTACTGAAGAATTATGTTAGTCGATTTTTACAACAACAATAATAAAAAATACGAACTTATGATTCATTTGTTAAGTAAACAGTTTAAAGTAGATATGTAGTAAGTCCTACTTTAAACTGCGCCTATCTTATTCCTATTGAAGAGGTTTATATCGTCTATGGTTTACGGCAAAATCAGTTCGGATTATATTTTTTATTTCATGAAACCAGAGCACTTGTTTAAGAATGGTAATGGTAACAAAATTATGTTTATTCTACCACTATAACTAGCACATGCATTATGATTTAGTAAAACAATAGTTTCAAACATTACACAAACCTATTAATCAATTTCAAACTAAAACGCACCTTACAATTTCTATTCAAAGTATTCCGAACATCAAACTTGTTCGTGGAATTCTATTCAAATCTCAACCGAATAGTGATCAGAATATCAATATTACGGAGCAATGCTGGTCGTGACTATATATATTGTCATATACCCTTTTTATTGAACAGTTATACGATTTATATTTATCTACTTCCATTTGATATTCGTTTACTTTTAATGATAACGTATAAAATTCTTCTAATATCCTTTTATGTCTTCCATTTATGTCCTTTATGCACTCCTAAGCCACTTTCATATTTCGTTGTATTTTTACCCGATATACCCAGAAGGAGGATCGCGCTTATGTATCTATGTTGTTCTGTTTATCTTTTTCATTGTTACTTCTTGTCGCCTTAAGGGTTTTCTTGCCTTCTTGTCTGGACTGCATCGCTTGTGTGACGCCTCCGCACCGCCACCGGGCCACTTGTGTAGATTATGAAGGCACCAAATAAATACTTCGGAACTTGCCGATCCCACGCCACTAACGCCGCCACGCCGTTCGCCGCTGACTTCGTGCGCGAGGCCTAAACGGTTATCTTCAGAGTTACATGCCTATATTATCTATATTTTGCCTTCTTTATGAAAATCAAGAGACAAAGTTATGTTAACAGTTTAGAAGACTCAATATATTCCTTAGATGGCCCCTGTTGATCTTAATCTCGACAGGAATACAACATAACACTACAAAGATATATTCCGTATCTACAGTTTCTACTTGTTCTTAATTCGAAGAAATAATTAAATAAATTAAATTATTAATATAAAAAAAGATGTAGTAGCGTGGGATTGAACCCATCTTTTATAAAACGGATGATTACTCTAAGCTTTTTAGTCCTTCTTAGTGGAAATAAATATTTTTCGAAAAACTTGTCAATTTATTTATACTATATCAAAATATAGGAATGTAGTAACGAGGAAATAACTATGATAAGGGTCGTAACTTTTAAATAAACTCTCGGTTTCATTCTAAAATTACGAAGATTAAAAATGAAGATGTGGACTTATTTTAGTGCATGAGGATTCTCCCAGTCAACTCTTTAATATATACGCTATTTATTGGAAAGCAGACAACATCGAATACATTTAATTGTATAACGTACTGCATTTAAATTTGAATAAATAGATGGAACATATAAATATACCAATACAAGCATCAATGTAACTATTTAGGCTGGGTTTCAATAATTTATCTATTTAGGGATTTTTGATTATGAGGCTCTGAATTTCGACCAATTTCACATGTATGATGTATCAAATTCAATGTTTCGCAAAAAAAAAACAGCATCAAATGTAATATTCAAATATCGTTAAATTTATTTTTGAATACCGAATGAGAACCAACTCGTAATCGCATTTGTGGAGCGTATTATAGGAGGAAATCCTGTGGGAAAGCTTGAAATGGTGTTGGCCAAACATTAATTATTATAAGGAAACCCACGAAATCGCAACTCTGTATATATTATTTTAATGTTTGTTCTTATATTATGTTTTTTACGGAATTCTTTTAATACTTGTTCAATCATATTAATTAACATCAATATTCATATTAATGTCTATGAAAATTATTACTGTTTCAATATTCTTAATCATCATAATTATTAACGACTTTAATGTGCCGCACTGATGGGCTCAGGCATTCCTACTGGGCTACGGGCATAGGAGAAACGCATGATAAGGTTTGACCATAACTCTGGCTCAGTGCAGGCTAGTGGGTGAATGCGGTGGCAATTAAGACTTTCCGCTTAAGAGTATAGATTGCTTTTCTGGTTATTAGAAAGTCACCTTCCTAATTACAATACAGCAATCTAATGGTGCCAAATACGTATAAAACTCCGACTTTTTCTAGAACTCTATGGTGCAGCTTCAAGGTTCAACATCCCGTACCCAACAAAATATGGCACAGAAGAAAATGACATAAGTCACAAAACTAATTGTTATGCATTCGATCAGTAAATATAGTACCAGAATTCCGCTTAACCAGCTACTAATTAATTATCTCAATAATTTATTTAAATTATTTTTATGCATATAGCGTGTTCAAGTAATGTGATAAACGTAATACATTCACAAAAACGCAGCATTTTGAAAAATAAAGAAAGTATCATACATAATCCAATAAATTATGTTTTTGTTTTAGACATGTGCTAGTGAAATTACCTAGAACCGTTCACTTAAATTTCGCTTGCACGAAGTATGTGCGAGATTAAACCTCGTGACTTATTAATTTTGATTGACGCATCCAGGACCAACCGTGGCAGAAGTTGATTTGTGTTCGTAATCGAAACCAGAACACTGAAGCCATTACGCTAACGAGTTTTACAACATCTGGCGCACCATTGTCGCACAGACCGGCAGGCCTTATCGTGAAGATGTTATGACTATTAAAACGAAAACCACTGTATAAGATTTTAAACTTTGGCGGGCCTTCACAACTTTATATGATTCAAAATAAGAAACGACAGAAACAACAGGCGATGTTGTGTACTACCAGTCTGCTTATGACAACGGCTGTTGCAATACAGTTGAAACGTCAACCTGTAGAGTACAAATGTACTATTTATTTAAAATTGCGTTTGAGTTCTGCTGCTGTCATATAAAGTTGATTATCCTGATTCAATTGCCTATGTATCTCTGTATCAAAATGCAAGCTTAACAGTGAATTCAAAGGGCGTGGATCCCCAATAACTAATTAGATTGCAAAAATTGTAAAATACAATTGTTCACAACGTTCACAGCACTAATTTCATCTATTTTCTTAACTTCCAATTTCAAAAGCATTAACATATCTGTAATACCTCAGATAAGCTCAAGGGTTGTGAACAATTTATCCAGTCATTATGACAAAAACCAGCACCATCCCAGAACCCTGACAAATTGTAAAAGATCTTGTTTGCGTACAACAAATCTTTCTCTGCTCCAGCTAATGGGGACGGATAAAAGATATTTTCATTTGCATAATGAAGGCCACTTTTGCCTTCTTATTTTCATTTATTTTTCCAACGGTCTCTTTTTGTAGTGACAGTGTTTCTCGGTTCCCTTTCACATTCGATGATTCTAGTTTCCTGGCGACGGGATAATCGTAAAAATTGCCCGCTTATTTTATACGCAATGGATATGTTTAACTTCTGACTACTCTGTTGAATTAACTGAAACGTGGAAAAAAGGTTCTTTATTTGAACTAAGAAATGTTTCATTTGATTTAAACAACGTATAAGAATAGGCACAACCATATAAATCTAGAGACGTATACTTGATAGGTAATATTTTAATTACACGGTATATTGCATCTAAACGATAACTGATCTATATCATAAGAATAATTTTGAAGTCAATATCGTTATAATGACTGCAAAATTGTTACTGCTATGTTGTTAATATTGTCTAGTTTATTCTTTTTTCATAATGTTGTATATACCTACAAAGACATATCTTTTATCCTCATACACTGGCATAAATTTATCTCGTATGTCTATTGATATTGTCGATTGTGTATCTATCTTAGTAAATAAATAAATAAAATTATTCTTAACGAGTTTAAATCGCGTTCCTCCTTCTATCAAATAATATAACAGTATAATTAAAACCAATTATTTAACGGTAATTTGTTTTATCCGTACTCTATATACAGTGTTGAATTGTAACTTTACAATAATATAATTCTTACAGAATTGTTTTATTGTTAGTATTTTAAGTTTCTCTGAGTGTTTCTTTGAATATATTACGAGTATGTCTAGGCTTATCTTTACAATCATGAGATGATGTATACTATATTTTTTATACGATGACTAACTGTGATGAAAAGGCAAAATTATTCTCCATATAAAAGTTGTAGATTAAAACGTCGTCAAACTCCCGTCAAAGTTGTCCCTAGATCTCTTCACCTAATTGTCCTATTTTCACTTAAATATAAATCATAATTTATATACAATAAAGAAATATCTACTGAAGTTACATCAAATGCTGCAGTTCGCAGTTCCACCAGCAATTTCTAAGTTAAAATAAGTTTTGAGATAGAGTTTTATATGCGGTCTACAAACACTACTATGGAGTCGCGTTATGAGTTGGCACGCTGAGAAGCAATTGGTATTTTAAGATGAGGTGATTTGTAGGATACTGCTACGAACGAGTGAAATTAAAATATATTAGCAGACAAAATACATCTTATGCTTAACGAAACAAAAAAAAAACAAAATGCAGTTAGTACAAGTAATAAAAATGAAGTATAATGTGTTTATTCCAAGGAAAAAATAAGCTGTTGTACACAGAATATGGTATAATTTAAAACATAGATTACAAACAGACTAATCATGAATAAAAATAAAATAACCATCATTAATATTTACATAAAAAAGGTCATTAAAGAATCTGTCATAAAAATAAAACTAGAACATCAAATTAGAAATCTGTACAAGCTCGGATTAACAAGGGTTAGAATAAAATAGGTTTTATTTTCGTATCAGAGAGCGCTGACAATGGCCAACTGCTGTGATACCTCGGGACTAGGAATTGGTGAAAATAGGGTTCTGGAAATCTATATACTTTCAACCCTTAAGTTGCAAGTGGTGGGTAATAAAATAATTTTGAAAGCTTTAACTAAATATTTATTATTTTTATTAAAATTCATTTTGCAACCATAAATGACAGATCATGCTTCGTGATTTTTCAGTGTTGCCTTAAAAACTATTGTGACTTAATTTTACAATAGTACCACATTTACTTCTCTAATGTCGTACGTACACGTATATGGCAGCATTCATTGCTGTCATAAAATCCAGTAAAAGTATGACGAGGAACACTTGACCCTTGACAGTAAAATATTCTTCTACGGCTCGAACTGCATCCACATGTTTCTACGATTTCATTATTACATTATGACAGACATAATGTATTAAAATTGTGCTCCATAAATTTTATTTTTTTCTCTACGCACTTAATAAATCTAAGCTTAAACTTGTGAGTTTAAGTCTGCCTTAAATCATCCAAAAACCGTAATATCCTGCCAGCCAAGAAACGGTCATCTAAACCGGACCTCGCGAGCCGATATTGCGCCGGCGCCGGAGTTAAACCGTCAGTGCGCCTAAGATCTTATTTTTAACGGCAGTGTTGCCAATCTTAGTATCACAGTTTTAAAATTTTATTCATGTTTATAAACAATATTATTTAATTATAATCCATTTTATATCAATATAGTAGCTATCCCTAGTGAAGAAATAAATATTGCCTGATTGTTCGATGATGATCCTGTTCTCTTTTTTTTATCCTATTTTTTTGTTTAGTTTGGATTACAAAAAGTTTCATTAAAACATTAAATAACGAATTTTCCTTATTCAAGGGTACATATCTTATCTTTTCAACTTACATATTATTTTGTTTATAATATAATTATCGCTTATTCGTTTAGATATTTACAATTGTGAACATTATATGAGTATTTTTTCTCACATATACTCTTCTTCATTTAAATTTTTAATTTATCACAAAATAATTGAAAATTATCTCATTGTTCAAAACAACAAGATAACAAAGTTACTTATTGTAATGTATTTTATCATGCTTCCAGGATTTCAAAGCAATATAATTCCTACTACATTTTTTTTGTTTGAGCGTGTTTATAAACATAATAATCTAAAAAGTTTATATTCCATTTATACTGTTCTTTGTAGTTTATCGTTCAGTTGTTTGTGTATCTGTCTTTAATTTTTATATTATTTTTATTACAAGTTCGTTAACCCAGTAAACTTTATATCGCCTTAGTTTAGACAAAAGGCCGCCCAATGGGTATGGACACCACGTTTATCTGTAATTACCGCCATCTATCAAAAGTTATCCAAAATATCTAGTTAGTACTAGGTAACAAAATGCGAATATTGAATAGTGTTTCAGATATTTCCAGTTGGCAATTTTAAAAGATTATTTTTATCTTTTCTTTAGGACTTCCCCTAACATAGAAATGCTTCTATGTGTGTGCACTCAGAAAACAATAAAAATTATTCAATTTTACGAGGTCGTTCTTGAGTATGGCAACTATTTAATTATGAGCAGAAATAAACAATAACCTATTTACTCGAATCTTCATTTGGTTCCTAGTTGTTTTTAACTGCATTCGGTAAAAAGGTATAAAGTTAAGCAATATGTTTTTTCCTTTGTTATCCATTTCGGTTTTTTTGATATTTTCTATATTTTGAAGGAGTAGCTCGTGTCCTTAATTTTACCCGTTAGTAAGTGATTATAAGGCTGAAGATGCAAGCTAACTATATCTGTATTGCTTCCACAGAGAAATTGACAGTTTCTACTTCTACTGTCAGAACAAAAAAATTGGCAGCAGTCTTCTGTAAGACTAGTAGCTAGCCAGGTCGGTTAAAAGAAGCCCATATTTATTATTTTACAAGTTGAATTCACTTCCATGTCACTATACTATCAATAAGAATACAAATTCAATATTAATATAACTTTTCGTATAAAAAGGAAAGATATAAATTCCAATATCGCTTGGTCAGCTAGCAAAGTGTAGAGCGATTAAGTTATTGAAAAATGAACCCTACGCTTTGCTTTTACAGAATATTTTGATTTCCAGCAAAACTTCGTTACAGAAACTCGTTAGCTTTGTACCACTTTTTTGGGTTCCTTTAATACAGACTAGGTGACCCAGCCGTTGAATTAATGTGACAATTCTTTTAAGGTGAAATACTATTACTTGTATTTCATTAACTAACCTATCATCTTATGATATAAAAATATGGCTAGAAAAGAGCGGGAAATCTGGAAATTTTTGGAGAAAGCCTTTAAAGGTATTTAAAAATGGAAAACTTTAAGAAATTGCCTTAAGATTTAGAATTTGGCATAATAGGCTTTACGAGTTGAAACTGGAATTGAACTACAACTTATTCAGTCCTTCAATATTTGAATTTAGTGCTGCTGACTTGAAGCCTTCATGAAGTCTTAACAATTCAATTAGTATGTATATGAAAGTGGTCTTCTAAACGACGAATGACAATTATAGAATCTTCAATAGAGTCTATTTTCGTCTAGATGGGAGTTGAAGCCAGGAAGACTATGAGCGGAAATATCCGACCGCTAGTATACGTTAAGCATCAATTATTGACAGTTACATCTTCAGCTTTACACTAGTCCACTTTTATACTTTTTTATGTCTGTATCTGTGTTTGTCTTTCCATATTATTCCCTTGTGTGAGTCAGACCCTAGACGAATTAAACCGTCTCGATCGTGTTAGTTGTCAGCTGTCAAATTGTATGCAAAAGCGCCTTTGTTGTGAAGTATTGAAGATTTTGTGACTACTTTCTCTGTCGCACAGCTAGAGCGTGGAATTCCTTACCAGCACACGTATTCCATCCTTCTTACAAGTTAGGTTCCTTTAAAAGGGCGTGAAAAAGCACTTTTTGGGCCGGCAGGGTGAGGATGGCTAGGGCAGTATGTGGCATGCTGCACTAGCTATCTTCACATATGGACTCCTCCACTGCCTATCATCAGGTGGTGTCGAGTCATTTGCTGAGCTTTATATAAAAAAAACCATTTTTTGTTTTAAATAAATCGGCTACGGATCCGCAAAATGTAACTGAGAAGCCCTATTCGCGTTTTCGAATAGATCAAACTAACGGGCAGCGATGTTCGCTTTGATGCGTTCCATTTTCAAGTTGTTCTGTTTTAGTTACGTATTTTAACGTTTTAGATTGGGGTTATTCAGTTTGATTTTTGTTATTTTTCTCGTATTCCCTGCTCACATCGCCACGGTTAACTAGTTGATTCAGTTTCTACTGTCTTTCCATATACTGTTGTACTGTTTGAGGAATCACTAGAAAATTCTAACTGAAGTATCTCTATTCGAGCAGTACTTTGTGTTTTGTTTGGATATTGTATGTATATAGGTAACAAATGTCATCTAACAAATAATGATTATCTTAAATGCTAACTAGATACGGCCGTTGGAGCGGAAGTTTTCTGGAGTGGCGGCCGCGTATTGGAAGACACAGCATTGGTAGGCTATAAGGTGGTCAAACAATTTGGTAGAAGTCGCAGCAAGCCGCTGTTCGCAGCAGCGCTGGACTGACCGGGTTGGAGATCCCCGAGGAAGCGTCACTTGACTGATGTAATGATTATGGTTATCTATTATCCATTATACAAGCGCTCGATGATGCTTGAATTAAGCTACTCGTACATAATAGGCATAAGGAATATTATTTGTCTTCATCTATGTAAAATGTTTGTCCAAATATTTTTACAAATATTTATGGAGACGAAACGTGGCAAAAGCCTTATATCTTATTAAGTGGCAAGCTCTCAACCGACTAACTTAACAAAGCCGGAGTTCCACTTAATGTTATTAAACAAATACAGTCGGGCTTTCGGAAAATAACAGCCAGTAATCACAGCGTTGGCTGTAAGATGACAATATAGTATGTATAAGCAGTCTGTCAACACCTGTTTACATTTGTGGAGTACATCACAACTTGCCGTCTTCGCTCAGCAGCTTCCTATTAATTAATGAATCCCCTCTGTTTGGTCCAAATGTGACAAGTAAGCGATATAATTAAATAGGATTAAAGACTGCTCCGATAATACGTTACTCCGAGACAGTTCAAACAGGACACAGGTCTTTCACGGAAGCCTATCGTAACAGTCGCATGTGAGAAAACTAGATTTCACGTTTTATTTTTTATTATTTTAGGCATGACCGACGATTTATACCTTTGTAGATAAAAATTAGTAGATAATGAATTTGCCTTGAAAGTGTAGAGCGTCTGGCATGTTCGCCGAAAATGGATCCAAATACTTATACTAATCAAAAGAATGAGTGTCATTTTACAAACATCTTTATGTATAATTAAATGTACTAATAAAAAACATGATGTATCCTAGAATATATATTTGACTGTGTTTCCGCTTGTACATAATATTTTTAAATTTAAAGTAGTATTAATTTATATGATTTTATTGACAATATGCAATGTATTTAGAGCTCGTGGGTTCCATGTCTGAAATAAAGTGAATTTAATTTTATCATCTGGCGTTTTGATAATATCGTCGTTATTTAAAATTATCAAGTTGCGATATATCACTGCAAACAACGAGACAGTTGAGCAACAATTGTGTCGAGATTGTTAGGCTGGCATTTGATATGCTTAAGGTCTTTTCTATACAAAACTTAAGAATATCTTTAAAAACCATTTAATCGGAGTTCAATCTACAGTTAATTATTTGTCATATCAGATTTGTTTTATGATGAAGATGATGTATACAGTTGACTGTGTCATACATAAATGTGTTTAAACCTTCAGTCTCATATCTCTTTCACTATTACTATTTCACAAACTAAATTAGTAGTAAGTTCTTCGATGAAGGGTACGAGGGTTCCGGAGATTATTTTAACATGATTATAAGTTAGGGAAAGCGTTGAGCCGTGTAATTTAATGTCACTTTAATTCCTAAGACCTATGTCAACTTGCGTTAAAGATATTTGTTTTGAATGGCCTTTTTAGGGTGAACCTTATCGAATGCTGCTATCCAATTTAACTATAAGTATATACAACAAGGGTGTAAAACAAACCAAGCCAATGACCGAGCCATTGGCTTGGTTTGGTCATGGCAATGACAACCATTGCAAACAGTTATCATGACCATTTTAACACTTGTATTGAAACTGACCCTAGCAAAAAACAAGGAGTCGTGCTTTCAAAATTGATGAACGCTAGTCATGTGACTTGCTCTGATAAGAACATTACGCTATAAAGTGATGATAATTGACTCTGAAGTAAGACGGAGGTGATTCCCCAGCCAGAGGCGATCTTTTAAGAAGCAAATAAGAGGTATAAATTGACTAAAACGAAGTAAAGTATCGTAATTTGGTTTCGAGATTCTAAAGTTCCCTCGAAGACGCTTCCCCATTTGGTTTTTTTTATTAAGGGCCAACTAAACTAGTATAAATCATGTAAAAATCTTCTGTTTGTGCCATACTCAGCTCCCCGGTATTACGGCAAAAGGTATAAATCTTAGCCGCTGCTTTTCGTAAGTACCTCCCGGCGGCTGTAGCACCCTACATTCATGGACGATTATTAATTCAATACCTTTCCCGCTAATTAATACATTATTATAATCCTCACTGGCTTTTTGATTTAGGTTTATATCCTTTTGATCGTGTATTTTCTTGAAACAATGGTCACGTTGTCGATCCAATGAATAAAGTCAGACTTTTCAATTAGAACAGGTAATTTACTATCATGAGTCGCATTATGCTCCTAACCTTTCGACAGTGAAAAATCAATTGTGTCTCGAATATACGACTTGATGGAGAATAATGTTAAAACTTAACATATTTATTCATAAGTTTTGATATCAGTTTCTTGAAAGCTAATAACATAGTTTAGTATTATCATCATTCTAAGCTTTGATGCAATAAGACTATATTATGTATATAAATAAATAACAACAACGAAGTCGTTATATACCTTAATCTGATCACTAGATCTAGCATTCAGGCACATAACGTGTAGTATTATAATAGTTTTGAAGTCGAAAATATTATAATTATACCATATTTATTCTAGGCTTCAACGCTTTGGTGTCTGTGGACTTAAGTTGGTTTGTTATTAATTATTTGTCGATTCATTGTTCATTTCAATAATTAATATAGTAACTAGTTACTATTTTTAACAATTAAATCAAAAGCCAACCGCTATATTTTGTTTGTGTCGTCATAATTACACGAAACTAATGAACAACATATTTGAGATATCTCATGTTTGTTGGCAAATTCTGTAAGTATAAAGATTAGCCTACCTTGATAAATGGATTCAGTTAATTTTAATTTCTAGTACATAAACTTTGGTAGAACAATTGTGGCTTTTCCACTTAAAGTTAAAGAGCCCTACTGCTAAGAACTTTTGTATGTCAAAAAATAAAAGACAGATGGTAAATAGAAACCATCGCTTATGTCTATAGACGATGGTTTCCATTTACCATCCAACTATATCAGCAATATCTCCAGCAGTGAAGAAGAAGTAAAAATGAAGTCATCTATCTAGGAGTTGAATTTTTTTGTTTATCATTTAACACATTGATTATTTTTTTATTATTCATAATATTCTGTAAATAACCGCTAATAAATTAATGTAGATTTTGTTTTGTACGTTCCGTTAGACTACGGTCCTTTATTTATTAGTTCGCATAATATAAGTCTTTATAAATTACGGTACCATCAGGAAGGCCTTATATTTATTTGCTACCTTGGTTGTCAAAAAGCTTCAGAGAGTAATGACGATAACTTTGGTGGATATATGATGATAGCTTGATGATAAATTCCGTAAGAAAATCTTTAAGAGTCACGGTTTAGTTTCTGAGCTATGAATATTGTAAATGCCGTAGCCCTGTAGTTTTTTACAAACTCTCTCATAGTCGAGGTCCACCTTCGATCAAAATAATGTTTAGTATTAAATGTTATCGCTCCATTCACGACCAACAATGCTTACAATATATACAAAAAAAACAAAACACTTAAAACTAACTGTCTTCAGCCTAACTCCCATTTATTGTTGTCCTATGAATCATGAATCATAAAGTCCTGACACTGTAGGACACAAGCTTTTCTACGTGGGAGAAACAGGAGTTTGGGCCAGCAAACCCTAACGCTGGTAGATGAAAGTGCTTGCCAGAACAACGTGGACCAACAGCTGAACGTGCATTTCGAAGCACGCAACAACTCGAGATAATAAATTCTGATTACATTAAATTGATACTTATCTCTATTAAATACACTTCAATAGTAATTATTGCGTCGGATACCACACCTTCAGAATTAATTATCTGTCAAAAATTTTTTCAACTTATTATTTTTCTGGAAAATTTCTATCGTAGGAAGGAGAAGGAGAGGCTTAGTATTACAACTCCTGCATACTATGTTGTTCATAATGAAATGAATCTGTTGTCTCCCTCCTACTTCATAATATTTAATATACGAAATGTGATTTAGGACGCAACTATCTACGTACAGATACATTATAAATAAAAATTAAACTCTTTTGAGTCTTCGAATTCGAAGAAATTACTTAAACAAAATCATAATAGCCAATCCTTATAAACATGTAATAAAGTTGTATTATTGAACGGACAACAAAATGAACAAACCAAATTATCATTATAGAGTATATAAATTAGAGGTGGAAAATCTTAACACCGCGATGTAGAAATGCTTAGCGCCATCTATCATTATAATTGGTACTAAATATAATTACCATCCAATTTTATTTATAGTTCGAACGTGATTAAAACAGTTTTTTGTTTTCTTTCTTGAATATTTTACAAAATGTTTTGATTGTATTCTTTATCTCATATTTTAAGTTGAGATACTGAAAACAATGCAGTTTTACCTCAAACACATATAAATAAAGACAAAAATTCAATTCTTAAAAATTGAATAGTTTACACATTAGCTTGTCAGAGGTTCATTTAGAGATGGATGATTATAAGTTAGTGGAACGTTAAAATTATTAATTTTTATTATTTTGTTGCTTCGACAATCCACGCAGTCTTGACTTCTAATTGTAATAACATTGAGCTGAAACATAATGTACTAGAGACTTATTATTTACAATATAATGTAAATTATCTTGGTAATATATAAATAAATAAAATAAAGAAGTCATAGAGATCATAGAGTTAATCTTGTGGGTTGACAGAATTTATTGGAGAAAACTATGTAGTTGCACTTCCTGTCTATGCTACACCCAATTATTTACTCAAACGTTTCTAGAATAATGTTCTTAAGGTGCAATAATAAAAGTTTATGTAATTTCAATAGTTAATTACTAATCAATAATATGGCCAAAGTCTCGTTCTTTATTAAGCCATAATTAAGTCTACTATTTATCATTATATATTTTATATTTATTTTCAAAACAACCTCATTGCAGTTATCCTTAGAGTGTATTATATTTGAAGAAGTATCATCGTGAAACATCATTACTGTCTTTTATCATTGTCTGCCAGTATCGTCTCTTCCGTGAAAAACTTTTGTTTTATATTTAGTGATGTCGATTTAATGCCGATATTCTAAGGCCACTTATAAGGTGAATTTAAAATAAAGAAAGATTTTCTTGCGACCTATTACTCTGGAAACAAGTCCTGATTTAGGTAATATAACTCCCCTGTAACTCCGCAGCTCTTCACGGGAGTGACTTGAGTTCTACCACGGTAAACCACCAGATCACACCCAGATATCACATCTACCCTGTAGAAAAGTTTTCAAAATCATCGGAATGAATTAAGTGTAAAGCTTAAATTTAAATTGTTAGTGCATACACAATACTGAACTAAACAGCTACTATTATATGATATAGATTGGAATATGCACTACAAATTCATTATCTTTATGACGCACGCCAATCGATATTTCTATCGATAACATCACAGCTCTGTCAAGTGGATGGAATGAAATGTAATTCATGGGGACAATAAAAGATAGTCGGACGATCTCTCCCGCTGGTTCATTAGGAGATATAGAGTATTGGATTTGCCCGCCATCATAGCCCGATGTTATTTATAGTGTGCATCGATTGGATGCTTGTCTGCGAATTTCTAATAGACAATTCAATTCGAAGTACTTTGCAAAATCTGCCGTAGAAATAAAAGTACTGTATTGATTGCAAAGCTTTGAAACTCTTAATTATACCGCTGTGAACTGTGACACACAAGGATCGCTTGAAGTCTCAGAGTCTTGTCACTTTTTTGGAGTACTTGTGAGTATCATATCAGGCTTTGATGGTCAGTGCAGACCAAAAGTCTACTCCATGGAACTTCAAACGGAACGATTCTGTGCAGTCAGCATCCTTATCCTAGTCATTTTATCCTCGACTCTGACCAGAAGATCTGCTCACTTTGTGGAAAGGCACTCTACTTGACGCTTTCGAATACAAAGTCACCTTGATAAATTTCTTTTGAAACTGTACCTTTTAATTTCTGATTTTGATTTTCATTTTTTTTATTTACATTGATGAATATGTTTCGTTGATAGTGGAATTTTCCGTATTATGCTAAACTTTACAAAATATGAAAAATATAAGTAAATTTTACGTAATTTAAAAATTAAGATTAAATGCAATAATTTTATATAATTATGTGGTCTTCAAACTGTATTATAAAAATATTTACCCTAAAAGTGGGAAAATAGCAAAAGATATGTTCACGTTGAAATAAAACCAATCTCATCCCATAAGAAGAGTAGAAGTAATATCAACAACAAAATTATTAACAACAATGCCTTGGAGGGCCGAATTGTGCCCATTTAAATAATTAATGGGTAAATAGTCGGTCTACGAACCTGCGGTCAGGGGCTAATAGCCATTTGGGGACCAAAGAAGTTGCTTTATTGGGTCAATTCTCCCCTATTTGTTACGGGGACCGGTGGGATAAGATTCTTCATCTTGTTACTTTGAAAGATGAAGCGTGGAAAATTAAAGCAGCGTACTAACGAGGACATGTTGGAATTCTTGTGAGCCTTTTCATTATTTAGTTATTTTTTGAGCGGCGATATACTCCCGGGAACTTTGAAACCATTTAATTTTAAGATATAGAGGTGATGTAAATTATTTGTACTTCTTTATATACTGTGACGAGAAACTTTGACACCTTGTCATGGAATTAAAATATTTAATAACTTGTGATAAGTATGTGTAATATTTACATGAGAAATATTTAATATTTATTTGTAATGATTAATCATTTATCTGACATAGACTTTGTCTCCAAATTTCCATTCCTAAAATTAAATAATTAATTTTAATTATTTTTCACATTCTTTGGAAAAACAAATTAAGATAAATTATTCTTATATAAAAAAATATCACCAAATGTCTAGAAACGCTTTGAGAAGCATACTCTGGCAGAATGGTAAACCTTGGTACTGACTAACAACAACAAGAACCAACAATTTAGTTTGTGAAAGTATTTTTTGGAACTACGCCAGGTATACCAAATTTAATTTAATGTAGACGCTTCTGTCAAAATAGTAAGAACAGCGAAAAATGAGAAACAGTAAAGTATAAGTGCAAATACAAATGACTGTGACAACGTCTCAACGGTTGTTCATTTTATCTGTGCACCTTTTATATCGCATTGCATCAGCCCGCTTTCCACAGAAAATGGGCATTGGTAGATTTAAGGCTATAAAAACAGCGTAATATAAAATATAATGAAACTATGAAAATTTCATAAAATACACGCAATAAAATTATTTGGCGTTAAATACAAAAAAATTGATGTAAATTTTCTAATTTAACAAAAGAATTCATTTTACAAAAGCAAGCACACTTTGAATATTGTAACGTATCTTATATCTTAGGTATGTTGGATATATATGTAACTTGCTATTAAACTGTGATGAATAAATAAATGAATAATCTATAATCCATAATCTCAGTGACAATATAGTGACAAGTCACATTTTAAATAACGAAAAAATTTAATATATTTGATAAAATTTGGATTGAACACATATCTATTGATCGCTAGATTGTGTTAAATCAAGGCTTGTACATTACATTTTTAATGTATCTGATAAGTACACTTTGTTGTTGGGATAAACGTCGCTATAACGATTATAATTAACCGGCACCTATTGTGAACATGAAAATTATATGACGTGAAATCTATTCTGTGACTGGCTCTATGGACCTTCGCCGGGGTCACTTTGGTTCTGCTGAAGCAATTCACGACACCACCTCTACAATTATATAAGTACCAAATAATAATAGAAAAGCAATAATATTTTATTAAAAAAATATTATGATTCCTGGAGTCTTGTAAAAGTACAGAAAAAGGCTTTAAGTGTAAAATTCATATCTATATCTTCAAAATAAGTAACACTGTTTATTAACTACAAAATACATTTGTGGATGCTGTATATCGTTGTAATCAGAATAATATTACAATTGATGAACTAATTTGTTGTGACGTAGTCTTTAAGTTAGTGGAACTTAAAGATTACGTCACAACAAATTTAGAACTCCCACACGCATGACTTGAATACGGAAAGGTTTCTACGTCAATATTATATCTATCTTCATGCTAAATTTAATTGGTTGGAGTAACTAACATGACTTAACCTAGTCATGTAAGCGTTGAAATTAAACAAATAATCATCATGTTCATTACATAGCTGAGTACCGTGAACAAAAATCGCTATTTTCATGGCCAAATCGTGAGAAATGGGCGTCGTGTTGACGATACTCGTTCCCAGGGCAATGATAAGCGAAATAAATGAGATATCTCCCTGTCGGCGCCGCGTCGATACCGGCAGGCGAGCGAGCACTAATTGTCCTCATCCCGGTTTTGTTTCAAGCAAGATTTACAGCCTTTTCCAATGTAGTCTGCTTCATTTGTTGTAGTTATTTCTGTGGTCGTAAAAATAACGAAGTGAGGACTGGAAGCGAAGGAATGCGATCGTTTGATCAGTCTCGTTACAGTAGCATTGTCGGTATGATCCTTTTCTGAAACCATAAACTGTTTGAACGGGAGTCGGATAAGTCAAAGAATTATTAGCACTTTACGTATCAAACATACGAATTACTAATTTCAATCACCAAGAACATTCAGTGTAAATTGTGCTGTATAACTATCTGAATTTTGAAAATACCTACAGTTAATTATCGAAAGTCGTCTGAATTTACAGTTAATTGTCGAAAGTCGTAAATAGTTCATTAAATTATTTTCTTTGTACATTTTATGGTAATACTTTATTAAATTAATTTTTATATATGTATAATGTTCTCAAAATATTTATTAGTATTATTAAGTAGTAAGGGATAAATCCTATAGATATACGTAGCGCCTTGAGCACTAGTGATGAGTTATCTACACTAGAAAACGTTTTGTTGAAGAATTGAAGAAAGACAAGGGAGTCTTGTTCTTGTTCCCCACATAATATTTAAAAAATGAGCGGTTATTGGGTTGTGTTCAACAGGAGACTTAACTATAATTCCTCTACGGAGTAGGAATCCGTATGTAGATTCTATGCCGTATGCCGATTCTAACTTCGGCCTTATCACCACATACCTTCAAGATGCAGGTTATGATCTGCCCTGGCAGGGAAGAAAAAACAATTGTTTCATCTCTGTCATATTCGAATAAAAGCGTTCGTATGAGGAAGGAGGTCGCTGCCAAATGGCATTACACTAATTAGTTTTGTGTTTCTGCGGTCAATTAGTCTTTCGCCTCCAAACCTCGAGTTTCCTGTGTAGTCTTTTATGCTATGTTCACAAGTATCGTCAGCTAGCTTTAGGGGCTTGTCATCGAAAAATGACAACTAGCGCTTATCCTTGATTATCATAAGCTACAGTGATACAGTAAAATATAGTTGTAATAATTTCCCGGACGCTGAAAAATTTAAATGAGGTCCAGCAATGAAACATCACCATTATTGTGATAAGCTCAAACTTCAGATCTAAATTCAAGACTTTCTAACTCTGGCACTCCTGAAAAAATACTCGGAAAAATTACAAACCATTTTCGCTAACTGTAAAACGATAAGGGCACATTGGGAACAAGCTAAAAGTTTTCCCAACTTAATTTCCCTTCGGCTAACTTCCAGGGAATCTCTCCTATAAATCTCATCAATTTGTTGGGTATGACTCCGGGGCTATCGCAGCCACTGGGACTGTGGCCAACCTTTTCTTATTGAATTACGTCAAACTTTGGTTACCGGGTGTGATTTTTTCTACACGTGTGGAATTCGTTTTCTCTGATAACATAAGTTAGTTAGTTTTGTATACGCAAATGGCATATATCTTGAAATTACCTTCTTCAGCAGTCTACTCACTAGCGCTACTATTTGATGTATATAAATGCCGTTATTTTAGGACATTTATTCAAGAAAGACTCTATAGTGTACCTTTGCTATTAATTACCATTGTAACTACTAAATAATAATGATCAATATCTTCATGATTATTCACAGTAAGACCACAGTATTTTCAAAATTGTACTAAAGTGTGTTTTAAATAATTAAATATCAATAAATGATTGTGTGCTCTTAATATTTGTCTTTATATTATTATTTCAAGATAGAGATGGCAATATGCTTGATCAGGTTTAACTTAAGTCCTTTTTTGCTGTACAAAGAAAATGCATATTGCTCTATTCACCTTTCTATAGCGAAAGCTGTGAAGACTTCAGAACCAATTAACTCAGCAGAACTCCTTCTACTTGATTGGTTACCATTTGATGCTTGGCCAGTTAAGCCAGACCCTAGAGTCGAAGGTCCGGGTAACTTGTATCTTAAACTAGTATTTTTTAATATGATTGAGAGGTGAAAATTGCTTGAGGATCAGTATCTTATATTTTTGTACTTGCTTTTTTAAAATAGACAGTCATCACGCCAAAATATTTTTTTATCATATGGTCCTTTTGAGTGTTAACCATATATATATATATATATATATATATATATATATATATATATATATATATATATGTGTGTTTCTTAATATTGCGATTGTAACGTAAACGCAAAATTCGATTCGCAAATTTTACCACTTGTTTAAATTATGGGCAGTAAATTTACCAAGACGTTTAGAATAATGTCTTTAAATTCACAAAATAATGTTAAGTTTTAGGTCATCTTCGGTTTTTCTCTAAATCTCATCGAACATTGACTAGGGTAGCCCTTAGGGAGTGTGTCCAACCTTATTTTATTGAATTACTACAAACTTTGCGTAAGCCGACGAGATTTTTCTGCGCGTGACGGTTGGTCAGATACGTAACATATTTAGTGCCCTAAAGGTTGTGATGATAAATCACGAATTATTTTTAAGAATACCTTTTTGCTATTATTTATAGAGATCTGACAAGTTTTATTTTATGACATAGTTTGAAGTATTAATTTGATAAAAAAAAAACAATGAAATAGTTAACTTTATGTTAGGCTTTGCAATTTCGAACGTCTTAATGACACAGATGCAACAGGTCTTTGCACCGTTAAACTTCTACTAAACTACACTACTGCTTTTTTATAAGGTTCATCAAGAATTCAAAAAAAGAATCCAAATCACATCCCGTGTTTTAAAACCTTTTTATTTGAACTCCACTTCTGCTTACCATCAGGTGGAATGAAAAAAAACACGAACCACTTATGTTAAACGTAGCGTGCCTTGTGGGCCCTTAATAATAATTCATTCTATAAATCCTGTTTCTAATGTTAATATTTAAATAAACACAATCATCTATTTATAAATAAGACATGGAATATGCAGTAGACCTGCTTGTAGGTTAGATATCACGCTTAAGTATTTAGTTAAATGTCCATAGATATTTTGACCGCTAGTGTAAGTGAAGATTTAAGATCGCCTCTGAGATCATTTTGAGTAGTCTTTTGTATAACATCGGTATGGTTTTAGTCGTTGAAGGGCGCCCTCTCTTTCCTCCCCTCCCTTGAGAGTGACGCGGTAAGGTATTTTCACGCAGCCATAAAAGGAAAGTTTTACAGACTTGAACAAACTTGTAAGGGCATTTTCTCATGATTTGACATAAGCAATACCGTATTTATACTGACAACCACGCATCATATAGAAAATAAACGATAATCAAAATCAATGAATTTTGATTATCGTTTATTTTAAGATAGTATATTAGTTTAGTATATTTATTGAATAAATGGTTTTTAAATTATTTTTTTATTAAAAGGCAAAATGACTCAACGCCACCTGATGATAAGCAGTAAAGAAGTCCAGATGTGAAGATAGAATAATAAAAAAATAAGATCTAAGATAAAATTGAGTAAGTTCAATGACTTTTGACAAAATAGTGGTATTAACTATAAAACATACATTTGATCCCCGGTGTACAGTACAAATGCGATGTCGCTTCTTTGGACTCGCATCATGAGAAAAATACATTAAATATTCGATTCTATCGAACTTTATATCTCGGGTATAACGCATTCAACATTTTCATCAAGTTTACCCTTACACAAACCATTATTCATATATCAACTCTAATTTACGAGCTATTCCCACAACGGAACAACAAAAACCGTACTCAGAATCCATTTCAAATAACTTTTAGTAATACATTAGGACGTGTGCAATATCTTTGGAGTATCCCGATGTATCGTTATTATCGCTTTTGGATGTTGGTTTGGAGTATACACGTTGCGAACATTAGTAACTTGGATACTTCCACGGTTAAACTAGCATTCTTTTAGATATAATATATTCGTTATATAAAATATTACATTGTAACTATATTGACTGCAGTACAGCACAGTATGAAATAAAATAAATCTACTTAATAGATGCAAAATTGTCCCATCTTGTAATAATTTGTATAGCTATAGGTATATAAACTTAAAACTTAATTGACAGATTTGCTGGAAGTTTTCAAATTGTTTAATTTTAATAATGGTAAAATTAATTATTGTTCGGTGTAATGTAACCAAACACCTTATTTAGCAATTACTTTATAATTATTTGTATGAATTAAATTATAATTGCTTTAAGTCAGTCCGAAATCAGCTAACAATCGCGTCGCGACACTGCAAATATCATTAGCATTTAAATAATGAAACAATCATTGTTATATTTTATCAATTATATAATGTTAATCAAAGGACTCAATTTATCATTTAAAAGTATTCTTATCAGCAATCTCAACACTACACCAATTATTAATGGAAAAATGTTATAATAACCCAATAATTTAAGTTGTATAATTATTTCTTCAAATTTGACTTTCGTAACTATATGTGATGAAGCTAAGCTTAATAAATGTATTTTGACTTTGAAACAAAACAAAAGTGTAAGACTTTTGGTTTCGCAGGCTGACAACAGTTTTTAAAAGTGAAAAGGGGAAAGGAAAGTAATATTTTTTTTTATATTATTTCAATTGATGTTACTCCCATGTCTACATTAACTAATGCTTCGATTTTGTTTGCACTGGCAACACAACATTGGCTATTGGCGTTTTAAGGTTATTATATTCTTAGTGTTGTGACTGACTCTGCTTCTGAAATAGGTATCGTAAATAAATCATAAATGTACCTAAATTGATACAACAGATCACTTTTTTGAATTTCTTTTAGAAGAACTATATGTATAAAAGGATATATTTAGACCCAGTGTTCGTATAAGAATTACTTATCATGTTGAGATTTGTTTACAATCACAAATGAGAGTCTAATTCTGATGACGGCTCTATATTAATATTGCAGATGTATTCACAACAAACAGCTTTAAGTATGGAAATCTGTAAACAAAATATAAATCCAATACATTATGTATTTAGGAAACTTTTGCTTATTTGCATCTGATCAAACAGATGAAGAATTTATGTCGGCACAAATGAATTTTGTTGTTGTAACGGAAAATCTTTGCCAAAATAATGTAATCACCCGTAAATAGTTCGAACTAGTTCACTTTAGGTGTATAAGTTATTTAATAGTTATTTAAGCAACTGTTAATAATGGTATTTGTAAACATGCTGTGTATAAAACACGAATGCGGGAATTACTTGTGTTTTAATACCTAATTATAAACAGTTTTATACAAGACTTTACGTACATCCATGATAGGAATTCTCTAAGTAAGAAACTAAATTTCAAGTATAATGAAAAAAATATTTTCTATTGTAATAATTTACATTTGGTATCGTTTAATTATTAAAAATCTATAAAAAATGTTATATCGTAAAATGTGTAAAAACATAAAAAAACATTTTAAAAACATTTAAATATTTAATTAATATTTAATTGTTTAATTTTTACATTTTACGATATTATATTACATATATTATATACATGGGTATGTATTCGTTATACGTCGCCAACTTCCCTCAAGTACTTAATCTTGAATCCTGTCCATCCTAAGGTTACCTGGAAGAGATCGCTTTTAGCGATAAGGTCGCCCTTTGTTCAAAATTAGTACAAATTCTATTCTATTATATTCTAAAAATGAATTATGTTATGATTCTTAGTTTGTGGTTCTCTTCGACGCTTGCCCTCAATATGATGATTTGCGCGGGAGATCTTTCGGCCAATTACTTTGCCCTATTATTTTTCCTTTTAGACCTGCTGGTGGCGTTATTGTAGCCTCTATCATCCGATGGATTGATAATAATCGATTGAAATATATGGCGTTAATCGATTATTTTAACTAATATTATTCCATCTAGTCTAAACGATAAATTCATGAAATATATATATTTTTATTACGTCGTTGTAGAAATGCGCCTAAATGACAACGCTTTTATTAAAATTCATACACAGAATCGAGCAGTTAGAATGTAAGATCGAAAAAGCGAAGGAGTAATACTATGCAATTTACTATGCAACGTTTCAAACCGATGATTCTTTTAGATGAAATAATGTTTACTAGGATATTGGTAATAGGAGTTTAGATTATGCTACATATAAACATTGAAATTATTAGTAATCAAGTTGTTCCAATATCATAAAAAATAATAAAGAAAAGTGGCGTTAAGTTATCTATCCTCACAAAAATTTTAAGCTATTTATTTTTTTAATTATTAGATTAATCTATGCAGTTGATCACAAACTGGTGGGTAAATACACAAAGAGTTATTAATCAGTCTTTGCATAACTCAGGATAGGTTTCCTTTCATTATTTTATAAATGAATCGGTTATGTGCAGTCTGCATCTACCGGCTCCATGTGACGTTGATTAGTCGTCTTATTTCGCAACAATCAACAGATAATTGGCTATTTTTAACCAAACAAATAATAGATGGGAAGCCAGATATATTAAATGGATATAATAATGTTTAAAATGCTTGTATATAAAGAAAACTTATTACTAAAAAAATTTAATATTAATTATAACGTTATATATTTTAAACAACGAATTTGGAATTAATTTGTAATTAACTTAAAGTTTGGGAATAAAAATAAAAAAATAACTAAATGCCGGTTATGAAGTTGAGTCACTAGAGGATAAGGCAGCCGAATAAATATTTCTATAGAAAAAAAACAATTATGAATCATATGGTTACGTTAAAGTTTGATAGAATACATTTACACCGTGACATTATAAATTATCCAAAACGTGTAACTTATTCGCCATTTTATATTTAGTCCAATTTTTCATCACACGCCAAACCCGAATATGTTGAGACAGGCTGCCATAGTTTTTCATTTTATGAAGAAAAATTATGTGTCTCCATTTCCCAAGTTGATAACTCAATTTGTCGTTTCTCGCGGTGGAAAACTTCTGAGGGATTTATCTGAGTACAAGTTTAGACTAAGTCGGTACTAAGACAGCTCCCAGGTGCAATCTCTGTAACTATTGTAAGGAATAGAAATTTATAGCCTGCTTCTCTAGACATGGCTGTCTATTACACAGATGTTAAGCAGGATTCTCACAGCGCATTCCTAATTTAAATTAAATTTCGGTTCATTCCATTTTCTCATCACGCATAGAAAACGGATAGCACAAATTAAGAACCATCATAAACTTAAATTTAGACAGTTGCAAGAAACAGTTTAATAGTACATGCTCATCTTTTTAAATTAGTTTTAAAATAATACGTCTTTTACGTTTTTTCTACAAGTGAGTTTATATCTACATATTTCATTATGATGGACAATTTTCTCTAGGTACGAACCTCCTTGCCGCGAAAATTTCAAGTTCTGTTTCGAATTTTACAATGAATTCTTATTTGTTATTTTTTATTCATAAAATACAAGTCTCAAAAAGTACATCTACACTATACAATACTAGATAGATGTTATGTTGTCTGCCTAAACAAAACTGTAAGAACATATTTTACAATTTGACATGGATTTTATTACTATTGTAAAATTTAAAATTTTGTATAAATGTAAGTACACTGTAACAATATAACTTCGCTACGGTGTGACTGAAACTCTTGTCTACTCACAGCATGTCAATTTCTGAATTTGGAATGCAAATTCGAGCTTCACGTCTGAACTGACCCTGCACGTATACAAAATATTTACGTATTTGATGCCAGTCAATGGCAAGGAAGGATTATATTATTTGTCAGATTTGTGATTTGGGAATGTTAATCTACTTTTGTTTCTCTGTCTTGTGGTTATTAATTATTTTATTATTTAATATTTGGAAGAGCTGTTAATGGTTAAAATATTTAGTAATGAAAGAAACAATAACTAGCACTGTTTTTATAATTATCGACATGATTATGTTCAGACAAAATATCATCAGCTGTAAGAGGTTTATCGTAACCAATTACAAAAATAATATCATTCTTTATAATCAAGTGTCTTAGTGTTTCTTATTACAAATCCTAATTGACTGTACTAATTTAAGATTTTGCAACTCAATAGCAATTGTTCCAGTCAGTACATCTTTTGAATAAAACGAAAAACGTACAAACGATAAAAAAACGCAGTTACACGAAAACTGGAATAAAATTTCGAGTTATACTGGGCGAGAAGTTTGAAGTCAGCTTTCGAATGCAAAATTCATCCTAACAATGCTGCTGCTGAAGTTTTGCTGCCATTTTAGAAACCGAAAAACAAATGCGACCTTTCACGGCAGTACACTTTTTTAAATTCTTCCATTTTACCAAAAACTGCAATTGGGAAGTGTAAATTGATTTTTACAGGTATTAAATTAAACATTTTATATCTTAGACTTATTTATTTAACAATTAATGTACACACAAAGACAATTAAAAGTACACAACAGAATATTAGATAATTGTACAAAAGTACTGCTTATTACTATAAGAAATCTCTTCCAGGAACCCCATATATGGGAAAAGTGACATCGAAAGGTAGAGGGGCGTGTACCAATAGTAATATAATTAAATACATAAAAATACTTATATATAATACTACTTATACAAAAGAAAAGCCAATATTGTAGTTAAATATATTTATTAGAATAACCACATAATAAAACTTTTTTAACTCGTAACGTATGGCATCTATATTCTGGACGCAGGAAGAGTACAAGGGTTGATCCTGGAGGGTTAAAGTGCACTGTGACGTCAGTGAAGGCTAGATGAAATAAAATTAAAAAAAAAATACAACCAAAATGTTCCATTATTAATTAACAATGATTTAGTTTTAAAATTTTAGTTCAAATTAATTGTTTCTGCTGTTTTTCACCAATGCTAGTTTAATGTTTAAGAATTGATAATGCATTGGTGTTTGTTAAAAATTGTATTATATTCCTTATTGTACTGATCTAAAATTTAATATTAACATTAAATTTTAGATCAATACAATTAAAGATTAATCTTTAAATTAATACCTGTAACATCATAAGTTAAGACGTGGCTCCCTAAATATAAATTGGTGAAAAAAGTTACCTCAATACTGTACACATCCTATATAAGTGAAATTTAGTCATGTATATCTTTTATTTATTCAGCCATTCATTTAATTTATTATTCGTATATTTAACTAAAATTTGTCTAAAGCAAAAACATGATTTATTGAATTATGGACAATGCGTTCCTTCTTATAAATCGTTTTATTTTGTGAAAACATTGCGTTTTTTTCTTATGTTATCAAGCTATCTAAAATAATAAAAATGCTTCTAATAGATTATTAAGATAACTATTTGGGTATTGTCTAAGCAGAATTTTAATACTATATGTAATGACTGAATCGCAAACGAAAATTAGTCCTGTAACTTACATCATTTACTTATGTTGTTGTGTAGAAATGGAGTACGTGATATTAAACCTTGAAGGTGTAAGATAGAGTTCTAATTTAGCCGGTGCATTTAGGGAGTTAGAACTGTTACATAGCAAGATTGTATAAAGTTAGCCGCCTCTTAATGTACGCATCACAATCATGAGTAGTTTTTAAAATTAATTAGTAATAATGTGAGGATTATAAAAACAGCATTTTTTTCATAAGATACGTCATAAGATATATCTTAGGATATCTACTTTATAAGCTTAAAATGTTAATCATTGCAAGCTTCATCTCAATGCTATCAGATATAAATAATGGATACGTTTCGTCCTTTGGATTCAATCCAAAAATGCTGACTTATTTTGACTATCTTTTATTGTTATTAGTAAATTTTATGAGGCTGCACTAATATTTCGAAGCGTAGTATCGTGATATTTATGCTTTTTCATTCCGATCTGTATTTGGATTCAATATTTTATATTTGAGAAAAGCAAAATTTATAGTTATAAGCTCTTGTTTTCGTTCATCTGTATTAGTTTTTATGTGTATTGGTGTAGTAATTCCTTATATTTTTGGATATGATTAATTTCAATAGGAGGCACTTTCTATTTTTTTGATCTTTGAAGTCTCTTTCAAAGTCTAGACTATATCTTTTTCAGAATTAACTCAAAAACTTACGTAAATAACTTAAAAATAATAAAATAAATTATGTGAGTTATTCAAGTGTAAATAATGATCGTTTCTTCTATTGCTGTATCAAAATAAAATAAAGAACATAGTGACATATAAATGATACATAGTTCAAGAAGTAGGCTTCAAAACAGCAACGCGAGAAAGTTAGCATGCGGTATATGGTTACTTAATGAGGAGGCCTAACTGGACCTTCATGATTACTTTTGATATAGCTTTATCGTCACGTATATAAAAAAATATACTTACTACTGCTAAAATGACTAACTATACTTGTAATAAAAGCGTGAATTTATATATGTTTCCTTATCAATGTCTATTTGTTAAGTTAAGCTATATATAAAGCAAGCAAAATTTCTTCGCAACTTTTCATAGCTAAATAAGCGTGTAGAATTACAAAATTGAGTTGGTAAAACACTCAACGGATATTTAATATCCATAACGTTTATTATTCTCTGCTTCTGAGATTCTTTAATGTATAAACGAAGCATTTACCTAGAGAAGCACACAGTGCATCCGGAGGTGCAACATATCACTGCCCAAAGAATCTGGAAATTCCGAGAATCAACGGGGCTAAGCAGTGAATTCTAAAGGGCTGCCACAAAAGATGGAAAGATAGAAGAAATATTGGTCGAAGTGTCCTATGAGGTCCGAAAGTAACAGAATAATAATAATAATATAGTTTCTTAGTGCAAAAAAATTAAATACATATTTGCATTGTTATCGATAGATACTTAATATTTAAATATAGAATCTTACTAGCTTACTAGCAAAGAGGATTTAGTATAATTTATTTTCTCAAACTCATACCTATTATCTAACCCAAATTAAGCATCTATACTAGATAACCAAGAAATATAGACAATAATATGAATATATATATTTGACACACACTAAAGAAACAAAAAATCATCCATGACTAGTGAACAAATATTCGTTCTCATCATACAAATATCTATCCCTACCATGATTTGAATCCAAAACCTCTGGATAAGTAGGAGGAGTAGAGTGTCAAGGAGTACTAACCACTCGACTAGATGGCCGTCGATTGTTAGAGTACTGAAATAAAATATCTTATAAATATTATTAACTTAGCTTACTCATAAAAAGGATGGTTAACAAGCACAGCACTACAGCTCACGTGTTGCCTACATTGTGTAGTAGGGGTATTTGAATCCTAATGTTGAGAGCATAAGATATAATAGCCCCGGCTCGATTATTACTCTAACTCCCGTTACTCGACACAATGCTACAAAGTAGTTTTGTTTTAGTTGACGGGCTTCAAGGCTTCTGTTTATTCTGTATCCATTATTTCTCTAGTACCTAATACAATTTTCGGTTATTCTCAACAGTCTGTGTTTCGAAAAACTAGAATAAAGAACATTTAAAAAAATTAAATTTAAATACTAAAAGTGAGGATAACTTCATAGAAAACTATTTTACGACTGGAAAAAGTCTTTTAACGAACCATTGTTCTCAAATTGTTGTTTTAAAGTTTAAAACCATCTATAAAATGTAAAGACGTTTTACAAGTTAAATAAAATTATTTAATAAAAAGACAATTTTTATTAAATATTTTTATACAAAATAATAAAGATGGGACTTGACGCGCACAGTAGGAAATGATGGTACTTCGTTGTAGTTTTTTGTCATGGAACGCGATATTTTAAAAGTTTAAACATTTTATCCTGTAAATGTAATCTGAGGCCAATAATTCTTGTTCAAGAGGCTTATTATTATCAGATAAGTCTCACATGAGATCAGTTCACTCAGTCCAGTTCATAAAACTGTTGAAATATCTCAAACAATACTTTTAAATCTTTAACATGAATGACGAAACATGATACATAATAATCAAGTAATATCAGGATTTCTTCGATTTTATGAACAAAGAATTTCGTTTTTATAACCATAAATATATCATAACACAACAGACACTAAGCCGGTTGCACATACTTTAGTAATTTTCATAGCTACAAAATATTAACTACTAGTATACATTATATTACAGAAAGCTTTCATTCGCACCCTGAAATAGAACTTCTAGTAATTTCAGTAAATTGGGATACGTTCTGGGAAATCCTTGAGAGTCCACTTGAACGATCAGCACCTGTACAGTGTGGCTTGTTAACTTAAGCCGAATACTCGAAATTAATGTCATCAAAGCTGTTTAGATAGTCAACCCGATTAATAGTCTACTCTAGTGTTTCTGTTATTACGTAATCTATTTATGCTGTATTAGAATTGGGTAAAAAAAGTCTTATTAAACGAGGAGTTGGGTTCAACCGTACTTATCGCGTTTTGGATTTAAGCTTTTATAAATAACTATATAAGCTTTCTCAACACCTGTTATCTTATAGTCTGTTTTTAAAGATAAATATAATTATCTTCTTTTTAATTAATACAGTGTATGCATTATTAATATTTTATGATATATTAGCACGTATTATATGTTATTTTATTTATATATACGGAATATTTGTTACGATATTTTTTATTGGATTATATTGAATTTTTCCGCTGAGTATATATATATCCCCAACATTCTTATTAGTCGATTGGGAGAGAATGCTTTATCCCATTTAGACCACCTTTTTGTGCCATTTTTTTTTAATATTGAAATATTTAAAATCAAATTCATTATTAATTGGCGTTACTGTCCAAAAATTAAAGAAATTATGGTTTTACATATTAACAGGAAAAATATTTTCACCTTATTTTTACAGTTAGTAAAAATATTTAAAATGGAAGTAGTTTCGTTGCTACTTAACAAAAAAGCTTTTACTGAGTTTAAACATCAAACTGCAAAAGCTTTTTATTAAAAATAACACTATTAATAAGTTCCTTTTAAATCGACAAAAAATAAACCTTACTACCGCTTTGACAAGTACTTTAGCTTTGTAGAAGAGGCGGTGCAAAAAACTTCGTAGCTTTTAAATAATTGTTATGAAATTTACTAATTATTTCTGGCATTAAGTATGGAAATCTTAATATAACTTCTTTTTTATTATTTTTGGTGAATCATCATTGAGAAATTTACTCTCACGCTTTAGTATCAATAAGTTGTAAATTATTTTATGACGCTGACGGTCTACGATTAAATTTCATACCATTGAAATAAGTATTGATTCCGATAAATTAACATCAATATCTCTCTCTTATTATTCTCATTCGACAAATCGAAATGACAGTTCTTAAGCTTTGCATTTCAGTTACCCGATTTCCGTACTAAGATTTTATAGATTGTATAAACTGTACCGTCAAAATTAGAAGTAATGCGACATTGACATTTTTAATTTGGTAGCGCAATGTTTGTTCTAGTGCAACCATATTGCCATCGTGCTTCTTTATTAAGAACGTAATACAATAAGCTGACATTAACGAAGCTCTTGCGTCAGTCTCGAGTATAAGGATGTATACATAAGGATATTAGTTTTAAAATGATATTAAATTTGCGTCTGACTACTAACTTCAACGTTTATTTGGTTTCGTCGTGTTTGTTTCTCTAATTATAGTTTGACGTACTGGCATAGAAAATTATAGTTCAAAAATATAAAGTAAGTTTAAACCATACCAAATATTTGATTTTAAAGTCCATCATAGAATCAAATATTTGAAACAAGTCGACTACTCAAGAAAAATCATTATCTATATATTTAAAACTGTTATTAATTGTTACGGAAACCCTTTTCGAAGTTTGTTGTTTTGGTAACATCTCAACTAAGCATGTCGTCAGTAAATTAAGAGTTATTAAACTTATAATATTTTTATTTAATTTTGTTACTAATCTTATATTTTCGTTTATTAGTAAATCAGTTTGGTGGTTTTAAAGTATATTTTGGATTTAGACATTCGTATTTTTTTCTAAAAATAATCAGAAAATAAAAGGAATGTCTATTGAGAAAAAATGGTTAGAATGGCACTAAAGATTATTCTTTAAATCAATTTTCATTTAAACCTTTTAAACTATTGCAAATTTCACAAAGACAGTTCTATGAACACAGTCTTATCACAGTGGCTTGGCAAAGACTGCTCATAAGAAACTTAGGACAAAACCTGCCAAGTACTTATTAAGTCTAAGCTATTCTTTACGATTTCTGTTTATCACATTAAATCCACACTCGCTGCTGGAATGTTTCCAATAGAATTAGACCTTATGGTTGAAATAGGTTAAATAACTAACAATACAGTAATACTATACTACCAACGAAATTACCTACTGAGAGTTATCAAATATTCTCGGAGCTCAAGCAGACTATACTTTTTATATGTATATGTATATGACATTATTACGCTTTACTAACAAATATGCTGTAGAATTATTACGATTAGTTATGCAAATACTAATGAAAAGATTATGAAATAATAAAAAATGTTTTTTATTCTAATTGATTCCTGTTCTCTTTACATTTATAAAGTAACATCAACTTGTATGTACCTCTATTCACAACAAAATACAATTGATTTAATTTTTAATACATTTTATTATTATTTTTTTGGTGCGTTCAGAATGTTCTCAAAGTATGGTACCTTTTGTCTGTCTTAATACCACTGACTTTTCTTAAACACTAGAATATTTTATATGTAACATACAGACACATAAATATTTATTAAAAACTTATTTTTATTTCTATGATACGAATAGTAATAACTAATACTATTCGTATCATAAAATAGTATCATAGATATCGTTTATTTATATTTCTTATTATATAAGTATAGTAATAAGAAATATAATTGTTTGTATCTTTATTGCCACATATTTGTCAGCTTACACAATAGTCTGCAAATGATTAACAAGAGCGTTTTTATTTTGCTAAGCGCTGTTAAGGCAAATCGGAAATTTTATTTTATTGAAGTAAATTCTACGTACACAAGAAATCAGCGTTTATTATAAATCTGTAACAAATAAGTTTCAGAAAAATGGAACCAAACAATACTTACCAAGGTTTTCAATATACGGTTGGTGAAACCAATATTCCGTATCACAGTGAAGCAAATACCGTCTGTAAGCACTCGAATTAAGAGTTATTTTATAACTACACTTAAAAACTTTGTCTGCAGAATATCGTTGCTGGGCACACAAAAAACACCCGTTCGTCTGAAGCCATTGCATCGCCCGCTTTACTTTGTCTTCTTTCATATTATTCTATTATTGTTGAAGAGATGAATCTTTTTTGATAGAATTCATAGTTTCATTTTCAAAAGATAGCTTTGATAAATTAGAATAAGTATGAAATGATTAAAAAAATCAACCTCACCTTTTTCATAAAAACATGTTCTTGGCATAGTTACAAGTTTAGCGATACCTCATATACAAATGGACCACATGAATTATCTTCTATTCAACTTATTGGTAAGCTAATTTGTACAAATTCAAAAGAAGTGGATGATCTAGAAATATTATATTATTATTCATTATAGTGTTAATCCAACATAAATAAAAATATATCAACTAAGATATAACCTAGTTCAATCACCAAAAATAAAAAGTGCGGTCTTCTATAAGTTTTACACGCGTGTTGAAAATATCCATTATAATAGATTTTAATGATACAACAAATTAGGGCTTATTTTGTATGTCTAACCTTTATCTATACCTGTCAAAATTTTTAATTAAATACGTAGCTAGTTTGGTAATGACTGTTATCATAGTGAAACTCATTTTAAAGAGAATTACAGTCAAATAGAAAGCCATTGCTATAGTACAATAGTTTGCAAATAAGGAGACAGGAGTTAGTATTTTAGTATATATTCTAATCACGTCTTCAAAAACACAAGACAAATGTAGAATAAATATATATGTAATATAAATTATCAGTGTCTATTATTACATAATTCTGAAATTTAAATATTATTATAAATAATAAAATTCCTAAACTATTTTCATATTCATAACAAGTAGTTAAATATTCATGATATGACAAAACAGTGAATCAAAACACGAATCCTTATTTAAGATTCAAAACTAAGTTCTGTCGACAATTTCATAATTGCAGTGCAATAAAAGACTCCGTTACCTCTGAATAAGGTCGATGAAATTTAAAATGGTACACAAAATATGCTTCCAATTGTACATTACCAACACACAATATGCACAATAATCAAGGTGAAAATGTCACTCCATGTCGTGCTTGTTCTGCGAACTAGTTATTAGAAAATGAATTAACTCGTGTAAGTTCCTAGGTAGGTTTTTAAGATTTTGCTACGCATTAAATTTCTATAGCTCAAGTTCGTTTACAGATTATATTGTGCTCTGTAAACGAATGATTTTGCTATGGATAAATAACAAGAGTAAGGAATTAATTTAAAATTTATAACTGAAGCAATAAATATAGTTGTTGCTTGTTACGTAGCAGATGTTGTTTGATATATACAGTTATTAAGTTAAACACAATATGAAATACTCTAAGAAGCGAAAGTCTTCTATCTTACTCTATCTTTGGTACACGGAGGTCCGAACTCTCTTTATGATACTGTAATAGTATCTTCCTTCCACTTTGTATTTACAAGTAACTTCAGGATTACGTAGCTTCGTTCTTCTTCGTGCTTCGTTATTTTATGGATTACATTTTAGATAAAAATTGTTTATTAAAAATAAATCACTTAACCTGCTATAGTTTTTAATACGGTTATACTTAATGTGAATTGTGTTAATTGCTAATACATTACTGACGCCGCTGTGACATCTACAGTAATTAGATCTTTCACTACACATCAACGTATTAATTATGATTACGTAATTACTAAGCGGTTTGAAACAAGCTAGGTACTGATTTATGTATTCATCCGAAACAAATGACTGTTCACACAAGGTCGTTCAGGGGTTCATACCGTTTGTATGCTCTCGCCAAATTGGAATAACCTTTTGGAATTTCCTTTGAATCCTAAAAAAATAACAAGGCGACATTAACTTTTTTATTGCATTATTTACAACCTTATAACCTAAGTCTTCACTTAGTCAATGAGAGCAGTAAAGCAATCGTATGAGGCACGTTCCACCTGCGTATCATCTACGATAGTGTTGTAACCTTCCAATGAACACTATTGATTGACTCTTAGCAGCGAGAGGTCTTTTCAGAGATGTTTTCTATATTTCTATTATCGATGTTTAGTTCGATACCAATTCAATATCTAATATACTGTATATTTCACACAAGAAAATATAACAGATAAATTACATATCAGAAACAAAACAAACGGTGACATTATTCCTATGCAGCAATCTCTTCCAAGCGACTTGTAGGGATAGCATTAGGAGGCTGCCATGAGAGCTTAGCTTAAATTTTGAATCCAACAAATAAATTTCTTCAAATATCGGCTACACATGACTTTTTCATGACATTTTCATACGAAAATTGACTTTATACTCTTACGTTCTGGATGTTCACAAGAAGTGCGAACTTCTAATGAGTGGAATTCTAAGCCAGTCTATTTCTCAAATATTAGAATTGCTTTTAAGCTAAATACAAGTCAACAAACAGGTTACTAAAGTCAAATTATTACTTTTAAGTAGATAAAATTTGAAAAAAGACAACCAGAATTTTGAGACTCCGATTTTACGACTATCATGAATATTTTAAACGCTTTTCAGACCTAAACTTATAATATATCTGGTACGGGTACACATACTGCCGTTAAACTGAAACATAACAAAAGCCATTTGTATACAAAATGGATTCTGTGGAGATCCTTCTTTAGGCTTCCAAAATATGGCACAAAAAAGTCTAGCAAAAGCATTCGTAAAAAGGTTATAAATATACCGTTAGTGATTCGATTCCAAATGAAAAACATTATTAAGTAGCTGCAAGTTTTATATTTAAACTCTTGTAGAGCCTTCCTATTTTAAAATTATCGCCAAGCTTTTTCTATATATCTTGCTTTTTTGTCTTGACTTGGCTATAAGATTGAACAAATGAAGCTTACATGAAATTTATAAAGAAAGGTCTAAGTACTCGAATCTCAATACACAAGTCCCCTATAAATAGTACTTCACTTGGACGTACCTTAAGTCTTGACATCGTTAAGGTTACATATTACATCGAATGAACCGTCTTGGATGCGAATAGGCCATTTGGGACAGTTTAATTTAGAGGATGGGTTAGACAATAGTCACTAACAGTTCTGTCAAACCATCGGTCAGTGCACGTTATGGACCAATTTACCAGTTTCTGTTTGTCTGCACACCTGTCCTGGGTCGTTTAAGTATTTAATTGAGATAGTGTGACTTGTATATTTGACCAAAACTTTATAAAACTGATAAAAATGGTGTTCTAAAAATCTATGACGAATTCATAAGTGCACTGAGCACTACTACTACTGAAGAACGCTTATATTTTTTTTATAAATTTTTATTTTCCAACCAAAAATCCCTTGGATTCGAATTGGGTTTCTTCTTCTAAAGCGTTATACTTTTGGCAGAGTTGTCGTGGTCAATTATGCAGGGTTGATAGCACGCCTCACAATTTGAAGTCATTCTTCTCACGTGCTCGCTTTCCTATTCATGTAGGGCCGCCAATGCCGCTTTAGTCTGGTCAGTCCATCTCATTAGTGACCTGCCACGCTACGGAGTACTAACAATTATGCTAGTACTCCGAGCGGTAGCCTTATTCATTTTGTACTCCTGACTAGTAAATTGATGTATATAAATAATTTCATTCACTGGCTATAAAGTTTTGTATAATTTAAGTATGTTTATTATATATTTTTTTATATTTATTTGGACAACCTTATTTCAAGGTAATAAGGATGTTTACTATAAACTAAGTAATAAGTGTAGTATGCGTATAGTTCTTCATGACTTTAATAAAAAAAAGATTCAGTATATTCTTAAGTTGTTGACTTCTAAGGACTTATTGATTTGTTATTCTTTATAATGATTGTGATCGTCAAATATTCAAATTTCTTGTGTTTATCTTAACAATAAAGAAAATGAGTAATTTCTTCGAATGGAAGAAATACAGAAAAATAACTTCGAAACTCAGATGAATTATGTATTCAAATGCAAAATTTGAAATTCATAAGGTGTGCTTTATTTCAGTACGAGAAATATTTACTGAGGTTTCTTTCAGTCAGAATCAGTTGGCAAAAAAGATTGCTTTAATTTTCGTTTGAGTGCATCGCTTTTGATAACCGAAAGTGGTTTTAAAAATAATTTCTTATATCCAAAAGGAAATAGATATGCCATGGAAACGCTATAAATTGAACTAGGTGATGCAACACCTGCAGAAATTTAAGTACCGATCCACATTTACGAGAAAAATTCAGCTGAAGTACTTGAGAAATTTATTCAAATAAAATAAACGTCAAAGAGTACTTACCATACGTGTGTATCATGCATCGAATCAACAGTGCTCTACTTCGTCAGGCACGAGCTGTTTCTCATGGGAGAACATATAGGGAACACAGGCTGAGTAGCGGCTAAAAGTATCCCGACACGTGACTTGTTGATTTTGAGCCTTATCTGTATTCACAGAGTGCGTTTAAATTTTATTAGTTGCTCCATCTCTGTCTTACTTTGTAGACTTTATTGCGGTAGGAAGTTAATCGACAATAATTGCAGGATTACCGTTTTCTTAAATTCATTTTCTATATTTTCTGTCGCTATGGTAATCATAATTCAATCCAAAAGATTTAATGTCAGAGCCGGCTTATCCTAACATATTTAACTGATTGGCTTATTTGATATAGCATTGTCAATTGCAAATTAGCCTAAGCTCCAATGCGTCAACCTTTTTGTGAGACTTTTCAAATTGATTACGTTCATAAACTGGAAATACTACCAAATCTCATACTTAATTATTTCTCGCAATAAATGATTTAAAGTTTAAGATCGTGTTTCAACTTTCATTACTTTACGATTAATTTTTTCTCTTAAAACTGTTTTTATGTATTGTTTAATTGCTATCGAGATAAGTCCTACAATTTTAAATTTATTCTACAATTTTTTTTTTGTATAAATGACCTGCT
This sequence comes from Acentria ephemerella, assembly GCA_943193645.1. NCBI lineage: Eukaryota > Metazoa > Arthropoda > Insecta > Lepidoptera > Crambidae > Acentria > Acentria ephemerella. The sequence goes on from OW971882.1 coordinate 2,617,049, forward strand.
TACAAAATGTCATAATTGTTTTTATTTTGTTTTAAAGTTTTTTTGTGCATATTTTGTATACGAACTGTTCGAATAAATTTGAAGGGACCAATATTGTAAGGCCACTTAACTAAAGCAATTACGTACACTGTAGTACTTATACAATTTGAATCCCAGACGGGTTCTTCGTAAAGGTATAAAGGTTACAAAGAATTGCCTTTCATCTTCTAAATTTTGCAAATAATAATTATATAACTAATGCAGTATTGTTCACTAATTATTAAAGTAGAAACGGTTATTAGCTTTCATAAGATAAATACCAGTTATACAAATATCACGAACATGCTGTGGATAATAAATTCAAGGCATACGGAATAAATTACTTGAATTCTGTGAAACTGAGGCGTAACTAATTAGGAAGAGTGCTAATCCTTAAATAAATGTAGCGAGATGCTTTTACAAAATTAATTTTAAGAACCCTCCTATTTAGCCTCGCCTGTTTTATTCTTTCCCTCACTTTAATCCAACTGTGGACGTGTTTTCTTTGAATATTCCAATTTGTTTCTGCTCTCGTAAAGTGAACAATGCTATAGATTAATATTTGTGAGGAAGATGATATTATTATGGTATGCGTTGATAAAGTGGAGTTTGTTTTTCTGTATAAGTTAAGTCTTTAGCAAAGTTTTCCAAAATGTCAGTAGTGGCGTTTAATGAATATTATTGCTAAATCTGTCACTTTTCATTTTAATACTGTAACACAGCTGATTCGACAGTAGTACATGTTTTCATGGTTGCCATCCATATTTTTGGACGCTTGCGCGGAAAGGAGCATCGCGATCTCATGGGTAAACTAGCAACAATATTATAGAGCTTTTCCCATGTTTGTTTTTATTACGAATTGTTAAAATTATCAAACAAATAAGTTTTTTGGGATGTTCTGACTATTATAAATGGCGCCTAAATTTTTAAAGCTCAGTTTTCAGCCAAATTTATTAAGCTTTTAAGTTCAAATTTTATGAAGCATATCGTGATTATGGTACGAAATAGATAGTTTTTAAATGTACGACAGTTTTAGTATTTTATTGTGATTAAAAAATAGAAAAATCACCATTTAATCAATTTAATTAACTCTTAAGGAATTTAGTAGTGTTAACGCTAGTTAGCTCGGGGAGCCTGTGGACTGTATTCGAAATGAAGTGGGAAAAACAGGGAAACCACGTCTTTACTCGTCACCGATATATTGACAACAACATCAAAACATATAAAACAATCTAGTATCAAAATATATTAAAAAGTAAACTGACATATAAACAAAACAGGCTTTATACAAACTATCAGTAACATCCTCCACCACCCTGGCAGAGCCATTAATAGTAAGGGAAGTGGAAGATGCCGAAGGTTATTCAGCATCGGTCTTGTGACATGAAAATGAACCGATAGGAAATAATACAAACATAAAACTGATAAACTGTGATGATAGTGGGGACGAAGAGCAGTGGACGTACGTCGACGAAGCCTTGGCTGAAGTTGCGCTTTGATGGATCTGGATCTGGTGCTCGCTGCACATTCACCGCGGTGCCAGTCACAATTTAGGCCAGTTCCTTGAATAAGCCACTTTTATATGCTTTTCCACATGTTTGTGTCCTCCCATCAGTCATGTAAATTCATATCGAAAAGATTTTGCACTCGAAGAATGAACCACTAGAATGCTGCCTAATATGAGCATAGAGCATAGAGCAGGTATGATTTCATGGTATCTTCTTATTTAATGGGGTACTTGGAGACGATGAGTCCTTTCTGGAGTACCAATGATGAAGGGTGGCTCTGATTTGGGAACCTTTTCGAACAATAAATTGTTTTTCATTATAGAGGTTAAGAGGCAAGCGAACACCATAGCTCCATCGACCGACCAGTAGTTGCAAACGATGCTCCGGTCGTAGCTCCGGAACACGCAACACGAGCTGAGCTTGACCATGACGAGTCGCTTCCGTTTTCGCTCTTGAAACAGCTTCAGGGTAAGAGGGGAATATGGCATGAGATGAATGATTGTGAAGATGAATAAAAACTACGGGCGAAATAACATGTGACCCAAATTTAGAATTTAGTCGGTTGCGAAATCTTTCATAATTTGAAGGTATAAAATCGGTTGAACATCTATTCCGCAACCGGTATACATCACACGATGGGTCTGTCGCCATCCGATATGCCAAATGAGACGACATAGAAAATTTTGCTTATTGACGTAAGGTTTGGACCCACCGACGCCTATCCGATTCCAAATATTGTAATCGATAAACGTGATGGTCAAATTATCCTCAAGTAGATAGATATACGTGTTGACGTCACCGTGCAGTCCTTCAAGAGCGATCGAATTTATATTTAATAGGACTTTCCTTGGCGGTGAGGAGGTACATGATTTATCAACGGGCTGCAAACGAAAACGAAGAGTTGGATAAGCTAACTGATGACAGCATTGAATAACCCCTGCCTCGAGCAAAGTTACTTTATAAAAAATTAAAGAAGAAAAAACAGGAGAAACGCACGATAGCCTCTTATGACGTTTTGTCATTAAACGTTTATAATAAATTTTATTCTCCATAGAGAATTCTAATCTTTGGTTAACCGAATAAGATTTATAGTCTTTTATAGTGTATTTTTTATGACTAAAAAGGCAAGTGTCAAATACGTCAGTATCCAGCACCTGACTTTTGTCTTGACAAGAATAAATATTTTGAAATTTGTTTACAGAAAAATTTTGTTGTATAATCATACCGAAACGAATATAATTTGATGATTCAAAATGGAAGAAATGTGATGATAATTCAATTCTTGACTGCTTGCTTACATGTTCAGCAGCGTAATGACTCCAAAGGATATAAATGAATGGTGTAAATTTTGATAAAACTGTGTTATAAAATTGTGTAGAATAAATATACTTTAATTGTACTAAATGTTTTAATACATACACTGAGTAATGTACACGACTCGATATGGTGCTTAAATCTTTGATATCAGTCTGTAGAGTAGCTAGTGATCTTAAAATAGCATGTTTTTCTGAATCTATTAGTTTAAGCCATCTAATATTTTCTAAAACTTGCATGGTCTCTTCCGGATCTTTAGCAGTAATTAATAAAGCAGAGACTGCTGAAACTGCCCCCCGTAAGTAAGAGCGAAAAATTGTTAAATTTCCGGAAGGAGAAGAAGTAATTGATAAGATGTCCATCTTGATCAGATTGGTAACATGATTGTTTGAACGTAACCCAGTCGACTGCTTTTCCACCAAAGTAACTCAAAGAAGGCTTAGGATTATTAAGCGAGATAACAGGTGGAGTAAGATCCCTTATAACGTCATATTGCTGGAAAAGCGTCGGGACTGTGATTGTATTCAAAGGTTGCGGTGATGATGGAATTTGTGTGGGATAATTAGTGTGTAATAGTAAACCTCTGGAACTGGAATCAATTTCGAAAACAATTGGCCTTTCGATAGAGATTGACATAACTGGCTTCGGTTTGGGATCAGGGTTTTTGACATGGGCTGGACAGCTGTTTTCCGGTAGTGGAACTCTTGTACCGGAATCAACAAACACCAACGCTTCTGGAATCTCTGGCTGGTGGCTGCTTCTTGATTTGACTTCGTTTTCTAACTTATCTGGTAAGCTGTGAACCCAAGATTGAATGGCTTTATTATGAGAGCGACTTGAAGATTCAATGGCGGCGAGCTCAAAAGCTAACATTTTTTCTTGTGCTTCTCTTTTAGCAGCGGCTAATTTTTCTTCGATCTCAAGCATGGCGATTGCATGCCGAGCCTCGGCTCGCAAACGTGATCGTGTCGTTTTTGTTGAAAAAGAAGAATTACTAGTCTGTAATCTACGGTGGATATTTCCATCAGCTGGGGTCACGTTGATGCTCAGAGGTGTACGAGAAGTATCGTGTTGAGCATCTCCACCAACTGGAGCTGTTGTCATACCTAGAAACTGTGGAAAAACTGGTGACGAAATAGAAGGTTGCATCAGCTCAGAGGTGGGTCCAGGCCCTAAAGGATAGGGAAACGGTCCTGGAAACCCGGACGTCTCAGTTTCAGGCCCCGAAATGAGGGGAAACTGTCCTGGAACTGGACTTGAATGGTGAGGCGATGCAATTTCAGGGTTCGATGACGCGGTTTTACCACTTCTTACCTTGCTCCTGGTAAACATACTAACGCAAACTCAATGGACCACTGTTAACGCTAGTTAGCTCGGGGAGCCTGTGGACTGTATTCGAAATGAAGTGGGAAAACAGGGAAACCACGTCTTTACTCGTCACCGATATATTGACAACAACATCAAAACATATAAAACAATCTAGTATCAAAATATATTAAAAAGTAAACTGACATATAAACAAAACAGGCTTTATACAAACTATCAGTAACAAGTAGGATCACAAAAGGATAATCCAGATTGGCCAACTTCATAATCATAATTATTATCCCAAATTTTACTGGACAGTTTATATACGAGTCATTCAATTTTAATCTCTCTTTGAAGTTCGTTTCGGTTTGATTCTAATTAATTGCAATCAATTGTTATATAAGGAGGCTTAACACTCCAATCTCAATGCGGAAACCTGTTTCCTTAAAAGATTAAAATAATTAAAGAAGATACCAAACTACCTTTCTTAAACATACTAAGTCGATACTAATTTGGCGAAGTGCAATACAATACTTATAAATACAGCAAGCTTTTAGAGAATTAATTTTAAGAGTATGTAAATCTGCCTTCCATTTTTACCTTTGTTTTAATTCGAACGAACAATCGCATTTCAGTACCTATGTTTCATTAGAAACTTGGAACGTAAGCTTTTCGTTCTAGTACAGTTAGTTTCATTAAGATCTGGATTAAACCAGTTAAAGAAGTTACTGGGAATAACGTATGGTACCATACACTTTTAGAAGCTTTAACGATGATGAAGTCATTCTTGCAAAAATTTGAACCTCTACAGATGGAAACTTCAAAATTTTAGTTACAAATTAATAATTTAAATCACTGGTTCCACTTGGTAAGATGAAATAGAATATATATTAATTATAATATTTATTTGTTAATCATAGGTGGCTTATAGAAAACCTTATAATTAATTAGATTAAAAATATTTTTAGTAATTAATATTAATATTGATAATTATACAATAAATTTACTAGTTTTAAATATTAATGTTAGCTATTAAATTGAGTTTAAATTTGAATAAATCGTTATTGTAGAGTAATATTTTAGTAATAAAAATAAAAGTATATTTAAAAGCTGTGTGCCTTTTATTTTCAAGCCATCAAATAATCTTTACAACAATTAACCTTCTAACTTCTACATTGCGAACAAAAAGCAATTGCGAGATATTCATTCTTTGATTTAGAGGAAATTGATGTAATGAACGATGAAACTTAATAAATGCTTAATTTTTTTCAGAAAACTTCGGCGTTGTATACTGATTGTGCTGAGATATCATCTGACAGTATAATTATCCTACCATGCACCCCCATTCTCCCTTTAGTAATAACGAAAGATCTCAAGTCAATGGATTTTATTAGCATGCAGTTACTCTGTCTGTTGAGACTCGTTGTTTAACATAATGTGCAATATCAGTACAAACGTTATCGAGCATGAATAATCTCACTCTAGTAATGTTGTTAGATTCATTGGTGAAACTCGGTAAGTCAGTTGGTAATGCATATAAGGGCTTAGAATCCTGATAAATAAAGGATGCATTTCAAGTATTGTATATCTGAGGACAAAGAAAGTTGCCAAGTGACAATTAAAACATAATTCCAAAATCTCAAGTTATGTGAAATATTAAAATATCAGAAATTAATTCATATTGGGTGGTTGAGACTTTTTACATTAAGACTTTTTACAGCGATACAAACCCGCGATCAACAAATTTTTATATCGATTCATACGCGCGTTTGTATCGATTGGTTTCGGTTCCCAATGATTAATGAGCATTTTATCTCTGGTCAAGTAATACTGACATTAATAATCGCTGTGGCACTTTTACTTTGATGCATGCGAAAACCTGATTATATCTAAGTTCGTAATCTGCTTGGAACAAAGCCAAAGAAGATTCCAGTAATATGCCACAGATTAGTATTGTTTTGGGAGGTTTTCATGACATGTCTTACAAAAGGTGTCAAAAACTCAGAAAATTCGAAGCGTATAAATGAGAACTATCAAATAATACAAATAAAATCGTATTACAATATGTCTAGAATGGTATTACAGAGAAAATCCGGTTAAATAAAAGCAAAACTATTTCACTGAAGGCAGGGAACTCCTTTTGTGATACAAGTGATTTGACTTCCACGAGACGGCTGAGCGGAGAGCTTTCTTGACACTATTTTAAAAGCATTTTCTCTGTGAAATTACTTATCTAGACACACCTTTGTCGAATAATTTTTGCGGTCGGCTAAGTCTTTTGTTGCGTTTAGGTGCGTCTTTTTGATATTCGTTTTTTGTAATTGATTAAAGTTTTATTTTATTCTCATTCCATTTGTCAAAGATAAAGAAAGTCACATTATGTTTCTACTTACACGACACCTACCTTTCAAAATTTTAGTTTTTAACGAACAGCCACCGGCACATCAAATGTGACACTTGTCGACTGCGGAACTAGTGTCTATCAATTTATTTTTAGATTATTGTTATCATTAATATGTATGCTAAAATTCCCACAAAATTATTCTTTAATTTAAATAATGTAGACAATGTCAGTCAGACAACATTGGCTTGCATCAATGCCGGTTATATTCTATAATCTATGGTACGGTCCGTTTAAAAGAAGTTAAAAAACATGATGGCGGCGCACATTTCATATTCGTTATTTGAATACAGTAGCGAGTGGTCACTTTAAAAAGCTTTTTAGAAAACAGTGCTTTTGTGTAAGCATTAACAGAGATAAAAGTAAAATGATTTGAGTGAGGTAAGATTTTCATTTGCTGACATTTTTAAGCGTGTATTACACTGTCTCATATAAATGACCTATAATTTATTGGTCAGTTTACTTACCTAGAATTCCTGGGGTCAAATTGTGAAATATTGACTAAACTTTGTATATTGTATACGAACTATGATTTTGTTATTTATTAAGTATGTAAAATAAAAATTATTTCAAAATTATCCATCATAAAAGCTTAATTTTACTTAACATTAGGGAACGGAAATACATATGTTAGTGTTTGTTGTCACGTATTTAAATTGCCTCTCCTTCGCCATCATTCACAAATGAATTTAGTTAAAATTTAGTATATGCATTATTAGATGATATAGAAATGGTAAAAACAAAGTGGTCAGTAATTTACTACGCTTTGTACGCATTGAGTTAAGAAGACACCCCAAAGTAAAGCCAATAAAAACATTTGTGCGAAAATCGAGTGTGAAGATGACAGAGTGCGAAATTCTCGCCTCGAGGGGAAATAGTCCGTCAAAATTGTATCCATAAAATTTTTTGCTTGGCAGAAAATTCTTGAGCATTTTACACGATAATAATATTTCTTTGTATCCTATTATGATGAGATGGATACTATTTTGTGGAAATATTCGGATTTTGGAACCAAAAATGAGACGAACATTAAATTCATAAAAAATTCTGTCACGTTGCTTAGAGGAAAATATTTGCAACTTATGAAAATTTTGTCAGCTTATAAATAAAAAAAAAATAATGTCAGTTTTGAGTCAGTTAAAAAAGGTATTTGGTTCGAATTCAGCTCCAAAAAATGAATATCTACGAAGACAGATAGATAATAGATAGATATTAACTGAAGTATATGTTAAATTTGCATGCAAGTGTAATAACGGCGTTTTTTCAGATAAGCTTAAGGTTCCCAAAGGATAACAGAATCACTAGTAGTAGAATAAAAATCACACATTTAAAGTGTCTTATTGCACCATCTGATAGTGTCTTAAAACAAATTTATTTCCCATCAACATCTCTGGTAAACTTCATACCTAACTGTCATTGTCACATATAATAAATAATTATTGTACTGACAGCAACTTAGCCGACACAACACAACACTACAAACAGTACAACAACGTAACAGATTTATTACCGATGATAAAAAGAGACAATATTGACAAAAGTTGAAAAAGATTTTTTTTTAACAAATGACGTCATTTTTTATAATTTCTTATATAACTTAAAGAATTTCTTTCAGAGTGTTGCAAAATTGAAATGATATTATTGAATAAACTTTTTATGAAAACTGACAAAAATATTCAGCCAAAGAATATTTCTTCAAAATAAGTCTTGGGGATTTTACACAAAAACGAGGTCTTCTCATTAAGAACTCGACTTTTGACACGCTCGAAACAATTTTTTACCGCTGTTGCTTTCATTTCCTTTGCCTGCCTGCCATCTGGTGCAGTCTGCAGATCTGACATTTATAACGGTTCGAATGCCAATACTCGCTTTGCTCTATTTACGGTTGACGTAGACCAAAAGCAACGCTGCTACTTTTCAAAATACCTCGCCATTTTTTACGGAAAGTTAATCACAAAAGTGCTTTGAATTTAATCCCGTGCAAAATGACCATTACATCGGGTTCAAATTGTATCCGTTTCATGATTATTTATAACACGTAAAAGTTATTTAGATTGTATATAGTTTCATTATAAATTAAGTGAATACAATCCACGAAAGTATCATTTTGATGGGTTTGGTAATTATATTTTTTATGCAAACTTCTGTACCGCTGAAATTTTCAAATTAAATGACATTATATTCTATGACTTAACCTTAATCCTTGTGAAATATATTTAAGTGTGTTATTACATTTTACGTTCAAGTATCAAATAAGTTGGTTGCACTATTAGATCTACTTGTACACGACTATTCCAATATTTCTCTGCTAGCCGCTTTCAAATATTGATTTTGTAAAAGGAGAATTCTACAATACTTACTTAACGAGATCTTTTTGTTATATCAGTTATTTTCAGATACTATAATCTATGGGTAAATTAAAGTATGCTTTTAGCAATACAGAGCAGTTAATATAGATGGTGAAATAACGTAATATTTACATTGTAGATCAGTTAGTATTAGTGAACATTATGATTGTCGGTCATTACTCTTAAATATTAATGCAACTAATTAAAATTAATTAAAGTAGATAAAAACGGTACATTAAATAAAAGAAAATTACGATAAATGGAGTAGGTATCGGGAAACCAACAATAAGTCTTATATTAGGACTCTTGAAACACTAAAGTGCTATTAAAATGTTGTTTTGAAAGTCAGTATTCATAGAAATAATAAACTCATAATATTAACTTAACTTATTAACTTATATTTTTAAATTTCTATTTAAACTTAACCCCAACCGTTTTAACTCTAAATGTTAAATAGACGTATCTCTCTATTCTCTAACAGGATACATTAAATGCTGGAGCGTTCAACGTCCGCCAGTTATTTTCACGGTTCGTAATCAAATGAGCAGCAGTTTAACTGAGCAGTGAAATACGTAGTTTTAGATGTCAGTAGGGACTCTTAATAGAGGCGTTTAATATATATTTTTAAATACCATGACTTTTTAACTGGGTACTATTGAAATTTTAAGTTTTTACGAAGATATGAATAAGTTACGCTATCTGCAATCGGAAAAAAATATATTGTATAATGATATTAAAATTTATCGGTAAATTAATAGTGATTAGGATGTTTATTTAACCCAAGGTGCAAAATCTTATTAAACATTCGGAGACACCTTGATTTTAGGATTGAAAATCTTTAACGCCACAACGTGAAGGAACCAAAGCCACAGAAAAGAGGAAAAAAGCTCATCATCATTATCAACAGCCTAAATAAGTCCCACTGCTGGGTCTTCCTACAAAAGATAGTATATTGACTTCAAAGAATAGCTGAAAAGTCTTAGAAAAAAAGAATTATTCTATCTGTTATTCCGTTCCGTTCTCTCATTGTATAATGAAAAAGGATGGAAAATATTTTTAAAGTCAATGATTTGAAATTTTCACAACCTTTAAACTAAACAGTTTTAGAAGGTATGTAGGGAGATGCTTTTTAAAACCTATACTTAATGATTTTTACTAGAATCGAAAAGCTTTATAAAAATCTCGTGATATATCATTTGTCCTTTAGAACTAGATGGGAGGACTAGGAATCACTTGTTCACTAGCACGTTACATTTCAGGTCACATTTATTAAATTCCAGTTGGATTCACTGTGAAGTGGTGTTGATGACGTATTCTTAATCGATTAATCGACTTCGTTTATGAATTGAAAACATACATTATAATTTTCAAAATAATTATATGGTTATGTTTTAATTTTACAATATTTTAAAACCAGAAAATTGAATGAACTTTTGCTTTTAACGAACTTGTTTGTCACATTTAAAGGTTTTGGTAAGTTTAATCAAGTTCCATTCATTCTCGGCCTCGACCCCACTTTAATTATATTTTATTCAATTTGGCCGGAGAATTATTCATGGCACTGGTTCGGATTATTAAAATTCTTGACCGTGTTGTCATAACTCGGAATTTATAGTGGTCTCAAGTTGGAGTAGATTTCGCTTTTAGGGAGTACCTCTTAGTAAGGAAATACTTTACGTAAAAGGAAGGATTCCAAATTTAAACCTATACTGAGGTTAATTGAATTTAAATAAAATGATCTATAAATGATTTTCCGAGATGTAAACTGTTACCTTTTGCTTATTATCTTAGGTTCTTATTTCCCTTGAATTGTTTTCTATGTTAAATATTAAAAATGGCAAGCGAATGGTTTTTCTTTGCTGAAGTTTATCATCATCAATATCCTATTGACGTTACACAGCTGGAAAGCTTCCTACGTGGAAGAATCACACGAGGTATTAGCACTATAACACCATCACTTGGTGAATTGCTTTGGCAGCACCCAGGTCGCCCCCGTGAAGGGCAATGGAGTTACCAGGGAGCTTTAGTGGGTATTCCCAGGTCCAATTTTATGTGGAAATGGGTGAGCCCCACACACGCGCGCCACTTAGCCAGTGGCGGGTAGGTCCATAAATGGATTCCTCCTAGAAAAAAAAGAAGGTTAGAGTAGTTACCGTAACAAAGAGGACTAACAGTTAAATATGCCTTCTGAAGCACGGAGGATTGACTCATCCAGAAAAAATGACGAATATCTTTTGTTTTTTCGTTATCAAAATCAGGGTTTTCGAACTACTATGCCAACGAGCTCTGTACTGACGTTAATCGAACTTAAATAATATGATTTCAACGCGTATGGTATGCATGTGAAAACTTGTATTGTTAGTCGAACCGTCTATGAAATAAGGACGATTATAGCTGTCCTTCTTTCTATCCTTTCCTTTCTAATATGTATCTTTGTAACACTAATATTCAATGATACTTATAGTAACCAACCTATATAAATCTTTCTGATACACATCCTAACATGTGAAATTCCAAGTACAATTTTTTTCTTCCACATTCACACGTTAGCTCTCACCAAAAGATAATGTTCAGAATCTAAGATAAATTTAGTTTCGGAAAGAATGCATAGCAATTTCAACCCTCGTAACGGCATACGACTTTTAATGGTAACCATTTTTATATAACGACCCTTGAAAATTCGATTGTAGAAGTATTTCAGTGATGTCAAAGTTTTAATTAAGGACCTTATAGCACTACGTTACAATTTATAACTGGTTACCAGTAGTTTATTTTTTCGCCTACCCAACTTCTTAAGAGAAAAAAAGTAATTATTCTGAGAAGAGGCACATTAATTTTGTGACCTCAACGGACGGTCACTAAGCGAGTCATAAATAAAAAGCTTAGATAGCAAGGATAAACTGAGGAGTTATGTACTTCCTTACTAAGATATTCTGTTTCATGGGATCAGGTTTTTTTGTTACTAAGTTCTACACAACATCTTAATGTTTCGTACGAAGTGAACGAAACTGGGAGGTCGTGTTTGACTTTAGTGAGTGTTCAAATCAAATAGGATATGAGCAGTAGATACCATAGAAATGCAAGGATAATATTCTCTCGTAGGTTAATCAAACCAGTTTCTAGAAAAAAATTCTAGAAACTGGTTTGATTAAGTCCATCTAGTAATGGAAAGAACAGTCTACATAAGTTTACTGTATACAGATACAGACAGTATATTTTTCTGTGTAGAGAATAAAGAGGTTTTCTAAAAAACTAAAGTTTTAAAAAAACCTCCTTTTTTCTGTTTTGTAATTATTCTTATAATTATAGCATTATTAATTATAACATGTATACAACGAGCGGCACATATACATAATACGCATAAGCGTTTCATGTCCAAGACCATATATGTGTCCAAAGTGTTTGACTATAATGATAAATTCCCTTTGTTTCCAACGAATCACACCTGCGTCCAGTTTGCAATGTTATTAATGTACGACCTAATAATAACTTTGCTAACTAGATGCCTTTCGTAAATAAAATTATTAAATACGAACGGCGGAATAGCTAGCGTTGTACACTTATAGATCTCGCAAGCGCTGTTATAAATGTCACAATATTTCTAAGAAAATTCAAATGCAATAGCTATCTAAAATAGATGCCTTTCGTATTATTGGCGAAGTTCTTTTGTCTTGAGCTCAGAGGGAACTACAATGAAAATGAAAGATGGACCGATAATATCTGGTAACCTGACAATTAATGCGTGTATGCAGCGCGGCTACGATAGAGAAATGCCGGCGCGGGGTCGGCGCTGACGCATATATCGGACCTCTCAGGCCCCTCGTCCCGTGCATAACCCTAAGCCGGCCCGTATAGTTCACAAACGACACAATATGTTTAAATTTTTTAAAATGTTATATAGCTATCTAACTAACTCCTATAATTAAGATTGCATTTAATTCTTTTAATTGTATTTTTTGTGCATGTTAAAATGTAAATCTTGTTGGAGTTAATAAATAAATAAATAAATCTAATAAAACCGTTACGTAGGTACTTTATTGGTGCTTGTGGAACGATTTCCGAATGTATCAGCAGAGCACGTACAATTAGTCTTTGTATATATTTAATCATATACATAATTATTTATATTATTCGTATTTTACCTTGCAAACAATCTATTTTTATCATTTATTTAATTCTCAATTTATTTATATTATATATAAGCAATTAATTTTAAAAGTACTTTAGATATATACAATTAATTGCCAAAAACCATTTGAATTACTTTATTAGAGGGCAGAATTTATTTTAATCTCTTGAAACATTTATTTATCAAGTATAACCAATTACTAAAGTCACTGTAATTAAAATACAATCACAAACTAAATCGTAACATTTGAAAAATAGAATTCAATTTAAGCGAACAAGTTTCATTACTTCACGTCATTTCCAAGAAAGCATACGATATAAAAATTTCATTTTCAAGGAAAGTTATGGAAAATTTTTCATCAAGTAGTAACAGGCCACTTGTTCCATAACCGTTGAACACTCAAATCTCTCCGAGATTTAATTTAATTTATTGGTCTGTGGTAATGGAATGCCATAGCTGATTCCAAATCCGTCGGTTCGTAATAATAATAATACCTGCATTGCATTATCTTCGGCATTTTTGAGATTAAGACTTGGAAAAAATACTATATTTATTTATTTATGATTAGGGACATTGATTTTTAATTTAATGTACATTATGTAGACCAATAAGATAATACATTTATGAAATGCTTGAGGTCGATAAATATTGTTAAATACAACTATCTACTCACGGCAAACGCTCATTATAAATACAGTATGCTACAATATCCTTACTTTCTTATATATACAAACACACACACACACACACACACACACACACACACACACACAAACACACACATATATTAATAAAAAAAATATATACCTAAAAAAATAGATATCATTTAATATATTATAGTATATTTGTTCGAAAAATGAATAACTTAAACTTAAAGATAAAATATATATATATATATATACTTTTGGATCATAATTATGTTGGTCGCAGTTGTGCCAGAAAGCTAAGAGTTATTTTCTGAGTAGAAGTAACGTTTATACATAAATGGAAAACGTTAATTGGCTATAAATGATTTGATTACATGAACACCTAACATAACACATTTATGTAATCATGGTGATTGTAGACGAACGACTGAGAATAATGTCCTAAATAGAAAAATAAAACTCCAGCATCACTTTTTGACCTTTATCCCAATTCTCCTTACATTAACAGCAATATAAAAGACAATACACATATCAAAATATATAAAAAAATAAAGACAAAAAATATCAAAGAGATCTTAACTAAATCATTCAGCAACAATGATTGTATAATATTCAATTTATTTATTTATAAATGAACAATAAAAAAAATATGTCATATTTGTCTAGTGAATAATAGAAAGTCTAATGATAACAACAGCCGTTAATTTATGAATACAAACTATTTTATTTTATTTCAGGCGATGATAGCATTTAATCACGTAGAATTAAAACAAAAAAAATGACACTGGTCTTACAAGTAAACTAAAACCAAGATATAATGGTCGACAGACAAAAGGTACAGGGAATTGTCTTTTCTTGTTTCACCAAACGGTGGTAATAAATTTAATTGATTTCTAGAAGAATTTACAAAATATATATCAGATTTCACCTAACTTAGTTTAAAAACTGTTTCACGCAAATAGTGTGTTAAGCAAGTTGCCAAGCAATTATGAATGGTTTTGTTCATTTTAAAGGCAAGTTTTAACTGTTCCGAACCCCTATCGAGTAATAACGCCATTTTTAGTGTACATTATCACGCGAACTGATAAACACTGACTCTCTTAATTTGAAACGGCTTAAAATGTTCTAAACTGCTAATGGACTAAGAGATTTACATTAAAAAATTTGGATAATAAAATTTCAGAAAATAATATTAATATTAAATTATATGTTTGGTATTTTAAGCGGTATAAAAAAAGTACATATACACACGCACACACGTACACTCGTATGAAATCAAAGCCGTTATCATTTGTTTTATACAAAAGATCTTTTTTATAATGTTATAATTAAAATGAGACTCTGGGCACTTGCTGATATAAAGCAATAATTTAATGTTAATAAATACATTTGATTTTTAATGCTTGGACAAATCAACCTAATTTAAGGTTAATTTCTCCAAACAATCTCGAGTTAAGCGAAACAATCTTCAGGTTGCAAACATTGAGCTTCAGAATCATAGACACTGTATTTTCTCAATCAAATAACCAATAAGGATAATTATTACGCATCAATACCAAACCAATCAGTTGACTAGTTTGATTTATCATGCCGATAACTGCCCTTATTTTGTAGCTTCAACCTGTATCGATATCTGTCAAATTTGACACTTATTGTCAAAATATTGTCACATCAATAGGTGTGAATCCACCGCTGGCCTAGTAAAGACCGTTACCATGATGAAACCTATTGCAACGGCAATGAATATGAAACGTACATTAGAGATAATCTATGGAGACCATTAGATAGTTAACAGGGTATTTTTAACCAGTCTCAACGTTTTCGCCCAAAATTCGTAACTCATATTTTTAGTCAATGACTTCTGAGACTTTAACCGACTAAAAAGTATTATGAATTAGATTTTTTGTAAAATTAAATTAACTTTTCTGGTTGATGTTTGAATTATGAGTTATGATACCAGTTATCGTTTATTAATATGAAATCCTAAAAAATAATAAATATACTATACTGTACACTAACAAGAATTTATGGATACTTTATAAGCCCATCAAGATCATAAGCATAAGCTATTTCGAAGTCAAATTTGAACTGTTACAATGAAATTCATTGTATTAAAAACAGCTGCAACATTTTCCACGCTTAGTAAAACATTTCGCAACTATTCAGTTCCTCTTCCGTTATTTGTACAGGGGAATTGCTCTGGAACTTTCTACGTTACAATGAAGGTTTGCAAAGAAAAAAAATGAGAAGTCTCGAAGTAAACATATTAACGCCTCACTAAGCTCTATATAACGCTCTATATAGCTCTCTATAATATATATATATATATAGGGTTAAACTGAAGATCTGATTATATTAATTGGAATTTGTGTTAGAAGCATATTGGATTAGAGTTGGCGTTGCAAATGATAGTCGCCCAGTCCTGATTTTGATGACTCTGTAGTATTTTACGTGACTTGAATCGTTCTACAATGGCGAGTCAGCTCACTATGAGGTTAGGTATTCAATTCAAAGACAAAAGGACACCTGAATTCGTTAACCGTGGTAAATTTTGCTCAAATGCGTTTGATATTAAGTTATTTATTTTATTAACACTTTTTTGTACATATACACAAGAAGAAAGAGAAAAGATTTTTTATATAGTTTACAAAATCTGTAGAACGAATATCTGTATCTGAAGAATCGCTAAGAGCGATATCTTCCAGGCAACAAGTATATACTGGATATACAAAGAGAGAGCAAAAGGGATATTAACGACGTAGGAGCTTATTAATTAAGATAACTGGTAATTTTGACTTAACAGTGGCAAGAAAATATATTTTTTTTATACAAATAGATATGTATGAGGATTCCATATAGCGGTAAGTTACACGTTGCAAACAGCTAGTGCAGTATTTAACATGCCGCCCTCAACCTCGCCACCACAAAAGACTCCTTTCTAAGCCTCTTTTGAAAAATCACTTGTTGTCTGAAGGAGTGAACATGTGTACTGCTAAGGAATTTAACGAGAAGGTTAAAATAAAATGGATACAATCTTTGATACGTGTGATATTGTAGCTTGGCCTACTTAGCTTATATATTTACAGCATGCAAATTTAAACAATTTCAGATTTTTTTTTTGTATTTGAAAATGGCAAAAGTAATAATAAAATAAATAAATAGTAAAATGTCAAACATTAAAAATAATTAAACAGTTATGTATATTTGGTATATACCCTATTTAACCCGAAACCTACCCATGTTAACATAATAAGTCGTGTAAATATTATGGTAATATTTTAATTTGCTATCATCGATATCAGCCTGGTATTATACACACATGCAACACACATTTGTATTTAATGTTATAACGTATCTTTTTGTTTATAGATATATCAACGGAAATTTGTAAATGAATATATTTTGATTTAAAAAAAAAATAGATCAATTACTTTTGTAAACGTCTCACTCCGAGACCTTACTTACCTTGTAACAAAATAAAACTGAAATGAATTACTTGAGTATATTTTTTATTTTTTCTTCATATACCTAAAATATATAAAGAATAAACGTCCATTTTAAGTTACACAAACCTCAAATAGTGATTCTAGGTTGTATATCAGGAAAACGATTAAGTTCAAATTTAAGAATAATAATTATATTTTCATTGATAGCCAACTAGAAAAGGCTACCATCGACCAAAAGATAACAACCTTATTTTCTTCAATACTTAATAAACTTACCCAGGCTGTTATAGATCAAAGCCTTGAAACATTTCAATTAAGCTTCAATGAATTCGAAGTAAAGAAGCGTAAAGTTTCCTATTAAAACTTTTTTACTTAAATTCGAATATCAAAGAGCAATTATTATTTTTCGGTACAATCAATTATTTCTTTGCTTTCGTAATTAAATGTTTCAGACACGCTCATGGCCTTAATATTGTTCTTTTATTCTATATTGGGTGAAGGATGTTTCATATTCGTAAAATCACTAGGGAAAAAATAGACCGTTGGTGAGCAGTAGAAGACCATATGCGAAGATAGCTACCAGCCATCTTCACTTCCACGAAATTTCTTACGAGTATTTCTCATATTCCAACAAAAAACACACCGGTGACTAGGTATTGGTTTCAGCACATTTTTAAGATTTACCAGTGAATATTTACATTGAAATAATTGAATATTATAAGTAATTAAGAGTATTAATGCTTAATTTTATACACATTGTATATGAATACAACATGAAAATAAAAAGACAATCTTTACTATTTTCTAATAAGCAGTTCAAAATTGCCCAACAAAAACTTACAATAATAATAATTAAAAATGAAATGAAATCATTACTTACTAGCCTTTAAGATATAATACAGTTGATAAGAACTTTTCAACTGTATTATATCTTAATTTTTTTTACAGGAGCGTTTCAAGCGTGTTCCACTTTACAAAAAACAATATATGATAATTGTTGTTCTGTCACATAACGAAAGCATTGAAACTATGTTGGTGCGTGTGTGCTGCTATAATTGTTTTTGAAATTAGAAGTCCACGTTCCATTTCAATCAAACATACCAACATAAATAAAAATAATTAAACTTTATTTTAGTTATATAAGTTAATTTCGAAATTGTATCAAGCCGTTTGAGTACTAATATGAAATTATTATATTGTTCTCGACGATGAAATATGTCATTGAATTATAAAATTGAGGACAGTGTGAGGTCAACTTACGAACAATTATTAAACTGGCACCATTTGTTTGGGAATATTAACTAGAAACAAATAAAAAGGTTCCTTTTGATCTGGGCCCTCAACCCATGTTCGGTATTCAATAACGTTATTGTATCTTTTGTGGGTGTTATCTAAAGGATATTAATAAACAAGATGTTATCACGTAAATAGAAAAACATTATTGATTTTTGATCAACTAATAAGAATATCCTGACAGCGACTCTTATTTTTATTTATATCATTCAAAATGCCATTCGAAATTTACTAGTTTCAGACAAGTGACAAAGTCAAAAGACAACGTTATTTTATACCATACACATCAATTTAAATAGACAAACTTGTTTTTTAATCGACTCTGCCAAACTATCAAAGTATTTCACATATACATGGGATAATCAAAAGTCAAGTCAAAGTCAAAAATAACTTTATTTAAATAGACTTAATTACTAAGCTCTTTTAAATCGTTATTTTGAATTTCTTAATTAATAATAAATAAGGCTGTGTGCCTTTTTTATTTAAATAATCTCGTCATATTTACATGTTTTATGTCTAAACAAAGCAGAGAATTTGATATTTTTAAAAGGTTTTTGAAGATTCATTTTTCTTTTAGAAATAAATTTATAAGAAATGAGGGAAAGCATTGGTATTTAGATTATTGTAGTATTTATTGTTTCAAGGGGAAACAGGAAACTATTTTATATGGAAAAAATACCCTCGTGTTTCCTCTAAAAATATCGGCGTTGTTTCTCATATCTTACTTCGTTAGCACGAAAAACGGTGCTACTTTCTAAAATACAGTCAAACAAATTGAATTATGACACTCTTTAAAATCATTTACTTACAGTGATTCATATACAACTAGGTTGAAATGCGCTTTAACTTACATTATCTTGGAACCGAACCTGTTATCAGTTTATAGACACTGCTAATCACCGACGAGGCTATAATAAATAGAATACCTCCTGATTACTTTTAACATTTTAAAAATTTTCATAATGTCATTTTATTTTTAAAATAAAAAAAAAACAGAATATTTAATTCGAAATTCAAATAATGATTTCACTATCTAAAAATATATCTAAAGCCTGATAACAAAGTTTAAAATTGAATGGATCTCTGACCCGTTACTATTCTTTACACTTTCAAAGGAATTGTCGTCATAGCGGGTCAAGCTTAAGTTCGGTCGACTGCACCTTAAAAAAGCAATTCCGTGCAGTGACATTGCTCTGCTTATTCTTTTTCACTTTTAAAAGATACAATTCAAGCGAGGATTGGAAAAAAAATACCAAATAAAACTAATTTTTAATGTTCTCCTCAAACACTACACTACACATTAAGTGCGATAAATACCAAATATTATTTATGATTGTTGTGATATAAATACCTACTACTCGTCAGTCGTTAATACGCTTCACTATACTTACCTATTATTTAGATCAACATATTCTTATCTGATTCGTATATATCTGCTCATCAATCTTAAATCCTAACATTACCTTTGATAAACAGTAAAAGCTCGTAACTGTCGATGACTTTGACAAATTCTACTCTAGTACATAAGGAACATTTTCGTTTATACGGAACTGGTAATGCCTCTTTATTAATGTACGTGTTTATGGACAGACGTGACATGCCATTCACGTTCTAAGCTTACACTCATATTGTAACTTTATCTCCCTAACCGTGTGACGTCGGAAGCAATTTATTTTTCTTAAAGACTAATAGGCCTGGGGACTAGTATTTCTTCTTGAATAACTAGAGTCAATACAGTTATTATGTGTTTCTCTTGACATTTGATAACAATAAGAAATTTTATTCATGGCTAACAAACCTACATACACACAGTACAAATACAAAAGTCCCAGTATTTAAAAGTATAAAAAAGTTTTATATTTTGTTATAATAATAATTACGGCAATTATCACACAGGCGACGCACCGCGTCGTATGCACAGAGTGGAAGAAAACGTGCGCGATAACGGAGGCGTTTTCTTCGCCACACCTCGAGGGTGAGCAGTGCTCGACATGGCCGCGCACTATATATTCAAATTTATTCAATACGCTTCAAATATATTATTAGTTTGATTTTAGATTACTTCCATTGAAATATTACAAAAACATTTTTGACGTGACATGCCTTCTTACGAGCCCACCTTACCTATGAATGTTTAATAAATTTCAAATATAAATATATCTAGTCTAATTTTTGGTGTCCATTTCTTACATTAATTTAGTTTTTTGCTTAAGGTTTGGTCGTAAAGGACATTTAGATAGTTTGCAGTAAGAATCCTTTTATTTACATTATTTCTTTTTTCTGATACATATTCCTTGTTATGACGATTTAAAAGAACTTAGTAAATGAGTCTATTTAAATAAAGATATATTGACTTTGACTTTGAATCTGCTATGCGACCAATGATCTTTCAACCGACAAAATATAGTCTGAAAAGTTTTATACAAATTTTGTCCTTTTACGCGACAAGTATTTTATAGAAAGAAAGATCAAGCAAATGACTCCATTCCACCTGATGGTAACCAGAAGTGGAGTCCAAATAAAAAGTTGGCTAGTGCGAGTGAAACATGCACTGCACTAGCCAACTTGATCTTGCCGGGCTGCAAGATGCTTCTTCACGCCTTTTTTAAAGGACCCAGGATTGAAGGAAGGAGGGAAAACTTGTGCTGCAAACAATTCCATTTCTTGATTGTGTGACAAAGAAATGGGTTACCAGATTTCTTTGTGAGCATATAAAAAATAAGATTAATTTGAGTGTTTTATAACATGTGTTTGCATAGAAATTTTATCCAAATTTAATATAGCCGCCGGGACTGCATTATATTTGTTTCCTAGTTCCTTGTAATAGACAATGAAAGATTCACGGTAATGGAATCGTACTGTAATTTATAACAAAAAATAAATGGGTTCTGTAGTACCGAGTGAAGATATTTTGACCAACAAACCGCGTGCCAAGAATTCTTTCGGCCTGGAATGGAAGCCGGTCCCTTGGACTCGGGCACTTCTTTGCCTCATGAAGATTGATTATCCAGCACAGTGACGTTGCTACCGTCTGATTGACATTGCAATTTACTACATCGGCGTTTTTAATTTATCCCAACGGCCTTGTCTGGGCTCTACCGAAATTGACTTCGTCTTAAAATTCGGAACAATAAGTTTTAATCAGACATCGGGCCCCATCCTGAAGACACGCATAAGTCAAGACATGTCTGTCGCCATGAAAATAATGTTTACCGCATTCTTGTGTTGCGGCAATTGGAGGTCATTTCCCCTGCAGTTGAGAAATCTGGATAAAGCCGCATCCATCTTCGGCCTTATAATCAGTTACTATCAGATGTAATAAAGGTCAAAGAAATCTAAAAGAACGTTAAGGGTAAGCAAAAACACACTACAAACAAGTTGAGTATCCATCGATACGCAAATATAGAAGAGAGATCACATTTTTTTTCACTAGGTTAATATAGAAATAAGAACATGTAAACATTTATTTCCATTTAAGTGTGAATTCCAAAATAAGATTCTTATGTTATTAATTGTAATATAGAACAAGATGAAAAACCGCTGGAATAAATAAAATAGTACATTAAATAAAAAACTAAAATAAACAACATATTGTATAGTAGTATTGTTGTTATTGTTGATTACACACCTAAGATACAATTAAAAATGTTTACTTAGTTTTAGCATCATAGTTGTTGATATAATAATAGAATAGAATAGAATATATCTTTATTGTACATCAGCCAATTCAAAAAGAGAAACACACAAAAAAAAATCTTAACTAATTTTGTACAAAGGGCGACCTTATCGCTAAAAGCGATCTCTTCCAGGTAACCTTAGGATGGACAGGATTCAAGATAAAGTACTTGAGGGAAGTTGGCGACGTATAAAATGATAAAACTTATTACATACAAATAATAAATATAATAGATGACAAAAAGAACTTTGAGAATTACTCTACATTTTATAGAAATAATATTTGCAATCCATTTTGCAGTACTCACTTCTAGGAACACATGGATAGGTTCCACAACCTTGAACAGCTTTGTTTCGGATTGATGTTATAGGTAGCAAGAGTATTTACAGAACAACGGAAGCATTAACATCTTTGCTTTCCAAAATATAACATTCAACACATTATTATCAAGTTATTCCTTTATATTGCTCGTGTGCTCTCTAGATAGTCAATGTCAAGGTCCCTGTGACATTCTTTTTTTTCGGCAGCTTTGAAGACACAATATTTAAATTAAGAAGCATGCCGGGATGTAACTATATGTGATAATTATAATTATCGTGTCAACTCGATGTCATTTTCCCAAAATGATGAACGAACGACTTTTTAATGTTCGGATGTACTCATGACATTGATGGAAGATATGTGGCTTTCCGTAATGTTTTCTTTAAACAATACATAGAATTTTACCGGAGAATAACCAGATGGAGAATGAACTTAAAAAGGAAATCTTTTATTCAGTATTGCTGAAACAAATCTCAAACATCAAGAAAATCACTCGCTTAACATTCTAGAGACAGAAAAGATTGTAAATATATACAAAACTTTTACGGAATATAGTTTTGACTCTCAAATTAGAAATGGGTCAGCACAACGATGGACATATATTAACACAGGCCAGCAGAAACTTACTAGTATATTCTTAATATTTAATCTTTGTTATATAAATTTGAACTAAGGTTGGTCGAAATTTTCATTTTTTATGGACGGTGTTCCCACGTCATGTGTAATGTTTGTTATTATCTATTCAAAATATTAGATTTTATTATCTATGTCCGGTATTACCAAAAAGCTTAAGAATTGAACGATGCTTTTGACGTTTGATCGATGCATTAGCAATTGGAGAAACGTTATAAATTAAAACGAATGTCAAATAATTGATTAGAACATTACTTTGTCTTAATTAATGTGAGTTTTTATACCAGTTACCAAGTGTAAGGGATCAATTACGAAACCCTTATTCCTCACACTAACTACACATAACAACCTCGCATAGGCACAAAAACCGATCCAAAATATCTACCAGAGGAATGGTGCAGTTATCAATCTGTGATATGAGCCGCACAGATGGCGCCAAGCTTATGAATGGCGAGAACGTTTTGATCGACGACTTACACTTAGATTCCGTGTTTAATGTGTAGAATATTATGACTCTATCATACAGCAGGCTTTTTTGTTTATTATGTGTTTGGAAGAATGTTGATTCATTAACACATTAATTATAATAAAAGTTTGTATAAATTTGTATTTTAAATTAAGACCGTAAATAGTGACAATAATAATGCAAAGCCATATACCATAAATAATACCATCCGTTAAAGTTGTTGTATAGAGTGTATTGTGATGGATATATAGCCAGATTTAATTTCGATCGTGTTTAACTTACAACATTTAGTTATATTTTACAACACTATTAAATTTTTCTAAAATGTGACATCAATAAAAATGTAACACAAAAATATATGTACTTAAGTATTATGGAACAGCTGAAAAAAATGTTGTGTACTGTGTATGATGTTGTAATGCTGCCACCAGAGTTCGTGAAATACATAATTTGAAATATAACATGCGTTTACAAGAGAGAAAGAGAGAGAGTGTGTGTGAGAGAGAGAAAGAGATAGCAATTTACAGTATTGTATTTATTATCAAACATAAATATCATAATGTCCAGTAAAATAGTATGGACAATACAATTTCTGAAAAACAGTTATGGTGACACCTTCTCAGGAACAGCAACTTATATTAGAAGCATTATAGATTGTAAAAAACAATGGCCCTGATATGAAAACTAGCTACTTCAATTGACAATTTGAAGTTTCAAGAAATTTATTACATTTATAAACAGATACAATGAACTTATTGCGTGGATTAAAGTCAAATCGCGTTTTATTCATAATATTTGAAGCTTCAACAGAAAATGAACAAACTTCAAGAACAACCTCAACTTGAGTAAGCAATAATTAAAGTCAAACGTTGCCTCCTCTCTCCAAGTTGGGCTATAAAAAGAGCGGTTAATTTACAAAAAATATTTTCTTAACTAAGAACAACCAATATAATAAAAGAAAGCAGAAGAACATGTTTTTATGAAAGTGGAAATTTCAAGTTTAACGTTATGAACTTCCAAATTGAAATTCACGTCAAATGAATTCTCACGTGACATCTCAATGCCCATGCACAATAAATATTCGTCGAGAATTTGAAGAATATAATAAAGTTTTTTTTTCTTCTCTTACAGAGTTGAAACGTAACGTGACACAACGTCATAGACACTTTGACTTGGTTGATAAAGCTCATCGTACATCAAAATTACATGCTGCCTTTATACTAAATAGAACGAGGTCGTAATACGGGCGTATTAACTCTTACGTATTTAGTAGAATCAGTTAAATAGAAACTTTTAACTATAATCACAACTAACAAATAACAAATTCGCACTTCGTGGCCTAAAATTCAGTTTGATTGGAGTAAAGAAACAAAGGACAGGCAATTTATTATGTGCAAGAGGAGTAAGGAATAATAAAGGATTCCCTAATATTTCAAACTTGAAATTTAATAGGATCCTGGAGTCGTTTGTAAATGATTTTTAATATTATTGTTATGCAGAGTGCCAATGCTCGACAGCTGATTGTAGGGGTACTCCCCTCATTATTGTTCTACGATATTTTTACCGTGAAGTTTGAGTGAGACTTGTTTGTTTTGTATCTTAAATTAATTGATTTACGATATTGTAAAATATTTCGTAAAATTTTGATATATACTAGTGTCAATGGATACATAAATGGATCCTTACAAAAAATTGTAGAAGTGGAATTATGTCCACACTCAGTTGAAATTCTCTATAACAGTCCTTTCCTTCCCATCAAAAGACCAAAACTGATTGAAATGTAATTTTACAAACACGTTTATAGATTGTAATATATGGATAACCAAAGATGGCGGTTTAGTTATTTTTCCTTTTTTTGCTATTTTCCTTTTTTAATGAACTGAAATAGACATAAATTGTCAAAATCTAGTCTTGGGGACTATTTTCTCGACTATGCAAACTGTCATAATATTTGTTAATGTTATTTTAATTTTATAGATCAGTTTTAATAGTTTAGTGACAGTGTCCTGTGAATGTCTCAACACTAAGACAATGTTCCGTCAATTATTAATCAAAAGGGCTGTTGAAATCTTAGCTGCTACCTCAGTAATTGTTAATGAAGTTTGTATAAATAAAATTAATACTGCCCAATAGTTGAAGTATGATTTGACTTTGACTGCATGAGTTAAATTTTTTCTCGATCTCAATACAAACACGATCGTATTTCTTATTTAATTTATATACGTCTCTATTGTAATAGATATCAGTTCTCTTACATCCTTTGAAATATACGAAGCAGTAAACGGAACCTCAATGATTAACAAGAAAACAACAAAATCAGGCATACATTTACATTAAACTCACTCTTTTGCCAATATGATGAGAATTTTAGGGCATATTATAATCTTATCTTTGAAACTTTTGGTATTTTCGTACAATAGGCCGCCGCAGCAGGCTCTTTTCTTAGATGGTAAATATCATGATTGATAAGCCACGAAATGCGTAAAACTCAACCACCTAATTTTAGTAAATGTCATAATTTATAGTTTTTTTAGTGGCAAGTTCTTTCCAGTCCTTATTAATGTTCAAGACAGATGTCGAGATTACGGGAGCGTGGAAATTAGACAGACGATTCTGAAACAACGCCAAACTTCCAGATAGCTTAATCAGCAGATTTCTTGGAAAGTTCCAGGCTTGAAATTAGCAACTACAGTTAATGTTTTTGGAGAAATACTGCTTACTTATTAATGAACTGCGTACTTAAGTCAGTGAATTATTTTACTTGAAACTATGGCTAGTTTACGTAAGTGAAATATTTAAAAATATTTCAGAATAAATGATTTTATATTCCAAAAGTATGAAACTCAATCATAAGTTCATACAGCATGCCTCGTAGTAAACCGTTACCTCTGGGTACTTTTGACAGATGGATAGTAATACCTCTGTAAAAATTCAGATGTAACTGCAACCTTCTCAGAGGGTTCAAGGAGCTCTTGTCACGAGAATTAAATGACTCTAGAGTAAAAACCCTAACAATGCTCTTATTCCAATGATATTTGACAAAAGCCGGAGTGTTAACAAAGTTTATGAAATATATCTGTGCGACAAAAACCCCTTTGCCCCCTCACCCAAGTTTATTTGGTGGTAAATTGTGCTCTTTCCACTAGTTAGAAACCGTGCCGGTTCAAATGACACAGAAATATCTAGCCGTGTTCTCGGCAAAACAATTAGTTCTTAGAGAGCTTAAAACAGCTCATTGGTAATTCCCTTTAATTAAACTTATGGAACTTTTTTGTTTGCGCTACCGACATCAGAGTCCATGAAACTGCTCTTTGTGTTACTTGAGAACTTTGGTAGATGAACGGAATTAAGTTACAAAGTAAAGTGCCCCATGCGCAAACGGATTAATTATTATTCACTATTATTCAATACTAAATGTAAACAATTACCAACTGTAATATTTCAAAATACTCATTTAGCACAATTAGCTTTGTCACTAAGAACAATGGATGCCAAAATATTCAATAAGATCACCTGCAGACTTATTACGTAGGGTCATTTCCTGGAATAAAAAACGAATTATATAATGATCTAAATGCAACTACTTGTTACTGCCGACCTTATCATTAATATTTATTAAGTATTGCGACTTGTTCAAATTGATAAAGTCGTGCTTGATACATTGAAGCATCTATCGAATATTTCACTGATTGTTAACTGCATTAATTGAGAACCAAACATTTTGGGTATTTATTAATTTATTATATACGCTTAAACATTTGCAAGTAACAAAACAATTAAAAGATCACAAAAGTACGCCCCATTTCGTCCAATCTATCAGCGATAAGCGAAGAGCTTTGGGAAAATAACAGTCATGTGCACTGATAAGTATAACTTACTAAACTTTTATATTGCAAATAAGATGAAAAACGTTTGTATCCATCGCTAGTCCAGTAAAATATGTTGCCAAATCGAAAGTTATTGCTATCACTATTAAAGTAAGAAAATTAGGGAGCTGGTTCTAGTGTCGCATCAAACCTAGGGGGCTGGTTTGATATGACACTAGAACCAGCCCCCTAATTTTCTAACTTTTAGTATCATATCAATGATAATGTTTTATGAGTTCTAGTCTGAGTGTCTGAATGAATGGGTGAATTTAATTCACATGGGAGTCCCGAAAGGGCAATGTGATTATGAAATTTAGAAAGGAAGATAACCTAACGTACAATTCTTTTCTCACAACTTAAAACATTATCGAACCAGGTCTTCTGTGACTTGTAAATGAAATGCATGATTCGAGTATAACTTTCTCACGAGTGCCGCATAATTTACTCTGGCTTAAAACTGGAACGCATCCAAGTGGTTGTATAAAACGAATTCAAAAGTTGAAGTAGATATTATCTCACCTGGTTTCAGATGAGGATATCTTCATAGATATGTTCCTGTGCTTTAAACTCTGATGGGAGTTTATGTGTTAGTGGGAGATGGGGATTTACGTGGGCAATAGTGTTATTGTTTTGTTTTGAAAACAAAACCGTGCAGTTTGACAGAGAACTGCCCTCGCAAACTTGGTACTACCAAACAAATCATTACAAATTAGTTATTAGTAACATGAGTTGTTCATCGTGGAAGTTAGTTTTAATAATAATTTTATTTAAAGTAATTTTTTGCGTGATTATAATTAAGATTGCAAGATCTTATGTTAATTTTTAGAATTTTTGGAGTGTCATGTCACAATTGATTTATGTTGGCTAAATTAGATGAGCATCTAAATCATCATCATCTTCGTAGTAATGATAAGACTGAGTGTAATGATATCGTGTATAATATACCTTACCTAAGTAGGTACTGGCTAACTCCTATATGAACCAGCGGGAAAACCTCTAAGCTAGAAAAAGTGTCAAAATAGCTCGGGTTTTGTCGGGTTTCTGCATTCAAAATATCGGGTTTTTAAAAGAACAATTGTTCTTCCAGACTTAGCACTAATCATAAGTAGGGTGATGTGTCGAAGTTACATACTACGTTGTTAATAGGATTTTTATATAACTGTGCTGAAAACAGGCAACTTTTTCCATGGGAGGAATGATATGGTTATGAATGTGAAAAAAAGTGTTAAATAAGCAAATAAAAAATTACAAATATAATAATATTTTATAAGAAATACAGGCATAACTAACATTTAAGTCAGCACTGTATTAAGGCGTGAATTCTGTGATACAGTTTAGTAGCTCTAGAATTGCGGTTTAGAGCATATTTGAATGCTCCAATCCGTGATTCCTGTCTCCGTAAAGAACTTCTAATATCTATTTTATTTCATGGTATTAATGGAATAGTTTGTTCATATTTAATATAATTGTCTATTGAAATGTTACTGTTATTTTAGTTAGCTTTAAAAAACTTTTAAAACATTTTTTTAGCTTTTCTTGTATTGTATTTTATTTTAACTTCAGATTATTTTCCATCAAAATCATATATGACGTTTCAATAGCTAGTTCACCTTGGTTGCTACAACAAACTTGGTACAACTATCTTAGTATACATACAACGAGTTTAATTGATGTTCGAGTATAGCCGTATGTAAATTTCTGTATGTGGTATGTTTGTATGCATACCTTTAGGATTGGCAAATACAAATACATAAGTATAATAATAAGTATATGTATTTGCCAAACCTAAATACTAACATTGTTATTTTTTATTGTAGTTTAATAATGTTATGACACTCAATGTCCACAACCTTATAAAGTGGCCATCTATCACCGTGCTTTTTATTGCTAGTAAACTTTTTGTAATTATGATATTTGTCCTTTATTAAATAAATAATTAACTTTATTAAAAAGTATAACTAAAAAAGTTTATTTTTTGCTTTTTTTCTTTTAAATTTTTGGAATCTGTGCAGAACTGACAACTGACACCATCTAGTGAAAACGCTTGATGAAAACCTTTATGTATGACGGACTCGTCTTAATACTAGCTAATTGCGGTGTGACGTCACGCTGTTGTCTGGTCGACTATGTACCCCTTTTCATTCGACCAAGAATCTTTGTAAAACATTTGTTACAAGTACTGTAATACCACGTTAACTGCCTTTTTATTTACCACATTTTCTCAAAATACTGGACTAGCGATGGATACAACATTGAATTGCACACTCAAAGCATTCAAAGCATTCCTTTGTTTTGATTTTATAATTAGCGTGCATATTGTGCGTGTGCTTGCAATCTTACTTTGTATAGAGGGCTTGTTGAAAGGATTTATTTTATGAACCCGTACCAAGTTGTATGTGTGCCAAGTGAAGTGACTCTCGAACGTATCCGCCATGTTTACACTGTAAAGGCCTTTCAATATTCGACGTTCGACCGATCTTACTAATTCAAAAACGGTGTAACGCTTCAAGGCGAATGCAGCACGAAAACTAGGTCTTAAATATTTTTGCGTTCAAAAATAAATTATCTGTAATTTTTTAAATATTACCTTATATTTTTTAATTTGGAAATTGCCACGGTAGTAGCTGAAGGTTTAATTTCATAATAACATTAATCGTCAGATCACGTTTAAATCTTATGAACTTAACTACTGTTCATGGAAATGATGCATTTGGTTTTTTTGAATCTTTTCTTACTGACATTCGTATTTATTCGTACAATATATTCGCATGTATGTTATGTTCGTATTTTCAATCAAAAAGTAGCATGCGAGCCGCGCGATGCATACGTATCCTTTTTAATCTGATCTATGGCTAACCGTCCCTTGGATATTTTTGATATGGTTTTTAACTCTTGTGCTAAATATAATTATTTTGGAAGTATTACAGGACTACAGAGATTAGGCTAAGAGAAATACTAAAGATCCTTGAAGCAAATTTTGAAGTTAATCTTTAAAGAGATAAATATAGTCTTTCACAAATCATTCTCGAAGAGACGTCTAATTTTAAAACCGAAGGAAAATACCTAAATCCAAAACACTCTTATTTTGTCTTACGACGAAACATGCATTAAGTCATTAAGGCATTAAGTATTTATTATGTCATTAATAAATAAAAGTCGTCAAAAAGACTTCCGAGTGAATTTATTAATGCACCCGCGGCAGGGAGTCGGGCACAAAATGAAAAGCGCTTTACGTTTGCGGCATTTTATAAAACCCGGATTATAACTCCTTGATTAGGAAACCGGTTTAAGTACTGCTATTAGTACACGTCAAGATAAACTAATAAGTATTTTTAGATGTTAAAAAATAATGTAAAAGTCACGTACAAAAGAATAATATTGTACCTACATACGGCCTTAGACCAAGAGTATCTTTAAATTAAAAATAACTCTTATTACTAGCTACCAAGGTATACTAAAATAACAAAGTGTTTATGTACACCAATCGGTTTTGTGGAGTCATTATTATACTGTAATACCTTGAATGAGTTTGACGTCAAACGTCACCAGCGTTAACTGTCCTACATTCTACAATTTTTGTTGGTTTCTTCACAATATTTTCCTTCACCGTAAAAGCTTTTAAAAAAAGTACATGTATTTACAATTTAATAACACATTGGTAGGTGGCGGGGTTCAAAACGCTGCTTTTCGCATGGAAGACAATGATCGAACGCACTAAGCCACGACGCTTACGATGCTTTCGTCGCGTATTTCGCAGGTTGTGTGTGAAGTCAACCAATCCACATTTGATCAGGGTTGTTGACTAAGGCCTAATCGCTATATAGTCAAAGAGCCCATATATTCTACTCTTGAGCCCCCAATGATTGCATATATGAGCTATTGAGATCTATCTTTGAATAAATATGCGACGGCCTTATATCAAAACAGTTCTATCTGCGTAATAGAAAATCGATTGTATCAAGACAATAGCTGTTAGCAGAATCCATGAATACTAATATTTGCTCAAACTAGAACTACTACTAACTTGAAATCTACACCACAAATAAAAAAGAATACGTTATAAGTAAACGGTTTCTACTAAAATTTTAGTTAATTTTGTCATAAGCTAATTACGCTTCATTTTTTCATGCGGAAAAATGAGCTGTTAATAAATATTTCGGGATTATTTTAAATTTAACTAGACATATAACAGCGACGAGTTTCATGGCTGTTCCTATGAGTCATTCATTGGTGATTTTTGAGTTCCGTACAGCTCTGCGACATTGTACAATCGGCTGTACCTTGAAGAGAGCTCTCTCGAGTTTTCCGACCTTATCCCACCTTTCGTTTTCCTATTTAATAGTACACGTTTTAGTCATTTGAGTCATCTGTTTACTGTATCCTCCTCAACGTCACATACATGGTAGAGAAAGAAATGTGTTGAGAAACATTATGTCTATTTTTATCACCCCCATCTTCATCAACGTCAAAGTAAAATTTTGTATTCAATTTAGGTACATATATAAATACTTATTGAACGTCAATCTATGCCATCTGTTCGTAAATCTACCGCGGGGTCTTGTCCTGAGAAGAACAGGATAAATAATTAAACACGATTATTTCTTTGTTCACTTGTTTCATCGCCGAACCTGAAAAATTACCTAGTGCTAAAAGTACGGATTTATATAGCACGAATTTTTCAACTTTCGACTTTAAATACTATTAACTGCCCCATTAGTTCATATTTTTTAAATATCTACAATAAAAAATTGCCTGCTACAGTAAAATTGCGCTACTGTCAGTCACCAGCGGCACAGGCGTCAGTTGGATAACCACGAATTAGGAGAAGCCTTTGTCGCCTCATGTCGCTATAAACAATATTTTTTCTTTGTTATTTTCCCTTTTGTAAATACAGAATTTTTAGCACACCGGTGTTCTTTGTCGGGATTATTAATTGCGGTTTGGGTGGTCAATGTATTTAAAGCCTGTTTGTAGATACAGATAGCTGTTTTGTTTGTATAGTCTTCATTGCGAACGAGGATATCTCGTTTATTGGCACGCGTAACTTATTTTACAAATATGAATTTACTAAAATATATGTCACCTCAATTTATTATGTACGAAATAACTGGCTAGAATTTCATTTCATCTAAAACATGAAGCGTTTTTTGTAATATTACGGAATTGGATTTGTGCGAAGCTTTACGAAGCAACTTGCTTTTGTAAACTATCAGAGTATTTAATGTTGAAAAAAGAGCACTTTCTGGAGGTTCGACGAATCAGACAGTAAAGTACAAGGTATCCTCGATAAGTCTGGCTTGAGCAGGATTATTGAACTATCCGCTGATATTCACCACAGCAAAACCCAAGGTTAATGCCCATTTCATTCGTTTTGAATTAACATTTTTGTGCGTATCGTGTGTTTGTTAGAAATCTAAATTTGTCATATTTTTTTCGCGACAAACAATCAGTCCATTTTAAACCTTTTCTAACCCATAACAATAAAACTTTCTCAAAAGCATAATTTTGGATTTCTAAAATATACTAACATTTTACCATAACACAGTAAAATGGTCCATGTTGATGAAAGATTAAATCAATTTTAGATAATTTAACAAATATAGAACCGGTTACAGTTATGCAACAACTTAACGTATAATGTAATAGAACAACGGAAGTCATAAAAAATAATAATAAAAGAATTAAATCTAAATGATTTAATTATAGTAAGTAATTACAAAAATATTATGCCTTGTTCTCTTGTTCGTCTGCTATTTAAAAGTGTACTAGATAATTGAATTTGTAAAAAACTGTAGCTTCTTAAGCACCTTTATGATGAAGAGACTCGCAGCTTTGATTCAAAGTTTTCATAGATAATTCATTAAGTTGATATCATTGGGTAAAATTAGAAATGAAATGAAAATAGGCAAAATTAATGTGAAAATAATAGGCACTGCAAGTATTCTGAAATCGTTCTGATTTAAACCAAACTGTTTATCATTAATTAAAGCATAAATTTTTTATCAATTCAGATTTTCTTTGCTCGAGGGACTTTTCAATTTCATTTATTTGACTCGATGGACATAATCACTTGCTTCCCTACATTAATGTAGATCTAGTTTTAAAATCCAATCAGTTATCGCCCGGTAGACTCGAAATCTTCCGATGTTCGTCAAAGAAGAGCCGGGAATATTTCACATGAGCGATCGTGATCCCGAGCTCCACGTTGATTTGTGTAAGAAATTGAAAAAATCAGGTCGAAAATAATAGGTTTATTCCTAAAGTCAGTCCCGTTTATTTCATCAAGTGTACGATTTGTCCTAGCATTTCTGCTTTATTAAGCGTAGAAGAGAAGTATTATATATATGTTTTTAATAAAGCGTTTTTGCTATATGAAATAAGTTTTGTATAACCTAATACCTAAGTGAAGTTTCGCTTTGGTATTGATGTTATCATTAAGAATATCCTCTTTGCTTGAAGTTTCTGCTAAAGCACTTTTTTCAGTTCACTCGTCTTTGACTACAAATTAAAGATTAGATCTTGAAACTGTAATTTAACATTGGTAGTGTATATTTATGACATAGTCCTTAAAGCCTCATTATAAACATTCTTCTTAGGAAACACCTACAGATGATATCGAAGACTAAGGTTTATTATGAGAATCTTGTCATCTCATTTAGCACTCGTTCTATTTGTATTCCTGTAAGATCAAATAGATTCAGAAGTGGCACTCTTTTAAAACGATCTCTAAATATCTATGTCAGGTCTCGAGCAGTGAACACGTTTTCATTACTTCCCGTGGGAATTGAAAATGCTTGATGTCGATTTTTTTAACTCGAAACTCGACTCCCACTATTTTTATTTGTGGACCAGTGTTTGCATTGAAACTTTGTGCAAATTTATTTTGCTAAAACCTACCGTTATAAACACCGTGTACGTTTTAATTTCGTTGACGTTTGTGGTTTATGGCATAGTTTAGATTGTTGTCATGTCAAATTTTTGTTTTAACGAGTAGAAGTTTAAAACGTTTAAAAGTATCAACTACCCATTGATAATTTAATTTTAAGACTTTTTTTTTGGACTGACTAATACAGTTGGCCGCAAATGGCCTTTACAGCGTTACCGGGGTTTTAAGGAGGCAAGAACCTTGGAGAGTCCTCTAGCCTTAAGGGGCGATTCGGAGCAGTTCTAATCGACAGGCATCACCTCCGGGGGAGGTGTCCCGCTGTGTAAGACACTATGCATAGTATACGCTAAAATCTTAAATAGCAATAAAATAACACGTAGTCCCTGGATGGGTCTATCAAATTTGTTAATTTGAGCTCCTACATTCTTTAGACGGGTCGTTAACTTGTTGGTTTCTGTTGTTATGACAACCGATTGAACCCACCAAGCTGGATTGGGCAATCGTAGTGGGGTTATGACCTAAACTCCTCATATGTCTCCCCCAAGAACCTTTATATGTACAAAAGCCTGCAATAGGACGTATATAGACTGTTGAAGGTGATGATAAATGAAACCTTTGCCCTTCTTGAAGATATGATCGACTATTACAACTTTGGTGGAGGGTTTCTCGGGATCAATGCTCAAGATTATAAAGTAATTTGCATTATGTTAACACCAGTTGAACCTTCAAAATTATTCACATATACAACTTATTATTAACCTTGGAAGTAGTTCTAATGTTTATCATTCAGGAGATACCTTGAGTAATTTGAGTACATTTGAGAAATAGTATTAAGCAAATTATGGAGAAAAATATTTTTAGAATCTCAAACTTATCTTTAATGCGTTTAGCTCGGATGGTGTCATATTTGTGTATCTTTATTTTAAATTCTTGAAATATTTTTATAAAGAATGTTTTCAATAAAGTTTTAGTTCACTGTTAGCAAAGTAGTAAGTGTGTGCAAAATGCGGACATTACCGACCACAAATCGAACACTTACGCTTTAATAAAAGCGTTCTTGCCAACCCGTTCTTAAGCGTAAGACAACCGGAGTCCTAGAATCTCGAGAATATAGCGAAAATTTTGGCCCACAGCCAAATGAGTTAATGGTTGATAAGCTAAGGTTAATTTAGCTTTGTTTCTAGCGTCTGCTCTAGGGTATTAAATTTACTAAATAGCCCCGGAAAATGCCTCAATTGTAAGCTTAAACTTACGGGGCATTAAATCGCGTTTTAAAGCGATCGCGTTTTCAGTAGCGTGACAAAGGGTTAAAAACGACGTATTTAAAATCCACATTTTTAAAATTCTGATTTAGAATAAATGGTGATATTTTACAAGGAAACGATAATGTCACTCACATGGTGAACTGTAAAAACGCTATTCCATTTGTTTTTAAGTATTGCGGTTTAAATTGTAATTTTCTATTTAAAGCTTAGTTCATATTAATTCAAAATATTACCAGCTATTGTAAATGTTCCCATTTCACATATTTATTGCGAACTAGTTTTGCGGCTAGTTTTTGTATAATACTATATTTTTCTATGTTTTTGAAATATGTATTTTGTTTTTCTATTAATTTAAAAATACATGTTCAAGAGAGACCGAGAGTTTTAATATCAATAATATTTTTTAATCAAAAGTAGTTTTTCTAACTAGAAACTATTGTTCGCAATTACTATTCCGATATTTAGTATTCATAACACAACAGCAAAGCTATATTTTTTTTATTAGAAGTTCATTATTTATTTTAATTTATTACAATAAGGTCAATAAAA
This sequence comes from Acentria ephemerella, assembly GCA_943193645.1. Taxonomy (NCBI): domain Eukaryota; kingdom Metazoa; phylum Arthropoda; class Insecta; order Lepidoptera; family Crambidae; genus Acentria; species Acentria ephemerella. Next base: position 2,653,123 of record OW971882.1, read on the forward strand.
TACAATTTATTTCTTGTACGTATATAAATACGTCTATAATTTTCTACCAAAAGGATAAGAAGAGTGCTCCAAAATAATGATTATGTCCTCAATTCACTCGAATTCATAGACATTAATATGTCATATTTTACTTTCCTTAGTATTGAAAAAGTCGCTCCGTTTTATTTGTAAGCAATATTAAAATGGTGCTCAGAGTTTTTGTGACCTTTTTCCTACAGTTCAAGCTTTGTAAATATTTGAGATGGAACAAATTCACACGTCAGCAAGTCACAATGCTTTGTAGATTCCATCACTGGAAGAAAAGATCGAAGACAGTAATAGAACCTGGTGTATTGTTCATGGAAATAATATCGCATTTCAATGAGTACACTTTTTATAAATTTGACATCATGCTTGACAATATTTTTATTGTACCTTTTTATTTTTATGGCTGAACACTTTTGATATTTATATACAGTATTTTTAAATTGACAAATACTTCAAATATCTATACTACGATGGATTAGTGTCGATTCGATTGGTATGTATATTCCAGCAACATTAAATAATTATGGAAAAAAATCATATTTTAAGTGACAGCCACTTTGCCTCGATTCTCACTTCCAATGTCACGTTGTGTATGAAGTGATTAGAAATTAAAAAAAAAGTTGTTTGTCTGCAATCCAGAACCCTTCACCAGTTTCCACACACAATTCGCTATGCTAAATCTAAAATAAAGTTATTTACCAATTGAATATGGAAGAGATAATACCATTTTATTAACGTGCAATTAGTTGAAAGTTAGATGATCCATACACTTTTGATTTATTTAAAAACGGCATGTTTTATGATGTGCGTTAAAAGAGGCCATTTTAGAAACGTCAAATGATGTCACCTGTCATCTGTCTCTTTCTGGTTGGATTCTAATAGAAGAGTATTATTATTGAACTTAAATATTATTGATTTTGTGTACAACGGCTATATTATCTGTAGTAGGTGATACTATTTAAATTTTATTGTATGTATTTTGAAATATTTGTTTAACTAAATCCTTTTAATGGGTCCTATACAATTATCAAACTAACTAAATGCCAGAATACTCAATCAAAATACTCTAAAATTCTAACTACTAATTTTTTGCACAAAAATGTCCCGATTAAGATCAGTTACCCCAAAAGTCTTATTGAATGTATACAATGTAATAATCCAGGTCACGGTGACAACTGCTGTAGATTGAATCGATCCATTTTTCATACCGAGATCACAAATCAGGGTTTTATCGAGAGTCCGGTGCAGGAAACTATGTATCATAAGTGGGCCATCGATCGCGACCGGCTGCAATTTATGATCTCGTGATATGGATCTACGAAAACAGGACTCCCAATTTATAATGAATGAAAAAAAAATACCTAATATTATTAAAGTGATCGTTTGTTACTAACTCCAACTTTTACGGCTGAATGTGCAACTGTCCCAGGCTGTGTGACTGATCCAGTCAAATTATGTTATCACCTACGTGCTTTAGAAGACAAGATATGACGTGATATGACGTTCATACTGGTTGCGACGACAACCATATCCAGCCACCAAGCCATATTGATCGAGCATTAAGAACAAAATTCTAATGTATTTGTTACATGTCGAAAGGTTAGTGTTGCTGAATGATTTAGTTAAGATCTCTTTGATATTTTTAGTCTTTATTTTTAATATATTTTGTTATGTGTATTGTCTTTTATATTGCTGTCAATGTAAGGAAATGGGGATAAAAAGTCTAAAAGTGATGCTGGAGTTTTATTTTGTTTTTTATTAATCTCAGTCGTTAGTCTTCAGTTCAGTTCACTTCAGTGTCCAACAGTGAGTAGCTGTTGATAAATATGATGATGAAATGGATGGTGTTGTGGTGTGTGATAGTGGATTATATGCCGTATCCATTAATTTTTCACTCTTTGTACAGTATAGATATTGGTGTCGCTTAAGTTTTGAATAAAACATGCATAGCTGACATGTATTGCAAGTATAAGCATGCTCTGACCGCAATTTAATTGCTGAGAAGTGAGTTTTATGCACATTTTTTAAAATGTTTTGTCAATTAAAATAAAAATTCTCTATTACTCTTTTTTGTTTCTCTTCTCTTCCTTCTTATTGGTATTTCTTATTCCTGTTTCTTTTTACATTTTTTTTATAATTTACGTCATTTTCTCGCACAGCAACTATAAAACTTCTAAATTTTATAGTTGCCTTCCTTCTCTTCAGGGCACCACTATGACGTTACAGAGCAGTATCACCTTGCTCGGCATGGAGCTGCGCTGTGATCTAGATCCCAGGAATTACATCGAGTCCGTTATCAAGACCGCCTCTCGGAAACTCGGAGTCCTGAACAAGGTGCGTAGGTATTTCACACCTGACCAGTTATGCCTGCTGTATAAAACCCAGGTCCGGTCTTGTGTGGAGTATTGCTCGCACCTTTGGGATGGCTCCGCTCAGTACCTCCTCGATGCTCTGGATAGATTGCAGCGTCGCGCTAAGCGTATCATAGGCGATGCGGAGGTAACGAACACCCTAGAGCCTCTGCAACTGTGTCGCGACATAGCGTCCCTTAGTGCCTTTTATCGTTTGTACCATGGAGAGTGCTCTGAAGAGCTTTTCGACCTTATCCCTCCCTCTCCTTTCCTACTAATTGGATACTTTTTACGACTGCGACTGTTCATGTTTGCATTTATAAGAATTTTTCAGATCTCACGCATACACCAAGTATTCTGATGTATTAAATTTCTGTATTAGCTACCTTTGTTTCTCGTACAATTCGCAGAGTCAACAAATCCCTAATTTCTGATTTGACGCCATTCAACCTCTATTCACGCACGACCTCCTCCAGATGATTTTGTTAAGTTACAAAAGGGAAGGTGTTTACATGATCCAATCAATGATTCAAGGTTCATGCGGGATACTATATTGAATTACATCGAATTAATGAATCGGGTGGGCACGTGCGTGGTCGTAAAAAATATTCTTTTATTGCTTCAAGGTTGTTGGAGCTGTTCAATTGCATGATAATGAAATTAAAAGTGGATCTCGTAAACGAGATCAGACGTATATATCTCTTACATCACCGTCATGAGCGTCCTCATCGTACGTCGCCAGCTACTGTACAAACTTTAAAAAAATACCGTTTACGTTTGATTAAGTAAAAAGCATGGACAAGCAATAATCATACTCAAAGTCAAAGTCAAAGTCAAAGTAAAAAATAACTTCATTTAAATAGACTTATTTACTAAGCTCTTTTAAATCGTCACAACAGGGAATATGTATAAGAAAATAAATAAATATAATTATAAAGGCAATAGTCATAATTTTACTGGGTATCAACCGGGCACTTACTAATTGTCCCAGTTATAGTATTTAAATATGTACTAAATAAATTGTTAGTTTTAATTTTAAAATAATACTTATTTTAAAATTAAAAATAACACTAGTTTGCATATTTCCAATCAACCCTACTACCGCTTCGACGAATTAGTAGCTGCAGAGAAGAAGCGGCGCAAGAAACTCTCAGCCTTTAATATTTATAATGACATTTACAAATCAATTATGTCATTATGTATTAGTATTATAAACATATACATGTTTTGTTTTACAGTGCATTAAAAAATATATTTTTAAATATTGATAGACTAGATAAAGATACTCCACGAAAACCATTTTTCAAGTCTATGCATGTGTCACATTTTGAATTAATTACATTAACAAAATTAATTACACTATCTTTTAAAGCAAACTCAGATCTATTATGTATAGAAACAGGATTCACTATTCACTTTTTTTTGTACATCAATCACTGAATTTTATGTTTGTGATTTCTTTTACTTGCATTGAATGTGGCATTTGATGTATTTAATAAAACAGTTTCGTTAACCATATTTTTCGCAACACTCTCATTCTTTTTATTATTTTGAAACCTATATAGTTGTACGTTGTTCACTTACTTCATCTGTTTACAGTTTAAACCTCCTCTAATTCAGATACAAGCACCAGGTTAGAATTAGAGAAAATAGTCATTACATACCTACCTGTATAGCTAAGCTTATCTACCGTCTAGTGGTCTTCGCTTTAACTGAAGGGTCGATAGCAGGCTTCACGGTACGTTAAACGGATAGATGTTCTATGTTCGTCATTGTCCAAACCGTGTTTCTCTGCGGCTGTTTGTCACTGCGCCATTTCTAGCTACCCTTATTACACTGATTAAACATCCTTTTAAGTGAAAAAGTACTCTAAGTGTCCAGAAATAAAGTACACAATAGTCAGTTCTGCGTTAATAATACATTTTGCTAACCTAATCCACGCATTGTTCGCGGTAAACCAATTAATAATCTCGGTGACGTGGATCGTGTATTGCCTTATAGGTACTGCCAGGAGGCTGATGTCTTTATACGATAGCTTCAAATATATATATCCAGTAGTTACAGGTCGTAGAAGTATTGTAAAATATGACTTCATTTTATCAGTGTATAGTTGTAGAATTTAATAGATGAGTCACTATGGAGGTCTTACTTCACAGCGTTATATATTCTAGTCGTTGTCTTATTCCTTTAGACCTTTTTCTCACATATTATTACATAATTAATATGAGAAAATATATCAGTCTTACTTGGTTTTCTCTTGTATTGGATAGAGTAAACAGATATGACAGGTTAAAAAATAATCAATTTGTTTTGAAATGTAAGATACTTACAAAGCAATACAACTTTGCTTTGGTATCTAAGAGAAACAATTTTTATATTTGATGAAAAGGGGTTTAACCATTACTCTGTATTTTTCAAAATAAAGTATAATTGGGATTGCAAATAGAATTATAATCGCTATTATGACCAAAGAGCTTAAAATACCAAATCCCAAAGGGTCTAATTTGCAAGTCACTGACCCAGTAAAAAAATTTAAAGTAGGTTGGATCTGATGCCACGCTTCTGTACTGGGCTGCGTCGTCAGTATGACTTGTAATGCGTTTTATTTACATGATACCGTCCATTGAGCGCTACAGTGCATTATCTTATTTGTACCAAAACATATTATCCTGAGAATTTTTAAAAAGCACAATATCTCTCTGAGAAAGGGATTCTCAATTGGCACATTTAAATAATTGGGTTTAATTTACTAGTACATTGACTTATCCGAACTGAGCTCATAGCAAAGTAATATTTTGCACGTTACACAAGTCTTCAATCTTATTCACAATTGTCGGATGGTGTATTCGATTCGGAACGTCATACCCGTCTCACAATGATATACTGCAATAAAAATTGTCAGATTAACATTTAACAAAAAGACATTTAACGTTCATTGAATCGACTGTTTTCTGTCCGGGCTGGTCGTTTATGCACATGAACCGCCAATTTGTGGGTCGCGCCACGTCCAATTTTATTTGTACTGTGAGTAGCAATTTGGCACTTATTGGTCACATTTTGGTACATTTTGGTTATACGTACGAAATTCACAAAGCATCAAGTGATAATAGCTTCTTCAATACAACTGTTGTTCAATATTTGCAATATTGCAGCAAAAGAAATATCTCTGCAGAGAAATCTTAATTTTCTATTCATACATTTCTAAAGGGTAACAATGTAATAATGCTTTAACTTTAGCGACTATTGACATTGTGAAAAATAAAGTGTTAGTATTCGAATGGTTATTTTCAAATACTAACACTTTTGTTCATTAGAAATTAATTTTGGCGATTGTGGGAGCAGATCCAAATAGGTATGAGAGCTAAGAGGGAATGAGTCGATGTAATTTTAAAGGTTGTTAATTTATCTTTATCTAATTAATTAATTAATTTAACTCAATATTATTTATTACTCTTTCTTCTATCTTGTCTAATGTTTTTCTTAATTTTAAAAAAAAGGTCCACAATTCTAAAGGACTATTTAGGGTGTGATTTAATTTTTAATAATATTTTTTTAAAAATGCTTTTATTTTTTGGTCATTGTGGCTGATTGGGATTTTATACCATTGGTGTATATATATATAGTAGTAGCAGTTAAATTTTAGTTTATTTTATTAGGGAATTAAAAATGATAATAGCTGAGTTAGAAACGGTTACCAACCAAGATAATTATAGCAACATTTTGGTAAGATAGCAATGGTTTTGGATTTCATTTAGTGATAATCGACTTTGACTTTCCAAAAATAGCATTATAACATTTATATCAATGTCACGTCTTTGCTCTCTATGCAATTTGATTAGTTACAATATTATTAAAGCAACATAAAACCTGAAACAAATGGAGCCACATATTTTTTCTTCTAGTCGAAATAGTTGTTAGGATAAAAGAATATTCCCGTCATGTCCTATGACTTGAACAAAGTGTCGTCACAGACTTTCTTAAGCACTAACTACATCACGTAAAGCCGCCGAGTGCTCCCCGTAACTTAATTTGTAACACAAAGCACTACTTGCGACTCGGAATTACTCACAAAGATTTACTCTTTCTGGAAAGTATCAACAGCCTGTGTTGTATAGACTTTTCACACAGTTATAGAACTGTAAGTTTCTGAGCTGAATTCTATATGATTAACTTCAACTGTTTCATTTTTCATGTAAAAAAAGGAAAGCTAACCGCATCGACTTCAAGTACAATGACTAGGCGCTAGTCGTCTTTGGTGGTAACAAATAAAGTTGAAAGCGCAGCCGTGACGATGCTAGATCCGGGTCCCCTTACTTTTACGTTGGAGTGGGTACCTAAGATATTGCGGCGTGCAGGATGGCTTAGGCCTTTGATGGGGAGACAAAGCGCAGTTAGGCTTAGTTTTTCAACTGCGCAGAGTTTCATTCAAGCCGTGGAAAGCCCGGAGAGGATGTTTAGTGGGGGAGCGCCTTTACCCTGAGTACCACATACCCTTGCACCGTACTGTACGGATGCGTAAATGCATTGGACCTCTCCAACTAAAAGAGGGAGGCACATAAGATCCCGAAGGGTCAAAGTGCACGTTTGCGACGGTCCCAGGACAAGATAGATCTTAAAATGGGTTACATTACCCGATGAAAGTTAAACGAAAATCCGAAAGCCTCAAGTACCAGTACCATGTCCTTGGACAGTCAATATACGTAAAGGGCTTTGTGGAAATAGGAATATTAATGGAAATAAAACAAACTATTGAAGTTAAGGTGATAGGCCTTGTATTCATACTTAAATTTACTCTTTTTTTCAAAAACAAAGTAAATACGTATTAAAATGGTACCAAAAAGGCACATTGTATGAATTCGGCTTTTTCTACCGACTTCTTCTTATAAGCTATGAACTTGATAATTTCATAAGAAGCCACGAAATCAATCACTCTGGGCAGTTTCATATTATGTAATCCTCAATTAACGCCTCTTAAATTATGTTGTTACTTAAATATTTCAATAATTGTTGGAGTTTTCCACTTACACTGAAACATAACCAAAATTTTATATATATTGTTATTTTCGCAATATTTAATATTGGAAATTGGGATTACAACCCCTTTCAATTTATCTTGTCAGCGGTTTTTATTAAACTACATATATTCAGATGGTAAATTATTTCGTATTTTAACAGATTGCAATTGAATTTTTAGATAGTTACAGTTTTATACAGTATTGTTGTCAAGGATGTGTCAATTGGATTTCAAAACTATACAAAGCTTTAATAATAATTAATTTATCGATATCACCAGTGATAACGCACGCAAACATAACGGCTGCTTAAAATGGGCCACATAAGAAGGATCAAAGTCACTTAAAGGGCAATGGAGAAGTGTATATGTATTCGGATTCACTCTGCGCGACCAAATCAGAAATAATAAACTTACAATTCTATAAGTAACATTGGCAACTCTAGTTGGGTTTGCCAGCCTGATGTAGCAGTGGGCAGAGCATATTGCAAGGAGGACTATTGGACATCCGTACGAGGAGGATAGCCGTTGTGGCCGAAAGGTCGTCCAGGTAGAGGCTGGGTACCGGGAGACGCAGTGTTGGGAAGCCTCCTACAAGGTGGACTGGCGATCTGGTAAAGGTCGCGTTAAGTCGCTTGGATGCGGACATCGCAGGATCGTTTGGATTGGAGATCCTCGGAGAAGGTTTGCTAAGCAATGAATATCTCTCTGCTGATATGATTATGTTGATGAACGTAATGTACTAAACAAAAGCGTAAACTTAGTCAAGTCAGACTTTTTCATTACAGATTTTCTTTTTTGAAAAAGACAACGTGATAAAGATTTCATTCACATAAGAATTAAATTTTTACTTACAATAAAATAATTCCATTATTTGTATTCGATTCGATTTCCACGTCCCGAAAATCTGCAAGTAAAATGTGCAAATAAAATCGTAGGTAAAAGTGTAACATAACCTAAGGGGATCAAGGGTTGGGCTACCGCAAGAAATAGGTCCGGCAAAAACAAAGGTGTTTACTTGGCTTAGCAGTTTTCTTGTCACGTACTATCTTTACAAGTTTAGCATTGCAAAATTTCGACGCTTTTAACACAATCGTCGGGGATTTCCCGTGATTTATTCCGTAAAATCGTCACGTTCAAACACACCGGTACTGTTGAATTCAAAGAGTGATCTAAGATGCTGGCATTGCTGGGATGCAAATTGGAAAAGGACACATTCATAGTGGAGCTTAGAGAGACAGAAAAGGATGAAGTTTTCAACTAATTTTGCAAGTTGACTTTTTCGATTCCGCATTGGAGCTTTTCTTCTGCAAATCTTTGATCTTGGATTCAAAGTTCTCCATTTTACGATTTTATTACTTCTGCTCTTTTATAAAATTGTGTTTTATCACATTTTCTACGATAATATTACAATCATGAAATCAAGGTACCAATAGCCAAGTATAAAATTATGATTAAGATTAAAATTATGTAACGAATAATGTGACCTAATTTGTATTGGTTTTAGGTAAAACAAAATGCTTCTAATAAACAAAGTATTTGTATTCTTTATACAGTGGTTGAATTAGTTAGCTGAACTGCCAGGTCAGGAGATTGAATATACCACTGACAGCCTGTCAATTACCGCAGACATAAGACGGTTACACTATAATATAATTAATTAAGGTAACCCCAAGCCACTGCTCAGTGCCCTGAGAGTGAGATTCACATCATAGGCAGATTACGGATATTTACAAAACTGCATATTATTGTTAAAAACAATTATAAATATGGTTCTTGTTTAAATGATCTAAATGAGACATTTGATATTTAAAGTGATCGATTTAAATTTTTATTTGTAATTACTATAAATAATATGTATATTAAGCCTGTTTATTTATTTCATTTTTTTTGTTATGCGTGTAAACACAGTCTCCTTTTCACAATTTTATTTCTTTTGTGGGTCTTCTGGGAGACATTTAATTACAAAATAAAAGTAAACAAAGGATCCGCTTCATTTGTGTTTATTTTCGCTCCAATTAATGTTTTTTGTTTGTGCATTAATAAACTAAAATATAATTATAATTTCAGTTAAGCCTTAACAAATTTTAATATTATAGCTAATTTAAATGCAAATAAATATTGTGATACGTATAACAAAACAATAAATAAGTCATCTCGTGATTTGCAGCAGGTTTCTGAATATATGGCGATAGTTATTGAAATAACAAGAAAGATCGTGACTTCCGAAGCTCAAATAGTTCGAGAACACTTCATTCGGTCACTGATTCGTAAGTAGAACACGAAGAGCATTGCTTTGGAGATCAGTACAGCTGCACAGTGAGAACCAAGAATTTTAAATATACCTAAAATTTTAAAATATTATATAATATATATGGGGTCATCGCTTGTGAGTTGGTCAGTGAATAACGATCGAATTATTAAAGGAGTATTCGATTTAATGTCTGAAGAATACATTTTTTTACTTCGATTTGACTTTAGTTTACAAATCTGCAGTTTGAGTAGTTGTCCTGATTTCAAGGATTTAGTGTCACTTTCAACAAAGCAATGTTTTATTTCTTATTTTCAATTGTAGATCTCGTTTGAGTCACTAGTTCTTCATGCTTCGGAAGACACCCTATCAGTAGATTCTGGTTGTTATATTAAGTCTTTGCTGGATGCAAAGACTTAATATAAAAAAAACAAACTCACACTGGGTCACCGTGGTGATTTAATAGCCCGAACTCTTAAGAGGCAACTCCTTAAATACAAGTTGATTTAACAGAAGTTTACTTAATCCAACGTACACAAGGTAGAAGAGAAATTTAAATGATTCTTTGTATATTTGACTCAAAACGTTTTGTTTTTCAGGGTGTTTCTTTGACAATATTACGTATTTCTCCTTTATTTATCGAGTTAAATGTATAAAATACTTCTTGAAGATTACGAAAATAATTCAATAGAAATTGGCTTAGTAGCATTTTAATACTATATTTATAATCCAACTTATAAGCCAATTTTTGTTTTGTGACGTAATTTTCTTTTGAATTGAAACTGGTTACGCGATATTAAACGTTGAAGCTGTACGATAGAGTTCTATATGCTTTTTTATGGCGTTAGCACCATTACGTTGCTGAATTGTATTTTTGGAGCTGCCTCTTTGAATAGTTCATATTTAAATAAGTACCTCTATCTATTAACCAGTAAAATATTTGAAAGTTGTCGTAGAAAGTGTTGTTCTTCTATTACTGGTAAAACCATGAACGTTATTCAATTATCGCATTCCTTTAAGTATCCACTTTGAAATGTTTCCAGTGTAAACTGCCTTTTGTTTCGCGTTGAAGGCTTTTGCCATTTCTTAATTAACTTTCCCCGTCTCCAATAATCTTAATTTCCGTCTGTGGGAAACGGTGAGCAATCATTTTATTTCTCCTTCTTCAAAGAAATGAAAGAATTGGAATTACCGAGTTTCCAAGAAACTTTTTGAGTATGTATTGCACGCAATTCCTAAGTAATAGTTTCTTCCAAGAAATTCTACCTGATGTGGCACAATCGGCACTTTTTCGGGTGTTTATTGAGCCGATGAGGGAATGAATCTGGAACAGTTAAAATATCAAATCAGTCACATAGAAATCGATTCATATTAACGATTTGCATCGGAAAATCGTCGAAAAAGTAGTCTGGTGATCAAGTTGATATTTTCTTTCTGAATAATAAATTAGGTACTTTACTTATTTATCAATATTCACACATGGAATCCTCTACTGCTTATCATCAGGTGGAGTCGAGTCATTTGCTGAGCTTTATTTAAAACAATAATAATTGTAACATTTTATTAGTGAGTCAGTGGTGGAGGCAGTTAGGGTGTGTATCTTGCTGTTCTTGCTATCTTGAACCTCATATACTTTATACTGCAATTATATAATCAGATCGCATTGCAAATGCACTAAACATAAAAGACACAAAGAACTTTACTAATCATAAAATATTAGTTACTTCACACATATATTTTTCAATAACATTCTAAAGAACTTACAATAGAAAGTGAAATATCTAACTAATATATGTCAAATCAATAAATTTATAAGTTAAAGATAAAGGTTTTAAGGAAGTTTAATAAAAAGACAATACAACTAGAAGCTACGATATTTATTTTACCAATAACACGAGGAATCATTATAAAAATATGATGAAGATGTAATAAATTTCTCCTCTGATTAATATTACCAACTTAACGGAAACAGAAACTTCCTGACGTTGCGTTGGCAGGAATTCGCTTAATTAATATTATGGAACCCCAAACTATGATAAAGGCAACTGTTATTGTATGTTCTAGCGAATTCTATTATTATTCCATGAATACAATCAATTGTGTTAATTAAGACATACAAAAACAAAGTGGATTGTTTCACTTGTTACAGCTCAATAATTAGGTATATTCTCACTCCTAATGATTTTCAGATTGCATCAAACCATATTTCGTTGAACAAAACTGCTTTTGCAAAACTCGTCCCTTGTCCACCATTTTTAAAATGTGATGCCTAGAATGGAGTGACTAAACTTATTAAATTCGCATGAGCAAAGTTTTGTTGGCATTTAATTAGGTAGTAAAACTAATTATGAATCACTAGTCAATCTTAAATTTTCACATAAAGACTTTTAAAAATCTTTACTGAATAATTTGATATGATTAGTCTATTTGGCCAGCACACGTTCACTCACTCGCTTTGGCTTTGTTAGATTAAAGCTACAACTTTAATAAGAGGGGTTTACCGCTACTTTGCTATCACTTTTATCATATTAGCACATAATTAAAAATGTCCATGAGGCACGAAGCCATTTTTCGCCTTTTCCCTTGTGCGAGAAATAATATAATCATGTTGTTATTAATAAAATATTACCTACGTTTCCTCGCGTCTTTATATTGCGAATCCGGAGGCACTAAAGTTTCCTGATATATTATATTTCCCTTTCCTTGTAATTTTTCTATACATAAATCGTGTCATAAGCTTTATGAATTATAGTAAGGACCCGCTACTTATTCATAAATGTTTCATAATTTATGAACGTCCAAAATCATTTCAGAACAAGAAAAACATTTCTCAAATAAAACTGTGGCCCTGTAAGTTTATCGTTATAAGAAAGAAAAGGATAGACAACTAAGGCTCATAAATTGAAACGAGATAATCTAATTTTCCTAACGCAAAGCTGACTTCGGCTCTAAGAACCTGTCACCTAATGTTCCTGATGTGGAGTAAGTCCGAAAATATTGATAATGCAACGGAGATCGAAACCTTAGGTATTGTACGTGACTTGGATATTCACGAGGCCAGTGATTCTCAAGATATTCTTAAGTATATACATTCAAATATGTTGGAAATATCAAACAGAAAATATTTTTTTGCAGTCAAAAAATTTTATTCTTTCTTTCTAAATTTTAAGGGACAGGAATGCGTTCCCCTTCCTTCCTAGACGCACGCACGTCAGTAGTTCACTGTTTCGACATCACGCACCAAAAATTTCTGTTGACAACAAACTTTGCGTTGTCTCACTGTCACAAATCCGGAACTTTACGAAGCACTTTAGGTCGTTGGTCGTTGTTGCAGTTTCAGTTGCCCCCCACAAACATGACCGACATTTTGCTAATATAGCCCAAACTCCTTATGTATATACCTCTTTAAGTCAGCCTGTGTTCAGAAGCGGGACGTATATAGGCTGCTCGTAGTGATGATCATGAAATAATCATCTAAGCACGGAATTATTCACCGTCGCATCTACTTTTCTTCACCTGCTCCTACAAAAGAGGCCTAAAAAAGGCACCTTTCGAAAAGGTCTTCGTATTTCTTCTCATTTTATGGTACTATTAGACTTATTAGGTTTGGAGTCATGTCTTATTAAAAAAAAATGAGTCTCTATTAATTAATAAAATTGAAAAATTACAGCTGTTCTGCTGCTAGAAATCTGCAAGAAATATGAACAGATCTAGTCATATGGTGTATCTTTGGAAATGTGAGCACATGTGCGATTTAACTTCAATATTAGACACATTCTTGCAAGCATACCTTGCACATTTCTCGCTTGTTTTCTGTGGAAAATGACCTCGCCTCGCTTATTTATCCACCAGAGATCTCCTTGAATGAGGCTAGAAAATTGGATAAGTAGAGGCAACAAAATGAAGTGATACTATTTGTGAGAATGTAAATAAATTGATATTTATTCTTTATTCAAAACTTCCAGGTCCCCCGCATATCAAGCGTAATACTTGTATAAAAATAAAACCTATTATAAGACTAATAAGAATCAAGCTAGGTTGTATTGGAATTCTGATATTATCTAGATGAACGAAAAATTGGACTTACTTCACAATAAAAAAGGCTTCGTAAAACATTCACGACCTTCATATTTATCGGCGACCACCGAGCCGTATAAAAATTCATACTAAAATGAACCGCTCGATGTGCGGAGCTCTAACCGCTTTATTGAACACCGCTGAAAGGGTTAACGGATTTGATTGGTTGACGAGTGTTGTCTATCACCCTAAAACCGTTCAGTGTGTTCGAAATTTGATTTAAGATGAATTATCATTTTATTATATTTTGATAAATCGTCTGCATGCTTGACTGTTTAATAAATTTAGTAAATTGTTATCAGATCAATATTTATTTACTAAAAGTAATTTCTTTACATTTCTACTGTATATTTTATTATTTACTTGTACGAGTGTAAACTTTGCCTATATCTTTATTGGACTTTGGTCTCATTAATAACTTAGAGATTTTTCCCATTTATTGGTGATTTAAAAGGTCCTTAGAGCGATCATAACAAAGCACTGAGTATCGGGTTGAGCTGAAATTTTGCATATCTCTTTAGTGGTCCAATGTAATAAGCTGTATAATCTGGTGACAATGTAATATTTAATACTCAATATTGGAATATTTATTCCAGAAGAAAAAGCTGTTTTCAATAGAAGCCCTATTTTTATGGACCTCAAGAAGGTTTTTAATTTAAACATCATTTGGAAGGTTAAAAATTCAAACAAACTATTGTATTGGAAAGGTTTTTTTAATAGCATGCTAGTCTGTGTATTTGTGTAGTCTGTGTATTCTACCCACAAGAAAAATCCCAAGTTGATTAGTTCTGGTATCTATAACGTTTGATAAACGCTTGCATTGTTATTGAAACGAGGAGTGCAAGTCGCTTGACACACCAGATAACCTTTATCCCGATCTCGAGCAAATTCGAAGATTGTCATCGGAAGCACCCGCAGACGTGACCGTTTTATGGGTGAGAGGATCGCTCTTTTGTTTCCCCGGGATCAGACGAGTTCAACGGATGAAGAGCTTAAGCTGAAACCTATTATTTTATCAGTAAATAAATATTTACGAAGAGTAACAAACTAAGGTACATAAATAGCTTGTGAACCCTAAATTAACCCATTTTTCAGTAAAAATCACCGTTTTATTTTTTATAAATTTAATTTTGGAACAAGCAAATAAAAATGTTAAAATTATTAGTTGAAATCGGTTTATAAAGAGAAGAGCTGTAAGTTTCAAATTATAAACTCGTTTTAAGAAGCTTTCTCATCATATAAAATCTTTTTTTAATGCTACTTTGAAAACTTTACCTAAAAATAGGACGTATCTAAGGAGTATTAAATATTCTGCCTATTTATACAGAATTTAAAATTATGTAAATCATTACACATTAAAATGACAGGCCCATCATTAAAATTCATGCAAAACAAACGCAATGTAATCCACGGCCTTGGATATTAACATTCAATTTAATTCTTAAAGTAATATTCTCGTAAAGAATTAACTATAAAAAACAAATGTTCCCGCGTCAATTGCAACACTGATTTAAGGATGGATTTCATTTGCACAAATGTACGAAATTAGTTTATTGTAATTTGTGTTTCGGGAGCGGCTCTGTTCATTTACTTGAAAACATACGGCACTGCAAGACTTACGCGATTATCATGCTTTATTTAAATAATAAGATCAGCTGTGATACAAGACATGCGTGCCATAGTTATTTGAATCAAAAAAACAAAAAAAAAAAGAGATACTCACCCTATTTCAAACTGTACCTATTTATATATTAGAGTTCATCTTTTTTCAGAAGACATATTATAGGAAAGTGAACATTATATTATGTTATACTCAAAGCCATTATAAATATATTTTATAGACCTTTAGCTTGTTCCTGCAGCCATCGAGTCAACTAGCATTGTGATTAAAATACTATTATCATGCATATGAGAGCTTGATTACAATGTTTTGTTTACTTGATACGACAGAAATATATATCTATAGTCAATAATTTTATGCTTTCGGCGTGTAGCAAACATGTCTGTAAATATAAGGAATGTTTTTCGTTAGACACTTCGAACATACGGTAATAAGAATAACTAAGCCTCACTTGTGTAACTTTTATAATCTACATATTATTCTTTCTTTTCTTGGTTTGCATTTTAGACCCGCAGCGTCTCCTCCCACAATTCAAGACCGTATGTTTTTATGTCCGATCCCGTCAGTTCAATTTGCGCGTTTGTATTTTTCCAAGCAGCCGTGCGCAGAATTGGCCTCATTTGTATGTTGGATATTGACGTTTCTGTTAAGTCTGAACGACCGTTCGTTAACATGCTTACTCTATTATCCAGAAATAACGAAAAAAACCTTCACCAAATGGCACGTGTTACTAACATGAACGCCTAAAACGAAGCGATTTAATTCTGTTTAATACTAAAACACCCTTTTTGTTGAATATTTGTGTTTATAATAAATAATTTTGTTTTCAAAATTTCGGCAATAAAGATGTTTATCTAAAATTATGAATAATTTGATTTCACCACAATGAATACAATTTTACTCTTACGCAAAAAAATATGAGATTCAAAAATATTTCATTTTAACAGAAATAATATTTCTTACAGTATATATCAGTGTGAATGAGTGTCAAAAGAAACATAATTAAAAGCTATACTATATAACGATATAAATATCAGTAATATAATCAAGGTACAGTAGATACAGTTTTGTTCTGGGGAATCTGCAGAAATATTGAGAATATTGAATCAACTAAATATTTGACATTTCCTTCTGTTGACATTTTGGACGTTATTCTGTTTATTTACGATAATGCTGGTTTGGGACATGATCAGAACTGAATTTGACGTTATCGTTTTATTATTAACTGGATAATTAGTAATATTATTAGTATAGTACTTATAACTTATAGTAATAACTATATAAAAAAAAGTAGGTGTCGATGGCAAAATTATACCTATTATTTGAACGAAACATACAGTATTATATTTGGCATAACAATAAAATTTCCTTAAATTTGTATTTTGTGTTTTTCTGTTCATTTATTTATTCAACCTACAAATTATATGGTCACCTCATTGTAATCTAGATTTATTACATTATAATAGCAAATATAAAAACCATTTTTTTACTTTCTGAATTTCATCACAATGTGAACCCATAATTATTTTTCCAGACCGCTGAATATTTTATTCCGTAACGGATAAATGTCGCTCTAGCCACACTTTCATTGTGAGCGAGAATTTTAGTTTTTAATCTTTTGCACTAGGCGATGTTCCAAGGTTCTGTTTAGCAACGCTAGCAACAGATCAGCGGCTGGTGCGAAAGGATTTGTTTATGATGACTCACTGTTCGATGAGAAGTGTTTAATTACTAACGATTATGAGTCTTAGGTTGTTATTTGATTACGACGACATGCAACTTTTGCGATGGTTGGCTCCGGATGGGTTAAGTTCTGTAAAATCATTATCAACCAACCCGCATCTGGTCCTTGTAGGCTATTTTATATTCCCATCTGTTTTTTAATGCAGGAAGGCCTGTGCCCAGCAATACTGTTCATCATAATTTTGAAGGGTTTTCTTTGGCAGGTAGAAAATTATTTCACATTTATATGGAAGGAAAAGGGAACAATACGTTAACTATACAGCCTTCCAGACTTTCTGCATAGCGGTTTATCCAAAATGAATAACATTTCAATTCACCATTAATCTATCATTTATGCTTAATCATTTAGTTTGAGTGTATATAATACTGTAAGACCTTTAAAAAATCACAATTTAAACAAAATATGAAGTGTATTCTAATTTTGACTGAGAGTAGTCCCCTAAGCCAATTAAATACGAATGATTTAAAATACAAAAGAGGTAAATTCAAACTCAATTTATTGAAAAAAATACCTTTTCAGAATTAAAATCTGTTTTAACAGATAAACCTACTTTTTACTTGAGCTGACAAATAAAGTCATTTGACGTTTCTAAATTTATTGCCTTATTTTCAAACATTTCCTGTAAATAAGCCGGATTCCCGTTTTCATCAATAAACAAACTTTTAATACGATCAAATCAAAAAAGAAGAAGTTGATTACATTTTTATTAGAGGAAATGACAAATATTTTGATTAATATAAGTCAAAAGCATATTGATAAGTTTAATATTAATGTTTCTAAAAGTCGTTCCATTTGTTACGTATTAAGTCTGTTTGTGAGGTCAATAACGTAACATCAATTTCGGGAATGATCTCTAAATACCAATTTCTTTTTATATAAGATTAAGATTTATAGATTTCCAACTAAAATCATGGAAAAACAATTTTTCTCTTATAACAAAAGCTTTTCCAGTGCTATTTATAAACGCTTCTGTCACTCGCGTAAGTAGTACTTTAGCTAAATGTGCAAATTTTGACTTTTCTTTCGAACTAAATTGGATATTCTCGTAAGTTTTTTTAAATTGTATGTTTTGAAGTTTATCAGGTTTCTAATTATAACACAAAACACATGTAATGGAAAACTAAGAGGTATGGAAAACTATTTACAACAAATTCTGTAATTGTTTTAAATATATTTTCAAAAAGCAATAACAAACAATTTACAACAAAATCAACCAATGACAACGTTCATCGAGCTGCGAACGTTCAACGAAACAAAGCTATTTCACCACTGTTATGGTTGGGTTAAGCTAATTTGTCACCACGAGCTTCTTCGTGCTTCGGAAGGCATGTTAAACCGTTGTTCTGGTTGCTATGGCAACCACTTTCATACACCAACGCCAGTGTAGTGGTATTATGGAACTCCTCATTTGTTTCTCCTATGTAGGAATGCACCACCCAGCAGGGACGTAAGGGAGCAGTTGATGATGTTGATTATTCATCTCAATCGTTGAACAAATAAAACAAATATTGTATCTACTGAAAAAACTGCAGGCAAAATTTTATAAATTTAGCCCACATCGTACGCAGTACAATTTAAAGCCTTGTGTGCTTAATGCGCTTTTCAGGTCTGCTGCCACCGCTCAATCTGCCTTTTAAATTTCGCATCTAACAGAAAATAAAATGGCTTTGATGTGATTAAAGCGATTTACCCAACATGCCGATATATAACCAATTTTATACACAAATAGCACAGTATTTATTATCTGTAGAAATTAATCTCATGTTGATTTGAGGTAATTCATTTGATAATGCGAATTATTCTGGTTATGACATAAAATATTGTCCTCTTAATAATCCTAAGTGTATTTTATTTATATTGATAAAAAAAAGTATTTTCTTAAAGCAGTGTTAATGTTTAAATGCTTTCTGCTCTAAGAAGTATTTTTTCCAATATTCGTGATTAATCTATTATTACAGCAAAAAAGTTTAAAGCAAAACTCACATAGTTCTCCACCTATCATTTGTAGATAAACAAGATGACAAAAAAGGTGAAGTTTCTCTCGGTCGTTTATAAAGCTTTCGTTCGTTGTGATAATGGCTTTTTATTTTTAGATTTCTTTTAGTTCCCTTAAGTTTGCCTTGAACTATACTTATCTTTATATATATATATAAATCACTGCAAATGACTCGACACCACCTGATGATAAGCAGTAGACGAGTCCACATGTGAAGATAGCTAGTGAATCATGTGATATACTGCTCCAGCCACCCTCACCTTGCCGGCCCAAAAAGTGCCTTTTCACGTCTCTTTTATAGGAACCCATGTTATAAGAAGGAGGGAATACGTGTGCTGGTAAAGGATTCCATGCTCTAGTTGTGCGACAGAGAAAGGAGCAACTAAATCTCTTAGTACGTAAAGTAGACGTGGCTACAGTAAAGGTATGTACTTCGTTATTATGCAAAACAATTTCTGCTGTTTAAGTTTTTAGTAATCTGTGAGCTTAAGTATCAGTTACTGTGTCCATCAACATAATTAATAGCGAATAAATTGTTGGAAACAGAACTCCTTACACTGGAAAAACACACGTGGAGTTGGGGCCATAATACATGCTGGACCAATGTGGTGATTGAGGTATAAGCTAATGGCTCAGTTTTTCCATACTTCCAAATATGCCTGTCTTAAACTCGACATTATAAAACTTGCAAAATTTGATTGATTTCTTTGGTACCAAGCAAGCAAAAGTTACTTGGTTTGGCAATCGAAATCAGTTACTGGTCAGTAAGGTATATTCAAATCGTTTATCTGTCTTTAAACATAGATGAATATGATTGTCAACATAGTAAAGCTATATATATTCTATCTGATCATTATCATTAAATCCACTTATGATCATTAAATGACACTTCTTAAAGTATTTTCAACGGAAAAATAGAATATAACTAACACTTATAATCTTAAAGATGTTTTTCCATTAATCAAATTTTAGGGCGCTTCACCGGGCCATTATACCATTGTTCTTGATGCGGAAGTAATTTTTCAAAATATATATGTTGTCCATCGTATTCTCTCAATCTGTGCGAAAAGGTTGTATCTTCACTTACCATCATATGAGATGAAGAACTATGTCGTAAGAATTAAAAAGGGACAGTTGTAATTTTCAGAATCAGGCCCTTTGTATTTTCAAATATAAATGTATTTTCATTAAGCACTACACTCGCTGTATGCATGTGCCATGAGGAAATTAACTGTCACAGACAGTCCTTTGCGTCATGCTCAAAGTTATGAACGGTATAGTTGTCATAGCAACGTTGCCACAGGTTTTAAATTTGCCGCTGATGCGTTCTCAGAGTTAAATACCTTGATAACACTATCCAACTTTCATTTCCAAGAAAAACTTAGATTTGCCGAACTTTGTTTTAAGAAATACAATAGCTTTAATGTCGCTTTTAAGCAGTCCTGCATATGAAACGGAATCTCAAGAGGAAATATTTTTATTTTAAAGTTTTTTTAAATATAGAAAAGTTTGCCGCTCCATGTTAGATTTAAATTAAAAACGAAATATAGTTTGATGCTCTTCGGCTTCGTCGCTTTTTTAATTGTTATATTTCTTGTTTCATCGTTATGGGTTTACAATTTAATTTTATTTCTAAAACTTGAGCAAATAAGCAGTTTTTCTTAATTATAAGTAACTTATGTTAATTATTATCATCTAAACTAATAAATCTGATAAAATTAAATTATTTTGTTTAACTTATTTTGTTCAGAAATAACTTAATTAATTTAGTTGAATATATTTGTATATTTCGTTTTAAAATTGATTATTGTTCCGAAACAAGATAAATTTAAAATCAATTGATGGTGAATAAATAAGATAGCTGAAAACTAGAGTTTACCAAGGTTTATAAAATATGAGACTTGAAGAACAAGTTTATTATATTGATAAACATAATCTCTTATCAATTTTTTATCCCTTTTTGTATCTACGCAACGTATTCAATTAAAAATGAAATTTGTCCTTCGCAAAATACTAAAGAGTCTTAATCAACAGTTTCGCTACATCTTCTCTCCTCAGAATTTAAAATTTACAAAATTTTTAAACGCATGTTCTAAAACTGTCCAGAAGTCGACTACCAAGGTCAGAACGCCTCAAATATAATTTGAAAAGAACCAAACTAGTTTACAGATAGGGTTACCTTAGCTATAAGCGGTATCTGTAGTACCGCAAGGATAAATCCACAACCGTACATTACTGCTGTTAACACGCTAAATCTGCAACGGCCATTTGGCTACATGTACGACTGCAATTGCATTCGAGATTTCCTACTGTTTAACTTGTGAGGAACATTAAACGTTGGTGTGAACATTAACGCCATTTAAACCCTGTTCAAAGATATTTAACAAACTGAAGGTTATTTTATCGACGCTTCAATGTATTTTTGATTGATGTTGTGAAAACAAGACTGACAAACTGGAGATAAATAAATTATTGGCTCTTATTATAATTCAGTTTGTACACTAATATTTCCAAGTAAGTATTGTCCAGGCCGCAATGGGTGTCGTTAGATTTTGATAACGATCCAGAAAATTTACATAAATCCTTTATAGAGTTGATTTGAGATTAATCATTGTATTTGAAGATTAATGAATTAGTTTTAACTTTATTTATTTATTATAAACATTTTACTATGCCAATCTTGTACTACTGGAAAGAAAATACACAATAATTTTAATATTTTAAATAAAAACATACATTTTAACATACTCTGCAAAAAAGTAACTTGACCAGAACCAACATCAGAGGTAAGAAATAATATTTAAACAGGCGTTCGTGTAAGAATTGTAAAAGCGCGTTTGAATGACGCAATAAATGGAGGTGTCAGACTAAAACCGCGTCGGTATCACGATCCCCACGAGCCCGACTTAAGACTTTAAAGGAAGTAACGCAGAAAAAGCAAAAATAGTATTTGAGTTCCCTTAATGCCACAATTACTCTAGTCTAGATCTTACCATCTGTTACGAAGAGAGCAGAACAAAACTTATGGTTTAAAAGTTTCTCTGAAATAATTTCCCTGTTCGGTGCGCGCTTAAAAATAGGAAGGCGAACTACGTGCTCGCTGCTTTAAAATTAGCACTGCTCTTTTAATTTTATGCCGTTTCGTTCGATGCGTTGCATGCGGTAATTTAATCATTTGATTTCCTTTATCCCTTGATTCGTTGGGTGTGAAATTTAAATGTATTTAAGTGGAATAAATCCTTTTTTTAAAATGCTGTTTTGAATTGTTGTCTTATATTCACGGAAAATCAAATTATTAATTCTTAAGTCAAGCAAACCTTAGACCTTACGCAATGATAGAATACAATACAAATAACGTTGCTTAATCCTTTGACTGCGAAGGTCTTTCTCGGTGTGCTTCGAAGTGCTCTAGTTTTCTCACGAAAAGCTCCGTTTATTTTCTTTCTCACAGTAGTTTATCTTACGGAACGCGTAATGTTCACATCCTTTACCGTCACAGAAAAACCAAGATAATAATTTTTAAGTAATTTATGCAAAGCCCGCGCACAACATTCTTACACCAGGACAGACAAATGTTACAGTGAACTGCAATTTTTGTACAATCCTTCTGGGAATACTGCCGGTGATAATGTACTGTGCGCAAAGAAGTTTTTATATTATTATGCTATGATAATATTTTAACTGCTCGAGAGTTTCATTTTATATTAATACGTGTGTTATCTATCATTATCAATCAATCAATCAAGGAACTAGTAATTGAAAAAATAGTGCAAATAATGTTTAGATATTATCTAGCAATGTGGTAATTAGGATTTACCAGTTTGATGCAA
The DNA here is from genome assembly GCA_943193645.1 of Acentria ephemerella. Lineage (NCBI taxonomy): Eukaryota > Metazoa > Arthropoda > Insecta > Lepidoptera > Crambidae > Acentria > Acentria ephemerella. The sequence goes on from OW971882.1 coordinate 2,676,031, forward strand.
AAGAATATTTTTGCCTTTTCAAAATTCTACCATTTATAGACTTCAGTTTATTAATAAAAAAATGTAGCTGAAGAAATGTCAAAGTCAAAGTCAAAGTCAAAAATAACTTTATTTAAATAGACTTATTTACTAAGCTCTTTTAAATCGTCACAACAGGGAATATGTATAACAAAATAAATAAATATAATTATAAAGGCAATAGTCATAATTTTACTGGGTATCAACCGGGCATTTACTTATTGTCCCAGTTATAGTATTTAAATATGTACTAAATAAATTGTTAGTTTTAATTTTAAAATAATACTTATTTTAAAATTAAAAATAACACTAGTATGCATATTCCCAATCAACCCTACTACCGCTTCGACGAATTAGTAGCTGCAGAGAAGAAGCGGCGCAAGAAACTCTCAGCCTTTAATATTTATAATGACATTTACAAATCAATTATGTCATTATGTATTAGTATTATAAACATATACATGTTTTGTTTTACAGTGCATTAAAAAATATATTTTTAAATATTGCAAAATATAATAAATAAGTATTTAATTATAATAAATATTTTGTCCTTTATATATTGAATTCGTGTAACATGTGACACAGGGTAATTGTAATTTAATATTAATCTAATGCTGCCAGTAAGATAAGTCAATTATTTCATCTCGTTTTTCCTGTCTATACCAACATTAAATTGCATGAGACTGGTAAGGGACGATGCCTTTATTTTTCCTTCACAGTGCACTCGCATAATTTCCCCAAATGAGCTCTCCGGAGGTGCCCCGCTTTTATTCTGCCCCAGTGATATTAAAAGTTGGTCAAATGCGCAGCCATTGTCGCTGGCCTTTTGTTTCTAACTCTAGACAATTTTATCTTCCATCCAGTGTATGCGTTATTTATTTTCCGGTGACGTAATGAGTGCATTGTTTAGAATGCGGATGCTTTACCCGCTTTTTAATGACATGGTGGTATTTGTCATTTATTGTAGTTTCCGTCATTTTAAATTGAATTAAAAAGCTAACGATTATTGAAATCAGTTTTTTTTTAACTTCGAAGCTACTGAATATTGATGTGATAAAAGTATTCAGTTAATATTAATAATTAATTCAAGATTTTAAAAAATTATAGCATTGACTAATTTGGAAACGTATCTCTCTCCACTCTTATAGATAAATTAATCGTTAAAGAATTTAATCAATTAAGAAGTAAGAAAAATAAGTCTAATACAAAGAAATTTTTCATTAGTCTTAACACTCATTTTTACCCAGTAATTTTATGGCACTAATTTCAATAAATTCAAGAAATATTACTGAAATAATTTGGTTAGAATTTTTTAAGATATCTTTTAATTGTCCACTGTTATTTAAAAATTGTAACTGAAATCTGTTACGATAAAATCCACGAAAAAAATTATATCAATTTCAAGATTTTCTCTAAACAAATTATTTCGTAAATATTTGATGAATTTCTTGATTTCTTAGATTTTTGTAATTGTTAACATTGTTCATACGTGTTGTTTTAAAAAAAAAGTGATCATCAAAATGACAAATTTCATAATATAGAAGAGCACTATTAACTAACCCGTACAGTAACATTTGAATGGATTTTTAAATCATTTTAAAATCTAATATTGAAAGCGGAACAAGCACTGTTACTATAGCTGGTACAAGAAAATAATGAAACGAATCCAAACAGTCGCACTATATTAATTTTACGATGCAAATCGCAATTCGCACACGAAAGTTGTTACAATGTAACTTGAATTTTATTCTCATCTCACAGTGTTTTCTTCTACAGAGGGAATTCGAGAGCAATTGTGTAAACGCATAACGACTGCTGATTTAAGAATAACGCGAGATAACGTTCATCTCGAGACCAATCAAAGTGATTGTACAAGTAAACTGCGATGGAGCCACAATAAAAGTATTCCCTACCAGCTAAAAATATTTTTTTCTCTGAACCTGTACGTGAAAGTTGGCCACTGCGATTGGTGTATAGTTCTGACGGTAATTTTCTTAGTGTTCTCTTGGGGCAGTGAGGGTATAACCGTCGTGTGCGGTGAACTTAGTACAACGTGGCTAAAAATCTTGGCTATTGTTACAAAACTTAGTAACGTAATGCGTACATTATTTTAATGCGTATGCTTTCATGAGTAACTGTTTTAATTGTCCTTCAAAATGTCAATTTGTCAAGTATCCACTGCAAGAAGGTATCTCATAATCGAAAATGTTAACCAATGTGTATTTACAATCATTAATCAATGACGCATTAATTAATGATTCAGATATGTTACTATTGAGATGAGAATACGCTTTAAAAACAGAATACACACTTTCATAGTTCATTCAACTGTTTTTTTTTTATAAAAAGCAAATGACTTGACTCCACTTGATGATAAGCAGTAGAGGAGTTCATATGTAAAGATAGCTTTTGTAGCATGCGACAAACCGCCCTAGACACACCTTGCCGGCCCAAAAAGTGTTTTTTCACACTGCTTTTAAAAGAACCCATGTTTTTTGAAGGAGGATACATGTGCCGATAAGGGATTCCACGCTCTAGCTGTGGGACAGAGAAAGGAGTCACGAAATCTCTTAAAGACAACAGATAGTCTCTTGTCTTGAAAACTGTTTTAAAATTATCGATTATCTGGGAATGACTTTACTGGTCCTTCATTTTTATTAACTCAAGCTGTTTTATTTAATTTATTATAATTCTCCATTCCAATTGGTTATTTTGAAAATAACGCATTAATGACTCGATTTCTTCCTAATGGTCTATTTTAATCTACCAAGTTATGCTAATGAAAAGTCGACTTCGGATAACTTCCATAACATTAACAGCTAAGAATAGTAGTTTATTTTAATCGGCTTGCAAAACACTACAAAAGTAATGAATATCGTAGCTAAATAACACTGCTGTGTACTGTTCGTGCAGTAAATAGGAGCTTATCACAGAAGCGTGTGATGGGAACGGGATTACTGGTCCTTTATGATGGATGCTTTGAATACTTATTATTTTATTGATTTGTAGATTTAGTAATACATTAAATTAAGCCTCATCTCAGAGAACTCTAGAACTTAGTTGGCTTAGAGTTAGTGCTCAGGTCTAAAAACTTTCAGACCTTTATCCATAACAGCCAATAAGTTTGTCACGCCACAGTTATAGAAGATAAAAAGTATTATATACCTTGGAAACGTCAGACATGCTCAGATGTATTCAAAAATATAATTACTTGATATTAGTATTCGAAATTTCTCAATTAAACTAAATTAATTATTAAGTTTTCTTTCACGCTTGGTAATTTTTGATGATCTTTATAGCAAAAATAAGTTTTTTAGTTCTTTCTTTCAGTTAGAAGACTATAATGTTTGAGATACTAAAACAAGTGTCATATTTTGTGTGATACAAAACCAGCGAATGTAAAAAAATGGTAAAATTACACTTTTAATTTCTTCATACGCCGAGTTTTTTGATATCCCAATGTTGATTTTAAATGAGATCATGAAAGTAGGTCTTCTAAGCCCTTTTGCCGTAATGTATTGGCTGTCTTCATATGGAGTTGATCGTAGTGCGGTACGGTTCAATGCTTCTGTTACGCTCTACTTGGAAACATGATATTTACAGAGGGGGAAGTAAATTACGAATGTGTAAAGGTTTTTTTTATAAGGAATTAGAATCAGGCCAGTGTATCAATGGAAAGGGTGTCACAACGAATTTCAAGATGGCTGGCTGATATTTTCGATTAAGAAAAATGAGAAAGAAGTTGTAAAGTTGTTCTTTCTATTTTTAAAGGTATTTCTTTTGTTGTCTCAAAAAAATTTTCACACCTTTTTTTAAAAACCACATGCTATACTCGTTAGGGAAAACCTCAACCAGAAATTCATTCCACAACTTGAGCGCACGCTGTAGTAAGTTTCGAGCGAGATTTACTTTCCCCATTATAAATCATAAAGTGTTCATCTAGAAAGTTCTCAGCAAGTAGAAATCAATTTTTAACAATCGTTTTTGTCTTCAGTGCACGAACCTATAGCAACACTGGACATTTTCTACTATTTTGGTATTCAAGCTGGTATCCAAACCAAAAGTAGGCGAAAATATCCAAAAGATTTACAGCTCTTAAAACAAAGAGATCCACAATATTTCTTTTGTGAATCCCGCAGGCGATCGGGCGAGACCTGAATATATCGGACGACATGCGATTTGATATCTGATATTCTTTCCACTTTTATTGCGACTATACTCACAAGCTGAATCCGGTAGGTTTTAACTCGACTGCCGAGGATTACTGAACAGAAAACTGATAGGATTATAAATCTTTTGGAAATGACATAACTGTCCAACTGTATTGAACACTTTATTCTATGATCTTTGTACCTCAGAGGTTAGTGACGTTTTTTAATACCGAATTAAATATTCCAGTTGATTTGTTAATCAGTTCGTTCATTAATCTTTTTAAATGTAGATTCCGTGAAGAAATCCGTAAATATTATTTTTTTTTACATTAATTTTTCAATTTTAATTTAATTATTGTTTCCTTGACCAGTTAGTATGCAAAATTTTAGCAAAATTGGATTAAGGAAAGTAGCTAAACAATCGATTACAAAATCTGGCGCAGACATACTACAGAATGAATAAAAAATATCAGCGTGGTAAAAAGGTAACATAACGATTTTTTTAATATAAAAGAGCTTTCAATGCAGTCTTATCAAATATTATTTCGGTGTTAACTCGTTAATGTCTCTTGCATGGCTTCGAATTGCATATACGAGGAGTTACATCTGCATTGACATGGTAAAACAAATAATAATACTATATAGCACTTCTTGGTATATTTAACAAAAATATGTATTTACTAAATTGTGAAAATAAAATACTAATACTCTTTTCTCAATACTTTAGCAACAAATATGCGAATGACTTGTCTTGTGTTCTTTGACAGATGCTTTTACAACAAGTCTGAATCGGAATCCAAAGTAAGTGACGAGATCTGAATACAAAATAAGAATGAAATAAAAGAACGAACACATTGTGAAAAGGAGCGCTCCAACTGCGGATAGTAAAGTTAGGTAAGAGGCATTCTTAAATTGAAATAGTTTGAAACCACGGGAATTTCGTATCACCAATATTTACAATTAAGTTGCTGAAGATGCTGTTCCAATCCTAATTTATTAAAATAATTATGTTAATAATTATTTTAATAAATTAGGATTTAATAAATTAGTTCCAATAATAAGTTAATAAGTTAATTAGTTACATTATTATTCTTTCTTGAATTTTTGAAAATATATAATAGTTATTTGCTATTTGAGCAGAATTTAAATTTAGTGTATCAGAGATTTTCAAAATGGATCCAAGTTTTTTTCAGTTATAAACTGTGTAACAAACTTAACTTTGGACATGTCTAGATCATTTATATCTAATTATTTAATTAGATATTAACCTGAGAAAAAATATAAAGCTTGAGGCGCTGATTTAATGTTTTTACAAAAAGGTCAGCAAATGACTTGGCACCACCTGATGATAAGCAGTAGATGAGTCCTTATGTAAAGATAGCTAATGCAGCATGCGACATACTGCCCTAGCCACCCTTACCTTGCTGGCCCAAAAAGTGCTTTTATGCAAATTATACTAAACATCTCTTCAAGCCCTTTCCTTTGATTACCATATCAAGGTGGTTTAGAAAATAAATGTAATACGTCCTCTCGAGGCGGCGGCCATATTGAAATTATTATAATATTAATTTTGACGGAATACTTATATATGAATAGTACAGGTTATTTATAAATATACATTTATTTAAGAGGATTTTATATCTACATAATAATTAAAATGTATTATGTGGTGAAATATTGGTTAAGCAGGATCCAATTTAAAATAGTAAACAGGTTTTTTTTATTAAAATATTTCTATCGTACCGGCCTGCTCACACATAATAGAAAATCTGTATCTGATAAGATGGAACTTCACATATTCAAATCAATATATGACGATTCCTTTCACTCAAAGACTATTATTGCGTCCGATCTCGTAGAATAATACCAACACTATATTCACAAGTTTGTGACATAAAAGATATATTGATACGTTTTCATTTTCAATTATATACAACTTTGTGAAGAGCTCTAAGAGCTTTAGATAAAATGAATGAAATTTTATATCGATATCAACAAAAACAGTGGCATAATTTAAACAGCTATCTCTAGAAATAAATTTAAATTAATTAGTGCATTTCAGCATCACATTGATTGTAAATGAGCTCGCTAGTGTTTTGAACCAAAGTGTGAATAATCGATCAAACTATACAAGTATTCGTTAAAACTGTTAAATATACGGACATAGTTCTATAAATGAAACCAATGGCAGCTGGAAACGCACTGATTTATTGGCGACAAACAGTCTAGCTTAAACCGCAGCGGGGAGTGCGGGGAGGTTAGTAACAAGCGTGCGGTCACGCACACATTCATACCATACCTAACATTTACCATGGTAACAGCAAATCCAAAACGATCTGGATAGCTTGTGGTGCGTAAGGACAAAAAATCCTCCTTCTATACTTACATCTAAATATACACCTAACATATTTTATAAAAGTGATCGGAAAAATCATTATCGGCTAACTAGGCCGAGAGTCTAAATTTAATCGAGGATTAGCACCTATAATGTATTTTTGTACAGCTTACCTTGTTTGAAGTCAGCTAAAAACTTAATAGTGTTTAGCTATAAAACACTTTTACATCACCGGAAAGGAACCTGTAATGCGTAGAGACTTAATACTTATTATATTAGGTAAAAAGTTTTTTAAAGGACTTGCTCGTGACTGCTGTGACCTCTTGAATTCCACAACAAGATTAACTTCGCTATAAAGTTAAGAAAAGTTCATCGTTGTAATTGTTTGTTTCATAACAAAATTACAGTTGGAGACTTTTTTGCTTTTTTTTGTTATTTTATTGTCTACGAAATAATTCAAACATAAAGTGTGTTGTAATGAAGTTTAAGTGAAAAAATAATTCCCTTATTTTTATGAAACAACTCCAAAAATACGAAGAAGTTCTCAATTCTGTTGTGTATATTTTTATGTTTTATACCTCAGAACTCCGTCGTTAGCAGACAATTTCTAAAATTCTTTCGGTATTTGCAAGGAACTTGTTTCAGTTTGGTCCCATTATAATCGAAGTTCAGTTCCGATAATGAGAAGCACGTGGAATCTAGGGAACTCCTCAAACTATATATTTAGCAATTTTGATTATATATCCTGAGATGGTTGCACTGTCACATAATAATCTTCTGATAATGGGATCCCAGTGAAATCGAGGGCAATCTTAAAATTTGTATTTAAACAAAACTAAAAACCGTCTTTCAAATATTTCATTATATGCAAAAACAATCAAATAAATTGAAGAAATTTTTCAATTTAATATTGTATTTTTTATACAACTTAAATTTGATTTTTTCTGATTTTTGAGTCTGTACTGAGTTGTACAGAAACAATAGATAGTGAAACACCGACTCTGAAAAGTAATTAAATGAAGTAACCTATTAAAGTGAATATTTTTTGCCTTTTTAGTATTTTGATGTCGGGTTTTTAAATGCCAAGTCTACTTCTAATTTTGTTAATAACATTAAGAGTTACCAAAACCTAATAATATAGATCTTGCTTCTGTAGCACGAAGACCTTAAGACAAGATTTATGCTTTTCAACTAGTTACGCTCCAATCATTATTTCCAGTTGGTTCAAAAGAAACATAAATTAAATGAAGATACCGCTCAAAATCGCATGCAGGTCTTTTTTATCCACCTGAAAGCATTATTAATTCTCCGCTTTTAGACCAGTATTTGCGAAAGGTTTACCTGTAGACTATGCCTCTAAACCTTGTTTTATTTATTTTTTAGCTCAGCTGTCTGTTTGGTCACCGCTTACTTTATATTTAGACTAAAAACTTGCCGCAGAAGGAACCGACACCAATTTGAACCGCACATTTTAACGTTAGGAACCATTGACTCTTCGTTATAAACGTTCCTTGTATTTTATTTATCAACTATGCAAAGTTGAATCTCAACGGGTAGGAGCAAATGGATCCATTTCTGTCCTAACTATCCAATTGAATTTACGATTGACAGCAACAGGGGGCTATGTTTAGGAAACACATATTCCCTCAACACTTACTCACGAGTCGGGAATACGCTGGAGTGCACCTCCATAAGTACAGCATGGAGGACTATATGCTTCTGCATGAATTTAGCACTTCGACATTAAGGTTTTATATCACACTTTTAGATGAATATTTGAACGTGACAAAAGATTTTATGTCTATGTATTAAAATCTAAATTTCAGTGAAATGTGTATTGAAAGTTAAAAAATAAGCCTAAAATGTAGGTATTATAATATAATATTTACAGACTTACTCATCTCCATCAAGGATTAACCATTGTCATTTTAAAATCTGGGTCTAGTTAAAACTCATCTCATAGTCGTTTTAAAATCAGGGTCTGGTAAAATAGAATTATGTTAAAAAAGCAATATGTAGTAGAGAACCAAATTACAACCAGTTTAAGGTAATGGAAAATGGGCTAAATAATAACGGTCGTGATGCTTACGTAACTAATTTTAATATACATTCGATTTTATAGAACTCGCTAGCCATTTGGTTTCTTCGGTTTTGTTTTGCTTGTTTCTGTTCAATTGCAACCTTCGTCACTGATCAATCAGTATTTATTATATCGAGCTACAGAAAATCAGAACAAAACGTTTCATAAAATATTTGACAACATCATAAACAGATCAATTCAATGAACTGGCCATGACAGGTTCAGAATAAAACAAACTGGAAATCAGTAAAAAGAAGAATAATTTATTTAGAAAATTATATACTGAAATTGCTAAGTAATCATATAATTTCACTGCATTCGCATATCTGTTTGAAATTCATAAATAGCACGAGACAGTGTATTACGGAAAAGATGAGTTATTCTGTGACATTTTTAATAGAAATAATAAGTTTCTAGAATGTGCTGACACCAAGAAAAGCTAGCTTGGACGAGATACGGTATCGCAGCCTAAAGTATACTACACGAGGTTACAATACGTTATAATTTTGCCCAGCAAGCGGCTTTGATGTATCGTGCATTACATAAATTTTCGTAAGCAGTCTACTATTAAATTGAACTTCATCATATAAATTGTAAGGCAAATATACATAGATGATATAATTTAATAAAAAAAATCTAATTTCATAATGTTTCTTATCGAACTCCCTAGAAACGGCTTGGCAAATTTATATGAAATTTTTGTATTGGGCATTTTTTTCATAATCCTAGGTGATAAAGGCCTCTCCAAAATTTTTAACAAATAATTTATATGTCATTACAAGTTTTGCTGGATCAGCTAATAATATTATAGTTTTGCAATAAGGTTTTATAATGACAGGGCAAGGAACATCATGATGTGTCTGGCGCATTGCTTCACCAGAGCACAGGTCATCACAGAAGGACATAGGAGTTAGTTAACCTACATTAAAAAATATATACCATAATGTCCTCGGGGTGTCTAAATAGTGAGGATACTTCAATGACAATGTTTTTTAATCTTCAAGTGTGAACATTATTGGTAAACATATTTAATATTATACATACTTACCTTAATATTTGAAAATAAAAAATGTTAACGAATATTCATGTTCAACATACAAACATCTGTCTCGACCGGGACTGGAACCTGGTCCACTGTAGAGGGGCCTGTAACTAGCGGTGCTTATCAGCATGTGGTGAAAATACTTAATTTATAACAACATGCAGTATTAAAGGTTAAGACACAGAGCAGAAAACTTTTGGTATACCTTCTTTCTAGACTACGATGACGGCTTACCATTTATTCTCGCGGTCTTAAATAACTCTCAATTTCATGCTGAAGAAAGTGAAAAGTAACAAGTTACTAGCGATAAACTTTCTTCGTAAATACCGTTAAATTACAGTAAGAATTTAACTTAAGCTATTATACGTTTCGCTTATTGACTGGAGGGCTTTGAGAGCTCTACAAAAACTCTTAAAAGCGCCTTATAAAAATTATAATAATAATAGTCGAGTCTATCTCAATTGTGTCTTTGTTAGACTTTTGCTAGAACCTTTCTTGAATATGCTGAAGAATACATAGCTGGACGGCTTGGATTCAGGATGGGAAAGACATCTGAATAGTATTTGATATAAAACTATATAATATTATGAAATAAAACAATCGTGATCAAAAATATTTTTATTATTATGTTATGTTATATTATAGTTATATTTATTAATTCTATTTATTAAAATAAACTTTGTTTTTCACTTGGCCGAGTTCTGTAGAACAAAATAAAAAGGTCATGTTTGTTTAATATACTCGACTGTCTACATATTAGATGAGGCTCACGAGAGATAATACGTCACATTATACGTTTTTTTTCATTCAAGTGACATTATTGTTATGTTGAGATTATAGTCTACTAAACACACTAATTCGATTTTTGTGTATTTAGAAGTAATATTTCCAGATCATAAAATATTTAGATAAGAATTTCGTATTAAGTCATCGTTTTTAGTCAGCCTTGGTTAGAAATTATAGAACACCCAATTTTTCTGTATGAATTCAAAAATGACGAAACACTCACATTTATCCATTCAAAGAAATGTTCATGTCCATTCATAAACATCAACGTACAACAGATACAATGCAAATATATTTTTCACAAAAAAGCATTTCGATTAAACTATTTGATCTTACTATTACTATTTATATAAGGGCTTACGCATTCAATATATTAAACCCAATATTAAGATTAATCTGTACCGTAGATACAAAATAAACTTTCTTTTATTTTACATAAAGATTATTTGATAGGTATATAACAACATACATAACAAATATAAAACAATTTCAATAAAGAAACATTCAACAAAATCTGACAAGCTTCGGCACTTATCGCACAGTCAACTTTGTCGGGACTCGAACTCAAAACTTCTGGAAACTTCAATTTGACAATTTATTTGATTTTTTGAATGTTGGTCACCTTTCTTCGGTGAGGGTAACCTTTTGCGATCTTACTCTCCGTCTTAAACGATACATATTTTCCAAATCTTTTTATTACTTTTTTTCCGGGCAGAATCGGACCGGGACCGATCGGCATGTTTGGCGGAGGCCTAAATTACCAGGTTCCTATTAAGAAAAAATTATGGGTGGAAGCACAGGCGCATTTAGTGGGAGAGATATTCTTCCCACTCGAACGTAAGGTCCGGGATATGATTTTAGTTCCTCCGTTTAGAAGGATCGAAAGAAATCCGGATCAACTAAGCCTCGTTTAGCTAAAAGCGTTTTTGATGCTTCTGCTTGAATATAATTAAACGACTACGAAATGAGGAGCGTATTTTATTATGATATCATATGTTTTGTTTCATCGACTAATCATATAAATAATTCGAGTTCATACCTTACCGAAAGTTTTGTTTCCGTTATTACGTCATCATATTTTCCTCCATCCGTCATTTTCCGTCACTTTGTTTCGTCATCCGTCATTTTGTTTCGTCCTACACTCAGATTAATTGGGAACTTCAGATTATTTATTAGACAAATAAACTATAAATATACAATAATTGCGTTAATTATCAGCCGACTAACCTAGAATGTGAAATAATGTGTTGTATGTTAAGACTAACAAACAAGACTTATGTAGAGGCTAAGTAGACTAGATGGTTTTGTTACCAAGTTAGAGCAGATTTTTGTATTGCAGACGCAAAATTTATTCACGGTATTGGTTGTTTTGTATTTTTATGTATATTCAATTATTATTTTAATATAGCCACTGTATTTTGACACATTGAAACAGACATACAAACAAAAGACATATATTCATATATTAGATTCTTTCCCGGAGGAATTCATAGACTTAGTGTAGTGAAAAAAATTGATTTGAAAGAAATTTGCGTTTTTCTGTTTTTGAAATTATATGATCATGTATTTCACTTTTAAGAACAATGTTTTATGTCAATTTAATGATTTTAATAAAACAGCTTCAAGTTCAATAGATAATTATTTACACCACACGAACATAAATTCACTTTGCAACGTGAAACAAACACCAAAACGATTGACATTCAGTTGATGGGTTCAGTTCAGACCTTGGGTACTGTTCTCCTAACTTATTTGGGACACAAGAAAGTGTAATGAGCTATTGAACAGAAATAATTGTTCCTAGTTTCTGAATGTTGATCTAAGATCTACTTTCTCGTTACGCTGCGATCTGAGCACCAGGGACATTGAAAACATTATCAAGATAGAATCGCTGAAACTTGGAGTTTACAACAAGGTGCTTAGGTTTTTCACGCCTGCATAGTTATGCTAATATTGTTAATATTGTGCGTACCTTTGGGATAATTTCGCTCATTAACTCTTGACAGATCGCGGTATCACGCCATGCGTATAATTAATTGGCGACGCAATAGAGAGCACCTATGAGTTACGTCGCGATATAGCGTCAATTAGTGCCTATTTTCGTTAGTACCATGGAGAGTGCGCAGAAGAGCTTTTTGACCTTATTTCGCCCTTTCTGTGTCCGGTCCACGGAGATAGTCATTCACCACCTCATTCACTCCCACCTGTTATTTATACTTAAAGAGATTTCATAATTCTTAGAGAGTATACAGAGCGTAGAATTTCTTACCGACACACGATTATAACGTTATTCTTTCCTTGATACAGCATGGTTTTTTAAAATAAAAACTGTTACTGTTTGGTCCGATAATATGGAAATGCAAACACATTTTTTGTGGACACGAAGTCGTAATTTGTATCCACACAATGCACGCACACAATGCACGCACAAAGGCTATCTATATATTAGTGTTATTTAAGTTTTCAAATGATAATAATTGTTAAATTTAATCGTCTTTAATTGGAAGCTTGTTTATAATTATTACAATACCGCTAGTGAGGTATATTTATGTGACATAACAAAAACGAAGTTATAGTTTAATATTCACATTTTTAGGTGCTTTACTGGCCTTGATGCAAGTCCTTGATGTCATAATATTCACACTTGAAACTGTATCAGTGGCTCAAAATAAAAACATGTGAAGTAAGTCGGCAATCGAATGTAATCAGAATATAAAATTATTTTCACTATTATCACTTGTTACAATAGATTCCTAAAATGGTCGAACTCAGACCATTGGAGTCGAAATCAGTTTCTTGGAGTCCACATAATAGAAAACTGTTTTAGTTTTGAATTGGTAAGTATTTTGTATAAGTAAGATAACTCTAGAGAGAGAAATAGAGATTTTCAAGGCAATAGGGATCTGAGGTATGGAGCTCTTGGCCAAAATAGTTTGGTAATCAAGTAGGGATGATCATACATTTAAACACAGCAAGCATCAACTTTTTTTAACTTATTTTTTCGTGTAAGTGAATGAAGTTAAATAACTATATCGTTTTTTATCTTTGCCACTAGGTGATAACATTTTCTTGATTAATTGAAATATGGATAATCTTGGTTGTACTTATGAATATTAGACAATTATTTGTCATATGTATTGGAATGCAAAAATCTTTAGAAGACTGGCTATCCATAGCTCGCTGAACCACATAAAAATGTTCACTCTAATTCTAAAATAAATAGAATTATGTAACTAAATATAATTATATACACAGATAAAATATAAGTCAAGGTAAAGAAATACTAAACAGATTGACAAAAGTTTTGATAACAGTAACTGAGTTCAATAACAAAATTAATAATACCTAAGTATTCTGTTATTCACGGTTTTAGGTGGTCATGACTCTATCAGATAGCTTGTTTATAGGTAAAAATACTTCCATTATTAAAAAGATCCAATAATTTCAAATGAGGCGTAGCCATATTTTTAATGTTTAATTTAGTAAATAATTTGTTTCAATTTTAGTTATTATTAGTGCAGTTAACAGCACACTTATTGTTAGTGCATTTCGGCCGCGCAACATGCATATGCTTACTGTTACTAAACAACAGTTCAATAAAACAACTATGTCAATTTAAAGCATTTTAATTTCATATTTTTAAATAACAAACTATCAACACAAACTTTACAAATGAGTTTTTCTATTGCAAAAAGACTGACTGAAGTTTTATTTTTGACAAATGGAAAGCGTTCGAGATTCCTTAATATACTTCTACACAAATAATAATACTTACGTAAATAACAAATAAGCATCCCAGGTGACATAATATGCAATGCAAAGTAGTAAAAAATGTCAAATGACTTTTATTATAATTATTATCTTTAAATAGAGCAATGTTTTATTGCTTTAGGTCGGTTTATTGGTGTTTATGTAATAATACACTATAATATTATAGTTATAAAATAGAATATCCAGTACAGCTTTCGTATCTTCGTGCCTAAGGATTTGAAAAGTAAGAAAGGAGTAGTTTTTACCTTTGTATAAACATTATTCAATTCGAATCTTTAATTACTTTCGTAGAATTGATCCTTGCTAGTATCATTTTAATGAGTTCTTGTGTTTCTAAACTTTCGGATTGTATCTTCTGTTTAAAGAATTCTCGTATCAATTTCTTCCTTAGTAATATTTTCTTGTTATCTACTTTTTCTTCTGCAACATTTTCAGAAGACGAAGATCCTCATCGCCCCTTTTAAATATATTTTTTGGTTCGCACACTCATTAAAAAAAACAACGTTATTTAACAACAGAGTGCTGTCACCATAACACGACATAAACAATACCTATGTACCTATTGACAAAAGAGACTTTTTAGCTTTCCCTCAGACGAACTACTGGTCATCTTTCATAAGCAAATCGTTGAAACGCTTTTCAAAACGCAGTTTGACTGGACCCTAGGACCTATTGATAAACCGACAAAGCATTACGAAGGTAATTTCTAGAGAAAATATTTTCAAGCAAATAGGCACTGGTTTGAGCAGGGTGTGACAAGGTGGACCCAATTATAATGGTGAGAGCGGCGTCCACGCACCTGGTTTCTGTTATTTGTTACAAATATGCAAAAAATATTTGATTTTATATTTCTTTTGGTGTATAATTTTACAAACTGTAGCTAAAGTTTCGTCGTGTTTGATGGTGCGTTTGTCTGAAATAGATTATCTTCGTCTCTTTTGCACCAATCAAACAGAAATTTATCACTCCAGTATTTCTAAGCCAGAAACGAAATTAAAAAATATTCACCTGCTTTTCGACTTAACTACAAACCAATTGAAAACAAGGTCAATTCATTTTTATATTAAACAGTACTTCAATGGAGATGTATCTAAAATTTGTGCATAGATCCATGGTTTTACAGAGTTACCTAGTAAAGCAAATCTCAGCATGTCTCATGATTTTGAAGTAGTTAATACTAACCAAGCTTGCTGGTACTGTTATGATTAATTTACTAAATATGTCTAGATTTAGTAAATTAATCATAATAGTACCAGCTAGAAGTGGTCATATAGTGAATAGTCTTATTCACTATATGACCACTTCTAGCTATCCGCTATCAGCCATAGAAAGTAGACACGAAAATTTGACCAATAAAACGATGTCCTAAGCGAGTTTGTGAATGATTGTGGTTACAAAATCCAGAACTAAGAACATGCGTACCAAGCACGCAAAAATACAAACATGCCAAATTTTTTTGACTCATCTGTACCAACGTTCAGTCCATCCAAACAACTTCGTCACCGAGTCTAAATTTAATTTAAATTTACATTTGCATTAAAGTTAACCGTTTATTTAACATCTGTCCCTTTGAAAAAAGGTTATATAGCTCAACCGCAGATACCTTTTTTGATGACACTAACAATGATATAAAATGTCAAAGTAACTTTCAAATACACCCCTCAATAGGCCACCCAAATTAGCCGAAGGGACCGTATCAATTTGTTTGATAAAATATTTTTGGTCCCTCAGGTTAGAAGGTACTCTTAAACAACAGCGTGATGGACGTGGGACTTTATTAAATAACAAGAAAATGTAAACGATAAAGAATGCCATTTTTAATAATGTTCGTATTCTTTCAGATCAGTCAGACGAGATCATTTGTCTAGATAAAACTGACTAGATGTTGCACACATCTTCTTGCTGCTGAGCTTATGCACAGTCTGCTTTGAGACATTGGCACACCTCAAGCGACAATTGGTTACGTCACATATAGAATTGAGGCTGGATCGTATTATACCGTGCTTTATGCAACCTCCTTTGAGCTGATATTAATTATTGAAACACACATTCAGCAAGCCCTATCGAAATTGGTGCCATAGTCTATCAAGGCTCATATCTTAGTTGAATTCAGTGAATAATCTGTGAATACATGGTGGCGCCACATTCGTCTAGTTGTGTATTGCTGATGCACGGCTCTTTACTTCTGTCCTATTTCAGCAACTGCCTGTTAATGTGAGCACTGATAACACTATGTGGCTGTATATAGATGAATCTTTATTCTAAAAAAAACTTTCAGCCGTGTTGGACTTAACACATTAAATTTTAATACATACTAATATAGTAAATCAACATTTAAGTAGTTTCACGTATCGCCGTTAGAATTATATCCACAGTTCTCGTAAAAATAAATTACCGGAATCATTAACACCATCGTGTAAGGTGAATACGAAAAAACTCATTTTCACGGCATTTGGGGCTTAAATTTACCAAAGCATCGTAGAATTTGTTGTCTGATAGTTTAATAAATTTAGTATTTTAACAATGTAACATTTGTCATAGTTGATACCGTATTGGTCACTAATTTATATTAATAAAAGTTATCTTATGTACTCGGTTGCTACAACATACTTTTCACCCACCAAACCTTATTGGACAAAAGTAATGGCACTTATTCTTCACGTGTAAGAAGGCATGTACCAATAGTATCTATCGTTCATATTTATCCCGAAAAATATTCCTTGTTTCGTTTAGTTTTATACAAAACTTTCACTGGTTTAACAATAACAAAACTTACTGACTGTAATGAATCGTAATTTTGTTTACTCGGAAACATAAATTACATCTCAATATGGCGAGGTACTAAAACTCCAACAAGGGTTTAAAGCTCTTTACCACACGGATTGAATACAAATCATTCCTTTCGTTATAACGGAGGTTTATGTAGACATTTTTACCGTCCGTGATTGGCTTAACTGCTGTATTAAATCGGATTTTTATTAAAAATGCAATTAAAAATTGATGAAAATTTTATGTAATATTATATTAGCTATATTTACTCAACATTAATACAACTATCATAAAACATTTTCTGAAATTTGAACTAAAATTGCTTTTTCGTTCAAATTTCCGAAATTCAATTTAGAAAACTCATTTCGTTTACGTCGTATAACTTACGATTATTGATTCAAATGAATGATTTTGAATCCAATTCCTTTAAAGGTAACGTACTTTTTTATTACAAAAAAACATGTCTCTGGTGTTCTAACAAAACCCTTAGTTACCTTTTTACTTTTAATTTAATATTCCCTTTTGTGTTTCACGGAAACGTTGAGAAATCCCACAATCGTATGGATGGATGGATGCATACTACTTCATAGATATTCTAATTAATTCAGGTGTAAATATATCAGGAAATAAGTAAAGTATAACAACTCTATCGATTTGCTCCAAATCTTCCTCAAGAGGTGTGTGTTCGGTGTAATGTAACCGAACACTTTATTTAGCATATACTTTATAATTATTTGTACGAATTAAATTATAATTGTTATGAGTCCAGAGCCAGCAATCAATCGCGTCACAACACTCAGCAAATATCATTGGCATTTAAATTATTACGTATTCATTAGAATAATTTAACAATTAAATAGTGTTAATCAAAGGACTCAGTTTATCATTTAAAAAGCATTCACTACATTGCAGAGCATGTTTACTCTCATTTTCATTTCTTCAAAATTCTTAAATCATCATTAATCCATTTACTTTTGCCATGTAAATCCATACTCTTTTACAACTGGCATATTTGCAAGATTGGTCACTGATCATCTTTTAAGACGTTCAGTCGACAACTCTGTTTTAATTTTTTAGTCTGTAATATTAAGAACGCAATTATTAATTTACTTTGACAAGATAATTTATGTGATTAAAAGGATATTTTTGTTTCATCACCATGAAAGAGGTTCTGTAGAAGTTCATCAAATATTTTTTCTGTTCGTTCCAAAATATCGGTGTAACAAGAATCTTAGGTATATGGCACGAGTACTGGCACTATGCCCAATGGAGCGTCGGTCACCCGAATATCAAGCCTCGGCCAAGATAGCCTCGATGGACGCTATCGTTTTATGACCTCCAGTACTATGTGGTGTCTTGTAATGAATAGTTAAGCCTTGATTAAATCTTGTAACAACTTTTAGTCAAAACATTACAAGTAACTCTCGTATAATTTGCTCAATTTTACCTGTAGTTTTATACAAAACTGCCTTCGTTTTCGTATATTGTTCGTTATGTTCGCAAATTTGAAGCTCGGTGGAATTGGTCGAAATGATATTTTTAATTCATAGGAATGATTATTTTGGAGGTGTTGTGGCTACGTTAGAGACAAATTAATATCGATTAACCGTGAAATGGTTGATCAGCAAAAAGTACTACAAAGGAAACACTGAGCTGAGACACGACATTGAAAATGTCACCATACGTAATCCGAAGCATGACTCACGATAATAAAACCTTTTAACAAAGAATTTGGCCCATCTAGACAGCATGCCTTACCATAATCACTCAAAGCAAAATGTATGAGATTTGACTGTATCTCTCGCTAACTAATCGAGCGTATATGCCCAATCCCATACATTTTCTAATTGACGATAGCGATTGCGATTATCGAATACATTCTGTCTAGGGGCCTAGCTGGTCTGGTGTCTTTGCATTGTTGCTGTACTCTTTATCTCTGCTTGTAAGAATTTGAGTTAATAAATTATTAATTTGTATCATTCAAGAAAAGTCTTCTTCTCCTTTTATAAATGGTAGTGTCTCATATCCGAATTGGATTTTCTTCTTCTTTTGTAAACTGCAATGTGTCATCTTCGAATTGGACAACAATTGTGCCAGCATAGTATTTTAACTGCGCATGCAAATGTAGTAGTATGTTCGGGTTTTGACGGTTGTGATAACTTTGATTAGTGGACCGGTAATCTGTAAGGGATTAGTTTAAAAACAGGTGGAAACCTATTTAATCCAGGAGTTATGTGAATGGTGATCTATCTTATTAAGATTTGGCTTACCAACCGACAGCATTTATTTAGACATCGTATTATCACAGTCTATATAAATTAAGTTTTACATTGTAGTATACAGATATTGAGTACACATTCTATTTTAGGGACACAATAAAACTTTGTTTGCTTTGTCTCCTTGTTTGTGATATAATTTATTTAAATTATAACTTGACATTCTAGGCAATTTAATACGGATATTTTAAATAAAAAACCACAAAACGGGACAATATAATCAACCGTTTAACTAAAAAAAACTAAAAAAAGTTGTTCAACACAGTCCGGTGATCTATATGGGAATTGAGTGCAAAATAGCTCAATCTTCATAGTGAGACAGTTTTCTAGCCTGAGGCTGAATTCTACACAAATTCCTCAACATGGACATCGTAGTGTGGAATGCAGTAGCGAGTACGAGCGCATTGTATTGGATACTTTAATTTGAATACAGTATTGTAATATCAAAATATTTTTCCGTCATCTTGTATACAAAATATAATGATGCTTACCTACTTTAGACTTATTAATAGTTTTGAGTGTAAATATTATATATATAATTATCTTTTAATAAATTTTTAATGTACGCTACTATAATTATATATAACTATTACATTTACGTAACGTTACTAAAGTAAGCGTACTAAGCATTATACGATTATTTTTGTTTATTATTATTATTATACTTTCTTGTAATAAATAATTTACGCAATTGATTTGAACATTCGATTGATTAGTCAATGGTGCGCCAAAATGTAAAATGTTATTCTTTTTTTATATTTAATAAATTAACTACTTAGTACTTTATCTTGAATCCTATCTAGTCCATCCTACCTGGAAGAGATCGCTTTTAGCAATAAGGTCACCCTTTGTACAAAATTAGTTAAAAGTTTTTTTTGTGAGTATTTCTCTTCTAGAATTTGGCTGATGTACAATAAAGTTATTCTACTCTCCTATATTCTATTCTATTCTAATTTCGATTAGTGAAAAGTAAGTCAGTCGTATTTTTTCAAATCATTTTTGTAAATCACAAGTTTTTTATGATAGGATTTAATTGGTTGGACGCACACTTTATTAACATGCCCCGTTTGTTATTTGGTTCAAATTATAATTTAATATGAATATTTTGTAATTGATTGCGTTTATTTATCTACATTTCACCTCTATTTCACTTGCTCATAATATGCAATGTCAACTTATGATAAACTCTTGATATGACCTATCAAGGTTAATATTATTTTGAAGCTTTTTTAAATATAACTGCAAGACTCTCTTTTTACAACCTATTTAGTTAAATAAGTTCTAAATCATGTTAAGTTAAATAAATTGTCTGATGCATTAGGTCATTCCTGAAATAGTATATTTAAGTGCGTTACAATAAATAGTTTTTTTTTATTCATATGACCACTGAGGCAAGCATACGTACCGTCTAACTCAAGATAAACGGATACCTTTGAACATAGATGCTCAAAGGAACTTGTCACATGTCACATTTCATTAACGGCAATTTTCTGTAAGGTAAAGATTGATATTCCACTAAGCCTAAGTATTTCTAAAAAGCGATATATGTATAATATGCATAAATAAACATTTATAAATGAAGAGGATATAAACCTCTATAGTGTTTTTATACTCAAAAATATATGCATATCATTTTTGAATTTTAATAAATTATTTTCTTCTGTCTCACGTAGGCTTCAAAAGTACAACGGTGTGTATAACTTTCTACAACGGAAGCAGAATTTGTTGCAGCCAGCCTAGCTGTTCAAAATGTTGTATAGCTCTCAAGTCTATATAAAGAAATCAGAAGTGATGGTTATACCTTTAATAAATGTTGAAAATCAGAGTACTATCAAGCTGATTAAAAATCCCCAATTTCATTTTAAGACAAAGCATATAGATACAAGGTTTAAATTTGTACGTGATCTATATTGCCAGAGACGCTTTGCTGTTCAGTATATCTAGTCTTCGGAAAAGTTATCGGATGTATTCACAAAAGCTTTGCCTAAACAAACTTTTTTTAGATGAAGAGAGGGCTTGGGATTGATGCTGTTAAGAAGTGAGTAATTTTGGCTATAGGGGGAGTGTGAAGAGGATATGAACCTCTATAGTGTTATACCCAAAAATATATACATATCACTTTTGAATATCAATAAATTATTGTCTTCTGTCTCGCGCCCTTGAGGTTTTATTAATAATAATCGCCATGTGGGCTAAGAACTAATGAACCTAATTAAATTTTTCAAAAAAGTGCTGTAACTAAAATCAATATACGTGTCAAAATAGCATAGTTGGAAGTTAGGATACAAAAATTGTTATATGACCACTGTAAAATTATTAAAATCAAATCTTAAATAAAATAATTCAGTCACAGCTTTATAAACGGTTCACATATACGATATTGCATTCATTAATTATGAGATATTTTATAATTGGAGTCAACGTCCGTTGTCAGTGCAATACCATGAAAAATATATGCATGTTAATACAATGATTGCAAAAGTCGCTAACATATATTGTGGAAACTACCAAAGATACAGTCAATCAAAAACCAGTTAGAACTGAACTGTTGCCGGTAAACGATAAGAAGAGTTCGGGGGTCAGCCCAATCAGCATTTAATTGACACGTGCCTTACTTTGCTGGTAATCTTTTCTTGATTGTTATTGTAATAGGAATATGAAGCTTGTTGCTATGAATTAAGGTGGTATTTGTGTATGCTGATGATTTTGTAATGTAGACGGTAAGTACTAATAGATACGAGAATATAGCATCGAACTGCGACAATGTGATACAGCCTTGGTTTGTCCAGTAAATTCTGGTATACGGAAATGAGGTCGTCTAATAATAAGCAAAGATTATCATAAGTTCATTTTTGTAGTAATGTTTAAATTTAGTCATTTTTATGTATACAACTCATAATCTTTTTAAACACCTATAAATCCACTACAATGATAAATTATCATAATTAAAAGCATAATTAATTAATGTTACAGCAAAAAAGGTTTTAATTGCAATATACGTATCTTTCGCTATCCGTTTCGGTATAATAATTCCAAAAGAAACTTCTAGCGCAAAAGAAAGTATAATTTTTCTAAATCACAATATGTAACTTTTATTTTTCATTATTTTACACTATCTGTAACATTGATGAAAGACTGGCTCCACCACTATTTTTATTATTACAAAATAATTGTTTTTATTTCTGTTGAGAAATGTTCAAAGATTTAAAAAAAATCTTATCAAGAAATAACTTTCATTAATTTTGAAATATTTTAATTATATACTTCACCAAAAGTACTATAAATTGGATTGAATTATTTTTATATTACTTATATAGGAATTAAAAAACAAATGTCATCTGAAAACTCAGCCTGGCAGTCCATGCTGAAGTATTTGCTGTTTTACACTATTTTTTAAAGTCACATTTTGCACCTTATTTCCCTATTTTATATAACTCAGTATTCATGTTTCACCAATAAAAGTGTTTTTCAACGAGCATATTATTACCCTTAACCGACGCTCAAGCCACGCGTGCCCATGAAATTACATTTTCACACATTTTACTAGTCCTGGGTAAATGTGAGCTTTATTATTTCAAATGGCGTACACTTTGAACGAATTTGGTTTTTTTCTGTCATGAGTAATAAATATAAATGTTAGCATTTAGCAGTAGGTTAGTGTTTAACTTCAATAAGCCTAGATTGACTATGTATTACGAATATTTTCCTGATCAGCTTCCGTTAGTGAATTGCAAAAATTCTAATCTTGTTTTGACACTACTCCGTCCGTTTTTGTCTGGTTTTATGAGCCTTGCTTAAAACAGAGTTCTAGTAACGTTCGTTCGAATAATATTTTTTAAACCTAAAAAATACTTTGTAATTGTTCACGCGCAAGCTCGCAAGGAGGCTTCGTAGCGACATGACATGCCGCCTCCTTGAAGTATGCATGAGCGGCGTGTGACTTTTTTTTAGAAGAAAGCCGAGTTCGGCGATTGTCTTTTTTTTCTTTTCTTCCTGTTACTACTATTTTCTTTTATTTTTACAAGAGATTGTAAATTACCATATTTTAATATTATACTATATTCCATTTTAATCTCTTGTATTATTGTTCGCACGAACAGTAATAAATAAACAGTGAATAAATTTTCTTTTTAAAAACTTTTTATAAAAATTTAGTGATTACATTAGAAACGTCCGTCTGTTTAGAGCCTAAGTCTAGAAGTGTATAAGTTGTCACCACGAAATTCTTTTTCTTAGTATTGTTGTTAAGTTTTACCTCTCGTAGAATATTTTTAATATTAAAATTGCTAGAAATGAGACTTGCGCATAACAAGTTCTTTACCTTGCTGAGATATAAAATAGCTTTAAAAATATGAAATACTTACTTTATGTTATATGCGATGTAAACCTTTTATTACGGAAGAGAACGGTGAGTGAAATGTTGAATAGGGTAGTCAAAATTAAATGTTGCTTTTATGTATGGCTTTTAGATAAAAGGTAGATGCATATTTCCCTGACTTCCAAGCTGTGTCATACCTGGGTTTTGGAAGTTAGTGGTTCAGTAATCCCAAACGAAAATGGGGAAAAAATAAAAATTAACAAATCGCGATAATAGAAACTTTGTTTGGAATTATCGTTTTTGTTATTTTTAGGTATGTTAATGATTCTTATATTTAAATTAAAACATACCACATTTAGTATAGGCTTGCAAAAAAAATAAAATGAATGTGTCTATGTATATAAATCTGTGTTTTTCTAATGAAAAAATATACAAAATAAGGGTCTTGTCAAACATTTACATAGCTATAATTAGCTAAGCTTAGCTTATTAGCTTCTTTTAGCTTTTTTTATGTGACTAAATCACTGACTGACAATGATTACCACTACAAGGCTGACAGTTTTATATATAAATTTCTAACCTCTTTGAAAAAAAATCTTTTTTAATGGGTGTCTACGTCATAATAACTATTAATATTCCATATTTAAACTCCACGCGATTTTTAGTTTGAGCTACGCGTTGATAGGTCAGTCAGTCAGTCACATTTGACTTTTATAAATTTAGATGATGACAATGAGTCAGATTCATATTTTTTGTTATTAGAATGACATATTATGTGAAATGTACGCATTGTAAGGAAGGAAAAATTATGTTTTTATTTACAATATTCTTTCTTTATCTTTATTGATAATTGACATATTCTAAAAGATTCCAACATACGTACGTCACCCTTGCTCTTGTCACTCAAGTTAGCTAGCAGAAGGAAAATTCGGCATACTAGGCTCGATTAGATTAGTCTAATATGTGATGTCATAGACTTGACACATTGGTAGCTTGGCTAATATTTGAAAAAGAATAATTCAATTGGAATTAATCTATTATAGAACAGTGGTAGGGGGGTGCTATAAAAACTGACAATTGATAAATTCTCAAGGACGTTGGAACCTTGCCTCTTCTTATTGTGTATGTCAAGTAACCTTATCCGTGAAACATAACGTGAAAGTTAAAATGTAAAAAGGACTCCGTCTAGACTGTGTCAACCAATCTAACCTAACTTATCAAACCAAAGTAGCTAAATTCTCATCAACATTTCGGTGACCATTCAAGTTATTTTTGTGAATATGAAGCTTTTTTGTGATATTTAAGTTATTTAGATAAAACTATCATCTATGCCTGTTAAATATTTCAACACCCAAGATAATTCTATTGTAAGTGGACAGCATGACAAATGATAATATTAACCCCACGTTTTTGTATCCCGCATAAGTAATAGGCAAATCAACTCGACGTCACGTTACATCATTTTATCAGGCGGTAAAGCCACCCTTTTACTGTCGATGTGAAATCAATTTTTGCTATCATCTGAGAGTATTCGTATTATAAAACAACGCATGTTGGTAAAATAATGTTTTTATTTAACTCTTCTTGTACCACTTGGGAAAAGGTACATATCCACCACGTTAGATTTTTTGGACTACATGAAATATCAAAGAGGAAATACGTAGTTTGTACTGTAATATTTTTTTTATAGTTAAATAAAAGTTAAAATGTACTTTTTAATGATAATTATAGATTGATATTGAGATGAAGAAACCAAATATATTATATTTACGAATATTAACGTAATATTTTGTACAAGGGAAGTAAAGAATCGATAATTATTAAATTATCAAACATATGTTTAAATCAGTCATATATCTGCTATGCCAGTATAATAACCACTAACCGCTGTCGTAGTTTAGCAACATTCTGGTACATAGATATTATGGATAACTGTAAGTATAATAAAAGGAAATATATTAAAAAAGTAATTTTAGTTTTACCCCACCAAGCAAACAGAGAAGTACCGAAATCTTGTAGGTTCAAGGTTGTAATTTCAGATTATTGAAAGACAATACCAACTTATAAGAGGGCGTCATATGGTGGCTATCATTTATTCAGTAGCTATTCTTACCTTCTTACAATCATATTGAAAAAACAAGACGCACGATATTTTTTTTTAATTGTCAAGTGATTTTTTCAGAATCAGGCCCAATATCTGTTGTAACTGGAAAATAAATACACAATCTATAGTGGCGAAATCCTGGTACATGCCAATACTGTGGAGTTATTTACAGTGGTTGTTTCATGTTAGTCTTTTCGGAATTGATATTAGCAGAGCCGAGTGTTCAAACTTGCTCCGGATATTATGCGGAGATTGGAATGCAAGATTTACACCTGTATACAGTTTTTGTTTTCTATTGTATTCAATAGAAAATGCAATAACACTCTTTTGTTATTACAAAATTGTTATTACAAAAGAGTGGTTTGGAATTTTGTATCCAAATTAAACGGTTTCCTTAAATTTCGAAATTGGAAAATTGCACTATTAAACTTGGCCTTATTACTACTGACATTGAATTCCCAATACTAAACAGGCAGAATAAAAACAGACTTTACATTAAAATTACTATTTTATTATTAATAATACAACTTATTTACAAAATTTAATAATTTAGTAATCTCACAAAATTCGTGTCCTAAGATATAATCAGGTACAATTCACTATCTTTCAAGAGAAATCAATTTTCATGAACTTCTTAACCGGATTAGAGTTTGTATCACGAAAGGAAATTGGAAAAATTAATTTGTCCTATAATCAACAAATCCGAACGCCCGTATTCTGCTCAATCCACCATCTGGCACTATTGTCACTTTGATGTGAGTGATGGTTCCTGAATCACAGTCGAACCAGTGCTCCTCGTGCGCGGACATCTATTGAAAGAAAAAATCTTTGAATAGTGGACACAAATAATTTTTTACTTAGTAAATATTATTAACGATGCACCGAATTAAACATTTCATAAATATGAACTTTGGTCATTTTAAAATATTAAGCATTGATAAGAACAACTGATATTGTCAGCCTCCGAGTAGTTAAGTTTGTATTTAAATGGGTCAATCTGTCTAGAGTCAACATTAGTGTGACTAATAGAAGTTACATTTTTAATTATGTTAGAATAATAGTTAACATATTAAAATTGTTTACCTTGCTTGGATTCAAAACAGTTCTCCAATTACATGTTAATTCTGGGCACCAGTCTTCACCACCAAGGTACATTCCCTCAATTTTAACTGTATCAGGGTAATTTCCTTTAAAATATGCAGTATCTATACACATCTTTTTAATTTGTCCTGGAAATCCAAGCCTGAATATCGCCCATTCTTGACCTATGAAATAAAGAAAAAGGTTATTTTGACTAAAGGAAAGAAATCCAATATTTCTTTGAACTGTGAGACAGAAATATTGTTGTCTGATCTACATGATTTGGATGGGTATTGTGAAATATTGTAATAATCGATTACATTTAGTTGTATTACCGTAGAAGAATATTGTCTTGCTGTTATGGAGATAAACAATTACCTGGCATTTTCAAGGTTCCATCACCATTTGCTTCGATGACTTCAGGTCTGTCAAGTCTCCTGGCAGTCTCCCAACCATCTGCCATCGATTTACTTTTGCCAGGCTTGATCATATTCCACGGATGCCCATAATGCGCATTGGAGAATCCTGTACATATTAAAGTTAATAGATTTCTTCTAATCAGATTAGTAAATCGAATTAATGGCAATCATGTATTAAAAACTGTTAATATCAATAACTTATCTTATTGATTTTATTATATTTACCTTGGCATGTAGCTCCACTCAACAAAGAAACCAAGTCAATTATATGACCTATAGGCGGTGCCTCTGGTCGTGCTTCGCCGTAAACTCTGAACCTTGCAATACCTCCATCTGGATAAATATTGAGTCTAATATGTGTCCATGCTTCATCACTGAGAACCTAAAATAGATTTTTATTTATTTACTGAGTTTTTACTTATCATACAAAAATATTCAATTAGATACGAATTCAACTTCGTAGTTCGAATATAAAATCTGTTTTCTCTCAAATATATATATATTCCATATTCCAGAAATATTCCTTTCAAGCGTATCTCAACAACAATGTCTGAATTTAGATTACCTTTTGAAAGTTGAGCCTCGTCTCCTCATATCCCGGTCGCAATGCTGTAACTGGCACTATCTCCTCCCATTTGTCAGACTTAAGCCGCTCTATCTGGTCCAAGTCGCATCGGCTGCAAGCCGAACCCATTTTTGAATCCCTCTTCGGAATCAGCAATTCCTCTGTTAGTTTGGAAATTGAAATTTATTAAAATACTAATTCGTTTTTCGTTTGGCAAATGTTCGCGTAAAGTAATATATTTCCTTTGATCCTTTTACTTATAAGCATCAATAACCTTTGTAAGATAAAGCACATTATCATAGTTACTTAATGGTTTGCAGGTGCATTTTACTCATTGAAATGAATTGAAGGATTCATATTAAAACTTGGAACATGCTGACCATTGCTTAAACATGCTAACTTTGAGAAGGAGAACTAATTACGTACCTTCTGGAGTCAAACAAGCCGCTCGAATAGAATATTTCGGAGCATAATTTCCAGTGAAGAACCCTGTATCGACTAATAATCCTGTAACAAGAAAAATACAAATTTTACAAACTAACAATACTATTTCTTCTCCAAAGAACATTTTTAATTGATAAAGCATTTTCTCCTTAAATACCTTGTAGCGAAAAAGATTTATGGTAAGTACGTTAAGAAAAATAATGTTAATAATTAGTAACAATTTATCATAGATCTGTAAGTACCTCTAATAATGCATTTGGTTCCCAATTTTATAATACACCAATCGTGTCCAGTGACTCTCTTCCTCCTGGTCTCCCATCCATCCATCCATTTACCGAACTCCGTGTACTTGTCATAGTTAAACACTGGCTGTGAATCTGAGAGTAGATTGTCACATGGTGCGAAGAAATCGTCAGTAGCAAATGCAACTGCTCCACCCGCCTGTGAATTAAGAAATTTGTTTAAAAACTACAATCAAGTCCCACAAGTCCTTATACAAGTCCTTATATACACAAGTCCTTATATAGGTATAATAAGAAAGTCAACTTTATTTTAAAAATTAAATAAGTACTTCATTCGGGTTTTTAAAATTAAATTTCAAAAAATTCAATCTTGTCATCTCAATGTTCCAAACATAAAAATTTAAATAAGTAATAAACAGTAATCCAATTATTTAAAATTAAATAATAGCTAAAATTAAATATTATGTAAATATTATTCAACTTACACCAATACTAGCAAACTCGCTGAAATCTGCGAAAGAAGGTGGTTTCTTTTCGATCATCTTGTCTATTTGAAAACTTAGTGTATATTTTAATTGCAAATAGTTATTAAATTTCCAGTGCTACATAAGATGTACACGAAGAGACTGACTGATCATTAGACAACAGCTCTCTTATATAGTCAGGAGCGGTGGATACAGATAAAAACAATAATAATAACATTGCTCGTGTCAGAGTTTTTGTATTGCGATTATAAATAGGTCGAGTAAGTAAATTTAAAAATTATCTACACAGATTGACATAGTGCTGACTTTTAAGTTGCATAACGGCTTTAATAAAACCAAATAATATTTACGTAAACTTTCGTTGTGATAATATTTCTTAGGTATCTATGGAAAGAGGTGAGATGAGACGAAATCATCATTAACAGCCCATAATGTTGTACTGCTGGGCTTTCCTACATTGAGAATCACAGGAGGAGCTTAGGCCATAAAGCCTAATAAGTAATGCTAACGGCAATATGTAATGTCAACGTATGCCATGCCAACCAACCAATGGCTTGAAAAACCATTTAGGACCAATCATGGTGAAAGTTAAGTTCCTAATAGAAACCAGAGCACTAGAACAGAAAAGAACACATACTAATAACTTAAAGACATTAAATTTATAACTTTAGTTTTCCTAGGAGCGCGTTGAATGATTATATAACGCATTCGGCGATAGGTAAATATAGTTCGGCAATATCTTATAATTAGCTAACATTGTTTTTTCTTCGCTTTGATCTGTAGGTAAAAATATTTTGTATGTTGTTAGTTTAAGTGATATATGATATGAGAAAAAATAGGTTATTTCCTTTTTTATTAATTTCACACCAATACTAAATTCAATTAATTGTTCTGAAGCCTACAAAAGTGATGATTATGTTAGCGTGCTGAATATCACACGCACAACTATGATTGTTACTAATCGATTCTATTTTCGACTCATACATCAATTAACTGTTCAAAAGGCATTTTAATAAGAAAATCAGTTGAAAACTATTCAATAAAACTAAGTTTCAAATATTCATATTGAAGCAATTACCTCAACCTATATAACTAAAACTATATTATTAATGATCTAAGTATTTTTTTAATTAAATGTCGGTGGTATTTATCCACCAATTAAAATTAGTTAAGAACCAACCAACTAATTTATAAATTCTAGAAAATATAATTCAAATATATTATCAATTCGAGTGTTTACAGCTCCTGCGTGAAAATAGGTAAAATATCTTGACAATAATGCGAAAACATTATTTATTAGAAACGGAACTACTGCTAGAAAGAATATAATCCAACAAAGAAATGACCTTCGATGATTCCAATATGATACAGCAAAAAGTATCACTTCCACGGAAATTTACATTCTAAATTTAGCGAAGCAGAATCATGTCAAAGGATATAAAACACATTTTTGTCGCATAAATCCAATATAACCTTGCTTGAAGACAAGATGGTGTACAATATTAGCCATAAGATATAAAAATAATATTAGGATAAGCTATTTGAATTTAGGGCTAGTTGAAATTAAACGAGTTTATTTAATACTGACTTTACCTTTCTTTCCATGTTCAAGAACATAATTAAAAAAAACTTTTTGTGTTAATAGTTGAGATTTAAACACACCAACTGTCAAATCTATAACTTAGAAGTTAATCTCATCACAACAGTGTTTATTTTATAATCTTGATTCGAATATATGTCATTGGTTCTTAGGTCTATAACTACATATTTAGATTAATTATATTTAAATTTGAAATTCCCGGAAGCAAACCACTTTTGAAGCACTCATAAATATTTCTGTGAATTTTAGTTTAATCTTACCCTAATTTTTATTTGATACAAATTACTTATGAGATTCCCAGAACACTTCATTATAAGGTATTTATATATACTAAAGTTTGTTCACTAGGCGTCAAAATAGAATTATCTTTTGTTAATTTAAGTGTAAGTATACGTAGTTGATATAACAATTATATTGACTGTTGGTTGCCCAGTTCATAAGGTTCGATGTGTTTCTGGTTTCATTCGGTTTGAAACGATAAAACATATTGGCACGGCGTTGCAAGGCGGAGACGCGTGATATCAACATTAGATAATGTGATTTGTGTCAATATTCCGAATTGTAATGGCGAGACAGCCAAAATGAGTTATCAATGTGACCGACTCTTACATATTGGTTACTTACTTGGGAGTTAAATGGATGTCCGTAATAACATCTTAACTTTGGACATACAAATTTATCTAATTTACTTATATTATCAATTACTATTACATATTTTATCTAGATACGCGTCCCATTGCGTAACATGTAATTTTCCTATACAAGTTACATTTATCCCAGTTTAATTAATTTAATTTTTTTTAAAATTTAACGATATCAGACCGTCTGAATCTGTAAGTTTTACAAAATTCTCGTAGAGGCTATCTTCCTCACATTTATATAATACTATAGTTAATAGTTAGCATATATAATAGTATTTATTTTATTTTTGAAGCTGCGCCATATAACAATATTTCTCGATTTCTTTCTGGATTGTACAGTTTCACAGTTTAATTTTATTTATTATTTATTAAATAAAAAACAGGCCCTTCCTCCCAGTTCCAGTTTGTTATTCAAAAAACATCCTTAATTAAATCTACATATTATGATTAATCAAAGCATTAGAATTTCTTATAAAATTATCGCCTCGAGTAGTGCAGCTCTCTTTAGATTTTTCCCTTAAAGATTTTGAGAAAAGCGTGTATGTGCGTGTGTTAGTCGGCAACAATAGAAACATAGATATTTTTTTGAATTCCCACAAGTGCAAGCTCTTAATGATGCTTACTTTGGATTAGACAATAAGTATGATTGTGTAACAAAAATATTTCCATGAATGTATGCATAAGTATAAATAAAGTATATATTAGATTTAAATATGCTTTAATATCATCATTGTTTTATTGTTTAGTTTATTAATTTAGAAGCGCGTTATAACGACATTATACTACAAGCTACGTACATTAATTTTGGCTTACTGTCTTGTCTAAATTAGTACCGAAGTTTAATTTTAAAACTAATCTATAACTGTACATTAATAAATAAATAAACAAACGTGATTGGTTAGAACATTGTTAACAAGATATTGTGAAGTATGGTCGAGATAATTTTTTAACGTAGTTAGTTAATTCTTACTTAAACCAAAAAATTCAATTCAATTCTGTATTTTACGTTATATGGTTACATCAAATTTTGATCGAATGGATATTTTGACACTGTGGACCCTGTTGGGTATAGCAAATTTTAGAAGAGAAAGGTCAATGATATAAAGGTGAAAATAAATTACTCAGTACATTTAAGGTAATATCATTAAGCCCTGTGATTTATATTTAAAGCCAAAGCCACACTTATAACCAACAGTATTTGATCAGTGTATACTATGATATTAGTTTAAAATTGTTATTCATTACGGCATTGTATAAATTTTAATCTTTTATTTATAATTGTTTGAATTTCAGTCATATTACATAACTAGATTAATGAATGTTGTTTTATTGAGAATTATTAGAAAAATAGAAGTATTATGTCAATAGGGTATGCCCTAATTGTAATTACGTAGATGTCTATATTGCAACAACTCTATAACAACTAAAAACAATAGAATAAATAAAAATATAAAAAATACAAATTCAAAAATTAATCCGCAAAATTCTATAAAACCAGCCAAAGATCTAAGATGTCAAAGTAGACAAGGTCATTCGTTTAAAATTTCTAATGTTTATAATGTGTAATATCTAAATAATTACTATATCAGGGGCAAAAAAAATCTATGGAATATTTCACAGTTTAAATGACAACGAAACAACGACAATATAAACATATAAACATTTAAAGGATATGTTTACATTATATTAACTTTATATCTCCGCTCAAACGAATTTCTGTTGTGTCAAATATGTAGGTTAAAATGTATGGAAGAATTGGCACTGTTATGAAACTTATTTATATAAATATTTTAGCAATTCACTGTATTGTTCCACATTTGTATCGCATACTCCTCAAGTGGTACCACTAACCTACAGAACTGGCTCAAAGCGGGTGATCTGAGGAATCAACCAGTTACTAATCACAGATTCAGTCACCAGGTCAAAGTCTGGCTCACAACCAATTAAGACATTAAATAACTGATAACCTAACTGACTTTTTGTAATATTGTTCGCGTGAAGATTGCACGCCTGTACCTATAGCGTGAGTTTTAATCGACTATTTTTATCACCTAACCAATTTAGTAGTCCAAATTTAACACAATTAGAAGTTATTTTGGTATTATAGCAAATAACCAAACATAATTATCGAAACTAAGTAGCTATAAGAAATATGCTTACACAAATAATTAAGCTATGACTCGTCAACAAATCAAGCAAGGTTCATATCACAAATACCTACTCCTTAGCCACAACCAGGAAATTTTGCTCACTCATCATCATCAACAACAGCTGTGTACGTCCCATTCCTGGGCCAGTGCCCAGTGCCTTCGTACTTGGGAGAAATACATCTCAATACCTAACATACACGACATTAACTTTTACAATAATATTTTTATCAACATACGTACTTTATTTTTAGAATAAATTCCAAACTATTTTTTTTTACAAACATCTTTACCATATCAAAAAAATTTGTTCATATGTCTCTATTCATGTTCATATGTGTCTATGATTGGCTTACCAGTCTACGTGGATTTGAAGCTATACATTTCTACAAGGTTTGTAGGTAACAATATCATAGTCATCATACAATATCCACCTATACTGGGACACGAAATCGAGGTCTCTGTTTAGTTAGTAGTCCGGGATACCGACCACCCAGCCACAAGGTCATCAAAATTACATAGGGTATTCATAGTAGACTATTTGCATTTTGTTCAATGAAGTACGCCTTAATTTCAGTTTTATATTTTCCACCAGATGTGTATAAATGACATAAGTTCTGTTGATCGTTAACAGTCTTAAGTAATGATCTGTATGGGTACCGTATACATTGTTGTGTTATGGACTGGAATAAGTATTTCTGTCATTTAATATTCTCAATCTGTGTTCGAGACTTTATGCATTAACCAGTTGAAACTACATCAAGCCTGTGAAAGGTCGAATGTTAGTCTCCCTCTCTATTCTTGACATTTTTATAAATATCAACAACATTTGATAGATATACCTAATTATTTTCTCCCATAATTATTATTGTTGAAAAAAATCTATTTTGCGAAGCCGAATTTACCTAGACTGGCACATGATCTAAAATACAAATAGTTTAATGTGAAATTCGTGACCAGGTTTGATTGTGATCGAAAGGGTTATTTCGGTTACGACCCAGCCTATTGGTTTAATGTAGTTTTGGACCAAACTTAAGAGTTTTCTGTACCACGTAGGCTCTACTTACACAAAACCCTATTCTTTCATTTTAATTACGTTTCTTCTCTATATACAGTCCCAATGAATGATTCAAAATCAGTTTGTATGGACAAACTTCACCGACGCATCATGTTTCATATTGTACATTTCCTTCGTCTCAGGAGTTCCAAATATATTGTTTACATTGAATGTCATTTGCAAGTAATAATAACTTATTTAATAACTTTTGTATACTTTATAAATAAATAGTGTCTTAATAATAAATAAATATTACAGAGGTATCAGTAAATTTGCAATCAATACAGTTAGTACAAAAGTTTTGATGATTGTTTGATGTTAATTGCGTTTACTTTTTTCGGGATTATACGAAAGAAATGTACTTTGCAAAGTGAGATCAAGATTATCTTATTCTTTTTGAAATAAATGTGAAAAGCCTACTTTTTAATAAAGGCCGCTGAATATTATTTGCTCTTGTAGATACACAATATCGCTTTCTTTATATAATATAATTTGTGATTTTAGTATTAAACTTTTGTATCCGAAAAAGTTTTTAATAAAGTAGTGAAATTGATATTGCATCACTTTCAATGACACGATCAACACCATGATGATATTTAAATGATAAAAAAAAACCATCCAATAATTGGCCAGGTCGAGGAGGGTTAGGTTAATGAAGAAGCCATTAGACAGTTTTTTAGCTGTCCATACGTATCTTAATATGACTATTACTTAATTAAGTATACCTTAAATAGTCAGTGCAAATATAATTAAAACGTAGCGTTTGTATCTCTATCGTTTTCAAGTCATTAACTCCTTGACTAATAGTAATTTTACTATCACGTCGCGTTAAATTACGTATACACTCGTAATTAATACACATTGTCCAGTGCTAAGAACGATTACTTGGAAGAATATTTTGTATTCTATTTTTGTATTCTTTGAATTCTTATTTTTTAAAATTATCAAACGGACGTAGTTTTTGAATGGGTAGCTTACATAAGATAGAACCACAGAATTGCACTACTCTATGTCTAATGTCTATCTCTAACGACATTAGATTCATTTTAAAAGATCAATCTAAAAGATTTATTGTAAGTATACTGCAGCAGTAAAATATTGTCACGAATTTACGTTCTCAGAGAGTCCATTAATCTTGAAGAAGTCCATCAAACGGCTTAATGATCTTCTCGGTTGACAGTACTCGACACTCAAATCAAAGCAAAATTTTACTATTATTTTATATATTATTAAGTCTTTAAAATGTAAATTCTGTACATTTAGGAGCGTAACAAGTTTACACTTCACCATAGTTGAAGGAAAACGTGAGTTCCGTATACGTAAATCGGAATATCAAAATATAACACACAGTGATAGTGTTTAGTCAATTTAATAGAGAGAACTGCCTTTTTCATTTTATCTTTGACTCCGATAACTAAAATTTATTCAAAGCATCGAAAATAAATAAAAGAAAAGAACGCATACAATTTAAATGATTAATGATAACCAAATCGACACCGATATCAATTTTTAGCTTCAAATAGAATGCATTGCTGTTGACAAAAAGCCATCCATAATTTACTCATACAACACTCAAAAGATATTTAAGTCACACATTGAAATAAACTTTTTAAGTATGAAGTGAGATTAATCAAATGTGTCACGAACGGAGAGTGTACAAAGTTTTAACATTCATTCAATTTTGTGTGAGCATGTTTGGCCAGTGACAGCGCCAAATATTTTTGGAATACTGAAATTTTATTTATGCAACCTTTTTGTCATGTTTGATGTTAAGTATATTCAACATGTACACACAAATGCAAATGATTCACGATACAAATTGCTAGTGCAAACTGAAATTGCCATAAATATCTTATAGAGCTCTAAAAGTGTTCGTTTTTAAATAACAAAAAAAATATTTATCAAATTGTAAATAAATTACGTTAATCATTTCATCGGCATGAATGCTATAACATCACATGGGACTCATAAAACAAGCTCGGCTTTGGGTGCGATGACGCCCCCCGATTATAGCTAAAGGGGATATTTATGTTACACCATTGGGACATGGGGCAATAGTGTTACTGATAACATGTAGCTTCGATAGAAACAAGAAGCAGAGGTCAAATTTTTGGGGACACATGGAATTTTTATATAGTGGAATACTAACAAGTTTTATTATTTGGGATGATAACATGAAACATCTCTTTGGGTCAAATACTCACGCTTACTATGCCAATTAAAATTCCACATATCGTCATATCAATGCGATAACCTTAAATCACAATTGTGTTTTTTCCAATAGTCGTTCATTTACAGGCGACTAGTCATAATAACGGTTATTTATTTATTGAAATTTTTTTTTTATTATGTTGTCTGAATTTTTTGAGCATGGAAAAATTCTAATTTATGCATCTATTTACAATGGCAATTTTAATTAAAGTGATTATGAGTCATTATTAAAAAATAAGGTTTATTTAATAAATTAATAAACAAAATCTTTACATGATCGAAATGTTTTCCATTTCACACATCCTTAAAAGTGCCAGTGAAATGTTTCAATTATCCCATATTTTGGGTGAAAAAAGTCTGATTTAAATGCATAAAAGGGGTTACGAAAGCGCTTCAATGGTCAAACAAATAATTTATGAAGTAATTAAGATGTATGGACCACCCTTAATCATGATTAATATAACGTGTGTTGGTCAAAAAGCCTTTTAATTACCGTGTATTTACAAACGTTCTAATTTTATATAAAAAAAGAGCGAATATCTACGAAAATCTTGGAGCAAAGTGCTCTGAAAATCAGCAAGTATCAACTATATAACATGTATTGGAGACAGCATGGGAGTGGTTTTCAGGTGTAACTGATCTAACTAATAAAACACTGCAGAAAAGAGATCGGAATGGAGGTAGATGGATTAAATAAATACTTGCACACGGTAGAATTCAGGATTGATTTTTAATTTAATCTCTGACAGTAATACTACTTTATGTTTGGGGTAGTGAGAGTTGTCGTCCGTCGTCCTACACCCTAAGCACGGCAGCGCGTTTGGGTGGCTCCCACGTACGCTTTGCACTGGCTGCCACGTCTGAGATTGCCCAAGTATCTATGGGCAATCTCCATCAACACAAAGACCGGGCTGGGCTGCCTGGACGTGACCAGGTGAATTGCGGAACTTAGATCACTCCCGTAAAGTGAAAGAGTTACACGGGAGTTTTAGTAGGTAGAATAGAATTTATCTTTATTGTACACCAGCCAATTTAAGTAGAGAAATACACAAAAAACATTAAACTAATTTTGTACAAAAGGCGACACTATCGCTAAAAGCGAAATCTCTTCCAGGTAGGTAGGTATTATCAGTTCCTTTTTTGAGGTACTCGGTGAGCCCAACACTTGCCAGTGGCGGGTAGGTATTGGATTCCTCTAAGAAAACGAGCTCCAACGTGCTTTGGAAGGAACATTAAATTGTTGGTCCCGGTAGTTTCAACAACCTATTTAATCCACTGAACCGAGTATCTCCCACTCCTCATGTGTTGATCCCATGTAGAAAGACCTGTGCCCAGTGGTGGGAAGTATATAGGCTGTTAATGATGACACAATTTAAAGCTTTATGCAGTTATGATAAGGTTAGTTTGCATGCCAACTGTGTATTCAGTAAACATTTGTTTACAAGTTATGTTGATTTTACTTAACACCTTAGAATTTTAGTTTAGCAAATAACACAAAGAGCGACTGATTTCATTTTGTTTTATTACTGACAATAAACAGATAAGGCGCTGGGCTCTACGTGATAGATATTTGAGGTACGGAGCAGCTTCTGATTGATTATACTGCTACATTTCTTTCTCAACCAAAAACAAACGAATCATAATCAATCGTATATTGGAATTATTACAAATTTCTTAATTAAACCATAGTTACGAAACTACTGTTGCTTTATATGAACGGAGAGAATGGAATCTGGAACAACAAACGCTAGTCCAATTAAACTCAAATAAATTGATTTCTTTGATGCCTATCGTTATACATAAACATAACATATTGACTAAACATTTTGACCTTATCTCTCCCTCAGTTTTCCTACTCAGGAGCATACCTGCTGGTATACGGATTCACTCAATCACTATTTCCACCTCTATTTTACACACAAAGAGATTTCCTGGCACCTTTCTTAGTCACAGCTAGAGCGTGTAATGCTTTAAAGCCTCACTTAGATATTCTCTCGTTCCATACAATATGAGTCTTCTAAATTGTAATGTAAAGGCAGTTATGGGCTGGTAAGCTGGCTAAGGAAGTGTTACTGCATTAGCTATCTAGACTCGCATAGCATTTAGACTCCTATTACTTGCCATATGCGGTATGAGATTATTGGCTTATGATTTACAACAGAATGAACTATCATAGAGTCCTCTGAAAACTCCAAAAAGTAAAAATTGCCATTTAGGGTATTTAAAATACCGAAAGAAATACCCATAAGTGTCTCAGTTATCGTCTTTAATTATCTAAAAAGTCCCGCTTTATCCTGTATCGTTACCGAGTAAACGTTAGCTTATGTAATCCAATTTACACAGAGTGTTACAATAATAAAAGATCTTAAGTATACTGTGATAAGGTTTAGAGGATGCTTGTGTTTATTTCGTAATGTATCCACAAACGATTACGTTACTTCATATTTAAATATAATACTGAGCTAAAGACTAAAGAGTGGATTACATATTGTACAACCCTCGAGAAATTTGTGTTCCCAACTTCCATTAACTAAGTCAATTAATTTCATCGCTTATTTAATCTACAGATTCATAAACTATATAAGTAAGTTGAAAATTAAATACTTTAAGGTTTAGTAGATATTTAAAAGATAAAGTATTTTCCGCAGTATTCGCTGTTATGAAGCTAAGTCTAGAAGGCTTGTTAGTATAAGGGTGTATACAAACGACACGATCACGAGCTACGACAGGGCTTGATCCAACATTAAATGTAATAATATTTTTCCTTGGCAATAGTACAAATGGAATATTAGGTGTGACCTTGTGCTTACGATGACAAAAATTTCTGGTGATCTGCGATTTTCTTGTGCAACTTCATATCTATTGCGATAACATTGTCATATTGATAAATAGTTAATCGGCAATGGAAATATTTAAGTTAAAATGAAAGCTATAGCGATTGATTCAGACTTAGACGCTGAGGGGGCTGGTTGTCCATCCATCTATGATAGACATGACAAACATGCCGCAACAGAATTGTCAACGCCCCACTACTTGTGCCGTGATTTCTATGAACCCGAGCATCACGTAGTATTGAGAGCGTGGGTCTTTTGTTAGGCCTATTGGACATTAAAATTCATTTTCAATTCGTCAAAAAGGTAGTTTATCGTTATCGGTAGATTTAACATTACAAAAGATAACAGTACAGTTAAAATATTGACGACAATTGTGTTCTTTTTATGCTAGATTACCACAATAGGCGATACTGTCGGTGATAGGTCTGTCATGTGCACAGCATTTCCATCGTATGGACGCAGTCTTAGACAATAGCCAGCGTTCCATCTAGCAACTATCAAGAAATAACACTCCTATAATAGTGTGTATGCGTTATGATAAAAACAAGTGTACACTACAAATCATGCAATATGTTGTAGGGCTAGTAAATTTGACGTGCAGTGGCATGTTCTCCCTTAGTAACCATATTTAAGTATTGACAGACAAAATCGTTACTTTGTTGTTTAACGACAAC
The DNA here is from genome assembly GCA_943193645.1 of Acentria ephemerella. Lineage (NCBI taxonomy): Eukaryota > Metazoa > Arthropoda > Insecta > Lepidoptera > Crambidae > Acentria > Acentria ephemerella. The sequence continues at coordinate 2,716,080 of OW971882.1, forward strand.
CACGTTGAGTAACGACAACGGTTTTATTGACCAAAGGGGTCGATGTTACTTCAACTAATTTCCTCCCCTGCCTTCATTAGACTATCGTTGTGCTACTATAGTGTAAATTAAAATGATCTAATATTTATCTGATATAGGAAACTACCTCATAATGAAATGTTAAGTGACAAGGCCATTTCCCTGTCACCCAATTTATCAACACTTAACGAAATTAAATTCCAGTTATATTTTTCTTTTGCGACCAACTTAAAGTGCCTATCCAATTTCAATTCACCAAACAAAAAGTAAATGGTAGAAATATAATTCAGAAGCCGTTCCTTTATACATAATTTATTATTATAGACAAGATTTTCTGGTTGAGTAAACTAACGAAGACTGTAATTTACTAAATTATTATCTTTCCAAAGGTTTTTGACTGCTCATAAAGTAAAATCTAATTATCTTTTAAAAAGGTCCACTCTCCAAATAAATCATAATGAAGTTTGAGAATATGGAGTTAATCTGATTATAAAAAAGAGATTGTTATATTTGAAAACCAGGATTTACGAAACGGTTCACGTGAATCGTTTTTTTAAGTAAGATTTAGGTTGTTTTTTGTCTATATCGCCTTTAAGAAGAATTTGTTTTACGCCAATTAAGATTTATAACCTCGATAATAAAAACAAAATAATCTCTACTAGCCAAGTATTGAGTTTATTTGACTATTACATTTAATCATTAAAATTTTAATTTATAATTCTTAATTTCAGAGCCTGCTTTGATATTTTCTTTTGTATAAAACATATACAAATAACATACATATAATACATACGATATTAAGAATATGCACGACATTCAATAAACTTGTTAGCCGTGTACACGATCTTAATATTTTCAATGATTATTATTCTAAAATTCAATAATTAAAATTTATATACATAATTAAATGCAAAACCACGGTAAATTTTTTACAGTTTAATTTAATAATGTTGAAATGTTATCTATTTCTGTAATTGGTGGACATTTATGTAAGAGTATTTTAAGTAATTGGCTTAGGTTTGAGACCATCTTCGAGTTCAAGGGAGTATTGTAAGAGTAAAAAAGATTGAATAATGTAAAAGGGAAACGTATTGAGCACAACATGAACTAAGTTTGAGTATTAGGCGTATATCAATTTTTATCTAAACGAAAACGACGATGTGCTCGTCGATTGAAAGTGTTTTTTTCTCTATTATTTGGCCTGGTTACTGAGACCTTTAAGCCATATCTTCATTAATGTAGTTTTTATCTATATTTATGACTCCGGGATACTGGTGCAATGTAGCCCTTTGACCCATGGAGTTTTTGGCGACTAATGGTAGGCCCAGCTATTTTGTTAATGATTTAGGAGAAAATTTTTGAAAATGGAAATCAATGTAAGCGATTATGAAAAAATGATACGAAAATGGAATGTTATGATAATGATTACGACGAAATGCTAAGTAAATGAGAATGAAATCATATATAAAGTTTTTAAATAAATGAACTTACCCTACAAATGAATGAATGAAAATGAATGATGTATTCCATATATTGCATGAATTAACGATCCTTTTTGCCATAAAACTACACCAATTTTATGACAAAAACAACACTACAACACAATATATGAAATAAAAGACACAGCAACAAACCGCCCTCCGCCATTACGCGCCAAAAATAAATAATGTCTGAGCGAGAAGATATAGATACACACAATTATACACTCACTCCAAATAAATTAAAATTTGATCTACTCTGTGGTGTACGTACGAACAATTGCTACTTATAAAGATGTGTACTTCGTTTCTAACTTATATAATTATTTATACCAAGAGGTGTCTGGAATTGCGACACGCGCTTATCTCGGGAAAACTTCCAAATGTCGCAGGTGTCATAATTACTGTGAAAATGTAACATCCTCCATAAATACACGAATTTAATCGTTGAATGAAACAATCCCAGACATATTTAAAGATGAAATAACATTATTTATATGAATTTTTAAATGAAATAATACAGGAAACATATCGTAATCGCTTAATATTTTGAAAATAAAAAAAATCCAAATAATCTTACAATTACATATTTGTACTTTATTGGTAATTTAGCCGTGGAATAAACTGGATCAGATAAGCACAGTTGACAGCAAAAGTAAATGATCACTAATGACAGTGCATAACTGTTATTGCCTTCACAATTAGTATTAACACATTGACTGAACTTTATTATCAGTGTATTTACTACTGATGATTATGAGAAACGTCATTAATTTAGGCAGCATTATCTTTAGGAAAATGCAAAATGAAGAATACTTTAAACATTTAAAAATTTGAACTTCAAAATATTCAAGAATAGCTATATATCAAGCGTAATAGGTGCCTATTACATTTTATGTTTCTCCTCAATTTTCATGGGATCCAATCATCATTCAATTTGTGACAGTTGGTCTAGCTCAGGAGGATACTCAGGACGATATCGAATAAAAAGAATATCCAAAATAGCTACACAATTGATAGAGAAATCGGTAAATATACATTCATTAAAAATCATACACGTGGATCATAAAGTCTTTTGAAATAGATTAATATTATAGGTTAGTAGTATTAATTATAATGTGTGATGTTAAGTTGTCAGAACCAGAAGCACTTCAAGGAACCGGTAGGTTGCAGGCAGCGACCCGTGTGAGGTTGTTTGCTTTGTTATGTGCAGTAGTTTACGTTACTTACTCTTCACTTAGTCAAAGTCCTGACAATGAAGGTCACGTGGGTTTTTTAGTGGGTATTGGGCTTCAGTTCATTGAGCGCTACACTGTCAGGGGAGCGGCTCTATAAGCTCGCAGCTCTACAAAAAATAATAATTAAAGACCTAAGTATAATAAATAAAAGTTACTATTGAGTAGCTAATTGATATGATGCTATTGTTATCAAAACGGAATAGCTCATGATCTTCATCTCACTTGATGGTAAGTGTTGATACGCTTCTCAGCCTCAGTGCAAGACCTTTTGTTGTTATATTGCTATAAAAAAATATTACTATGGACTTTGGAATAAGGTAATATATAGCTAGGTGGATTATCTCCTAAAAGCCTACTACTACCAAACTTTCCAAATTGAACAATGATGTTACTAAATGATCTTATTTGTAGTCTTACAAAAATATTCCTGACCGTCTGATCAGGAATATTCTAGGCTCATTACAAGACCAGTGTTCTGATTACATTATAATAAAGGACATAAGAAGAGAGAAACAACATTTTTCCCATTTTAAACGTACAACATTGAAATAAAATTAGTTACTTACAATAAAATTAACAAGGATAAAAGTTAAAATATTCATTGTTATGGAAACATTTACTTGTCAACCACTCTTTCAATGTTATAAATGTAAATTGCACATCTTCTCATAACTTGATGAAATTTGTCAATTTATTATATACATTGACATATTCATTTTTCATTCTATTCCAACAATATATGTGCACTTATCTAATATGTAACTTGAGATGTATTCACCCACACACACGCGCGCGCACACACACACACGCGCACACACACACGCGCACACACACACGCGCACACACACACACACGCGCGCACACACGCACACGAGCGCGCGTGCACACACACACACACACACACACACGCGCGCGGGTGCATACACACACACACACACGCACATTTAAACACACTTAAATTTATAGTGTATTGCTGCATTTTTTTTTCGTGAATCAATTTTATGATTAGTTTTGGCAATGGCAATCATTTTTATTATCAAAATATGCTAGCGAGTAGACCCGCTGCTTGTCTCAAGTCCTTGTAGGTAGTTATGTGTTGGAAGGTTTGCTTTCAAATCAATCTTCTATCGTGCAAATTTTAATAGCCAATTAATGTAAAAACACAAGCAACCCTTCTGCTCAGCTGAAGAATACCAAGAATACTGAGTCTACTCGATATAATGAATAGCGAATAAAAGAGAAAGGTAAACGACCCAAATGATATTTCAAAGGTTCAAACATACTCGACCTCATTTCTCAAAAATTTGATTTGTAAATAAAACCTTGTAAAGGCAAGGTAGGATTAATTCTAAAAATCTATTGATTCAATTTAATGCCGTCGGCTTGAGAGTCTTAGCTAAATGAGATTTGCGACCTCATTATTTAGATCGTATTAATAATTTTTTTAAATATTGATACAGCGTTACCGTATTTCGAAATCCATCTACTTTCTAAAATTATTCTAGTGTCTTCATTGACATCTAGACTTAGACGTAAAATTCAAATTTATTTTAATATATTCGTGTCGAAAATTTTAATCGATTTCTAACTGAATTGAGATATTCTTATAGTTCAACTTTTTCCTAAGGATGGCCGCTTGAATTTGTTTAATTAGTGGCAATTTAATAAATTAAGTAATGGCACATTCGCAGCTTATCTGAATTATGGTTTGAAAAGTTTATAGTAGGTTTCCTAAACAGGACGGGGCATTGTCAGTTTGGGTTTAACACCAACCTTATTGAGTGAGCAAATATAATTAAACAATTTCAACGCTCTTTAAATATGAGCTTTTACTAGTTTTTCACAAAAGACGGCAAAGAAGCGCTTGGCCCGCCTTACGCCATAGTCTATTAACGCTTGTAGCATTTTCTTGAGCACTACTCTCATTGATACGCCGCCTAAATATAAGCATTTACCTTAATCTATTGACACTTTTTTCGTCAGTAGATGATCGTAGCAAATTCTTGAGCACTACCTACGCGTTTTTCGTAGTCTATGTCTACTGACTACTAAAAAAACGCGTTACGGAAACGCAGTGCACAAGAAAGTGTTACTAGTGTCTACTCATGACATTTCCATGAACACTCACGCGTTATTATACCATCTGATGGTCAGCGTTTGCGATTGTCTTTAGACGCCTTTTGTCAACCTTGTTTAAATTAAAAGAAAGTATTACTTCGATAGCATAAGAGACGAGTGCCGTTGTTTATGATGCTCTAAAAGATAGTGACAATTGATAATAACATAATACTTATTGCATTGCTACTACTTATAAATATCAGAATAAAATTTTATACCTCTACTATAACAATAACTAAAATATACAAATATATTCATGGACGTTTCGTAAAGATAATATTGAAAATATTTAACCAATTTATATGTCATCAAATGTACTGATGCTTAACTTAATATCTGCACTTAAAATGTCTCGGCACACCGTGCTCTCCTAACGATATCGTTAAAATACATGTGAACAAAATGCCACAATGAGTGACGTGGGAGAAGCCATCGTTTACAGAACAGTGGCGAAGTAAATATAGTGGACAGAATGTTGGGTTCTTATTTTATTTTAAAACTAAAATATATGGATTAAATTTGCGTTTTGTACGGCTACGGTGGCATGTAAGCATACGGTCCCTGATAGAAAGTGGTAACCGTAACCAATGGATTACTACACCACAATGTGCACCACACGCTTTTGTTGAGCTAATAAAATCTATGTTGGTGAACCCATACATACATAACCTTTGGCATTAGTAACAGCTTCATAAAAATATTTATCAGAGAAATTATATGCTACAAATATTACTTCTGCAATATACCTTTACAATTGTTAGGCTATTTAAATAAGATAATCATCTGGTTTATTCATTCACAAAATTGAAAGAATCATTATTTCAGCACAGCCCTAGCATGGAATTCCTTACTGGCACACGTATTACCTGAAATAATTACCTTTATACAACAAGGGTTTTTTCAGGAGAAGAGTGATAAAGCACCTTTTAGGCCAGCAGCATTGAGATGGTTTAGGCTGTAGGGCTGCGCTGCATCTTATTACTTTCCACCAGGCAGTGTCGAGTTATTTGATGTACTTTTAAATATACAAAAAATAACCACAAATTTCTTTTTAGTATTCATAATTTCCTGACTCACTCGTCTCTCTGATAAAGCGTCTCGATGATAAAGCTAGGACTAACCAAGGTAGATAAAATATTTGGTAGGGCCTATAGTTCCTTGGCAGTAAAAGATAACGTACTGGTCGAGCAGTCTCAATAAACACATTGGGACTGCAGGGAAGCGCCGTCTCGTAAAATGCAGACGTCAGGCATTCGCACAAAGATGCGTCGTGAGAGTTGGCTCATTGAATTCAGACATTTATGTCTGTTTGGAAGACTCCTATAAAGCGCCAAGTGATTTCAAGTTTGTGTACAATATGCTGCAGCTATTGTCTCTGCCAAATTAGTTGAAGACTTATTAAATACGATTTGCCCTGGTTTCGCACGTACAATGTACCTAATGGCAAAAAATGAGAATTATATTTATCTAGGTGCTAAATTTAAAATATTCCGTATCAGTTCAATAAATCTCACTTTTCTTAGTATCATATTAAAAAAAGCTTTTCGTATGATCTTATCTGAAAGAACGCAATAAAATTTATTTCAAATTTGGTGCAGTCTTTATGAAGTGTACACATTTTGGCTTTTCATTGTAGCCCTCGACGCAAAAAAGGGTCGTTATAAGTTTGACGTATCTGGCTGTTTGTAAGTATTTCGGTGTGTCTTTACCGATTTACTGATAATGATGCGGCTTTTAGATGATCTGATTGAGATATAGTTCTATAGATATTTACATAGAGATTTTCTTTAGACTTCTTAAGCAATAATGTATTTATTGTAACTCACTTAAATGTACCATTACAGGATTAGACTGGGTCAATGAAGCTAATTAATAATTATTTATATCTATTTTTAAAAGCATAATATTTGATTAATTTTAGATAATGATTTATTCGTTTAACAATTTATGTACACACAAAGACAATTAAAAGGACACAACAGAATATTAGAGAATTGTATAAAGGTACTGCTAAATAAGCAGTAAGCAGCTACAAGAAATCTCTTCCAGCAGCCAATTATATTAATTTATATAATTAATTGATTCACGTTTTATATTAAAGGGATTGAAATTAGGAGGGATCGAAATGAGTGCTGCAAGGAAATTGTGAGTTCTATATTCAAATATTGTTATAATATACTTTAAATGCCACACAAAAATATTTTTCAAGATTAAGTTATTTCCTTTGCCTATTAACGATCTTTTATCTTTTTATAAAATGAAGTTTGCTTTTTTTCGAAACTTTTATGTTGAGTGTTTTTTATCTTTAATAAGTTTTGTCTCATCAAAAATAGGGTGTGGATTTAGAAGGAAGTGTATAATAAATATGTTCATATAATATATTCGGCAACTTTATATAATTGTTCTTCAAGAAACAGACCGGATGCACCATTTTTTTTAAAAGGAATACTTGGTTTATTAAGTCGTATGATGTACGGTTTCAAAAGTGTTAAGTTCGCGTTTTAAACATAATAAATAATGAAAGCGCTCTTCACTCGTTTGCCATTTCCCTTCCATTCAAGAATAGTACATTTTGATACAAGTGCGGAAAGTATAAAAACTTTTTTATGAAAAACCTCCTTCATGGTTTGGATGTTATATGCAGGAGGGAAAGAAAAAACACTTATGCGGAAAAGAATAACTTTCCGCATAAACACAAATGAAAATGTCTACTTTTTCAGCAAATGTTTAAAAAAATATATTGATGAATTTTTTTGTATGTTAGCTTCGAAATTATCTTTCATTTTGGAGTAACTCCGTAATTTTTACAGAGAAGTAATTTCTCATTTGAATATTAATGGTTGCATATAAAGTTAATGACATTGCCAATGGCCTAGTATGGCTATAGAAAATATGTAGCAATTTTGCCATCAATTTAGTAATTAATATGCAATTTATATAAAGTAATTACTAAGTAATTATAATAATGCCTTTAAGAGAGGGGTTTAATCAAACAAACGCGTATAAATTGACGTGTTTAGTTGTAATTTATACTCCATTGAAATTGTGAGTAGCTGTAGTGGTGACATTAAAAGTTTTAATTATTATTTGCAATTATTAAGTGTTTTAAGGATTCTGTGCTTCGAATGAAAAAAGGGACCCCTAATAGGATCACTTGTTGTTTGTCAAGACACTTATAAAAATAATAATGTGTATCGTTCGTATCGTAATTGAGATTTTAAAAGCCACCATTAATCACTATCATCAACTATCTTTATATTTCCCGTGACTGAACACAGACTTTATATAGGAGAAAGAAGTTTGAGTCTTAATAGTAGGGGTAAAAGTATGTTATTTTTAGTACCGGAAAATTCAAACAATATTTTTTAATGATTAAATATATTTATTTGACTAATATAAAGTCTTTGAATTTGTCCTTTCATTAGAAGGTCATTTATTCCTTTTCGATAGCCAACTGTGTGAAGGCATTTCGTACAGTTTCCTGCGAAAAATCATCACTTTCGTTTCGTCTTTGAATAAAGAATGAACTATAAAGAGGACCTGCTTCTAAGGTTAGTCTGCCTTAGAAGCAGGTCCTCTTCGTAGTTCATTTTTGAAATAGAAGTTTCCAGTACGAAAGTGGTTAAAACATAGACGCACGTTGCGTTTATAAGCCGTATCCTCTTCGATCATAGGATTGATATTTCGAACTATTTCTGTTGCATTAGTTCCAACTTGTAACTCACATATAAAAATTACTTTAATTTCAATGTATCCATCTCAATAAATCTACTTTAGAGTCAAATGTGAAAACAATTGAAAGACGAAGAATCGATTTTAGTCCAGATTGTTGTGTTTAAAAGTTATATTTTTAAATATCACACGTTGTAGGTTTAATTTAAATATAAAGTGGCCAGTACGTTTAAACGGCAATTTCGTGATAGCGGTTGTATAACAATTGGGATCAAAGACTTAATATGCCTTCCAAAGAGAAGGCAACAAATTTTGATCGACCCATTTAGGACCCATGGAGAAAGTTGCTACGTTTTCCATATTAAAACCAGAGCGCTCGAACCCCTACGCCAATGAGCTCTTCAAAAAACCTTAACTCCTATTTAAGACTATATTTATATTTAGCCAAGAGTCTAAATAAGAGCATAATCATGTTTTCAATAAAACTCTTAAGCGACTGTCCAAATTCTTACCTCAAACAGAAATATGAATGCATTTGTAAAAGTTTTAATATACAATATTAGTTTTGTAGGTTCCGTGTTTATACCATCAACAACATGAATATTTCTTTGATATTGAAATTTCAGTTCATGTAATGGATTTTATTATGCCCTCGGACTTCTAAATTGGGTCCCTTTCTGTTTAAACAACTCAAAAGTCAAAGATCTCTTTCAATACAGTTTGACGATATGAGTGTCTGTTATGATTTAAAAAAAAACTTCAAAAGTGACAATGAGATAGACCTGTAGATGATTAAATCAATTAGGAATAATATTTCAGTTGGAATTAGATCCAAACACAAATTTATATTGCCTTACAATAAAATAATAGAAAATATAAATATAAATGTAACTTTTTAATGAAGTAAATAATTTTTAGCTCTCGAAATTCCGATCGATGCGGATAGCGTAGGTTTGAAACTTATTGGAGGAGGCTTGGGGCCTATGTCTACGTTTCTCGGCTGATATGACGATATGTAATTGTTATCTGTACTTACACATATATCTTGAGTAAATTTTATACTAAATTAAATTAGATACATCATCAACATATCTCGTACTCCAATCCTCATTCACTCCTCCAAAAGAGGCCTGAAAGAGTAATTTTTTAGCCATTAAGGTGGAGGTGGCTAGGACAGTATGTCGAGTGCCGCACTAGCTTACTTCACATATGGACTCCTCGACTGCTCATCATCAGATAGGGTCGATTCATTTGCTTAGCTGCTTATTTCTAAAAAAAAACCTAACTCCCTTTTAAATCTATTATAGAAGTATTTAAGTAAAGGTCACCAACCTAGTTAGTCTCTTTATAAAATAAAACAACTGAAATATTAGAAATCTGGGGAGAACTAAATTTATCCAAAGGATCTACCTAAATCAGAAAGGATTGCGCTTATTTGTTTAGGACGTCCACAAGGTTATCCAAACAATGGGTAAAATTTTGAAAGGCTCTGTTGGATGATATTCAAGAAATCAATCTTAATTTATAACGCTTTTAATGTTAAAACATAGACAGGTACTTGTGATCCTAATAACGATAAACATCGTTGGCTAGTATTGTAATAAGTAAGTTCTATTGAAACTTCATTACAGGTATTTTAAAGTCTGCAAAACGGTATGTCTACTGTAGCCCATATTACTTTTATACAAAGCTAAGCAAATGACTCGACACCACCTGATGGTAAGGAGTTGAGGAGTCCACGTGTGAAGATAGCTAGGTACAAATACAGGTACTTATATAGCTGGAGTGAATAAAATCTTGAAACTCTAAAACATACAGCTTAAGGTTTATAATACATTATTAGACACGTCAGGTTAGCCTGTAAAGTGATGAATTGATTAATAGGGTGATATGTATATACATAATTGTATTTATTGTTGGTGTTACAGCATAATCCTTTAGCCAAAGCATTAGAACGCTATCAAGGGAAGTGAGTTATACAAACAGTAGTTCTAAAACTTTTTGCATATTAATACTGATATGAAAATTTTGAAAATTATAAAAATATTAAAGTTATAATGTTAAAAAAAGGATTATGATAAAACTTTAATGCATCAGAAAAAGGAGTAACATTTGTAGCAAAACATAATTATAGTATACATAAATAAAAGATCTTCAATTAAAAACTTTACTTACCTACAGTAAAATATTTTTTTTTTTTTGCTAAACATTTCCATAAATTTATGCAACCTAATTTGCTAAAAAATATTTTCTAGTGAAGTATAACTATATTAATTAATGCAGTTTATTATATAACTCTTGACGAGTTCAGTGATACTAGTAATTCATTTTTAAAAGTATTACTTATTTTGAACAGTAATTATTTTTTCAATATTGTTCAAGATAAGTAATCAAACAGCATTTACAAATTTTCTTATCGTTCTTATAAATATTTTTTTTATTGAATTCACAGTGCATTCTTTATTAGTTAATATTTATTGACTAATGTACAATGAACCAAACAACCCTGTCTAACTCAAAATAGCGAGTACAATATCGAATTCAATAAATTAGCTATAATGTGCACCAATGAAAATTAGAATTATTTATTATGACATTATCAGTAATAATAACATACCGATACCCTAAACTTTGACAACCGCAAGCTCAGACCGATTATTCAAATAGGAAACATGGGTATAACGGCTTTGTTTACACTGTTTAATGGACAAATATTGGTGATCAGAGTACTGTGTGAAACGTGACTGAAGGCACAGGAGCACTTAAGCTCAATCTTGTAAACACGCTCATTTCTCTGTGATCACTATCATTACAATTGGATAAACGAATAATTTTCCTTGTTATAAAAATTAAATTGCCATACTAAATATTTATAAAATGGTGTAGTAATTGAATATAAAGATATAGCTTGTAAACATAGGTAAGCAAGCAACAAGCAAGCAAAGCAAGTCAAGGAAGTACGCAATAGATTAAACACAAAGTAAAAATAAACGAATCATACGAACGTTAATCTACGCTCGTCTATTCGGATCCTTAGTTCTTGACCTGAGAAGAACAGGCAAGAAACGCACTAAGATTTGTCCCTCCTTTCTCACATCATTGAAATTTTATTTTTATTTAAAATCGACCGTCTATAGTAAAGATATTTATATAAAAACAAATGAAAAGCTTTGATTTCACACACCAATTGATTGCTCGAACCAAAATTTAAAAGAAGACTTTGTCATAACACTGTACGGAATATGAGTAGCGAAGAAATTCGCTTAGTCTCAAGGTACTTTTAATAAGGTATTCAATGTATGATATTTGAGCAATGATTGAGATTTCTAGTAGGCCTAGCATGGGACGGGAAGAATATCTCACCGGGGACAGAATAAGTTCTTATGTCTCTGTGTCTTTTCCTTTGGCTAGCATGGCAACATGGAGAGACTGGTCGACAGTGACGCTTTCAATACTTAAACGAAGTTACAACGATGTGATCATGAACATGTTACCCCAAAGCAAGATACATTGCGATTTCCAATTTTCAATTCTTTCCAAAACTCCATAATATATTATTCGTTTGTCGATACACTAGTGTAGTTAAAACAAGAGCTTAGAATAGTCTAGAATTGAGGGAAGAATTTGCATATGCTTAAACATTATTCATTAATAAATCAACGCAAAAACTGAGCAAACAAAAAAAAAGTTTGACATACTTTGAACTGCCTCTGTGGTGGCTATGACCACTTACTTCATATCTAATGCTCCGGGTTTAAATTTCCAATGGGCGCAGAAATTTTCTGCTCGATTAGGTTAGTGGTAGGACATATTCTTATTTCTTATTTCGCTAGCTACTACCATAACCTAAGTCAGCTATCATAACAATAACGCTTAAAGCATTGTTCTGCTCCGGCAGTTGGAGGTACGATGGCCAGTTCTTCTGTGGTTCAGGAATTCGGATGGAGTTCTCTTCCATCTACGTCTTTTACTTACCATCAGGTGAGACGAATGTCATGAGCTAACCCGTTTAAAATAATATATAATTAAAACTCATATTGAGCCTCTAAAGATAAGAACTCTGCCCTTTTAGTGTTTTCGTTCAGAAAAAAGAAATACTTTAATGTCCCTTACTTCGCGTAAAAAATTCTTTTGACTTGACTGTCCCGGAGAATTAAGATTGATGAATTGCTATGTTATTTTAACTCCGGTTCTTAGCAGAGAATTTTTATTCCGCTCTATTTTGCAATGAAAATATTCAGAGTGCCATTTCATCGTTAAGTTATTTTCTCTGAGTATTATCTGGCTGTAATCGTATTGTCTTTTCCGAAGTTTCCATGCCATTCCATTGGTCAGGCAATTGTTCTAATTTATCTTCTTTTAAAATGGCAATGCCCTATTTTCTATAATAACAATTCTGCGAGCCAGAACGCAATGGTTTGCTTCGTGTATTTTTCTAATTGTTTATGATATCCAATTGTACACTAAAAATATTTTTAATTTGATTTACATCAACTTTTCCATCATTCATAAAGTGTAGTGGTAATGATAGTTCAATGAAAACATTAGCTACTTATCTTATCTTGAGGTCATGAAAGATATAACAGTGAAATTCGAGCCTTTGAAATCTTTTGTATCCAAAAGTTCATATCTATACTAGTTCCTAGGAATCTTATGGAATTATAATTAGTTATAATGTAAATAAATTATATTTGTTCGGTAATCTTACAATATTTCTGGAACTGGCGTATTGATTTTCCTAAATTAATTTTGCATCATAAATTGAACTATTTTGAGAATTACGCAATATTGCAAAGCTGCTTTGGAAAAAGGAAACAACTTACACAAACGAAAAAAACATCTCGCTACAGAAGCGTAAAAGGTAAAATGTCCGCTAGCTCTGCAAGAGTCGTCGCTAATTGCGCTCGTGGTCATTAACCCGAAACCTGCGAGTTGAATTTAAATAAAATAAAATTTGAATTCCCGATCCGTGTACGCGCTACATCCATCTGTGGCTGTTTTTGCATTAACTTAACCCAATTTAATTTTACCCGGAGCACGGGTAAATAGGTTTCGTGAAAGCAGCATGTGAGTTGTAAATGCACGAGCCAGAAATGTGAACTGTTTGGGATGGATGGCAAATTAGCTTGCATTGTGTGCAGTGGCATATTTCGTTCACGTGCTTTTATCTTCATGGAAACAAAAATAAAGCTCATAAAAATATCTCAGAATATTCCTTTGATACAGTATTTTTTTGTACTCCGAGCTGAGTAGTCCCGCCAAGAATTCTTAAGAATCTAACTCCCTGCGTGTTCTAATTGAAGAGTTCTTAGATTCTTCAGAATTTAAAGTTAGTGAGTTCATAAGAATTCTTGTAATCCGTTTTCAAGTTCTTTTAAATATTGAACAAGGTACGTAGGGGGAATATGATCAGAAGGTTAATATGGTACCTTTCCCATTAGTTTAACGTTTCTTTTTCCGTAATTTCCTAAATATTTCCAAAGATTAAATGCCATAATACATTAATAATGCCTGTGTGAGGCAAAGCCAAGTCGACCATATTACTACTGTAATAAGATTCGTCTGTTCCATCAATTGTGATAATCATCATCGCATTTCGATGACACCGTATACTCAACAAAATACTAGTTTAGTATTAGCCTAAACCAAGGGTATTGTCAACGTACCTATTCCTCAAGATATTTTTTTTTTCTGGAAGTACTTACATTAAATTATATAATACTTATCTTGAGGTTCTTTTGATTATATTCATCACTCATCATATACATAAATGAAAAGTACTGTTATTGTCTGGTTAGGTACTTCTTAAAAGTATTATCTTTACAAATTAAGTCAAATATCGCGTGAGCTACTGCTGTTGACTTGTATCTAATTTTGGACTATAGGATACATTTGTAAGAGAACAATTTAATATAAAATTAAATGTTCTCTTTTTGAAAATGAAACTGATTCTTCCAACATCCATATTATTATTATCTATAGGTTCTCTGACCCGTATAAATTTAAATATTCTATTGTAACTTTTATTCTTAAACTTAAAAAATCTTAGATATTTAAAGTAATGTGAGTGATAATATATAGTATTAGTAAAATTTAACTAATAATTAATAGTGTAATGAAATTTCAAACACGTGTTACAATCACTCAGATATCTTAAGTTAAACCTATGTTTCCAAATGTATCTGTTTTGAAATATTGTTTTTCTGTACCCTCTTTTTTGTCTCGATAAATATCATTGTTCAATTTAGTTGCTCTCTCTATCTATCTCTCTAGTATTGTTAGTTACAAAGCCAGCAGGCAATGAACGTTTTATTATTTTAATTTACAAACTTTAACCAATAGTTAAATAAGTGAATAAAATTTGTTGCTCATATGTGGAATATTTTTTATTAAGAGTACAATTTATTATAACAGTTTGTAAGACTGTTAAAAATAAGACAAATTTTACAGAAGGCTTACAATTAAAAATGAAATGGAATGTCACGAAGACAATACGAAAGGGGAAAATCGAAATAATAGATACCCACCGCAGGTAGTAAGTGGCTTCTTATTTTAAGACGTGACATCGTGACGTGAGCTTTTTCTTACAGAAAAAAGGGACAGCTATTTTGGGTTTTCCAGTATTATTAGTGTCTTATTTTGACAATGAAATATAGGTATTATTTTATCTACATTAATATTATAAAGGTAAAGAGTTTGGTTGGTTAAACGCGGTATACTCAGAAACTACAAATTCATTTAATAAAAATCCTTTATGTATTCATAGTCCATTTATCGAGAAAGGCTATATTCTATATAACAACACGCTACGACTAATAGAAGCAGAGCAACAATGAAAAATGCAAACAAAATTGGGAGAAAAAATATATTTTTCAGAGATTTCGTTGCGTGCGCGACATAAAAGGTTAAAATTTACGCAAAAATCATGTATTCTGAAATCATGCCTCCTTTCCTAAAAAAGTCCACAGCAGCATATGTCTATTTTTTAAGGTTGACACTATTACCTTTTTTGGTAATCAGATTTATTATAAACATTATTTGAATCCTTAACCAAATAAATACTCAAGTTAAATCATGTAACCTACGTAAGAGATGTTGTAATCTTCCCTCTTTCTCGATGTTGTAATCTTTATTTAAATAGGCATTTTAGTTAGGAGATAAAAAGCAATGTTTGTTTAATAGTTACTTTTATTACATATAAGATGATATTTAATGATATAAATATACGAAAAAAGTCCAAACCATGAATTTGGACATTACAAAGTGATACTTTTCTGGTCTCTTATTTTAAAAAGTATTAAAATGAACTTCCAGATTTTGACATTTTTAATTTAATCAAAATAAAAAAAAAAAATTTCAAAAGATTGTCCAACGAACAGACCAGGGATATCATTGTTATACGAAAATAGGCATAATATTTATATTCCCTGTTACTGAGTGCCCTTTCTTACCTCTCTCGGTGAGTGAGTTTTGCCTATTAAAGTTCTGATATTACAATTAGCATTACAACATTGTTTACTTTAACTTTTTACCAAATATAAACCAATCTAGACAGATTAAAATAACACATTCAAATGTGAACGTGATACAATTCGTTAAAAATTAATGGTAGTAATTTATGATGGCCATATCTTTATTTTATATCGTAAATCAACGGCTGAAAGGTAAACCCAAAAATGCCGCTTCAGTCGAAAATCAATTGAACGGTTATTGAGTGAGTAACGTTTAAAGGGTGTGAATATTAAAGTCATTTCACTTAGGTTTTTTTGGGCTATTTTACTTAACACGAGCAGAAAATTGAATGTTGGAAGAATAGCGTGCAGACAACAAAGTGAAAAAAGCACAGTTGCTTTCAGAGATCTAATTCTCTCTGCCGCTATGATGGGTAGTGGTCTTATTGCTTTTATTGTTGGAACATGGGTTGTGGATTGTCTGCCTGAAATTTAAAACTACCAGAAATATTGAATCTTCAACAATAGTATAAATACGAATAGTATAAACACGTCATACAAATATGTATTTTATATGTATATGTATTCATATTTTTAAATGTAATTTTATTTATTTGTTTTTTTTTTCTTTTATAAGATTTGATATAATTTTAGCGCTAAACGACCTAACTTTTGTACTAACTCAAATATTTTATAGCAAAGATTTTAAGTTCATTCTAAATATAAAACTTTGCCCTGAACTCCAAACGCATTTTGAACAAAAATTTTATAATTGAATAAGGGATACTAGAAAAGTTTTTTCAGTGCAACCAGATGTGGCCGGTACGGTAACAAGATTTCAGATTTGTTCTGTAAGCAGACGGTTTTAATGAAGAACAGTACTTGTGACAAGTTTATTTCGAGCGTTTCGTGAAGATCATTTTCATGGTCTGTTTGTTAGGATTTGTATCTGATATAAGATAAGACTAGACGAGAAGATAAAATAATAAATAAAAGCATAATAATAATAATAATTTGGATGTCACCATTCCCTTCGATGAAAACCTCGTGAAAGCCGAATCAGATAAAAAGATCAAGTATCTGAACTTGGCACACGAGGTTACTGATATGTGGAGGGTGACATCCACTGAGATCATACCAGTCGTAGTTTCAACCAATGGTCTCGTCCCAACTTCTCTTCGCGACCATCTGAAGAGATTGGGACTGGGTGATGGACCAATGATTGCGAGGCTCCAGCGGGTAGTCTTACTCGATAATGCTAGAATTGTCCGCCGATTCCTCTCTCTGTCGTCCTGACCCTCGGCCGTCTGGCCTCCTCTGTCGAGGGGTATTCTCCCATTCCTCGAGCCGTCGAGGGATTGGGAAGATTTAAAATTAATGTAAAATAATAATTTTATATATATAAGCTAAGATAAAATATTCATACACTGCCGTTACCGTCTAAAGTTTTAACAGTGTTCTTAAATTAACAGTGCACAGCCGGTCAGAATAATAGTATAATATTATTCTACAATATATCACATATTCACAAAGCAACTTTCACCTTGGTTAGTCTTTGGATGGGTTAATCAAAGTTGTCTCGAGTTGCAACTACGTGATGGTGTTCTGGCCCAAACCCCTTTTTAGTATCTCCTGTCAATTATGTTAAAGATAATTTAAAAGCTTAGAATAAAAATTATATATACGGAATGCAATAATTTTTCCAAGGAGACGAAGATCATGAAAAAAGGTCAGATCTTTAAGAAAATAAAAACCAAAGAAGGAAAATAATTGTATTATTTATTTTAATATAGGCAAATAACATTTTAAATTTAATAGAAAACAATTGTCAATCGCTTGGATTTTTTGTCAAATTAAATAACCATTATATAAAGGATGTTTCAGAATGTTTTTCGTTTTTGATTTGACCAATACGTGCGAACTGCCGGTCGCAGGGGGAGGGGAGTGGTCTCAAACGCTTGGCCGGCTTGTTAAGTTTTGTAGCCATGGATCATTTCACGGGACCACAGTGCGCGTTTTGCGTGCGAGCTTTGTATAAAAACAACGATTCCTATATTATTGTACGTCGTCTCTACAGGATACATCTGGTTCTCCGACGAATCGAATTTTCACATCAACGGGCACGTGAATAAACAAAATTGCAGATATTGGGCCTCTGAGAAAACGCTAGAACTGCATCAGAAACCCTTGAACTCGCCAAAAGTTGTTGTTTGGGCTGCCATATCAAGTCAAGGAATTGAGGGGCCTTATTTTTTTGAAGATGACCGAGGTCGAACTCAGACCGTTAATTCTGATCGATATTGCCATATTAGCCGGACTTATTTATCTACAGAAATGCAAAACCAGCGTGGCTACAACCGCAACACCTTTTTCCAGCAAGATGGAGCCACTTCTCATGTTGCAAATGACGCATTAGCTGCTCTTCACGATTTATTCCCTGGAAGAGTGATAAGTCGCCGAGGAGACAACAACTGGCCACCGAGGAGCCCTGATTTAACGCCTGCTGATTTTTTCCTATGGGGCTACATTAAAAGCAAAGTTTACAATCCATTACCACCCAACCTGAATGTTTTGAAGCAAAGAATCATTCAAGAAATAAACTCTGTTCCAAGAGCGATGCTCCAGCGAGAGATTGAAAATTTTAGTTCCAGGTTAAATGAGTGTGAAAAAGTGAATGGTGCGCATTTGCAATCGGTTGTTTTTCGTAAGTAAACTTCAAGTATTTATCTCTTATTCAACAATAAATAAAACGAGTTTTAATTGATATTGTTGTTTTTTATTTAACATCTAAAAACGAAAAACATTCTGACACACCCTTTATTACCTCAAAGATCTGTGGTCATCATGACGTTAAATTAAATAAATATTATTATTAAATGTTGCATGACTATTCGATGTTGTAAGCGCAATCATCCAAAGAGAGCGTTACTCCAAAACGGATATTACTTACAGAGATCCGAATGATTAAACAACACTATATACAGTCTTAAGTTACTTACAGACTACACTAAAAATACAAAACCATTTCAATTTAAGTTATTATTCAAATTAAAATTATTTTTTGAAGTCAGTGCTTCACTTTCGATTGCTTCCAGAAACATGATGTTGTTGATGGGTGAACGTAAGTATAGTAACTAGCCTGTCTGTTTGTTGTTTGCCAAAAATACTCGAAAAGCTTAATCGGTGTCTTTAAAATTTTCGGGTTGCCCTCTATTCCTGGGACTAGATCATCGGATCGCAATTTGTTTACAATGGAACTATCTTAGGAGTATACCTAAGAATTTTGTACATTGGTTCACAATTTACAAAAAATTGGTAAACACGTATACAAAAAATTATATACAATGGAACATAGAATCTCCTCGTTTCTGTATTCGGTTAAAAACACATTTATAAAGTTCCAGTAAATTTATTCTTTTTCTTACTTTCATGGTGATAAATATTATACCTTTGAAATTACTGTTTTAAAATTAATAATCTCACGTTTTAAGTCTATAATAGCCTTAAGCACGACCCTTACTTCACAAGTACCATAATTAAGCTTTGAACACTATGAAACTTTAACTTCTTTCAAAGCACGAATGTCAAAGGAAATTGCAGAGTAAATAACCGTCGATAATAAACTTAATATGCGGAGTTTCGCTTTAAGAAGCTTCACAAATTTCATAATGAAGACGCTGATGCTGCAGCACCTTTTTCAACTTGCAAAGTTACGTTTGACATTATTAAGACACAGATGAAGAAAAAGACAACGCGATCACTAACTATAGGTAAGGTGAGAGATGTATCTACAATAGAAAGCTGCAGGTAAAATATAGATCTAGGCTCTCTGGCTAAGTAGACTGAGTTCTGACTCTCTAGCTAAGTAGACTGAGTTCTGAGTACTTTAACAGACGGTCTTACACAACAAAGTTATAATTTTTTCTATGTATGCAATATACTGGTATAATATATCTGTGCTATTAAGGTACTTTATAAATAAAATAAAATAAATATTGTCATTTGTTATTAAACTTTTTCATATAGTTTGTGAATCGTAAATTATTCTTTAGATGTTGCTGTCATCAAAACCCAATATTTTCAGCAAAAATCTACCCGATATTCCCCCTGATGTTTGATCTTATTTCTGTGTAAGATCGTTAAAATAATGGTGGTCACACTTCCACTTTCATCGTAAAGCCTCTTATTATACCTTTATAAAATCAGCTTTTGAAGTTTTTCCCATTAACTAATTATGAACAGACTTGATAAAAACACGAATCGAATTAGGAAAAAATGAACGATCGAGGAACAAGATAAATTATTTCTTAACAAAAGTTCTGGCCTTGGTCGTAGAATTTCTATTTCTAGAAAATAGTTTCAATTCAACTCATAATTGAAACTATTTTCTAGAAATTTATGAAAAGATTACCAAGGCATTTTGCGTTATGTTCCACGAAGCAAGGGTACTTAATGCCTGCATGTAGGCACTATTATTAATAGAACCTACGGCTTAAATATTGGTGAATTGGAAATAGAGAAAAATAAAAGACATTAATACGATTATCTTGATATTTATAAATCTAATTCAGATATATAGGTCTCCGTTCAAATAAAATCATCATATAATTAATACTCATACAAAAACTAATCTCATGATGATTCTCGCTACGAAAGAAAGAATGAATGCGGTTTTTATTTAGTTAAGGGGAGTTTTTATCGCACAATAGGCGGTTTTTATTATTCATTCAAATGCTAATGTTTATATAATAAAATCATTGGAATAAGGCAGTTTGGGAAAAATATTACAAAGTTACTGCTAATTTCTACATTGAATTTTTTTCGAGCTATACTACCATAGACAAATGACAAGGAAAAAGCAGAAGAAGAACATAGGAAATTTTTTTTAACTTTTCCGTTTCGCTTTCTGTCCTTCCAAGATAATGGCTGAAAATTATGAATAAAAAATTCTGATTTCACTACGCACATGAAGATTATGTAAAGTAGTAGAAAAAAATGTATAATACTAACTAATAATAAAGAAATATACTAAAACTAGATAATAAAGAAATATACTGTGCTTATAAATATAAGATATACACCAAACAAATATCCATGAGTTGTGAAAAAATATCTGCCCTTACCGGGATTCCAATCCGGGTACTCTGCCTAAGAAGACAGGGGTCCCACTCTTCCAGACGGCCGACATTGGTATTAGGATGGTACGTCTTAGTTACGTTTTAATTCATAACTGTCATTTATTTTCTACTACTTCGTTCGTAATTTGTTTTTCGATTGTGTTGTCAACGTTTAATATAACATAACCAAAGCATCCACACCGAAGTTAGTCGTGCAAATAGAAGTTACTGGCACATACGATTTACGCTGACTCATAAATAAGTAGTTAACTTTCAAGGGGGTTCATGGGTATTAAAACTGCTTACAGTATACTCTTGTGTGACATAGGCAGGTGTGGCGGAGAAACTGCTGTTATTGGAATTTGACTAACAATCTAAAATTCATGTATGTTATAATGTATTTTAAATTTTATTCCAAACATGTTTAGAGACTATATTTACACTTTTGAGAACGGAATGCGAACTCACTACATTTAAAAATTCATTTATTATTCCTTGAACATTGTATCAGTCACGTTATGTATTTAAAGGTATCCAAATTGGTAATAGAAAAATGACAGTTTTCAATCTTAAAATGTATTTTCTTATAAATTAAAATCTTCTAAATGACAATTAGATAGATTCCCATACTATTTCCCCTATTGTCCCTATTTTTCTTAATCATCTATAAAAGAAGAATTTAATATTTCCTAATTGAACGATTACTAAACATAAATACTATCAAGGTGATATAACCTATAATTGAGTAATGACCTCAATTCTCGGTGCCACGGGTCAAAAAAATATTACAGTTGTTCAAATTAATTGTCTGAAGAAGTTAGATAATCGAAAGCGAAAATTAAAGAACAAAACTTCGACTGCAACCCCATTAAGTACAGCTATATGTAACAGGCAAGATGCTAGTCCTGTGTTATTAAGAGACCGCGTATCGACTTTCGTGCTTTGCATAAATTTGCATGGGAAGATGTACAATGAACCCACGAAGTTTTTTAGCAGTTTTTATCTAAATTTGATCTTGTATACCCAAAAGTAATTGAGTATAATGTAGAAAATAGCATAAATAAATTTTAAGACGTTATTTTACAATATAATAACATTAAATAGTTGCAATCCAAAAAGATTTCTTTTCACGTTTACAGGTCGCACTGGTTTAAGTACTTTTTAAAAGAGTAATATATTTCTTTTAGTTATAAATTTCCCTTTCTGTCAAATTGGTTTATGCTAACATATACGAATATCTCTATGATTATTTTTTATTTTCTTTCAAGTTTTGCGTTCGTGCTATTGCGATTTTCCGTTTAAAACTGTACTGATACACGTTCTTGTTGATTTGCAAGCTTTTCTGAGGAGAATTGAATTTATCTAACGTCATATTAATGAAGATTATTAAAGTCTAATTTTTGAAAAAAATCAGTTGTATACCGATTTATTTCAAAATTTCAAATACAGTACGGACTGGCTGGTTTCATAAAATATAAATTATATAATTTTTGAATTTATATTTTTTATATTTTTATATGCGCTATTGTTTTTAGTCGTTCAATATACACGTTGTAAGTGACACATGGTGTTTTATTCCCAACACAATATTTGTTTGACAATAATAAAAAAGCAGGATTGAAGTCGGTAGATCCATTGGTACCATCATAATATCGTTTCATTTTTTCAAATGTATTATTTTATGTTTTGAAAATATAAAACAATATTATGGTGTTGCGACCTATCTCGCAATAATTCCTCTTTACATAATGTAAATTTCTTGTTTGCAACAATTAGCATGCATCGTCTAAACAACGTTTATAATTTATGTCCTGGAGAGCGAAACTCTCACAAGTGTATGATAATCTTAAATATAAGATGTTAGAACATGCATTAACACACCGTATTGCTATATTTATATATTTTCTAGTACCTTTATTTAATGAGAAAAATCAATAACCAGCAAAAGACAAATTCAACCACCGCAAACATCCAAAGCAAAATGTTTACAGTGCGTAAATACTGCAAAATTTATCAAAGATTATTGTGCAAATACGAATTACTTGTGAACGATAATCTTAAATGCGTACAAATTCACTTACTTTGTAGTTTCTATCCTAAATTCATTTGAATTTCAGCGCCTGTACCAAACAGGATTAGTGTTCCGAATCTGAATATTCTCAAATCTGAATTTTGTTTTGAATTTGGAGTTCCGAAATTCAAAACAAAATACAGATTTGATACTAAATAATAAAATCCTTCCAAATTTGATACTTAACCATAATTTGTGTACCGTGCTTAAAGCATTAATATATTTGACTTTTCAAAAATATACAGAACGAAGTTGTAATTATTACTATCTCCCTTTAATTCAAATGCTATTGTTATGTATACGCAGTATTGTATTTTAACAACGTTTACGACTATTTAAAAATAAGTGAATATTATTTTTTAAATTATGTTATTTATATTGAAATAGCATTACTTCTTTAGTCATTGATGAATAAGAGTGTTTTGACTAAAGTGTGTAATAAATTATAAGATTTAATAAGTTTAGTTTTCTAAAAAGCTCTTCAAGGACGTTGTATTCCAGAAATAAGACATTTTAAAGTACTTTTCTTGCTTATTGTACTTATACATCGCTTGGTTATGCGGAAAACACGATACCCCCTCCGGTACATTACTGAGTAATGTATCATAAAATTTATCAAGCATTCTGTGGTAATAACGCGAGTATAATGTCACCAATCTGAAGGGAAAGAAAAAATGAATCTCCATTTGAAGCTGTTTCACAGCATAAAAAGTCTTATCGCTGTTGGTTAAGGTATACATTATGGAATAACTTCAACTACCATCAAAAATATAATTTTCTATGACCGATTGAAGACGACTAATCATGGAACAAAATAATTAATGATTTTATATAAAGCATTAAAGAATAGGTAAAAAAATCTTTTGAGTTTTAGGATTTTGAAAAGATTCAGCTCAAAATTTACTTTTCGATATATTTTTATAAGAGCTCGCTGGCATATTGGTTCACCAGCTCCTAATAAGAGATAAAGATCTAAAACTGAACCTTTTTATTTAACAGTACTTTGAATCTGAACGGTCTGGGAGAGACGGCTATAAAAAAATGACACTCTTTTCAAATTTTATAACTCAACTTTGATTTATTAGCAAACAGAAAATAGTTTTAAAATTCTACAACAAACATCAAAGTAAACTTTATGAAAGCCAATATGAAATATCACAACTTCCAGTTTGAAAACCTATAGTGGCGTTTGACCGATTTAAAACCTGGATACCGAGTTTCCTTGTTCTTGTGGTGCCATCAATATTTCAGTTATTTTAGGTGTGCTCTGAATAATTTATTCGTTTGAACACGCAAAGCGATCCAGCATGATTAATAATTATTTTAAAATAAGAAAATAACAGCTGTTGAAAATACAAAACAAACTTCAGACTTTTCTTAGTTATAATTATATTAAATTTGTTTTATAAACGCTGATAGTTAAACCGGAACAAAATTTTATGTCATTTTAATATCACGTTTGTGAGTGAAATTAAACACTTTTAATTGCGTTTTTACTAAGGATAAAGTGTGTATCGAAATATGTAAAAATGTTTCTGCCTTATTCCAAATATAGATTGAAGTTAGTTCTGGCTTAAAACTGATGTCATCTCTATCTTCCCTGTATATAAAAAAATAGAAAGGCTACGTTGAACCAAGAATAAGTTTGAAGGTTGTTAATTTTGTTTTACTGTTTTTAGTGATAACTGGATCATTTCAACTCATACTGACAACTTTTCAAAATGAAAACTGGACGTAGAATGACAATTTTTCGTAATGAAGTATTTTTCATTTTAACTTAAATGATATATGAGAAGTAACAAACTATTTCTTAAACAATTTAATATTAGTGTTCATTATTCCTTACCACTAAAAAAGCCTAAAAAAAATACTTTTTACTTCAACAATGGTTATCATTATTATATTGACATTGACTAAGTGCAGTAGATATATCTCTTTCTCTCTCTGATCTCTGAAAAGGATAGAAATATGATCATCAGCTTTCCAATGACATTTATGTCAAAATTTACTAAACACAATTGTAATATATGCTATCGGATTTGCGGTTCTAATATATGCTAACTGACTGCAGTGTCTTGGTAATATGCTATTGATTTTATTAACTTTCATTGAATAAAAGAATTTGACAGCTATTTTTTTTGCATTCATTTTGATAGAACAAAATACAACGAGTTTAAATTTAGAACTGTCTAAATTTAAATTTAGAATCACGCTCAACGTCTTCTTCGAAGCTTTGCTCAGTCACATTAGTGACAGATGTTCGCAAAATGGGAGGCGGGTGCTTATAATATCAAGGGTTGGCTACTACTACCTAACTGTATATCCAGAATTGGCTAATTGCAAGAGCTTTATCATTCAAAAAAGAATCTTAAGACATTATAACCTGAGTCCTTTAGATTCGCTCATATAATTATAGCCTTAACATGAACAGAAGAGTTCATGTTGTATTTAATCGAAAATGTCAGATACTCGAAAATCGATATATAAAATTTAATCTATTAGAAATTATAATACGAACTGTTACACTGGCTACTAAGTTTCATAAAAAAAATATTTTGTCCACAGAGTATTTATTTATATAATAATATATTATTTAAGAGAGCTCTAGCTGAGGCTAACCGACAGGCAGAAAACAGGTCCGTTGGTGGGCAGCAATTTGACAATTTGAACAGCTGCTGCATAAAAACAGCAAAAAGTGGGTTTTTATAAAATAATATTGGTGATTGCAAAAATTAATACAGTATATGTGTGTGTACAATTAATTGGCCCTCAGCCAGCAATATTTGTATAATTATTTCTGCTATATACACACATTCATTTTCGATAAAGTGAATAAAAAACTCTTTTGTTCATGATAATTGTGTGAGTGAATCTAAAGAATTTAACTAATAATGTCTTAAGGTTCTTATTTGAATGATGATATTCACAAAATTAGCTAATTCTGAACACAGATTTAGTGAACAGCCAACCCTTTATAGTTACATACATCACGTGAATATTTATTTTGTCATTCTTGTTCCTGCTTGTTGTCTAGGGAAAAGAAAGTCATAATCATAACATTTTTGATAAATTTTAATGGGAAAGTATATTTAAAATGAAAAAGTAGATTGAAATACAACTTTTTATTAAAAATTAATTGAAACATCCATTTTATATCGACACGGGAACATTTAATATATTTATTATGCAATTCAAATTAAATTTACACATACATTTGTGTAAAAACATAAATTTATAGAGATTTACATTCCGATTGTAATTAAATGTTATATTGTTTATATTATTTAAATAATATAACATTTAATACAATCGGAGAGGTTGGTCTTCAATTTTAAATAAACCACAATAAGCATGTATTTTAGAGCTTAATCACTAATTGTTCCTCATTTACAGATCCAAATTTAAATTATATTTGTAATTATTTACAATAACCTTCATGCTCTATCATTAGTGTTAATATAAGTTTAATAGTTTAGTTACATACAATTTTAGTTTTAATTTGTTCACAACAAAATTTACTAAACAATCAGAAATCTATATTATTATTTAATTTAAATAAATAGGAGTTATTTATTTATCTAAATAAATGGCAGTAACGATTATGCAAAGTTAAATAAATTACAACATGGATATTAAACAATTTTATATAATTCTACTTAGATCGATAAATATGAAACCATAATTAATTTTAGTATTTTTACTCGAATTCATATGTACAATTCGCTAAGCAGAATAACAAAAGCTTATATTAACATCTACCTCCAGTCGGTAGCAAGCAATTATCACAAATGCCTTCCGAGCTATACTCACTTAACCTAAATTACAATTAACTTGAAGCATAAAATTTTATTATTCTAAAAATAGGGGTTCTAGTTCAACTAGATTGATACAAAACTCGAATTAGTATGTTACACGATTTTTACAACTTATACATAATCTATTTAGAGTGGCAGATTACAAACCTATGACTAGAAGTTAGGTTATATTATAATGACTTAAACAAAGCAGGTCGGTAATCTTTAGTCTCTGAAATAACAAAACAAGAAAATTTGTATCATCCAGTTTGAATACACTATAGTTTTCATCTTGCCATAAGAATAAGTTAAATCGATGCATCCTTAGTAATCTTAAGGTCGTATAGAAACGGGAATGTAAAAAAGCGAGTTTCTTAAATGAGAGTTTTGTGTTTTTAGAATACTATACGCATTATCATTTATCAAGATAATCTTGAGCAGATTTTTATCAAGTTCACTTATGATATAGTTTGATGAAAGACATATATATGTAGCACACTTAAAAGTTTAGCGATATTTATTTGTGTTCATTTATAATTTAAAAGGTTTGATCAGATACAGATTCACTGGAGTTCAAATTTCACTCAATAGTTTTACCAATAAATATACCATTGCTTAACACTTATCCTGTTTTAAACAATGATAACAAGTAGAATTAAGGTTAATAACTTGATCATGAGTGGAGCGGCGGGTGGTGCGACGAACGATGCGGCATCACCAGCGGCGGCGAGAGCGCTGGCCGCCGCTTCCACGCATTGTCTGTAAGCCAAGTGCTCCAAACAAGTGATCGCGCAGAAGTGCTGGTGTGCACACGCACCGTCGCAGTTCTCGGAACTCTCGTGTCTGACACTATAGGCTCGAAGATACCTGGTTAAACGTAGATTTTTATTATTGAAAAGACAAAAATAAATGTTCATTGGGATTTTTTAATTTTTGAAAAAATCTACCTATTTTATGTATTAAACTGTTGTACGTAATGGATTCATCATATGGATCTAGATAATTTTTTAAAATATTATTTTAAAACTTTCAATACCGACAAGGTATTTTCAAATTTGAATTCACAAAGCTTACTTGTAAAAAACATTAGTCTCCTGTGGTGTTCCTATTCGTAGTTTATCAGCTAGATTGTGAAGTGAGCTCGCTGAGACATCATGAAGGCCGTAGTACTGAGTCAAGTTGTACTCGGCTGTCCACTCCGGCACACCGGCATTGCGATTGGCTGCAGCTAGATCCAGATAGTACTGCGTGTAGTCCAGTACCTGATATGGACAGAAAATAATGTACGATATTATTTTATTTCTCTAAAGTTAAAATAAAACAAAATAAAATGTTTACTATTTCTAGACACTTAGCACTTTTATAATGCTAGATAATTCGCAGGCTGTGGTATTTCTCAAGGCACGACTCTCCGCGAATCAAGTTAAGTTAAAGGTTACCAGACTAGATTTAAAGTTACCCTAATTGTTTATATAGAATTTTTCGTGTTAAAAACAATCAAGCCACATAGTTAATCGATTAATCAACTTTTATTAAACAATAAAGTAAAAAATATTTATACGCTATTTCACGCGTTGAGTTAAATCGCTTGCTTGGTAACTGTTTAAGCGCATTAGGGATTTTCAATAGTAAAACTATTAGGAGTAAGCAGTATTAACTATCAACATACAAATGAATACACTTCAATACATTTATGTAAGACTAATAATTGTATAAAATATTTGTTGTAATGAGATCTCATTACTACATGAATATCATAATAATCTTGCCTTGTATCCATATATAATATAAGCTATACCTTACACGCAGCAAGTTACAGCTTATATCAGCAATGCATATCACTTAGTTAACTGTCAAAATAAGTAAAAATATCTTAACTCACATAATAAAAAATTCTATTTTTTTGAAGGATATAGAATATATTATTTTGTTGCTTTCTTTTAAGTCAATGAATATGTCAATTTATTTGGATTTAAAATATTTCAATAGCGCGTGTCTTTTTGGGAGCTGCTTTACTTCAAATATCATGTAGAGTTCAACGACTTCTATTGATTATCTGAGTTCGTAACAGGATATCAACGGAGATCACTTTTAATAAGCCTTACATAGTCAGTCATGCGGTTTTAAAGGAGATAACATGCTTGTTCCATTTTAAATGAAAGTAACGTTTTTGCAACAAAATAAGGAAAGCAATAAAACATTAATATTTTTCGAAACCGCCTCTGTGGTTCAGTTGCTGAGACCGTCTACTTCAGTTCTAGAGATCCAGGGTTCCATTCTCAGAATTTTCTGCTCGGTTAAGTCCATTACTTAAGTCTGCCGTAATAACAATAATATTAACAGCATTGTTGCGTTCCGGCAGTTGGAGGTAAGAGCCAGTTCCTCTGTGATTGAGAAAGAGTAGTTGACTTCCAACTTCGTCCTTATCTTCACTTACCACCAGGTGAGATAAAGACCAATAGATACCTCATGAAGAAAAAAAAATTAATACTTAGAGTTTATGATCAAGAAGGGTTCATTGGTTGGTACATTCGTTCAAGACATGTGTCTTCCAAAACAATGAAAAATTCTAATCTATTCCTATTATATTAATATATGTAACTTTAACAATGGTATGAATCATTAAATGGACCTGTAGATACATTTTAACGTTACAACTTTGGTAATACATTTTTAAACTCGTCATTAATATTAAACTTGATGCTGCCAGTAATGTAATTGCAGTCATGATATTAACGACACATCGGGCTTTTGAATAATGAAATCGGTTAAGAGTAAAGTGCGGCTATAAATAATTAATTCAATTAACAGTTAAAATATTCGCAACAATATTTGCGGAGTTGGATAAATTCTCACCTCGTGTTTAGTTTTCAACAGTGGTTTTGTTCCCAATTAAGTAAACAATATATATAAAACTCAACTTTTTCTTATTTATCTATCAAAAAAATAACATTTTGAAGAAATAGAGACAATGAGACAGAATGAGAGAGAAAGAGAGAGACTATCTTCAGAATGTAATTTTTTTTTTAATCTTACAAAATCTTATCTATTTTTTTATATATTTTTTAATTTAAATAGATAGTTTAAGCTAATTATTATAATATCAGTTTCATAAGTGTCTGATTCGGAAGTACACATAGTAAAATTTTATTTCAAATTCATTGGTGCTTCAATTGATGTCTTACATGACACTAAGAAAGGTGTAATTAATTTTGAACATTGAAAAACGTATAAAAATATAGGTTTAAGAAATCTAAACTCTTCTAAAATTGCTTATAGTTCCTCAAAACCAGTCAACCAAACCATTTAGGTTATTTGGCATTTCTGAGTTTTGTTTTCTTTTTTTAGTGATTAGATAACTGGATATACTGAACTTAAATTTAATTAATTTTTTTGTTCCGCCCAAATGTGGCCAAAGAAAGCTAAATTTTAAAAAGAATGGTTTATTTTATAGCAACATTATTGCGTTTAAATTAGTGAAAGTTATTAACTTCTAGACATATATTTTCTTATAAATTATATATTTTATTCAGTTACATATATTTAAGACTACAGAATTTACATATACCTTATAATAATATTAATAATATATAATAATATTAATATTAATTACATTATGTAACAAATTATAATTATTAATGACAATTAAGTTTGATATCAATTTAGGTTAGTTTTATTATGAATTAAGTTATATTAGAATTAAAACTTACCTTTCCATTATTTGTATCAAATTTGTAGAGTCTAAGGCCAGGATTCGATGTACCGGAAGGATCACGATGAGGACTCACTGATGGCGCTAGTAGAGCCCAAGAGACAGGTCGATCTACCCAAAAAAAGATCAACATTACTTATAATAGGATTCAAAATAGAAGGTATATTTAAATACAATATGTATGGAGGGCAAAAAGTATTAAAAACAGGTTCTTGTTATCGTAGATATTATTGACATATTGTACAATATACATAATATGAAATATGGATATAAATTTAAAAATAATTTTTATTACGATAAGAATAAGACAAAGTCAATCAAAATCTGACTATCGTATCTGAAATGAAATTTATTGTGATTTATGAGATATTAACAATATATTTTAAACTATCGTTGAATGAAATTATTCAACAGAATTTTTATGAAAGAAATCTCACCCTATCTTATTACAGCTTTTAGGATACTAATATACCTATTGCATTAATTGGAATACATATCTCGCGTAATTAATAAGGTTGTTTGTAAGTATCTAGTTTTTTGTGATATAATCTAACATTAAAACGCATTACTATTGAACAGGTAAATCTTTTTTTGTACGACATTATGGAATTACACGCATTTTAAAACAAAACAATTTGAATAGCACATCTCA
This sequence comes from Acentria ephemerella, assembly GCA_943193645.1. NCBI lineage: Eukaryota > Metazoa > Arthropoda > Insecta > Lepidoptera > Crambidae > Acentria > Acentria ephemerella. The sequence continues at coordinate 2,747,401 of OW971882.1, forward strand.
TCGATAAACACTGCTAAGAAACGAGTACTGCAATATAACTGTCATTCATTTTAATGAAAAAATGAAATAAAATTTAAAATTGGTATTTTTAATTTGATTTAAAGTTTCAAATTGAACACACAATTAAAAATGATTGGAACAATTGAAAAGTGATCGTCAAGTTGAAGTTTTGTAGTTTTTATATTGAGAATATGTTAGTTTTTATGATGATTTCTTAGTATTATCCCGATTAAAAGTGCAGAGACGCAAGTAGAAAGAATAACAACACTTCAATTCAGTGAATTCTCTGTAACTAGAATTTTATCTGTAAAAGAAGTTTGTTCGAACCACAGATTCGTTCCAGCTCATTTGTTCTGAAAGTTACATACTGAAACATCGTAGTTCGGTTAACCGATCTCAAATCGTTTGGATATATAGTTTGGACGAGGGTGGTTTACAAATAAATTACAAAGGCTTTGTTCGGCATTAAATTTTTCGAAAAAATCTATGTTTATTGTTTATAACGGGGTAGTTGTCAGTACCCTTTCTATGTCCTGCGATATTAACCAAGCAGGAGATCCTTCTGATAGTAAATGGTATCAAATTACTTGATACTACTTGTATAACTACTATATTACCCCGTATAACCGAACGAACCCCTTCACAACGAATACGTACAACCGTAATAGGAAAGGCGTTAGTAGCCCACCGGAATAATCTACAAGCAGAGTTAACTCTCGTGAAAGGATACTGGATAACGAATTAAATATCAATACCAAAAAACATACATATTAAATATGAGTAATATACTAAATAAACATGTTTGTACATCAATAACTTGTGAACAAATAATATTTGAATTTATTTGATATAAATATCTGCCCTTACTGAAATTAAAACTACGGCCCTCTGGCGAAGTAAACAGAGTTACAGTTACTCTACTAGATGGCCATCAAAAACACTTATTAATAATTCTATATAAATTGCTTACTATTACAGGTCTTATACAATATGGTGACAATAAGACGACGTTGTATGAGATTATTTTTATACCATTTTATGATCCAATGTAATTAGTCATTGCTTATATTAAATATCAAATCTTATACGTTAATTACTGAAACGTTATGCACGAGTAGTGAAGGTTATAAAGGTTGGTGTATAATCTCCATAAATGCTCGCCTGATAATCTTAAATTGCAATAAAATCTTAATAATCTAATTGACTTCTTTTTTATTATCTAATATATTATACTTTAAATTTGGTTACAGATTTATAATAAAATAAACTATAAATAAATAAAATAAGGAACTGTCTGAAGCTCTGAAGCTGCTAACTTGAAACACAAGCTATCACAATACTCCTATCTCAAGCTATAGCTCACACAGGCCTACAAATATGATAACTAAAACTTCTACATTATATATTGATATAAATATGTACGTATTATATTTTATATTGTAAAAATGCTTTCCATTCTTCTAAACGTATCAACGCTTAACTTGATCGAATTATCGGTTTTTGTAAACATACTCATGTTAGTGTGCTTATTTACTTTCTAAATGTGTTTCAATCATTTACATAGATAAAAAAGTAAGTTAAGTTAATATAAAGCTTGAAAATATATAAAATTTTATTTTTATTACCTAGGTGAGGAAAATTTTCGTTACAAGTGGGACTTATCTTCAAACTCCAACAGGCGTAGCATAAAAAGTGGTACTTAAGTCGGGTTTAGATTGAGAGACTCGAATCTTGTCTACTAGTCATTTTTAAATGCATAGTTTGACAGTCTATATTTTAAGAATATTTCCGTCAATAATGGCATCCATGGCCATATCTCTTTGGCTATGGATGCAAATTTAGAAGATAAGCGCTACGAAATCTCACGTTGAAGACTCGTGAAGATTGTGATAACAATATGAAAAAGGCTCTATGGAAATTGACATGTCTTTTTCTTGGATACGGTAATTTAAATAATAAAATTTGATTATTATTGAAGTTATTAATAAATAAGAGTAGTTGTTATGGCTGTTATAAACATAATTTTTAGATGCCTGTTTAAATGAGTTATAATATGACAACTAAAGACTTATCAAAAGAACTCTCACTTTCACAATAAAAGTATTAAATTCAATAACGTCAGTTATAAATAATATTGTATACCATTTATTAATATACATGCATAAATCTCTTGATTATTGAAAAGTCAAAGTAGAGCTACAGAAAAAGAGTTTTTATACTGTTGGTATAAAAACTCTTTTTCTGTAGCCATACTTTGACGTTTTATACTAACCTAGTCTTTTGCAGTATTTGAAACTCTACCGGTAGACATTTATTAATGTATTACCTAATTTTTTAAATGGTAGAATTTCTCATAAATAAACGCAGCATGGATTAATTATACTGTTTAATCGTATTTTATCGAGTAACGTCAAATTTTGCTTATAGAAAAACTTATCCTCTCAGAGTTAATTTGAAACCCGCCCGGTAAAAGCTGATGCGTGTTTGTATGACGATAATGAGTACTTTTACAGGAGTCATAAATGTTTCTGTTTATATTTATGTATTCTCAATTTACACAGGATAATTGCGTGTGAGTCGGCTCTTATTATCATTTCGTGTGTTTTATAAATTGCTCATTAGAAGATAAATTTTTATTCTTAAATAAAGCTATTACTAGTACCTAACGTATTATAAATAAAACACACACAGCTCGTTTAGAAAATGCATCATCCGGGCTCACCTGAGTAATATTTGAAGACATGTTGCAAAATATAATTTTGTGTAAACTGTCGCTTTTGCCGTAAATAAATTTACTGACACAAAATGTCCGAATGCCGCATAGGTTATTTCAAACCTATTTAACATTAATTAATTAAAATTATTGAACAAATTATTTGACCTGAAAAATAATAAGTATCTTTGAAGTTTGAAGTTCTAATGAATATTGCAAATTGATCATATAAAATATTGACCATCATTCTTCATAGAAACGAATAAATCTTGTTGATGTGATAATTTTTGTATCATTTCAATAAAGCAAAGACACAGGATTCATTGGTTCATTAAATGTATAAAACTGTTTCAGCTAACTAATAACTTTGTCTTATCGTCTCCACTTTGTATAAGCCTTGTAACATGGAGCAATTCGTACAGAAATATTAATAGGTAACATGGTCGGGTGTACATAACCCTGTTTACTTAGACAATACGTTTGATCGAATTACGGTAGCGGCAGATATTTATTAAAAAAATACAGATATTCCTGATGTTTGTTCACGACTTATAGATGTATGTTTAGTAAGTATAATTACCGTTATTTAGTATCCATAACACAGTTCTTATTAATGCTTAATTTGTGCTACATAAAAATATGGCTTTGAGTGATGTGTATCATTTGCCATCAGGTAATTCATCCGCCTTGCTGTCTAGCAAATATATATATATATATACAGAAATACAGAATGTCTATTCTGAGATATAAATATTAGTTAGAATAATTTAAACAAAATTCTTGATACACTACTCACCATTATCATAAATAACACGGAAAGTGTCCGCGTGTAAATGCCCGAAGAACTGACCGGCGATAATTCTTGCGTGCCGCCGGATTGTACGCAAGTACTTAGCGTTGGCGTCCGTTGATACATCGTATGAGTGGCGAGAGTCCGACCCTGGTGCTGCATGGCCTACTATGTACACCTAGGATAAAAAATACACATAGCATTAGACTGTAAAACTTGTCTACATTATGTTGCAAGTCAATCTTATAAACAATATACGAACTATGCACTGCTTAGAGTATAAAGTTTATTGCATGTGCCTGCGTTTACGAACTTCATGTTCAGTAACGAACCCCGAATAATTGAATATTGAATTACGTATAGGTATAAATCGGGATATAAAGGATGCTGTGAAAACTTATCAAGGAGGTTACTACTGTCGAAGGCCAATAAGCTCCTGATTTTCTTGCCAAACATAAAATTTTATCCCGCGAATAAAAGAAGAGAATCTGAATATCTGGTTCATTTCAAGGACATAGCTTTCTTTGTAGAGATGCTTATGTGAAAACTGAAAAGCTTAAGATCCTCACGACCCATTAAAGGAAACTCTAAGGCTGGTCTTCATCGACACTCCAACAAGTGATTAAAAGTCGACTGTCAATTTTTGATATTTACCGTACGGCGGTTAATATTTGATCGCCTCGTTAAGTAATTGGTTAACGCAAGCCCAATAAAAAAGCTTTGTTTTAGGAACTAAAAAAAATGTTAATGAGGAAGAATATAAGTCAAAGTCAAAGTCAAAAATAACTTTATTTAAATAGACTCATTCACTGAGCTCTTTTAAATCGTCACAACAGGGAATATGTATGAGAAAATATAGGTCTTATATTTTAACAATTATTTTTCTTGTTATATAGAATTATTGTAATAATTAGTTATCTACGATTAAGCATTGTTTAAAATCTTGTTTCGTAATGTCTGTCAATTGGACTGCGAAGTCAATGCTCAATTCTCAATCAAGTGTACCGTGGGAATTATTGATGACTTAATAAATGATTTCCCAGCAGCTAGGGTAAGTTCTGAATTTACGTGTGCTCTCAGCGCTGTCAGAGTCTGTGAGCGTGATTTCATAGATGTTTTAAGTCAAAGTCATTAATTTGTTTAAGAACATGTTAGTCAGTTCTTATTGATTTGTAAACCGTTCTATCTGACAACTAAGAAAAGCTTTATATTAAATTTAAATCTTCTATTGAATGGGGGCCCAAATGCGATCCACTAATTTATTATTTATGAAAAGACCAGCGCAATCTCTCACAGACGTTGGTTCTTCACGAAGATGTATAAGATTCATTACGTTATACTGCATTGTTAATTCAAAATAAGAAACACGAAACCTCTCCCCCTCGCTATTGTATTTTAAGTCGCATTAAATTACATTATTTCCGTAGCCGATGCCACAGTATACAAGTGTAAGTAGTTCCATTACAATATGGGATTAAAAATTGCAATGGTGTGATGTCACGCGAGTTGACATATGAGTTTCTGATTGTCCGTTGTGCTAAAAGGCCAAACAAACTGTACAATGTTATTGTAGTGTACCAATAATTTGCCAGAAGTAAAAACTAAATTCCTTTTTTTCTTTAATTTGAGAAAGAAGAATTGAAGAACCCTAAAATTTGAAATACGGTTGAAATACTGTCATAAAATTGAGTTTATTTTAGTATAAATGTAATATTTTTACACGCATTTTTAAGTAAACGGTTTAAAATAACTTTACACTATTTGTGTTGATAGCTATCAAGATGAATAAATTATAAAAAAGTAAAATGTAAGCTCTATTAGTTGATTACCGAAAACTAAGAACAGTCCATCTAGACAGAAATTGTATTTTGACAATCACAGTCGCTAAATAGAAAATGAATAAGTTTGCCATAAACACTTGCACGCAAATCTCAAATCTTAACAGTTTGCAATAGATCTTAATTTAATTTGGAGGTAGTTTGGTAATTGCGGTTTTATATCAAGTGTAATGGAAAACGTGACTGACACTAACTCTTTTTATAACGGCTTACAAAGGTAAATACATTTCTAATTTTCTAAATAAAAGATTCTTATTGTAAAAAATTATTATTTATTACTAAATTTTCATTAGATTTCATCTTTCTCTCATCTTTTCATTAGAAAGCAATATTGTTAAGAGTTCTTCTTCCCAGAGTGCTCTTATATAATGTCTATGTCGGTATCTAAATCAAACTAAGTAACCAATTATAATAAATCTATAGAGCGTCATAGATCAACTGATTTCCTTCACACATAACATATAATACCTCTGACATTTGTTTAGTTGAATTATCGCCCCTATTGAAATGATTCATAATTGTGGGTGCGGAAACTCATACGGTTCCGTAGCGAACAACTAAATTCTATGTAAAACACAAAGCTGAGACATGAGCGTTAATAAAGGCAGGAATTAATGAATCTCACGTTACGTTATGAAGCTGAGGTTGCTTATTGATTCGTTTAATACTGTACGTTTATATTGCGACGATGAAAATTATTAAGTAAATACATTTAACCTCTCGCCCCAGAACAGGAACACAAAATATAAATCTTATTCATAATCTAAACCGATTACAGTGTACACTTGAGTATTCTAGTCTGTTTTAATACTAGTTTCTGCCTACAACTTTTTGTTTGTAGACCTTGGTATTAAAATAAATCCTCTTTAGAATGAAATTAATAAATCCACAGTAAACACAAGCAGGAGAAACTATCGTTATTGACCTATAAAAACTACATAGCACAAACTTCAAAAAATAATTTTAAATTGGATAGCTTCTTACAGTACATTTATTTATGCCTTTTTAATGTTTTGAAATAAGTTTTTAGTTTTGTTTAAAACTGTTTCTTTATTTTTCAAAATTAAGACTTTTAAGTTTGTATGGTAAAAGTTAGTTGGGCCCGTCAGATTGTCGAATCGCTTTTCTGATATTCTTTCTTAAACCCTCGAATAGCTGTACAATGAAATTTGTGTAAGCCTTTTACCTTAATTAATGGAGAATTGAATGCGAATCTATTATGCTGTTTCATTTTGATTTTTTGATATTCATATTCGATACAAAGGTTTTAACGGCAACATAAATATTTAAGTCAAGTACCTTATGGGCTGAAAGTAAAAAGCTTCATTAAGTACCTAGTTCTATGTAAACGTTGAATAATTTAGTATTTACAGATTCCACGAAAGCTTAGCTCTTAGTACTTTGTACTGTTGTCAAAATCCAAATTCCTATCCATAAGTCATCTAAGACTCGTCAATTTTCGATGTAGGGAAATAAAAGTGAAATGAAATATTTATTGTTTAAGAGCAAGCCAAAACCTCCTTAAAATCTACTTTTCCCTACAATTTCAGAGAGGCGATTAGATTAACGAGTTTCTAATCTGTAATTTATTAGGGCGCCGGCGCCGGATTTCCTCAGCTTGGTTCCGGCGGCGTAGTTATGAGGACGGTCAGCTAGTAAAAGAACAGATTTTACTAAAGAAAATAAAAGGAGTCTTGTAAAATAATTGTGTTTGGCTTTACTAGAGTTGACCGTGAACTTGAAATGTAATTAAAAATAGCTATACGTCTAACTACACTCTCTAACAGTCAACCAAGGGCTACAAAATATCTAAAATAATTGTACACATTGAGTAGTAAAAAATAACTAAACTAAACTATACTAAAATTAGAATACATATTAGTTCGTAGAGAAAGTCTTTTCGCATAGAGTATGTATAAACCTGTAATAAAATATCTGGCTGTGCTATTTGTATCTGACTGGTTTTCATGACACATTTAATTCCAAAAAAAGAAAAAATGCAACTAAAGCCACTAAAAAAATTTGTGACGTCTATGAACCTAAAGCAGTATCAGTAAGAGTAGCGCAAAGTTGATTTAAGCGTTTTCCGGGAAACGCTTCAGGATTTAGTGCATATTTTACTTGATGTAAAATATGCACCACGATCTGGTCGCCATGTTACGGATAAAAAAGACACTATTTTTGAAAAAGTGGAGCAAGATCGGCATATCAGCAGTTACGGCATAAAGCTGAATAACAGGGAATTGACTACAAAATAGTTTTGACCCATTTGAAAAAAGCTGGGTACACATGGCGATGCTGTGTATATGAGAACAGAAGGGTCTTTCATCACGATAACGCTAGAACACATAGCCACTCAGCAAAAATTAAGAGAGTTTCAGTGGAGATGTAAATGCATCCGCCATATAGCCCTGACCTTGCACCTTCAGATTTCCACCTATTTCGGGCTCTTCAGAATTTTATAGGCAGTGTCAGGTTAACATCAAGAGAGGACTGCCAAAACTACAGTTGCACTAAGAAAATGTAGTTGTTTTTTTAGAATTTGAGACATTATATTCTGAATAAAAAAAATTAAAAATAGTTTGATGTATTATTTTTTCCCTTTAAATCTTGCTCTCTAACTGTTTCCCTTCTTTGTATCATGTATTTGACTCATGATGGTAAGTTGTTTGGAAGAAATTGCTTTTTTAACAAGAAGGCCACCCATTTTGTATTTGTAGCTTTGTATTGTTTGTTCAATGTTTTTTATTCCAATAAATATTAAACTTAATCGGCACCAGGTGATATTATGACAGCAAATAGAAACAGCACTGTGTTTTAATGAAATACGGTGTAACCATCATTATAATCAACAGTCAATATGCATCCAACAGCAGGGCACTGACCTTCCACACGGGAAAAGCACATGAAGAGCACCTCACAACTCCTCAATGCTAGTCCCATGCGGGTTCGTGAAAGTGGTTGCCGGCTTCCAAAGCACGGAGGTCCACGGGATAAAAGATTTGATTCAGCCACCCAACGATTACTCATGCCCAAAGATGTTTTGTTAACGCTATCGTAATAAAAAAAATAGAGACACTACGACAACGAGCTTGAACTTGACATAACAAGTCTTTAAACAAGCCTCACGTCAAAATTTTATAAGCAACTTTCAAATTTAATAATCCATTATCCCGTTACATCATTTACTTAAAGTCCAAGTATCTTCAACTCATTTGTATTTACATATCGAACACGACTAGACGTGCAAAACGTGCTTACAGTTTCTAATCTTTAATTTATTGCGGCGGTCGACGCCGGACATCCCTGCTGGGTTCCGACGCCGTATCTAGTTATGAGACCTACCGGCTTTCTATTGCCCACTTGTGAGTATAAGTCGTATGTAAAATACTTCTTAACAAAGAAAGCTTAAGTACAATGTTTCACAAAAAGAAGGGCAAAGAAGTATCTGATAAACTTGTAGAGTGGGTTGTTCTCTACCACTGATGAATGTATATTTAAAAATAAAGTTGAACATAATATCTTTCAAAAAGAACTATATATACTTTTTGTGTTAAAGATCAGTCGTATAAAGTTAAGTATTAATTCTGAAAGTACATAAAAAAATAAAAGCAAAGCTATTCAAATATGCTTTTTCCAGTAGTACCGGTACCGTGAATGTAATTACCGAATTCACCGTATGAAATATATTTTTTAATTAAGGAAAAACCACCAACCTATAAATCCTCGATTCTAGAAGTATTTATAGTTGTTTCATATTATATAAAACAGCGCTAAACACAGATGACTACAAATTCAAATTATTAGAGACAAGACGCCAGCCTACAGAATATAACAAAAGTAAACGTAAACAAAAGAAGCATGAAAATAAATAAATGAAGTGGAAATTACTAAAGATCGTTATTAGAGACGGCTAAGATTTTAATTTTAATTAATATGTACCACCATTTTGTCACTTAGAATAATTAATGTCAATATTTATTGCAGGTAATCTCGCATTGTGCGCGACCTGAGAAGTGTGCGACGAGCTACCTCGGTCGCGCCGCACTTATGTGGTAAGATGGGTATCGTCAGTTTTTAGTGGGTATGCCGGCTCTTTACACCGGTGACTCCCACATAACCCAGGGGGCAAGCCCCATCCTTTCTTCCTGGGTATCCATAAAGGATTTTCTGACGTAAAAAAAAAAAAGGTAATCTCGCATTATTACTTGTACGTCTTAGAATAAAGACACGCGGCACATCCGACGCCACGCAGTCTGGAAGCATCCAGCATCACTGCTTACATATTGCGTTTACTTTTGTTTTCTTTGCCTAAATTAATGTACAATAGTGTTTTCAATATACGATTTTAACAAAGTGAAACGTGTTACATTATTGCAACAGCAAACCATCATCCACAATCCTAAAAATACCACAATTAGATTTAAATTTGCAACTTTTGCCATTCCCAAATATTCGAATTTGCCTAAAGTACAGGCAAATATATCAATATTGTTGGAACTATTATCAGAAGACAGCCATCCGATGTATAGGAAAGCGCAGTCCTGGATTCTTCCGACATATATCTAAAGCAATCAAACGACAGGCCCACACTTCTCGCTTTAAAACAGTTCTGGAAACAACATAACATAAGCTGGTAACTAGTTCAAAGCACTCAAAATAGTTGTTATTTATTTTATACAGAGTGATAGCAACTTACGCCTAGACTCTATAGTCTAGGCGTAAGAAGCTATGTTAGCCTGCCTTATCTGCCAAGCAACTGATCATATGACGTGTAATGCCTACAATACCGGTAGTGCATAACATGAAGGAACCTGTGTTGAGCCCGCTCATTGACCTCAATGTTTTTTAAATATTGGATTCTAGATTGGTAGGACTTAGTCACACTATTAGAAGCACTTTTAAGTCCCACTCTTAAATATTAATTGAATGTATACTTTCAAAATTTCTGCCAATAACAAATCTAAGCCCCTAACCGTGACAGCGCTGCAGCAGATTGTGGGAGTATAGTTTCCAAATCTAATAAAAAAAAGAGTTCTTCCTAATTACGAAGTTAATGCAACATGTCCAAAATTTGTAACATCTTTTGATGCAATGTTATAATATCCGGCAAATAAGAGACTCATTTGTTATATTTTATAAGATTATTTTTAATGATGTCGGTATAGTTCAGAGCACTTCTACTCCAACTTCTAATATAGCCTTAATATTGTGTAGTTTAGTATATTATTGTAAATAAATACAAAGTAAGTTTTAATGGAACTGACATGTTAAGTAAACAAAAATCACAAAATAAATTTAATTTTAAAAAAAGTTCCCACATATTTTTGACACTTAAATAATTTATCTTTTTCAATATAAATATGTATAATAAAGAGCTTGTCTTATTGTTAAGCTTGCTAGACTCTAATTCTTTGACAGATAGTGACTTTTGGGTAAGAAAATTAACCCTAGACCGTATATTCTTAACTTCATTATGTTCTACCCAAGATTATGTCTCATATGAGCCCGCAATTACAACATGCAATATTGTCCGACCCAAATTGTTACCCTTGTCAAGTCAACATGAATTTCTAATAATATTATAACGGATAATTATAGGATTTAAACGCTATGTTACGAAAAAACTGTCACACTTTGTTTAAACTTATAAATATTTTATGAGTTATATAATTCTTTAAACATGCGATTTTCATAAGGCCATGAGGTTATAAGCTATTCGTGCCTATTTATGAGCGTGATATAATAATAACACACATTAGAATATTATACTCACACCCACACTTACACCTATTACTTAACCTCAATTATTATATAAAGATCTTTATTAATGGCTTTATATTGGATGATTTTAACGGAAAAAAAATTGTGCTTTTATTTTTATACTCTTTATTCATTATTATTAAATAAGCGTATATTATTTTTTACTCTCCCGAGGATAGAGGCGCTGTATGCTGAAATACAGGCTTCAGCTTAGTTCAGCAACAGATAATCTTAGTCCTAAGTAAGATGTTTAAAAAAAAACGATAATACCTACATCAGTTTATTACACGGTTATACTAATATAGTACGTTGAAAACTCACTTTTCATACAAACTCAACTAAAGGCGTAAATTGAGTGAAATTTCAATACAGCTCTTGCATTTTTGACATATTGTTTCCCGCAGTAGTGGTTCTGTGTCGCAAAATATTTTTCACTGGCTATTAAAGCTTCCACCAGAGAATAACAACCATTACCAGCTACTACCAGTATTTCGTTTTAACTTGTCCGTGAGTCTGTGGCTACAATTCATTAAGATGGGAAAGATACACAATACAATGGCAGAGTAGCAGAGTGTAGTGACAGAATAGAGGACATAACATCGTTTACTCTAAAACTTAAAGTAGTCATAAGTACATTGCAAGGGTCTTCGTTCTTCGAAAAGCACAAAATCTTTGATCCCAGTTAAAATAGAAAACCGTAATAGATACATATTAATTTTAATTTTACTGCTCGTAAATCTACCCAAAGCTCTTGTTAAGAGAAGAATGGGAAAAACTAAGCTAGGGTTATCCCTGCGTATCCACGTCTACTGATATTTGTTCAAAAGTGAATCTTAAGCTCATAATTATGCTTAATTTGCGATAAATAATAGGTGTGTGTTTGAGATCTATTATTATTATTATTATATATAATATAACAATATTATAATAAAAGCTATAACGACAACTGATTTTACCCACAATTCTCCAACAGGCCAATGAACGTGAATTTTATATTCTGTCCTTGATAAGCGTGACAAACTTAATCTTTCACTACATTTTTCTAGTCAATAGCAGTTTATTAAGCCACTATTCCATTTTCACGTAATAATATAATTGTTTTCATGTTCAGTACTACTGTATTATTCTTGGTATCTATGAATCTTATATGAGTTCGTTACCAATGTAATATAGTTTCAAATGCCATGGTTAAATGTCTTATTATTGTAAATTGACTATTTACCATTTATATATGAATAAATAATAGCGTATTAATATTTATAAGAAACTTAGTAGTCTAAATAACTTGAGCATCAAAAGAATCTCGTATTAAATTCCTCTAATTGATGCGACACTTTATTATTGTCTAAAGAATACAACACAATCCCAATCACGTTATTATATATAGTGACTTTTTTATTGCCTGTCAATTACTATCGTACCTAATTGAAACATGATTGAAAATCCGGTGATAATCTAAATATATAAATATACAAAGAACAATCAAGAAAGGCAATGAGCAGCACTCAATTATTTTTGATCTCGAACACTGTTTAATATTAAATAATCTTACCATTTCTTTGTTGGCTGTAGCCTTGTCCAGTACAGCGTCCAGCCACTCCCATTGGCGCTTCGTTTGCGCGCTGTTCGTTTCTCGGGCACTAAACAAGTTGGTATTTAGAGCTACTATCCTAAGCTTGCTGTATGACTGTTCTATTGTATAGTATCCACCTGTGAACAAAGTATTTTGTTAAGTAATGCAAGCAAGTCACTTAAACATAACAATAATCGTCAGCGATAACCAAAGCAGAGCTTATTATCACACACACACGCAGATAGTCACACTTTTATACATAATATACCATAAACACCAATAATCACTTCTGATGTACTATACAGCATTTTTTACATATTGGGGGAGGGGGGGGGGGATACTTCCTATTGGGGACGGACACTGGCCATCAGCCATCACCTCGATTTTGGTATTCTGTGTTTTCTATACTTCTTATTTATAAAATGATTGAAAGTGCAAAATAGAGATATAGCTCAAAGATCTTAAATACCAAGCAAAAACACAAATTTTTATTTAAGAAGGATTTTATTTGTCGATTTGTGTGTATCTAATCCAGTACCTAAATTAGATAACGCAGATTGTAAATATTGTTCAATATGTAATGACAATAAGCAATTGGCATACTAATGAGACTTTACAAGCAGTCGTGGTGACTGCGTATCGTAATCTTTGCTAGTAATCTTTCTATTTCTAAGTGAATCTAGATTTATAAATAAATCAATAATATTTGGTTCAACTAAAGAACAAAAACATGAAAATTTCGATATTTTAAAAACCGGTCAAGGCAGACTAGGGTAGGGTAGGGTATGTATCGATCATGTGTTTTTATTAACGTTTTGTAAATAAACTGTTAATTAATTAATTAATTTACTTTTCCCTTGCTCGTTCACTTGATATATTCTGTCTTTCTAATTTAGTTCCATCGTTAAAGTTTACCACCCATAATTCAAACACCATTTTGTACTTCTTCTCAGTTCATGCCTTTAACTTACGGAACACTATGACTGCTAAAATTGTCATGTTTAAAAGAAGAACGAAGGAGCAATATATATATATATATATATATATATATATATATATATATATATATATATATATATATATATATATATATATATATATATAAGCAATTACATGTGTAATCTATTAATATTCTGGTTTTGCTGTTATTTATGTTTAGAACTGTCAAAATGCCTTGCAGATTTGCTTCAAGAAATTTTGTTGCGAAGTATCTCTGTATATATAATCTATATTTATAACCTTTTTATTTACTTTCCAACCTATTTAGTCATGTGTGTACAAATAAATTGTGAAATAAATATAGCATTCTTATTCTACTTTTAAGTAGTAGTTTGAAATACAAAGTCAAACTGAATATTAAAATATATAATTCATGTTGATTCATATCAGGAAACATGTTTAAAAAGCTACTGACAACAAGAGTTCTAAAAACAACAAAACAACTTCGTGGTGCTAGAAATTTTCCTCCTCGTCAAATACGGACTTGAAAATTGTCGTTCTTGTTCACATAAACAGTTGAAGTCATTAAATTACGATTGCTAGTCACAAAACTAATAAAGCTCCAACCCAACATCGCAAGAACAACACATTCTCTGAATATAATTTCTAAACTTGTATACAGTTTAATTATTAACATTTACTCAGGTAAAAGTTGCCTTACAGTCCTGTATTTTTGAAGTAAAAATCTTAAAGTACCGTAGATTTCAATTGGGGTTACTGTGAAATGAATTCAAAGTCTAAATTTGACGAAATCGGAAATGCATCATAAACCTCAATATCGAATAGTGAATGCAAATAAGACGAATCTTTACCTACTAATATTATAGACCTAAGGAGATTGTTAGTTTCTTTGGTTGAACGCGCTAATCTAAGTAAATCTAACTATCGAAGAAGGCTTACATCACGCTAAGACGAATAGGAGCAGAGCATCAATGAAAAATTTATGCATTTAATTAATTAATTTATGCAAACAATAAAATTAACATGTTATACAATTGAAAAGGGGGACAGTAAGCACAAACTGCTTATTTCGCACAGTCATTTGACAAGAAATGACTTTGCGAAATAAGCAGACGTAAAACAAAATGTTGTGAAAATGGTGAATAAAATATTCCTTTTCAGAGCTTTCGTCGCGTGCGCTGAGTAAACAGTCAAAGTTAAACTCATACTTGCTGAAATTGTTCTTCTTAGAAGTTCTTAAAAGAACTCAGCTGCAGCGTCTTTTAAGATTGACTTACTATAACATTTTTTTAGTAATCCAATTTGTTGTAAACATGATTCAAAAACCACAAACAAATAAATACTCAATTCAAATCATGTAACGTACCAACCAACGTACGACATGTACACGTATGTATTCCGACATACGTGTGAACGAAATCACTGGCAAAGCTAGTGTTTTTTAATTTTTGTTTTCTGTTTCTTATCCTTCGAAATTAAGCTGTGATATCAATTTTGGTTTTGTCACATCACATTTCTAAGGCTGGTGTTCAAACGCACTTAAAGAGGAGATTGATTTATATTCGTCTGACTTTGACATTTACTGAGCGAGAGAAATGTCAAATTACATGACTAAAACGGTGTAAAAAGTGTATATTACCTATCCACTGAAAGCTCAGGATGCGACAGAAATTCAAAATAGCTAACATGTGTAAAATTTGATGTGCAAGTATTATTATATGGCCATATTTCATGGCCAACGCCGTTGTTAGCATCATAATTACACCTGATGGTATTTTTGGTCCCCTTTATTATATGTGTTTAAGAGTCACTCAGAAGCGGGGTATAATGACGAAATCATGCAAACTTCATTTTTATATCAACCAGGGCTGACGCAAGTCATTTTACTCGCATTTAGGCTATTGAGATACGAATTATATTACCCATTTGCATAAGGATTAAATTTCCATATTATATGCCGTGAAAAAACAGGCTCGTTATTGTCGTTACAATAAGTGCCACTATTGTGATATAATTTTGAATTACAAAATAAGACCAATGGCTTGTGGGCTTGAATAAGGTATATTTACTAACTTAAATAATTTAATTATTCTTTTATATATATCTTTTATATCCAAGTTTTCCTTCTTCTTCGCATTGGCGAAAGGCGGTGGCCTTCTTCATAAGCGGCAATGTTCTATCATAAAATAAACTTAACATTTCGATGTTTTCTTTATCTTTATTTTATTACTACAGTTATTATTTATTCAATTTAATGTGTAATAAATTGAAAAAACATTTGCGATTATGCTATAAATTTTATTGTATTCAAATATTTTCAGCTATTTAATACCCAAATAATAAATAAAGAATATAATGAGGTGCAATTCTCGAAAGTCTACTCCAGAACAAACCATAAATTGAAGTTTGAAAGCTTAATATTTATAAAAGGCTAACGTTATAGTAACTTACCATTTTGAAAGGTCTGCAGCGCTTCTAAAGGCAGCCAGTGCATCCACAAGTTGGTAAGACTTGCTGACGGTGCGGGGTCCAAGTGACCCAACACTGGGAACACGAAGTGGGAACTGAACGTCCTACTCAAGAGTTCTGTCATGTTTCTGATAGCCTGGTACTTGTCGTCTTCATTACCAGTGTACCGGGCGGCGATGATGTCGCTAGGATGAAAAGTGGAATATAAATCACTTTAATTACATTACTATTACAAAGTCAGACAAAATTCATTTAATGCTTGCTAGCTACATATGAAGTTAATAATATATTCATTTCAGCTTTTCGGCCATATTGTTATCATTAATATCTCACCTTGTGAAAAGCATACGTAATCATTCTTAAACAAAGCGTTTGCGCTGTTTTTAACAATTTTGCCGTTCTGATTGAAAGTTTCTGAATTTTTTTAATTAATTTATTTAATAATTTATTATACCTAAACATAACACAAAAAGAAGCAGTTGTTATATAGGTAAACAAAATGTGTTAACCAACTACGTATATTCACTCTTATCACAACGGGTTAAGGTAAAAAGGTCTCTGTCAAAATAGTAGAAATGCATTACTTATCCTAAACTCTAGAAGATCTTCCCTCAATAAAACCACTATGCCTGCATACTGGTGGACGATCTTATCTCATTTTTAGTCATGAGAAACATCTTTAATGTAAACATGGAACAAAATAAATCAAAATCACATTACCACAGAGCTGCTGCAGAGTCATAGGCCTTCCAACATGAGAGAAACATATAAGGAGATTGGGCCATAATATCGCAAAGTTGACCCAATGCTGCTTGGTAGACGTATTGGGCCAACTTAGAATGAAAGTGGTTGCTGTCACAACTGAGACCAATGGCTTATCATGCCGTCCGAAGAACTGATGAGCTCAGAGGATTTACCCATCCAGTGACCAACCATAGCATTTTCATAATCGAAACCAAAACGGCAACAACTATGCCAAACGTGATTCTCATTATAATACTGAGTTACTATAGTTTTATACAATCTCAATATTGTGGGATTTTACCAGATAATCATAACCAGATGTTCTCTTTGATCAGAAACAACTGAATGAGTCCTTCCAAATCTAGTCTTATGAAAAAAACGTTTGCATAGATAATACGTGCTGAGTTTACATACCCTGTCCACAGGACGAACTCCACATTCTCAGAGTGTCGCGTGCGCATATATCGCGCAGCGGATTCTATCAACTCAAGAGAGCTGTCGCAAGAGTAGTCTCCAAAGCGACCGAGCGCCCTGTGGTGCCCAGAGCTGCCTCTTTCGTCTGCTCTCCGACAATCTGAGAAAATAATATTGTAAT
Organism: Acentria ephemerella; assembly: GCA_943193645.1. Taxonomy (NCBI): domain Eukaryota; kingdom Metazoa; phylum Arthropoda; class Insecta; order Lepidoptera; family Crambidae; genus Acentria; species Acentria ephemerella. The sequence goes on from OW971882.1 coordinate 2,764,846, forward strand.
GGTATATTTGATGTGATTTTAAGGACAAAACAAAATAAATTTCAATAAGATCTGGAAAATTAAAAAGTCTAATTAACAAAAGATAGCAAGAGTATATTAAGATTTCATTATTATTTTTAATATTACCAAAGATGTAACAGTTATAAATAACCATGGTAATTTAATAAAAAATAAGTAGTACTTTATAATTTAAAAAATCGATTAATGTTCGTTAATCTCTGAAACTTAATAATTTAGCTTTACTGATTTGAAATCATTCTTTTTTTGTTAGCTATAGACACAGGGGTGGTTTGAATAGTCAATAATTAGGTAAATATTAAGGAAAAACTAAAATTAATTAAGTTAAAGAGTATAAAAATTTCACAAAAGACATGTTTATTTTTAATAGACGATGTTCGTGGCAAGCTGTAGCTGCTGTTCACCAGGCCAACTGATTAAAATGATTTTAATAAAAATGTCATTATTCTTCTCTTTCTTATATCTCTCTCATCTTCTTTTATATCAAAACAATTAGCTGTTCCTTAGTATCCCCAAAACTCAATAACGGGTCATGCCGTTTTTTGTTTTGAATAAATTTATTGGATCTTATTTTCTTTGACATAAAGGTGGTTTAAAAATAAAAATAACCGAGTAAGAAATAATATTTTTAATTAAGTATGGAAATTCGTGTAATTGACATACTATTCAAAAGTGTTATTACTTTGTAATACATATTACTTTTAATAGGTAGCGTCATGCAAAATTTTACAGGGTCAACTAGTTTTTAAATAGAAGTCATAGAATAGAATAGAATATAAAATATCTTTATTGTACATCAACCAATTCGAAAAGAGAAATACTTAGGGAACAGTTTACCAATTTTGTACATATTGTGACCTTATTGCTAAAAGCGATTTCTTGCAGGTAACCTTAAGATGGGTAGGATAAAGTGCTCGAGGGAAGTTGACAACGAATAACAAATATACGTCATATTATTATTGTGACTGATTTTTTTTTGTTATTTTAATATAAACATGGGAAAAGCGTGAAACCTTTCATTTTATCTTCAAAGTTTGAATAATATAGATAGGTATTTACTGTAAGTAGGTAAACGATACAAAGGTAAAGAATAATTATTAAGTTCACTTTGATGTTGCGTTTTATTGCTGTATAGAAATAGTTGGACTCGTGGTAACCCGTGAAAGTTGTTTGTTATCTTTTTGATCTACTTCAAACGCAATCATTTAGAAAATTTGGGTGCGTAATAATAACTTTTTGCTGTCGTATTTGTATTTATTTTGTACGTACATTGTAATTTGACTCTTAATTTAATACACAGTGGAACATTGTTTTAAACTTTAACGTATACGAATGAGCCTGAAGGGAGTAGTACTCCACCTCCCAGAATATTAGCTTAATACATAACGAATTCGTTGTTTTCATGTTGTCAATATACTGTATTATATTGATGTTTACAGGCAAAGCATGTGTACCTAGTGCCCAAGACGCTACATATTAACAAAACTAATTGAATTGAAGAAAAAAAGGGAATAAAATTCAAAATTACGCAAAAGATGAAATAATAATTGCTTATTTATAATTGCCTCATCAACTGATTTATTTCAAACATATATATATATTTTTAATATTTATAAATTTTTATATATTGTCTTATTTATAATATTTGTAATGTGTTGTGTTGTGTGCTAATACTTCTTAAAATCATTTTAACAGTAAAAACTTTTTAAATACCAGTGATATTTAAATAAAGAATCTAAATTCTGTCTCTTTCTAACGCAAACTTTTGTATTAGACGACGAATGAGAAAAGGCAGATAATTATATAAGTTACCGTACACCTTTATTACTAATAACACCAATGGTTCTTCTCACAAGTCGTTAAGAGAAAACGTTATTTTGACAAGATACGAGACAAGTACCCCTGCTTCTTCTGGCAACCTTGCTCGCTAAAGCAATACAACAGTACAATTCTGAAAAATAGTACCAGTCCAAATCTAGCAGACTGGGGTTCGATTCTGAAGTTTAATTAGAATTTTCTGTTCGATTTGGTTGTTTAAGAGTTAATGTTGACATTATTGTTATGCTCCTGTTGTTGGGTGGTTAATTCGTCAGTCCCTCCATGTTTGTGGAATCTATGTGAAGCTGGCTTCCATCTTCGACCTTATTATCACTAACGGAGAGAGTAAGATTGAGTTAGAGGTGAGATTAATAAAATAATACAAAATAAAGTTAGTTTTGTAATGTAGCCAAGCCAAGCCAATTGAGCCTTAGTACCGGAATTTAGGCACAATAGATATTTTCTTATTAAGGATACATCGGTAGACTCGCAAAGCATGAAATATAAATAAGTTTGTAGGAAAATATGAATTTTGTGAAACAAAGTCGGATTTGCCTGAAAAATATGTAATTTTACGTTCCTTACCAGAACGGCTTTTTGCATTTATTAGCATTATGCATTTACCGTTTATGACTAGAATAAACTTTTCCTATTAAGCCAACGGTTAAAATAAATTGTTCACAAGTGAAGGTAATAATAGGCTTTCAATTACGGGTTGTAAATGTGAAACGATTTAAAATTAAAACCATTTTTTAGTAGGAATCGAATTAAAAAACAAAACTCTTTTCGTGAAAGTACAACTAGACATATGGTAATTTTCCACCACTTTACTATACTTAGTACAGCCAGAGAGTAGGACGGCCGCTTTCTATCAACTTCTTGCTATAATCTCATTAGTTGTTGGCAGTAGAGATACAAATCAATGGTTCTGCCCGGTGGTATAAGCATCACCTTATTGTGAGTTAACCCAGGTTTTGCCACAGTCCGTAAAGCCTGACCGACCTTAGAACATGACCTTTTTCGGACGTTCTTGTCATACGTGATCCAATTTTCATTACCAGTTATCAATCTCTTCAAAAACGGTTCGGTTTCATTACGTCCCAATACAGAATCGCAAATGAGTACACGGTTCATTAGGTTTCTTTTAGTGAGCTCGAGTGGCATCCAAATATCGAGATTTTTGTGTAGCTTTTTTCAAATGGGTCATAACTGTTGTGGTCGATTCCCAGTTCTTCAGCTATGTGGTAACTGCTGATATGACGATCTTGCTCCACTTTTTCAACAATAGTGACCATTTTATCCTAAGACGGCGACAAAGCGAGGTGCACTTTTGACATTAAAATTTCCGGATTGAAAACGCTTAAACCAACGTTTTGCTACTCTTACTGACACTTCATTAGGTCCATAAACGTCACAATTTTTCGCGCCTTGCATTGCATTTTTTCTTTTTTGTAATAAAATTTTAAAATGTATCTATTTTGTTCATTCGATTCGCTCATTTTGACAGAAAAAAATGAAAAATAGTGGGAAACGAAATTTACCTAATTTGATTCTTTTTTTGAAATGTCACCTTTGTAATGTCATGAAAACCAGCCAGATACAAATAGTACAAAGATATTTCATTACAAGTTTGTACACACAATATGCGAAAATATTTTTCCCTAACCTATTAAAAGAGTGAGGATGTTTATTTGAGTATTAAGTATTGCTGCTTACTATCAAGCGGTATCACGTCATTTACTATCGAGATATTGCCGATACTTAATCTTGTGGAAGTAGGTAAATGTGATAGGCACGATAGTACGTAAAACTCATATAGTAATAAAAAAGTTATAATGCCTATTTGTTTTTACGATCACCACCTCCCTCTATCTTAAAGAAAGTAGTTTCAACTTTTTCGCAATAAAATGAGTTTTTTTTATAACTCTCACACCTATTATTTAACCCAAAGTAAGCAGCTTTCAGCGTGTTATGGATACTAGATAACGGAGAAATATAGATAGTAATATTTTTAAACATATCGGAAATATACAAACATCCATAAGCAGTCACCAAGAAATATTCGTACTCATCACACACATACTTGCTGCCCCTACCGGGATTGGAACCCAGGACTTCTGGCTCAGTGTACAGGGATACTAACCACTCGATCAGGAGGCCATCTAAATTCCGCATTTATTCTCATCGTCACCCACAATCACCTTTTTGAAAGCCAATTTTTAAGTTATTTTGAATAATAATATGTAAAACAAGCAACCTGATGACGATATTATAGGATCTACTACACCTACATCTACCAGCGATCAGTGTATGGATTAATCCCCCTACGTAGATTTCCCTATATTCAAAAACTCTTGCTACATCGCGTTCTCGGTAAGTCGAATATCACTATTAAGTTGAGTGCAGCACAAGAAGTTGTTAAAGGATAAACTTATATGTGAGTAACAATTTTATCATAATCATAAGACATCATTTGTTAATAAAATAAAATTATATGGATTTAAAATATATCAAAACCCACAAAGGTCAACATTCCTGCAAAATAATTTATGGATGATTAAAGTCTTAGCAGTCGAGCAACTTTAAATTTTAGTAAAATATAATAAACAAATAATATTAGCCTTTGTAATAACGATAACAATAAAATAAATGAAGTATACCCGAATACGTAGATAATATTCGGTACAGTTACAAATCTCTTGCTTTTGATCTGCCTCATGTAAATGTACGTTCCTACAAAGTCTGTGGGTGTCATTTGTTTATACATATAAAGAGGTTTAGATATTAACGTGTACTATTTTCTATGATTAGCACATGATACTAACGACTATAATATAATCAACTTGATACTAGATCGATACTAGATAGTATCAACTTGTTAGTGGTAATACCATCTTATTATGGTCGTTAATCAATTCACGCTTTTTCCGGCTTCTTTAGTACCATGTGTCAAACACAGAAAACAGGGAACATTAATATCTATACCACTTCATATAAGCAACTCACGCTTGCTGAATTTATACAAACATATACTTACATGCGTAAGGAAATGAATCGTTAGTTTTTTTTAATGAATATTAAATCATATATGTATGTCTATTGATTGGTTATAAAAATAAAAAAATACTTAACAAAATTTTGCGTTTATGTGTTTAATTTCCTTCATGTTAAGGTTTAGTGTATGGAACACATTTTTTTTTATTCCATTTAACATGGAAATGAATTCACGACTTTCACCTTTTTCGTTAATCTACTTAAGTACTTCCTTTAGTAATGAAGTAGTGTCAGAAACGCGAGTGGTACAAGTTTTTATTAATATTAAAAATATTGACACGTAACAGCATAACCAGTAAATTTCATTACAAAGCATGAGCAACGTTTAAAAGCTGAGGAGTTTCCTACGTCTCTTCTTCTCCATAGATACTATTCTTTGACGCAGTGGTAAGGTTAAATATTGATGATTTAAAAGAACCCAGTAATTTAGTCTATTTTAATAGAGAGATTTTTTTTAAGTTTGTTACGAAATTTCTCTCTTTTTTCTATTCGATACAGACATGTTTCTAATGTTAGGTCATGCTCTGATGAAAGGATCAAATTTTATAGACACATATTTCATTTTAAAGCTTTTAGAGTTAATTTAACAAATGAAAAACACAGACAAATTCAATTACCTTGAACTTAACACTCATAATGGTGAAAACAACTTTAACATAAAACACCGACTTCAAAACAAACAAAAACGCCAAAATAATCCAATTTTAAATTACCTTATGAAGTTGAAAATGAAATTCCTACAATTTTTTTTTAAATATTTAATTATTTTTTGCATTCTTAGTGTTTTAACGTCGGTTTTTAGATTTGTTCAATTGTTCTTCTCTGTCTTCTTGGCTTATTTTGTATGTTAAAACTGTATGATGTAAAATGAAACAAAGCATTGTTGAAAAAATAAAATTTTCTGTAAAAGCACTGAAAATGTAAATTTCTTCAAAGTTATATTTTTCCGTATTGATATCGAACCTAGAGTTTCATAGACTTATTATCTATTTGAGGCTGACGTTATATTTTCGAATAGTATGGCATACAGGTTTTATTCTAGATAGAACGAACTAGGTCGAGAGAAAATTTCTCAATAATAAGACCCATCTTAAATATGCTTAAGATATTATATACCTACGTCTTCTAGTGTCGCCTTGTGATGTGTAGAGTGGATCATAGTGGAAGTCCGTGATGTGCCAGAAGTAGCCTGAAACAAACAAAAATATACTTTAAATATGATAATCATACCATAAATGACAGAAGATTTTCAAGATGATAATTGCATATTTATAAACTATGCCACTGACATATGAAAAACAGAAATACAAACACTGAAAATAAAACAGCATTTAACACATGCTTATAACAAATGTTTTAACTGAAGATATGCTGGCCTTTACACAAATTAAAGTATATCTTGAACAAAATTTAATATAAAAGCTACTATACGAATTCTCATCATGTAAATATTCATTAAAACTTTAATTAATATTCACGTGATAAGAATGAGTGAATCGATTGAAATTATTGTTTTTATTGACAATTTTAAATTTTTATTATATTTCATAAGAGCTGTGATTTTATTATATAAAATTGCATTATTTACATTTAATGGATTAAAAATGTTAAAACAAGATGTGTATTTTTTTTATATTTACTGCATTTTGATTTAAAGCAAAACTATTCATATTTGTAGTTCGTAAGAAAACTATTCGCTGTGACAAGTATCGTATCTTTTATATTATATATATTAAGATGTGGAATCTGCAATTCGATAAGGGGATATACGCGACAAAGAGATTTCTACCCCTCAAAGGCTGACTAAGGCCATTCGCCAGGCGAAATTAGATCAGAACTTTTATAGATACAATATTGAGGTTTTTCCCAAACCGGTGGTTACACTGTAAAAATGAATAAGTAGCTTGTCGAGCGCTAGCTGCACGACAAGTACATGATTACGTAATTTTTTAGTTTAATAAAACAAAAGAACTAATACACTACGTAAGCGTTTAGAAATAAGTTATAAGTAGTAGTTTTAGTTAGTAAAAATAGCAAAATTATGTGGATTGATATGTATTATATTAGTACTTTTAATCCTAAGTGGCCTTTATACAAATCTCGAATGGAGTTTGAATGTTTTTGTGCACAAATTATTCACCTGATGATATTCGACGCCTAATTTGCTGGAGACAAAAGATATAAATGTATCCCTTTGCTTATAATTACATTGGCTATCTTTCTTATCACATCGAAAAACAGCGAAAGATTTCACGACAGAAATAGGAAAAGTAGTACACTGACCTAGATGAACCTTTAGACGAGTTAAGGTAATTTTGAATAGTAAATATAGAGATAATAACTGTTTAAGATATAGATACAAAACGGAACCTTTTGTGAGGCAATTTGAAAGAAGAATGGCAATTTGTGATTAAAACAACCCGTTAATATTGAGATTGCGGGTCCCCATAGAGAAGCGTGCGGAACGACCGTATTTGCATTGCGACGGGCGGACGAGTTGGCGAGCTTTTTACCAAAATTCGTGTCAAATAAACAAACCCTTATTCACAGATGTCATAGAAGCGCACGCCCGCAAATTTTCGCCGTTCGCTATCTCGTTGATCTTGTGATAATTTCGCAATATTGTAGGCTGTTGTACTTTGCTACTGTAGAAGGAAAGTATTATAGTTTGTAACTTACGAATTGTTATTCAAGGGTATTGAACTTGCACAAAACGCGTAGTTTTATTGATTGAGTTGTAATTACGGCACTGCTTAATAATTGAGTCTGCCATAAACATTTAAGTGTTAATCTTCTTTGTTCTACATCCAAGGCATTAAATTTCTTACCAGAAAACGTTCTTACCTCCTTCATACAACATGACTTACTTCAGAAGAGGCTTGAGAAGGCAGTACTCAGCCCGGAAAGGTGGACGTTATTGAGAAGTAAGTCACATGCTGCACCAGCTATCATCGGTTATAGCCTTCTCCTACTTCTTACCGACAGGCATTTTTGATTGATTAGTGGAAGACCGCTCCATCATTCCATACATTTGATAGAAATTATGAAAATTATCAGATGTTAAAATCATACCTTGATGATATAAGAGACAGTTTTTCAGTTAGGAAACAGCTGTACTTAGCAGTGGAACGTCAGAGTAGTTTAATTTAATCCAACCAAGGAAATTTAAATTCTGGGTATTTCTAAAATTTTCGCTACCACTAAACTGAATAATGAATGAAATAAATGCATCGAGGCTTACAACGGAATACAAATTCAAAACAAAAAAACTTTAAAGTATCTTCATCAGTAATACAGTATTATAGTCGCAACTATCAATGTAGTCATCCTGGATAATATTTACATAGTTCTTTTGTATTTTGTATTTGGATCCTTTCCAGAAACTTCTTTGAGTTGGCAACTTCGAAAAACTTAATTCTACATGAGCTTTTATGGGTAACAAGTTAAAATTTGCATCATAACATCATAACATTAGGTCATAAAACTAAAAATTCTTTCTTAAATTTATTCTTTTGCAAAAGCAAAGTTTTCGGGATTTGCTGTTTTCGTAAATATACAATTGCTTGGCGTTTTTTCGCAGACTAAACTGGATACTTATTTGTATTAAAAATCTTGAAGAACACATTGGCATAGTAGTTTTAGCGCTTTGTTTTCGATAAAGAAAATTAACCAACTTTCTCCAAGATTGGTCTCTGTAAGGGTTAGAAAAAATTTGATATCTTGAGCTCTGCTGAGGTTTTTACGGGGACCGTTTTGAGCCCTCATTGAGTTAGCGTCGTAGCATTAAGGCGCAAAATCCACATGATTTTCTCTCATATTGACTGGCCATTGCCCAGCAGCGCATTGTGTATAACCTGCATAATGTAGACAATTTTTATTAGCTATAAGGCCGTCTTTTGTATGTATAACTTTTCTTCTGTTATTGTTATATTAATGTTTCTGTGCAATAAAGAATATTTGTTTTTAATTCAACTAAGGTTTGAATGTATAAATTTCGAAACATTATTGTATTCTTTACGTTGCTGCACAAATATTAATGGTATTGGTAATGTATGTTAGTATTTATGATTATGGTTGAATATTGAAAATGTCGAACACAAAAATGTGTATCTACTTAAGTTAATGCAAAATACTTTACAAGTCAATGAAATTAGCCGCATTTTTATATCAAATGCAGTCCTTATAAAGAAAAGCACAGAAGATAGATTGATTCCAGCATTCCCTTTTTAACGTTCATGCGCAGGATAACAGGAACACAGTTCGTATTTAATAAAGTCGAAACTTTTCATTGTTTAATACAACTTGTATGCGTTTCCCAGAGCCTCTAGTTGTCTCCTTACACTCGGGCTCCGTACATATGCCCTGTGACAAAAACTTGATTAATGACTTACAAAGGACCGCTGGTCGTTACGGCTAATCAAACAATGCCCTTTGGCAATTTGTTGTCGTGTTTCAGATAAGACCATAACTTTTTGTCATACGAAATTCAACTTTGTTGACATTTGATGAACTCGTTACCTTTGTTTGAGGATCCGTATATTCCTATGTCTCTATTTATGAAAGGAAAGTTACAGTTGGTTGCATGATTATTACATAGATTTTTGTTACGTGGCCAATTGAGTGGAACTAAATAACCTAGTGTTTTTTTTATAAAATTGTATAATTTATCTCTTTTGTTATAGATTTTAAAATGTTATTCCAATGAAATCGTAAAAAATCTCACTAAAGAAGTTTTATACAATAGTTAAATATAAGTAGGACCGTTCTAGTAACCTACTGAAAACTAAAGAATCCATTATGGCCAATACCCATTAACATAATAAGCACAGTTGACTAAGTACTTGGTTTAAAAAATTATTTATTTGACTTATAACATAAATATGACATAATGTAAAAGCTTAAAGTTATTAAGTGGAGGTGGATATATTTCATTTCAAGGAATATATATAGGATAAACGCTGACTTATCATGAAAATTACATACCAGATATTACTTATGATTTACTCAATTTATTTTCATATTTCGAATGTTATCTAGCCTTAATTAAGCATAATTGAGAGCTTGTGCTAACTATTAAATATAACAGCAAAAGATAAATAGTAATATGTATATATCCCTGACTCGTGGACATCATACAAATATCTGCGTCAACCACAATTCGAACGTGGGTCCTCTGGCTTAGTGAACAGGGGAACTAACCACTCGACCAGGTGGTCATCTAATGCAAACAAACAAGGTAATACAGATAATATAATGATTATTGTAATTTAATACAGGGACCAAACCCAAAATTGGTAAATCCAGGCCGATAGCACACTCGTAATAAAATAGAGAAGCAGTTTCCATGGTTACAGGGTTAACTTGTCAAAAGTTTTAGGTACTCTGTATCTTTTGTTTGTAGTAAAATAATATATAATATTACTTGTACCATATAAAGTTTGTGTCCTAAATAAAAAAAAAATTGTTAGATGAGCGTTATAATCACTGGTGTAACTTGAACCTTAACTCGCAAACGATACATGTACTTACACGTTCTATATTACGATACTATTGTTATATCTCTACCCTGAATACTACTCATTGTATAAGCTAACATACTTTAAGCCTAAACTAGGAAGATCTTTCCCTTAGTAAACTATGAATAGCTTCAGATTGAAGCGAGCGAATATTTTGTGTGGTTATAGAAAGTTTAATTAGTAGAAAAAACTATCAGTAAACATGAAAAGCTGAGTCTAATATGGATCGTAAATTACTAGAACATAGAGTCGATAATTCGATAAATTACGTTTGGCGCCATGGCAGCCTGGCACGATATTATACTCAAGGCGTGGCGCTAACCCTCGCATTAAAAACATCGCCTTGACCTGTTTTGTTTACTGATTTAGTTAATACCAAACAAACAATTAAAAGCTGTTAAACTGTTGTGACAATCCATGATTCAAAGTTAAAACACACGCCGTTTTTTTGTTTACTCTATAAAAACAATGAGATGGATTCTCAAAGAGACATTTTGTTGATATTAATAATCTGTAGGCATAAAATGGCGCATGCGACACTCGAACAAATTTTTACTAGGTACCTATAATTTATATTATTTATTCATTTATCATTATCGAGAGATACATGTCTAATAACTATTGATGACCCACATAAAGTTGTTTTTGTCATTATTGTATATATTTTGAATACACATTGACATGTAATTCCTATAAATATTCAATCTCGAAGTAGTTTTGAACACGAACACATCAAAGTTTGGTACCCATTTTGAAGTAACAATATTATTGCAAACTGTCTCTTCAGTTTAAACTAGTCCCGAGAGCTTAAAGACAAATTATAAGCCAATCGTGTCTGGATTATACGGCTTGGCATGCTTAGGAATTAAACTTTTAAATATATTTTTTAAGCCTACCATCCATATTATTGACAAGTAACTCTGTTACTTAAAGAATTTTAAAAATTCAAACATAACATACACAATAAACAGAGACAGATGTATATTTTCTCTTGGCTGGTAAGAAAAGTTTTCTAACGGCTTAGAATGCCAAATGTGCACGTTGTTAGGGATGATTTAGTTTTTAAATCAATTCGATATCTATCTAAAATTTTACTACTCAATTAAATATTAAAAACTTAACGGAAACAGCTAGTAAATTAGTAAATTGGTTGAAACCTTGTATTTTTCAAACACGGCTCTTTTCATTTTTAATACCTATTTTTCAATGTGTTTCAATATATGCTACGTCAGCATATAAAAGTGTATACTGCCGAGCTAGCTAGTTCACTAATCGTATTAAGTAAACTTGTAAGGGTAGATTCTAAGTGTTATGAGTGTTTAAAATCATTATTTACTTAAGAATAATAATCATAAAGTATCGAAATCATAATATATTGTTATCGTTGAACGCAGATATTCGAAAGTAGTGTACGATCGAGTATTGCCGAATACAAGATTAAATTCATTACAATATAAATATCTCTTAATAAAAATTCAAGAATTGTTTTATTTTCAGTCTTATAGCGAAAATAATAAGGTTATAGATTCCAGTCGTCTGATCTGTAGGCACCGTCTCATATCTCAAGCTCTAGAATTTTATGTTGTATTCTTCGTTGATCAACATTTCTCGGATTCATCGACATATTTACAGACGGATTTTCATACGAAGATAAGCGTAGGCGTGTTTCGTGTTTCTCGTTTTATTCCAACTTTTTCATCTCAAATCAAAATCAACGTATTGACATTTACGCACGGTTTCGTTCTTGTTAAGCTTTAGACTAAGTATTATGTACTTAATAATTTTATGCCTACACGGAATATTTTTAGTAGATTGAGATCAGACAACTATCTAATATATTAAGAACGCTCATTATGATTTCTTTACAATTTGTTGTGACAAGTAGATTTCAGTAAATTAAATTAATTTGACAGTTTGCATCAATAACTTTGAAGTGAGTTTACAACAACCCGTATAATTTTAGGTGATCACAAAAAGGCTGAGGTCTCACCAAAAAAATTTGAATTTGTACCAAAATTTTATGGAGCTTTAAACAAGGTTAGGGTGGTTTGATGAACAGTTAAATTAAATGTGTATTATGGTATCAATAGGGATTACTTTTTTTTTATATAAGACTTGGGTTAATACACCTACTTATATATTTCTATTGCTCTTGCTTCTTACGCGATAGCTTGATAAGACGAAAGTGGCACGTTCTTCTTTAATAAATTTCTATGAAATATAATATCACTAAGGTTTTGAGTTATGGCTGACATAGAATCTTTGAATAAATCAAGACAGATATTAATGTTGGGCCGTTCAACGTTTTCAGACGGATAGATAAGAAAAGTGAATACAATGAAATTGCCTTTCCAAGATATTTAAATATTTTCAGTGTATTTCCAAAAAATATAATACGTTTATGTGTTTATACTGGGCTTGATTTTGAAGGATATACATTCAATCTTAATTAATAAACCACTATATGTTGGGAAAAAAATAAAGCTGTCAAAAAGTTACAATAAAAAAAGATAAGTAAGTTCAATGACCTGAAATAATCAGGTATGAAATTATGGAGTTATATTCAATGTCTATGGTTTTTGCCTTTTTGGCATATATTTTTGACATATATTGAATCAAAATATTTTAATGTGAACATATCATATTCTCATGTCAAAAAGGATTGTATTGTGCAATATATTGAATAAGCTTGGTGACTTGCTGTGATATTTTAAAATTTCTATCGATTGTTTGTAGAACAGAACTTTTTTTTTATAATTCCAGTACAATGACATTCTTTTATTACCATATCATCTAATTTTTCATTTTACCTACCTCTTCGAAGCTACATATATTAAATTACATTTAATTTTTCTAGATTATCATCAAAAATGGCGGGCTCAATAATTAGTCATCAAGACTTACCAAATATACTCCTCGAGGCAAAGGGTAACGTTATATCGTTTTTACAGAGCCAGAAGTAATAATAACAAGCTTAGATATATGGGTGGGATTTGGTTCTTCTTGCCTTCCCTGTAATAGAGAGAAATTGAACATAAAACACATTATTTCTCTTTTCAGAGAATCTAAATATATTCTATTTAAATATATAATCATATATTTATGTATGTATGTGTATTTCTAAATTGCGGTTCGTCTTTGTAATAAATTATGGGAAATATTAATATGTATTTGACCACCTCTGAGGTGTTAGTTGAGGCTACTAATCTCACAGATATTTTCTTCTCGGTTTTGTCGGAACGAAGTCAGAGCAACAGCAAACCAAAAATTTTAACAACCATCTTGATTGATAGTTGTAAATCAAAATGACCTTTCTGATTCCTTTATTATAAATATAACCTTTCGTTAATTAAGGATAAGGCTCAGGAACTTGCTCTCTGATAACTCAAGTTACTGTAAGTGTTATTTATTTTAAATAGTTCTCTTTTGGTAGAAATAACCATTCACCAAATAGCTAATCGAATAAATTGTTGTTCAATTACTAGGTATTTATTGAATTGGCGAACATTGAACATGAGTCCCAAACTCAATCGAATTCTTATTAGTTCTATAGGATAGTACGAAAACTTTGATGGCAATAGCATTTAGAAAGCTGAGTATATCTTTATGAATGATATCTTATTTATATTTTTATCTTTATATACGTTCCACTTAAAAGACCTTTTTCACGGTTGATAAAGAGTTCGTTACACGTGAGAAAGAAAGAAAATGTTTACTTACCTACCTTAGTCATCAAATTAATACTGTATTACATGATTGAAAACCAACGCAACTTATTATATGTGAAGAGTTTCTGGTTAAGGATTTCTATGTTCCTTGCCTTGCGTGGACGAAACATATAGAGAGTTTAAACGCATAAAAATCTCTGTCCAGCGAACTAACTTAATATTCCGTGTTAATAATATTGATTGATTGATTGATCACTTGCATATCAAAAGCCTAATGGTATTTTTTTACACTGACGATTAAAGACTATCTTTCATAGGAAATAAAGTCCAAAATACATTTGGAATTTATCACATACGTCTATTATTCATTACAAAATTAAGTTTGTGTTATGGATACTAGATAAGAGAGAAATGTAGATAGTAATATTTTAATTATTTATTTATTGATTAACACCAACAAGATTTACATTTTAACATGTACAAAAGAAATACAATGAATAAGAATTAAATTGAACGCAATCTAAATTATAGGTGTTACCGTATATTATATAATAGTTATATAGAACACATTGCTTAAAAATCTATACATAGTAAAATACTGACATTTCGATCATTCAGTCAATTGAAAATTTACATTAATTAAACAAGATAAAAAGAATACAAAAAAATAAAAAGCCAACCAATCAGTCACATTTACGTTCGATATATACATCTACATATACCACGCATTGTATAGAAATTAAGTAACATATGTATAAATATGTATGTATAAATCAGAAATATTCTAAATAAATATAAAAACATCCATGACTCGTGAACAAATATTAGTACTCAACTTAGAAATATCTGCCGGGAAATAAATAGGATTCGAATCCGGGATCTCTGGCTAAATATACCGAGATACTAACCACTAGACCAGGTGAACTCAAGAATATAATAAAGAAACGCCTCTTATCTTTTATTAATATACAAAAAACAAGAAACAATCAAAAAGTTTCTTCGATTGTTTTCATTTTCCATATTGTTTGTATTGCTAAGTGCTGATTGATCGAACAAAATATTTGCACTCCTATTGGATATCCGAGACAACGTTTTTGCTTTGAAATTTTGGGCGAAATTGGAAGCAACCAATAATATTGTTAAGTACGTTTTCGTAAGTGCAAAGTGATACCGCTAACTGTACAAAATTATATAATTTGTCTGTCTGTGTAAAAACTGCCATATGTATCTTAATTTAAGTTCACTCTATGACTTAAAAAGATCCAACGGAAAATAGTCAGCAAAACATCAAGATCAAATTATGGATTCTGTTAAAAATGGATAAATAAATCTATTAATTGCAATCTATAGCGTAATAACAAGAAGTTATATTTCTATTCCATTTGTATTAAGAACATTATCGACCGTAATTTAGTGGGTTGGGGAGAGATAGAGGAGGAAGGAGATAAAAAGTATACAGTGTCAAAAATAAGTAGACAGCTTATCATATAACTAAGTGCATCAAATTTTCCTTACCAAATGTAAGGCAGGTTGACATATAAATAAAGAAAAACTTGAATGCGTTGAAAGTACTGTCTTTCTGGGAATGAAATTAGATTGACGTCTTTATTGGTATCTTCATATTTCATCCCTCTCTGGAAGACTAAGTTTAGCTGCTAACGCTGTTAAGAAAATCAGGTCTTTATGTGATGTTGAAGCAGCAAGACTTGTATACTTTAGCTATTTCCTCAGTGTTATGTCATATGGCTTAATATTGTGGGGTACGGCTGCTGACTTTGAAGATATTTTTATTTTACAAAAAAGAGCTGTTCATGTCATTCGCCTCAAGCCACGTGAATCGCTGAGTGATTTTTTATTTAAATATTTTTTTTTATATTTACTTTAGCTTATCAATATATATATGGTAATATCTTGTGTGTCCACAAATATTAACAAACCGTTTCAAAATTTAGTGATTTTTACTTTATATATATAAAGTTAGTTACGTTACTTACACTTGTATAAATCACAATGCAATTATGTGCTGTAAAAATCAACTTTCCAAGTTAACTATCGATAATTACTGTCGCAGTATTACTGTGTCGGTTCGTGACAACAGCCTATTCAACGTGACCAAATCGCTGGTCAATAATTGGTAGCAGTCACGTGCATCAAGCTCTACATGTACTTAAGTAACTTGTCACATGTTAATAAATAAAATGTTGCTTATACACGATTGAATTCTGAATGTATATAAAAAAATTGATAATCCTCTTCAAAATTATAATTGTAAATTTTTCTTTGCTTTTAATTTTTTTTGTCAATTTATCTCAGCCTCCTTTTACATTATTGTTAAAAATCTTCCAAATTTTAATAATAATATGAAAGCGAATGGATCTAGTTTACACAGCCAAGTATGTGGCATTACTTATATGTTTCATATGTGGAATGGAAAGGAAAAACTAATGATAAATCAATAGGAATTTAATAAGTAAAATGTATAACATCGGTACAAACATAATTTTATGACAAGATAGTTACAACGGTCACTATGACGACCTTACTATTTTCTATATTCAATATTATACAGTTAAATATGTCTAGATTTATTTATTGGAACTCGGATTTAAAAAAAATATGCATTTAAAATGAACATTTTACTAAATAAATTAAAAATCAGTATTTGAAAAACATAATTTTACATAAATATATATTTTTTTCAATTATAATCATTGTATAAGCATTATCAGTTGCACAATTATATTAATTTATATTCAATATATCATTCTAACGACTGTGACAAAACACTCTTAGTACACAAGGCTTGTCAAATGCATGGTTATTTATACAGAATAGGTTGCTATAGTTATTTGAAAAGATCCTAGATCATGTTTGAATGATATACACACTTGAAGCTCCAATTTATTACTCAAATGTAATGGAGTCTATAGCAATAGGAATAAAGCGGTGAATGCATATTTTTATATATTACTTGTACATTTTTTTATGAAATGTCTAAAATATCGATTACAAAGTATGAACATATATCAACCCAAATATTTTTAAAATGTTAAGTGTTAAAACAAATGAATTGTATTAATGTTAAATGTCTGCTTTATGTAACAAAAATTATTGTTTCTTTTAGTTTGTTTTGAAAACATGCAATAAATACGAAACATATATACATAAATGATGCCTTCTTTCCCACCCCCAAAGTAGGGGAAAGCTAATTTAGGTAAAATCTCATTCGTCATCGAATGGAGATTTAATATAAAGTTGCGACTTGTTCAGAATGAGGGTGCAAAGAAATGAAACTGTATTCTTTTAGATTTTTATTTATTTTTCCCATGGAACACCTATCAAATTTATGATAAAGCAAAATATTATTTTGCTTTATAACCGGTGTTGCCAACCTTAGCAAACACGATGATGCGTGGCAAAATTAGTGGTTAAATGTCAATTTATATTAGTTGTCAACGGCTACGGTCTGGATAAAGTATTTTTTATCTAACGAAAGTAATCAACAAAATAAAAAAAAAAAAACTTTTATTTAAAGTATTCACTGTGAAGCGATCCACAATTTATATAATTAGAATGTCGCAAGGGAAACAATAAAGTCAATTAGTACACTGTGGTAGGCCACAACATACAATTAAGTAATATTACTAAATACGTATCGCGGTAATTGGAGATTCTACATTATAGGTACATGAAATAGGACAGGATAATGTTGGTCCTCGTTTTGATACCTTTTCCCAGATTTTTGTTTTAGAAAAGTTGTTTAGGAAAGTCTCGTTTGACTCATAATATTTGCCTACCTATATCTGCCTGGGTACCTGACCCGCTCATTTCATTATGCTAATCCCCACCAATCTGCCGGTTCCTTCCCGACGCTTGACTGATTGACATAGGTACCCGCGGTGTGCGCCTCGTTGCCCTCGTTGTCCCGTTTTCTGTGCCTATCACTGCTATCCTAGTGCCATCAGTGTTTTGCCTACGAAGTGAGATCCGGAATACCCACATACCTGTATCAGCGAGAAGGTAATTTACCTAGATATACCTGCCTAAACAATAAACTAACTTAGCCCAGCACCTTCCCTAAACAAAAGTAATTAGAATATTTTCACTACTTGACTTAATTATAAATTGTTATTGGAAAACATGAAACGGGCAAGAACAACTCATTTACAGCTAATCATAAAATGGATAGAATTCATGTTAATATTATACAGTATTATACAGTACAAATTAAATAGTAAGATTTATAATTTTTTATCAATTACTTGCACTATAATCGCTTTAATCATACAAATAGCCCTCTTTAAAAATTTCCACATAATTACTTCACTGTAAACAAGGTTCGGAGTTGCGTGATCATTTCTAACATACGCGTTCATACCACATAATAACCCATGGTGATTGATGAATATATCCTGAACACAATGAAGTTAAACACCTCCAGTTTGCCTATTAAGGGAAGTAAATTGTGCTTACACAGCGGCTTGGAGCCCAAAAGTCAATCATTTGAGATTGTCTGTTCTGATTAAATTGCTGAAATCTAATCATGGGTTGATAATAGCGGGAAACCGAGAACTTTAAGATAAGCAAATTATTGTGCTAAATATTTTTTAACTGCTTAGCACGCGAATATACAGAAGATGAAAAATTTTAAGACGCCATAATATTGTAATCGTAGTCAGAGTAGAAGTTAACTTATCCAGAGCTTGCGGTAAAATGAAAATATCACTGAAGCTAAAAAACCATGTAAAATAATTCGATTATATTAAGTGTAAAATTGATGCATGGATGGCTGGACCCATAAAATCAGAAAGCCTAAAGTTTTTAGCTAATCGGATTCTTAAAAAAACATTAAATAATTTTATTACTTTTACGTTCAGCCTTGTTGAAAAATACAAATGATTAAATCACATTCACCTTTCATTTATTTCATAAGTATACAGTCTAAAAGTACATATTAAGGCATCTATATACGTCTGAATCATTTTTCCAGGTGTCCTATTTCACACATAACGTTAAGCTATCACTCATAGTAAATATACATTATAGGCACATTTTTATACATAGAAAAACACCGCCGGGTGATACAAAAAGACAGTAGAAGAAACAAGCGATATAATCATCAACTATTTTGACAAGAACAATTTTTCTAAAAATAATAATGAAGACCGCTTCTGTTACTACAGTTTGAATAAAGCAAAGGAAATATAAAAGGATCCAATATTACCATAAACTCATTAACATAAACAGGAACAAAGAGTAGAAACTGATTAAAGTCTGTAAATCATTTGACCAGTAAATTTTACCGACTCCCCTTCTAACATACCAGCAATTAAAATATCCAGCTTTAACGACGATACTATCAAACAAAATGAGCATAGTCACGGAAGAGCTAAACAACAGAAAGCTTACATAGTGGATGTGAATTTTCAGATAGTGTTACAACAAACCAAAGAACCTCAACATTTAGATAGCGATTCCTTGTCAGTGAAAATAAAATTACTAGCTATATAAAGTCCAAACGTTTAACAAAATATGTAGTTAGGAAAGTAACAATTATAATGATATTGATTTTATAAATGTTTACTTTACCATGAAACCTTTTTATTTTGGAAAACAAGATAAAGGTTTTCTCAGTTCTCAAAAAATGTTTTGTTTGACTTGGATGGCAAAATTTCTGCCCAAACTGGGAATTGAACATTGTTTCTCTAAATAGATAGCAATTTCAACCACTTAACCACAGAGATGGTTCAATGTGATATAATGACGGTTAAATTTAGCAAAATTCCTTTAAATTGCATTTTCATTTGAGGCACGATAATGTCGTTACTTGTAATCTATCCTTTTCTAGTCAAATTGTAATCAAAGTACGTAACTAATACCGAATATTTTTCACACATCTTCTTATCTACATCTAATTAACCAAAAATTACAAATAAACTGGACACTGCTTAAAAAAGTTCATAAAATTAAAATAATGAAACTTACCTACAAATGAATAAATAAGTTAAATCAAGTCAACTATTAAAGTAATCGCATTTAATTCAAATAGCTTTGAAGTGAAGACATTTACCTGTCAATGTATTCCCCAAACGCAACAGAACTAGAGCCCTCTTAAGCTTAAGTGTGGCACTTTCTTGAGAGACCACACTGATAAGAAACAGCTATTGGGATTATAGACGTATGAGAATTTGGAACCAAACTATTAAATAATAGATAATATTCATTTACTGACGTTGACTGAAACACATTTACCTCGTACCTATTAAATAATGGATAATATTCATTTACTGACGTTAACTGAAAGATATTTACCTCGTACCTATTAAATAATAGATAATATTCATTTACTGACGTTGACTGAAACACATTTACCTCGTATCTATTAAATAATAGATAACATTCATTTACTGACGATGATTGAAACACATTTACCTCGTACCTATTAAATAATAGATAATATTCATTTACTGACGTTGACTGAAACATATTTACCTCGTACCTATTAAATAACAGATAATATTCATTTACTGACGATGATTGAAACACATTTACCTCGTACCTATTAAATAATAGATAATATTCATTTACTGACGTTGACTGAAACACATTTACCTCGTATCTATTAAATAATCGATAATATTCATTTACTGACGATGATTGAAATACATTTACCTCGTATCTATTAAATAATAGATAATATTCATTTACTGACGTTGACTGAAACACATTTACCTCGTACCTATTAAATAATAGATAATATTCATTTACTGACGTTGACTGAAACATATTTACCTCGTATCTATTAAATAATAGATAATATTCATTTACTGACGTTGACTGAAACACATTTACCTCGTATCTATTAAATAATAGATAATATTCATTTACTGACGATGATTGAAACACATTTACCTCGTACCTATTAAATAATAGATAATATTCATTTACTGACGTTGACTGAAACACATTTACCTCGTATCTATTAAATAATAGATAATATTCATTTACTGACGATGATTGAAACACATTTACCTCGTACCTATTAAATAATAGATAATATTCATTTACTGACGTTGACTGAAACACATTTACCTCGTACCTATTAAATAATAGATAATATTCATTTACTGACGTTGACTGAAACACATTTACCTCGTATCTATTAAATAATAGATAATATTCATTTACTGACGTTGACTGAAACACATTTACCTCGTACCTATTAAATAATAGATAATATTCATTTACTGACGTTGACTGAAACATATTTACCTCGTATCTATTAAATAATAGATAATATTCATTTACTGACGTTGACTGAAACATATTTACCTCGTATCTATTAAATAATAGATAATATTCATTTACTGACGTTGACTGAAACACATTTACCTCGTATCTATTAAATAATAGATAATATTCATTTACTGACGATGATTGAAACACATTTACCTCGTACCTATTAAATAATAGATAATATTCATTTACTGACGTTGACTGAAACACATTTACCTCGTATCTATTAAATAATAGATAATATTCATTTACTGACGATGATTGAAACACATTTACCTCGTACCTATTAAATAATAGATAATATTCATTTTCTAACGTTGACTAAAGCACATTTACCTCGTGCCTATTCAAAATGCTACACTCAATTTAACCTTATAAAATACTGTTTTATTTACGCCATCCGCCCCTCTAATAGATATTGCTCTTTTTCTAACCGCGTAGACATTTATTTTATACGTTCTCATCAATCTCTTATCCAGCGATCAATCAATTTTGCATGAAGAAAACGGCTCGCAACAGTCAACGCGAAACCAAATTCCAGACAACATGATTTATAAAATTTCTTACGTATTTTTGTATTGGTCTTTATAAATTTTTCATTTTAAAAATATTTATCTTGTAATCTTTGGAACAAGAATAATAATATAAGGACAGCCTCTAACGCAATAGCAAACCAAAAGTGGTCAATCTCGTCGAAACTCATCATTATACTATAATACTTTCTAAGCACGATTTTCGGTCGAGAAAGATGATTTTTGTTATATGGTTTCCATTATAAGTGAAGCCATCACACTAGGGCTCACCTATATTCGTATTTTAATTCTATATTCCACTAATTCTACTTTGCATTAGTACTGCGAATATGGGAAAGTGCAAGCCCAAAATAAAAATTAACCGCACCGTAACTATATTTATTTGTATATATTTACACTTTTCGATGGAAAATTTTTTACCTTTACAGATTTTTTCAGAGACAACTTTATATATATTAAAGTTTAGTCAAATTAAATTTATTCGCATTTATTTTTTTGATATTCCGATCACTTTAACAGATTTTAAAATTTTAATTTTGTAGCAAGTCGTGGATGCGAAAACTATACTATCGAGAAGTGTAAATAAATTCGATAGAGATCTAGTCGTTGAGTACACTGGAATCCTAAAATCCAATTCACAAAAAACAATGACAGCTGTGCCAACGGCGGTTGCCACTTAGTATTCATATCCTGAAGGCCGTTTTTGCTACAGCTGATGAATTTTTCTATCGCGATAATATTACCACAGAAACAATGTTACAATGAAACGTGTTTTTACTCCTTTCGATGAAGTTTTTGATGCGAGCAATACTGTACAGGATCATTTGTATGGCATAACTTCACGATGTTTAAACTTTGAATATCTTTATCACATTCCATAATTGAATATAATTAAAGAGAAAAAACTCTCAAGTCAGGTATTTACAAATTTTATAAGACACTTAAAAAAAAAGAGAAAAAAAACACATTGAAATAAAATTGTTATATTTAAAAATATTAAAATTACATGTGTTAAAATACAATTTAACCTTGGGATTTAATTGTCAATCTTATAAAATTTACACCATGATTTTAGAAGGCAGCAAGAGTTGATTAATGGTTTGTGTTTCCTCTTTACGATTTTCCATGATTAATGCGAGGAGCATAATTCCCCATCATTAACAATTATATTCATAAATTACCAATAGTATTTCTTGCATTTAGTATAGACCAATAAAATTTTCTGTACGATACTTATCAAATAATATGAACAATTTATATTGTACAAGTATTTATTACTTATAAATTTTCTTTTCTTTTTACGGATTGATCCCGATATTAGGGAAAAGCTTATAATTATATATATTTTTAAAGTAGTACAATAAACCTTTTTGTTGATTGAATATAACGAATAAATACTTTTTCAGAATAGCCATTTATTTAGAATGACAGTAGTATTCATTCACTGAGCTCGGTAAATTAAAAACTCAATTTAGAACCAATGTAAAGTTCAATAATTTCCAGAATTCAAATAAAAGGTGGAAGCTATGTGTCAAAATTCGAAGTATTTAATGAAAAAACCATGTAAGAATTATAGGATAAGCAATCATAGGGGACAGACTGATATGATAGAAGGGAAGGCTTAAAAAAGGTTATACCTAAGCTTTATAAATAGTGTTATGTTCAGTAGATAAAGGGTTAACAAATTAAACAAATTATTATTTTAAATTATCAAACTTATATGCTAAAGAAATTGTGATATTTGGTTTTTATAGACTAAAAAACTAAATAAATTTAATCTTTTTTAATAAAAAGCTCAGCAAATGTCTCGCTCGACACCACCTGATGATAAGCAGTAGAGGGGTTCAAATGTGAAGATAGCTAGTGCAGCTTGCGATATACTACCCTAGCCACCTAAGGGTGGCCGGCAAGGTAAGCCTTGCCGCCCCAAAAAGTGCTTTTTCACGCCTCTTTTAAAGGAACCCATGTTGTATGAAGGAGGGATACGTGTGCAGGTAAGGGAATCTACGCTCTAGCTGTGCGACAGAGAAGGAGTCACGAAATCTCTTTGTGCGCAAAGAAGACGTGGCAACAGTGAAAGAGTGACTCAGTAGACCAACACGCGTAAAACAGAAACAATAATATTTTCAGTAATTCTACGAGCTTATTTAAGTACAAACTAATACAAAACTAACGTCATCTATGAACTTCTAAATCACAATTACTTATCATACCAACCCCTACAGTACTATAGTACAACTAAAGGAAAATAATGAAAGCAGAAAGATGGTCGTGATTGCAATGAGAATCAAATCTACAGGAGACATCCTATTTTACATATTTTTTTTATTTTATAGAAACAAATAATTCTCAAATCCAGATTATCAACAATTATATTTCATATATTATATTTCATATATATCAATTTACATTAGATACATATTACAGTTATTAACGAGTTTAAAAAAATCTGTTCTAAGTGGATATATATATGTGGATATATATAGGTTAAATATCGCTGCAAAAGTATAATTCATAAAATATTAATATAACATTTATAAAATAATTATTCCTATACCAAAATAATTAATCTAATTTAATAGCTAAACCTTCACACGTACCCGTGATAGAAACTCGTAAACAATACATTTAGAAGAAACACATACATTTACCGTACATCCGTTGTGTGAATATATTACGTATAACGTATGCGTACTAGGCAAGGGTTCTATTTCTGTACCTTTGAAGATTAACTCCACGTTGGCGAAGTCAGATCATCAATCAGTCCCTTCAACAAAGGTACGGCAGGCTGTGATTAGCACGCCTAAATTATCTACCATCG
The DNA here is from genome assembly GCA_943193645.1 of Acentria ephemerella. Classification (NCBI taxonomy): domain Eukaryota; kingdom Metazoa; phylum Arthropoda; class Insecta; order Lepidoptera; family Crambidae; genus Acentria; species Acentria ephemerella. The sequence goes on from OW971882.1 coordinate 2,789,570, forward strand.
TACAGTAACCACGCGTCATGGATTGATGGGAAATGTACTGTTTCCTAGGAAATATATTACAGTTGAGAGCTCTAAGCATTGATTTTGAGGCGATTGTACAGGCATCGCTTCACAATAAGTCATCATTAGGCTCACGCTGCACGATGTGAACATAGACCTAAGAAATGAATCAATACCAATGATGCTATAGTGTTTCTAATTTGACGCACAAGCGAATAACCTTTTTACGATTGGCTATGCCATTTTTTGCAACAAAAATCAAAATTATTTTACTGCAGTGCTTCAATTAATCTAACCAAAAAATACAGTCGATCAATTGACGTTTTTTAAAGGATATTGAGAGCATTTTTGTCTTGAACTTGAAATTGAAATGAAATAAAACACTAGGTTTTTTTAGCTAAATGTCAAAAAATATATTTCTGAATAAAAAAGGGATATATGAACATATATCCCTTTATTAAAGTAAAAAAAATTCAATTAGTAAAATAAAATAAAAAAATCGTAAAGTAAAATAATAAAATACAAAAATTCAGTTAGTATATAAAATTCAATTCAATAAAAGTAATTCTAATTTGGAACTTTGGATTTGAATTTAAAATTTTGATTGGAATCCCAAAGTTACTAACAATTACATCCGTCAACATTAAACTAAAACCAAATTGTACATTCCTATACATGCTTGGTCAAAACTCTGGCTGGTAGAATTGTTATCATAGAAGGTAGCACGTAGCCATTTTTAAAACGAAGAAGCAGTCCTTGCCGTTGTAAAGTATTTTCCAGAAATCAGAAACAATACAATTTGATACCGATCTTATCGTCATAAAATAAATATTTTGTAACTATCTTCTAGGAAGCGAAGTCTCTTTTATTTTATTTTTAGTATTTATTTAAGTTGTTCTTTATTTACAATTTACATAAACAAATTAGTATCCGTTGGTCTCTTACCTAGAAGGCTACAGCTGTATCGTGGCTAAATTAAATTTTCCCGCTTCTATTTATTTACTACGGGCTAACTCATCAAAAATAAAACAATTCAAATCAAAGCAATAAATGAATGCTATTTTTCGTTTCATTAATTATTAAACTTTTATTAATATTTGCTCACAAATTCCTTCAGCAAACAGCGCGTACAGTTGTCCAAAGCTTTAATTATGGCGTGCCAATAAACGGGAATGTTGACTCAAATAACTAACCGAAAGCAATAAAAATTGTTAATTTTCTATAGCAATATTTTCAGGAAAACGTTTATTTTTCTTCTCATAAATTTTTCGGCTGTATACATTTTGAATTTGTTATAATTGTCGCGCAACATTTGGTTTTATTTTGAAGGCTTCTTAGAAGTTATAAAGACGGTTGAAAACGAAGAATGAATTAAAATATGCGATTAAAAAATATTTAGTGCCAGTTTTAAAATGGAAATAAGGCACGAGAATTAACCGGATCAGATCCAAGTCACACATTGAGAGGCTGCTGTATTAAAGTTAACTTAGAAGAATAAAGGACTTCTAAATAGAATCAAGGTCAAGATTTAAACGGCTGCTTCGTTTTAAATACAAAGCTTATTTGAATTATTTCGCGTTAATGCCAAAGCAAGAAAATGGCCCACTTAAGTCGTAGCCTCACCAATGGACAACAGCTCCTCAAGCAACAGCAGTATATTTATCAAGAAAACCACTTGATTTTTGGTGTTGTCATTCTGGAGACACAAGATGTTATCGTCCCTCATGTTCTGTAAACTATTCGGTTTCTTGTCTTTCTTGTTTTTAGTCTTTTTTAATACTTATTCTAACAGACAATTAATAATTTATGCAGGTAGATTTAAGCTTATTTTAAATTATTCTGCTTTATAAGAACTAATAGATATTTGTTTACATTTGTACTTAAACAACGCCTAGATACTAAGCTAAGTTGTTAACCAGCTCCTAAAAACAAGCAAATCTCTACGAAACTTGAAACAGCCTAAATCTTAATAGAAAGCCCTCAAAGCATTGAGCAGTTTTTTTTATATTTTGATTGCAATTGAGATAATGTGTATATATATTATAAAAATGCAAAATATTAAAAAAGAAGGCTGAATTACAATATGGGCTATAGATAAACACAGTTTATCTAGCAGCGCAGGCATACGTCGACCCGACTCAGTCTATTCTGGCGTGAAATGAGAGCATCTCCCAGCCACATTAGGTAAAAAGGCAACCCTGGCCTCTATATTACGATTTTTAATCCCAATATTGCTCTACAGGATTACTGAAGTGTCATTTTGTGAATCGTAGTTGGAAGTGACAGGGTCAGTTTCTTCATTGCGAATTCGGGGCTAAAGTACCTTTGAATATTTAAACAAAGACAATAAAATATTATCCATCTTTGCAAAACTGGATTTTGTGCGAGTTGTAATGCTAAATATTTCAAATTTCAGCATCATTACTTACATCTTTCCAATAGGAGTTACGATAATTTGGATTTGGACACATTCGAATAGTCTGGTATCGATTGCAAAAACAAAGCCACTCTTGCCATGCTTGGAGTTTGGATGGGTCAATCAAAATTTGCGAACTCAAACTTTTTCGTGACGAAATACTATTGCTCCCGTTCGTTACAGCATCCACTATCCACCAACCTGCATTTCTGATTTTAAATATTAAATTTAAAATGTGCTCATCATGCTCAACAGTGGATCATATGCACCATTAAATTAGTCCATCAGAAGAAGGAAGCTCTTAATGCTCCGAAAAATTCTATATAATTTTCTATCAAGTGTAAAGGTTTTAATTAAATTTAAAAAAAAATGTAGAATGACAAGAAATAATTTTGAATTTATAATGTACATTTATTCGTAAACAGCGTAGGTTAACATGGTAAGGGACCCTGCACACACCTGTGAAGCAATTCTTAAATCGACTATTCCGCACTTGGCCAACATGGTCGACTGAGGCTTATTTTCCCTAATTTATGATATTTTGAGGTCAAGATGATGATGGAGTATATTTCAAGAGTAAGAAATGAAGTCTTTCAAAAGTCGTACATTAAACGTAGCTAGGTAATAGTTATAAAGAACATGTTATTATAGAAAGATAAGCAATAGTAATATTATTATTTGAATAGAGATGAAATTCTAACCTAATTTAAAAGGTATTAAAATTAATTAATTCCAGTTTATTAAACTCAAGTATTGTTAACTATTTGAACATGTCTAAACAAAGAACAACAAAAAAGAAAGGCCTGTTTGATTTGATTATACTTAATAATCTCATTATCTATCCCCTCTGTTGTTCATTCAAAATTCATTAAGGTACGAGTTCTTCTTTTGAAGTCGCAAGACAATAAAATTGTGAAATTAGCGAAACAATAAAATATTTGAGTGATAAAATGAGATTTCAATTTGTAAAAGATGTGGACATTGTGATAATAATGTTCTCTTGTTGCCAGTTTATTTAATGGGACAACTCTCCGTAACATGTCATATTACTAAAAATTTTATTAATTTAATTATTTAAGTATGAACAAATATCTATTTGTATAATAATAATAGTCTTCGTTTCCCCAAAATGTTACAAATCTTAAGATAAAATAGTTGTTATAGTTATTTTGTAATATTTTAATTTTGTATATTGTAATCTAACATACAGTTACCTCCCAAATTTTATTTAACTAACTACGACTCATTTATTTATCTTCAACACATCTTAAAACATTTTATAGTGTTTAATTTAAATTGCTATTTTACTATTATTTGGTAAATCATGTTTAAATTAAATTATAAAAATATTATCTGTGTTACATTGACACAAGCTCATAATAATGCTTATTTTGGGCTAGATAATAGATGTGAGTGTGAGAAATATTGTTATAATTATATTACAATAATTATGAACACACTGATACTGAAAAGTAATATCAATACAGTTATTCATTACAATTGATTGATTGCAGTCATTGTATATGATACATAAAGTTACTTTGTGTGGTCACGTATGTATCATAAAACTGAAGTTATTTCCGCTGTCTAAACTTAGACTGGATATTATCTGAGCCTTAAGGTGAATAGATGGCAATGACAATAACAAAGTAGCCAAGACATAGACTTGCCTAATGTTGCCTTAAAAACCTTAACACAAAGTTAATCTTAGTACACTTATTATGAACACATAAAAATACACATTAAAACTACAGGTAATGTACCTATCCTACTATTTACTGCTATAAACTGTGTTTCCCAATTTTATAGGCTTATATGTTACGTGCTTACAGCTTTGGCTTCCGGCAGGAGATCGAAAGTCAGATTTTATGGCCGCGAGTCAATTATTACATAAACATGGAAGCATGAAAATGGTCTATGATTTCTTCGTAGTATCTCATTAATATTCTAGAAAAGTCTCATCTGAACGCTGATAACTTTAGCATAAAAAAACAATTACAAAAATATTATTTTGTTAAGTAACAATTTAAAAACTGTTATTCATTTATGTGTGTGTGGGCGTGTAAGTGTTTGTATCAGAAAGAGTGAACGTTTTAGTCCGAGCGCGCAAGTGGTGTCTTTCTAATTAAATTTTAATCTGTTCATCCTCTGATCTATATTCACGAACTCTGGTAACATAAATAAACAGCCCTGACTGTCCAAGTAACAAATTAAATAAACTAAGAACAAATAACGCAAACTAGAAGCAAATTAATTTGCAATGCAATTTAATCTTCTATTTAGAATCTAACATACAGAGATGAGACGATCAGTAACTCCTTTAAATAGCAATGCTTCTAGCTACAATATTTCTATTGCTTTTACAATTTTAGTGATCAAATATGTAAGGAGTTCAAAATAAGACGAGACGACAATATCCTCATACCATAAATAAATAGGCATCTTGGCCTGTGTCATGCAAAAATGAGAAGCCTTTTCTAGGTTTTTGTATTCTAGACAGTAGAAATCACAGTAAAGTGTCTGGACTAAAATATATTCGTTTCGAAAAAATATAAAACGATCAACTAAAAAGTTATTAAAGGTTTAATCAATATAAATACAAAATCCTGTTAGTTCTCATGATTATACTCATTTCACTATTACACTATATATTAGTTACAGCTTCACAGTATGAGCTAATTTGAAAATAATAAAAATTCTAAATTCAAAATCATTAACTGACGTAAAATATTTTGTACTCCAATACAATTTTTACTAAAAATCTGTCAAAGAAAAATTTCAAGGCAATATCAGTTGAAGGCAATAAATTATTTGATTATTTAAAGAAATATTTAAACCTACGTAGGTGACAGTTATTGATGAAGACGAAATTTTTAAATATAAGAGTCTTTTTTCTATCACTAAGGATAATAAATAGGTTGTAATCATGACTAATAACTCTGTTTAATCCATCAACTGAGCTTAGAGGCTAATAGATAATATTCAAATCCTTTGAAAATTTTAAACAATTTTGTATGGATCTTATTACTTAATTAAGTTCAGAACTTGTGTGAAGGCCTCAATTGTGAGTGTAGTGTAAAGTAATTGATGTAGTTATGATACACTCAACGGGTGCTCGTCAGCAGACATTTCCATTTGAACACTAGAAGATAATTAAAACGGACTTTATATCTCATTATTACTTGTCACTTATACTTCGCAGTTTTATTAAGCCACTATACTGCGAATAAAATAAAAGTATTATTTCATTTATTCTTTGACGGCCATTTGGTCGAGTGACCAGTACACCTTTCTATTTAGCCATTTTAGGTTTTAGGTTCCAATTTAGGGGAAAACATTTGTATGATGAGCACGAATATTTGTTTTAGGTTCATAAACGTTGGTATGTTTATATAGTATATTTCTGTTCTTTATACTACATATACATTATTATTAACTCAATTTCTTTGTTATCTAGAAACCATAACACAAGATCTATTAGCAATATTATTCGAGGTGTCAATTTTTTTAATAAGCTTTTCTTCATCACCAAGTAATACAATTCGCCCTCGGCAATCCGAGGGCGAATTGTATTACTGAGTCTTATTAAGATTATGATGAAAACAAATGCAATTTCTGCTGATTACAGAGTCACCTATATCACACTCCTGTAACGCCTACAATATCTTTTATAAAGTGAATATGTGTGTGATAAATAACAAATGTGATTGCTAATTTATCGCAACGTATCGTTATCGTACATCAACTGTGTTTTTTTAATGACTACTTTACCACTTTCCATCAAGTGGACCGTGGAAGTAAAGAAGAAATATCTTTCACCACTAATTTGTAATATTTATTCATAATAAATTAAAATAGTTCCAGTGTAAGATGGTCCTACTTTATTTTCAGTTTATTTTATAGCGGAGCTTCACTTAAATTGGCAGTTTCTCATTTATATGCACTCATTACAATAACAAATAACACAGAATTTTAATTCCAGTTCCAAAGTGTAATGGATCTATACAAGACATTAATATTGAGAGGGATACAATTTCACTGTAAAATGGTTCTTAATGCAACTGAATAATGTTGATTCCAAATTTTATACAATAATTAATTATTTACACTGATTAGTAGTACTTTTCAACGTTTATTTCTAATTACTTCGACTTTTGGGTTCTTAAATAATAAATTTATTCTTGTTAGAAATGTGTTGCAGGCGTTACTCTGTTACATATTTAACACAGTTACGAACAAGCAACGAAAGGCACGAAGAAATTTGAAAGATGCCGAGGAACATATCAAAATGTAGAATCGTTGATTATTTAAAATAATTTTGTTTTATATTATTAGATATAAAATAGGAATTATAAAATAGGAACATACAATTAATAGGAAAGGTTTCATAATGTTTAAAGCTAATATACCAAATAAATTGCTGCATCACAATGGAAAAGAAAATGACGTTATATTAATACATCTGGGATTGTTATGAATTTGACATGAACTCTATTATCAATTACTATCGGAGTTTCGAATTCGCAAAATATCTGTTTACAGAATCTTGAAGATTCTACAGAATCTTGAAGATTCTACAGAATCTTAGTCTTTTTAGGCACCACCAAACTGTTTAAATTTTTAAAAACAAAAATGTTAAACTCTCTAAAGAACCAATTTACTTTAATTGAATTAGTGAGGTGTCATGTAAAAATAATTATTATCTGAAAGTTTTAGGGAAAATAACTACGATTAATGTAACAGCGTTAACGTTGAAAACTTATAACGTTATAACGACGTTAATAACTAAAACTTTTCACATAATAGTATAATGAGAAAAAATAATGGGTACCATATAGTATTACGAAGTGGAAAGCTAACAAAGAAAGTAATTATACTGCTGGGAACTGGAGATATTAATTTGAGAAACTTACTTATAAATTAGGTACTTCTTTTAATATTAAGGTCGAACTTCCAAATGTCAATGACATTAACCTTAAACAGCTGTCATTCAGAGTGTTTGAAATCTAAATTTGTTAGTAGTTTTAGTTCTCGTAAAATGTTAGGGTTCAAAAATGCTATTTCAGTTCGTATTTTACGACTGTCCATTCGGTGAAACGACATGAAGAACACGCCGAATGCTGATATCACTAAAGCGATTTCAGTTACAATTTTATGAGAAACGCAACTGCGTAATCTGAGTGGACCCTATGTATTCATGTCATAAGCGTGTTTTACAACATTTTATTTGTAGTCTATATTATTACCGAACATAGACTTTTAGTATATGAAACTAAAATGTTGATTCTATTGTCAGTCGTAACTATTTAAAGCATTGTATCATCTTATGTCATTTAGAAGACATTATTTTTTAAAGGAACTAAAAATACCTAAAAAAACATAATCTTACCATCTTCCATCGCTCTGCCCACTAATGGCAGGGAGTTTATCTTCACGCATTTGCTCCAAAATGAACGTGTACGGAACGGTGGCAGAGAAACTTGCGGATATTCTATAACTGAGAAATAAGGACCTCCGCAGAGATCTTCCCAAAACAGTTCTTAAAAAAAAATTTTTTACAGAGTGCGCAGCTTCTGGTGTTGCAATCGTCCATAGGCTGCGGTAACTGCTTTCCGTTAAGTGGAACGTATGCACGAATGCCCCTCAGTGGTATAAAAAATACGATAGTATATGGTTAAAAAACTTATTTATATTACTTACTAAAAATAAGTTTTTTTGGTCTCTTCATTTAATTATGTATTTCGACTGTTTTTTAAGTAAAATAAAATGGTGTGTGACAATAGAATTCTGTTTTTGTACACATAAGGTTATTTTAAAAAAACGACCATAAGTCTTACTAAGCTCTGCTGATTCCTGTAACTTTTAAATTATTTAAATTTGATGAAGTTGTTCAATAGTTTTCAAATGCCGCTTTATCAGGCTTTTATTAATGTCAACAGTGAGCACTCAGAAGTTGAGCGCTCTGGGTGTATTGTTTTTGGTGTAAAACTTTCAGTAAAGTCATTATTGATCAGTTTTACTAGTCTTTTAGTATTATAAGTACTTTGCTAAGCCGAATTGTTTTGATTGATGAGTATTCGCAGTACTTAGTTTATTTCAAATAATAAATATGATTGCGAAGTTGAAGCATGTAAACAAAGCTTTAGAAACTAAATTTTAATGTGTTGGCAATACGGACCATGCACTCGTTACATTTAAAGTTAAATCTTGCTTGTCACACAGTTTTCCATTAAAGATTTCATGTTTGCAAACAAAGTGCGAACTTGAGAAGTCAACAAACAGTTTTGGATTTATATCTACTATTAATGAGAAATGAAAAATTTTTTTAGGGCTTCGAATGACCTACTTTAAGTGTTAACAAAATAACATAGGTAGATGTAGTCTTTCGAAGGATCGCTAAGTTCACTGTTAAGCCTCATAGGTGATAGTAATATTAATAGCCTAAGTTTTAACATGGCTACGCATGTGTTGGAATGTTCAGACAGTTTTATACTAGATGGACACAAGACGAAATCAAGATTGCGATACGTCCACTGCAAAATTAATCGCAGCACATTTCTTTAAGTTTGACTTCTATTTACAAATTTTCAAGGCACAAAATTACTAATAAACAATCGTATTTACACTTATTTATACGTATATTATTATAAACATACTTAAATAATACATCAACAAAACTTAAAATACACTAAATTGTCAATAAGGAAACAAATTAAGCATTTTCTGTTTTAAATTAATTATCACATGAATCAGGGTTGCGGTAACCTTTGTCCATCTAATCAAAACTTCATTTACTTAAGACATTAAGGTTCATTTTAAACTCATGAATTGCCCTCCAGGATTTAGAAACTCGTAGATATATTTGTACAGGATTAATTATTCCGACAAGTTCTAGTGATAGCAAAACCTAATCCTCAAATATTTTCTGATTGTACTGTCTCTATTAAAATTCGGTGTAAATATTAGAATTGTTTCAAACTATTCAATTCATTCAAATACACCTTTGTCATTAATCATTTTCCCAAAATATCTTTAATTCATCAGATGAGTTCTTATAAGCCTATGTTCTTTTCTCTTTGCTTTTCTTGGCTTTGGCTTTGCGGTTCATAAAATAGGTCAAATGTTGCTCAAAATACCCAAGTTTCCCAAAACGTAATTTTTCATTTAAATAAGTTACTCATACACTATATACTATCTTTTTTATTATATATTTCAGCCAGTTTCGGCTATTGAATACGGACACGATAATTTGTTTTCAAGTGGCCTACGAGTATGAGCTATCGTTAATTGCATATTAATCAATATTATACCAGTTTTAAAAATTAGGTACATTAGGTGCAGGAAATTCCAAGTCCATTACCAATTTAGATGATATATCTTTGTTATTGCATATATTTATAAGAGTTGACACTTAAACTTTCGTCACACACTGACCTTCACTGATCAACATAAAGTAGACCACAAGGATGCCTATATATACTATACTTTATATAATATTATATTTGTATAGGTGTACCTATACAAATATAATATTTTATGTACAAAAATAAAAATAAAAGACAGCCTCTTACACTTTAATGCTATAAAATTTAATATAAATGCCTCCCTTTTAATTCTTGTTTTGGTAAGTAATTTTAAGTAGACCCACAATTCACTTCGTTCATTCTTTTGTTTCCCCATTCGTACCGAATCCCCAATTATCTTAATTGAACAGCCATTATGAATCAATGCTGGAGTTTTTCACTGAGGAAAATGTACACAATGATCTATTATTTCTTTAGATTTTCCACTGAAAAGGGTGAAATAAAAATTGAAAGCCTACGTTATACTTATCTGCTTGTCAACATAATTTTTACTTTTCTATGAACGCTTCTTTAACAAGGACTAATGTATTTTTATAGAGACATTCTAAAAAACTTCAACATTTAAATCAATAAACTGAATTGTCACATACAAAAACCATTTGCTAATGGCACAGAGACCTTTTCATTAAAAAAAAACATATTTTTGAGTATTTATCTACTTAGGAGTGGTTAACACAAAGCTTCTCTTGCTAAGAATTACTTTTTGGATGTCATTGTATATCAATAAAATACAATAAAGTTTATCTTCCATTTTTACTTAGAAAGTAAATACTCAAAAGGGCCTCTAGGGGAACCCCATTCAAAGCATAATAATAAAGATGGGACTTACCGCGCACAGTCGGTAATTAGATACCATTTATTTGCCTGACGTTTCCTCCAAATTGCACTGGCCGTGGTCACAGGTTTACTTGGTTGGTTGGTTGCCTTTTTCAAAGCATTTTAAAATAAAATATAGTTAAAGTATATCTACAGCAAAAACTCTTAGATAATTTCAAAATAGATAAGTAATTCAAAAGTTATTATTAGTACAGATAAAAAACTCTATAATGATTATATAAATAATAGTTGTGATTTGATTATGAATTCTAATTGAGACATACAAAAGATGTCAGTTATGCATTCCTTATAATTTTAAACGGCATAATGGAATAGAATAATATTATTAGCATAACCTACCCGCCATTAGCTAAGTGGTGGACGTGTACAAACTTACGTAAACAATGATCAAATCTATGCTTGAGCGTAGATTTTGACTTAAGTGTCCTTCTGGAATAAGCAATTACTCAGCTGAGTGTTGATCAACGAATGTCGTATCAAGAACCGTTCAAAAATTAAATCTCGTATAAAAACTACTTTTAAAACTAGATTCAATACTGAGACTCGTTCTATAATACGGGCCTTAGATACTCACATTTCCCGTGACAACAATAACAATATTAACAGTTTTCTATGTTGTGTTAACACGTTGCGTGCGGTGAACACGCCTGGCGTGTCCATTCAAACTGTGTAGCCACGCGGTGAACACGCGAGGAGTGTCAATTCAAACTCTGTAGCCACGCGGTGAACACGCAAGGCGTGCTCAATTAAAAATCAAGAAATATGACATCTATAAATTCTAGCGTCTCTGTTGTCCTTTATATTTCATCTCAGCCACATTAAAAAAAATAGTAATTAATGTGGAAGTGCTGCGGTTCCGTTGTTTCTATGTACGTCGCTTACATAAAGGCTGGTTTACACATCATAACTTATTCACACGTATGACAAACGAATTATTATTATAATATACATATTTTTTACTGTAATAAATTGATCTTGAACATTTAACAGAAACAATTCTCGAATGATTTTATAAAATTTTGAGCTTTTTGTGTCAATTTAAGTATTGTAACATTTGTCCGCCACGCGTGAATCTCCTGAATATTTTTTTCGCATTGAACGTGTTAAGACAGCGGGATTGATAAAAAAATCTATACGTTTGTATATGTCATTTCCACTTCTAAAAAGGGCTGTATATGATTGTTGTTCTATATTTCATTTATAATCGCATGTTAAACCTTTACCAACGATTTGGACTAACTTTTATTGTTCTTGTTTAAAGCGTATTATAAATTCAAATCCGCTTTTCCGCGGCTTACCAAATCCACATTATCACTGCTAAGTGCCTAAATACTTACTAATTTACGTGTCTCTATTTAAAGCCTGTACACACGAGCTAACTACTCGTACTATTAACTATTTAATTGAGTTAGGGCACTCAGCTACAGGGAGCTTGCGGTTTAAATGGATGCTTAAAACTTCTAAGCAATTTTCTGCTTCAACTACTTTTTGTATCATGTGTACGCTTGCTACTTTTGTCCCCTACCGAAATACTGATAAAAATTATCTAAAGTAAAGTACTAAATTGACTTTCAGTTCAAGTACATAATTTTCAGTTTTCTTCTTGAAATAAAATATGTGTAAATTAAAAAGCATATATAGTACGATGGATGTGAAGTATTATAGTATAGAAAATACTAGGATTTTCAGTATCTGTAGTGCTTCATAACTTTGTACATTTGAGAATATATGGCCTTTTTTGTCTGAAGACACAAACTTTTTTAAGATGTGTTTAAAATGACAATACTTTTTTAACGGTTATTAATCTTTGCAACATTAACACAGAAATTGAAATAAGTGCTATATTACTAATAGGAACATCTACAAATAATAAAATAAAAAATTATTTATTATATACCTTATTATTCAAATTTTTGCCTTTAACAAGATCATCATTTCATAAAAAATCTAAATTTAATGTGTCTGATGTGAAGTTTGTCGTATATAATTCTATACTGCACATCTTTAATTAAAAAATAATGAGCAATTACACCGAAGAGCAGTCATTAGATTAAACACTACAATTAGTCAAGATCCATAAGGATCAACTTGTATCAACCATAAGGAACAATTAGGATTTTCCAAAAGTGTTCAATTTAAATGGAATGAAAAGGCGAATAAATATTTTTGGTTTATTTAATTACAAAGAATGACATATAATCCTTTTTTTTAACGCAGCCCTTAGTTTTTCATTTTCCTCTTAGGTTTCCAAAAATATAGACATAATCTTGATGCGGGTTATAATAAAGGTAAGCAAATAATAATGGTCGTTTCAATAATCTTGAGTACGCACACTGAATTCGAATGGGATATCACGAAACCGACGTAGCCCACGAAATAAAGTCACGCGCCCGACAATCGGTTTTTGTACAATAATATCGTTTCATTTTCACCAGGTGTCACTTAATGGTGCAACCCTTACTAATGTATGTCACACACATTAAAGTTAAGAGATTTTAAATTAAATTTTTGGGCTATGTAGTAAATATGAGAATAAAAGGCAATCTAAGCTCTGGAGTGACGACTCGCCCAGTCGTCACTCCAGAGCTTAGATTGGTCTTCGCTGCAAGATTTAATAAAATTCAAGTGTATATATACTTTTTAAACGTTTTCTTTAGTATATTTTTAATAAATATAACTATTTCAACCATACCTAGAAAATTTGAAATATACTACATAAATAATTTAGCGAGAAATAATGCGAGCAATATTCCGCACTCAAAATACGAAAATCTGCCTCTATCTAGATTTACTGACATCAGTAGTCTTTACATGCAATTTATAATATTTACTAAGTATATTTCTAATTTTATAAGTTAGGTTGAAAGAAAACCTCGAGAGCATATGTTGTATGTGGGTACATATATACATTTTTTAATTTTGGAAACTTCTGAACTATTACAAGAGCTGCTTCATAAAAGTTAACGTACTTTTATATAATCATGTTCGAAAATGATAATTTCGTTCTTTTTTGAATTGATAGCGTAATAACGTGAGTGCATCACGTTCACATTTAAATTTAGAGTTACGATTAAAAAAAAATACTTTTTAATTTTACTATTTCAACCTTTAAAAAACAAATTTTAAAAATAAGCAATTTTCATTTAGAGGCCCTCGTAGTAGCGGCCACCGATTACTGAATTCAGGTCACGCGCAAAGTCGACTTGACGGGCGCAAAACTGAACATGGGAGAGCTAATCTTGGCCGACAATCGAACTTGGAGCGTCTTGACAGCTTGACTGATGGGAGACTGGGACAGTACAGATTCCTTGCGTCCCCGTAACATTCCTTGACTGCTTACTGTATTTTATACAGAATTTCACTTTTTCAGATATTTCAGTTTTTATTGGTATATAGGTAAGATTATTCCTATTCTATTCGAAATTAACATGCTGTATAGCTTTGAGAACATAATTATACAACGTATTATTTTTAATTCCCATAGCATACAGGTTTTATTCCAACCAATTTGAGCAGTATATTGTTTTATAAGGTCAGGATTTTTTAACAAATTTAAAATCACAGACAGTATTGCGCATTTAATTGTGATGTCTGACTGACAGATAAAACTTCAAGCGTAGAGTTAACATGCATAGTATCGACATTACAGGTTACTGAGTCAATAGTCTATATATATTTTTAAGAATCGCCGAAATGTAGATACTAATTAAAAAGGTTTTTATAAATGAATTTTTATTTTTAATTTTTTCTTAATTTTTCTAAAGCAGTCTTAATTTTATTTAGCAAGACTAAAATAAAACCGAAACATATCCTTATACTCGGTCCCGGACAATCGTAACTTGTAGGCCGTGGGTACCTGAGCGACCACAAATTGAAACTGGGATAGGGGACAAGGTCTCCGGGGAAATTTAATCTGTCTTGAAACACGGATTTAATCAGAAATAAAAATCCAGGTGTAGCTTCTAGACATAAAAAGGCTTGATTTTTAAACGTTCACGTTTTCGTTTCGCTTAGATAATTTATAATTTTTTAAAATTTCATAAAATAAAAAACTTAGTGAATCTCCTTTCTAACAAATAATTTTTACGTATTTTTTATAGGAATCAGGGTTGTAGTTCACTCCCACCTTATCTTCACTAACCATCAGGTGAAATGAAATCTAAAAGCTATGGCGTTTAAAATTAAAAAAAAAGAATAATTTTGCGTAATTTGGAAATAGCACACATACGCACGTTTATAATCATAAATGTATCAGAGGATTCATATCCTCAAACTTTTTTATCACGACTAATATCTATCCAGTGGGCTATCCCTTGGCTTAATTGTCACTTTGACGTTTATAAATTAAAAAATTGCAGTCAAATCCATACATAACACTTGCACGCTAATTCGTATGCAATATTATTGTCAGTCTACAAATACAGATTTATAATATTTGTAGTTATTAGGTAAAACATACTTGGGTACTTTGTGATAAGATTCAAAATTAAATAAAGATTAAAATTAATTAATTATTATTTTTTGAGTGTTTCTCTTCTTGAATTAATAAGATATATTCTTTTCTATTCTAAATATCGATGAAATTTGTAGAGCACCTTCAGAGTTACTTCTCAGGATCTTTCTGATGGCTTAATTTAATAAGTCTAGCAAATAGATGAGCTTGCGTGTCTCTAGTTTAAGGATAGATTTATATGGCATACGTGTAGCGTTAATTTTTATGTCCAAATGCAGAGAAGTTTATACCTGTCATAAAATGATATTAGCTTGGAGACGATGCGTAATAAAAGTGTTTGTTATAATTATTGTTTTTCATTTGTCACAAACAGTTTTATGAAATAACATCAGGCTTACCATGAAAATATTTCCGTGATTTTGTATTTAAGTAACATATAGTTAAGTATTATAAGGAATCCAGTTTCATACGCTTAACACAAAAAAGTCCAGAAGTCAAGAAATATAATAAATTATTACTCAAAAAAATGTACCTCAACAAAATAGAAACCTGGTACTTTTAATTATCAAGCAAGGGTAATGACCAAATCGACGCTATAAATTGACACCAAAAGTGATAACTTTTGTTCAAAGATATAAATAAGCAAAATTTAATTACTCAAACCAAATGAACACTAATAAAACATAATAACATCAGAGCAGAAGCCTATTTTGGATATTGCGTATAAAACCTAGTAAAATTGTTAGTAAGTACTAACCCATAAATTATTTTATTCCACGTTGATCTGAAATATAATTGTTAACATTATAGTCTTTATATTCGGTATTCAATGACATCGCGGTTTTTGAGTTAAATTTTTTTTTAACCTGTGGTAATCCCGACTGTCTCACTTTTTCTTTCCCGTGTGCATCGAATATGTCTGATAAACGTAGTTACTTATTAATTACTAGTAGAAACTGCTATTTATACTAGATAATAACTAAAACATGCATTCTGATCGAAATTAATAATTAATCAGCATCCGGATGAATTTTTCTGAGGCTCACGGTTGTATGAACAAGTTAAAATTTTAAATTTATTGTCATTATACCTAAAAATAATTTAAACATTAAAAAAAATTAAAACTACATTTTTAAAATAAAATAAAAAAATAGTTTGTCTATACTCTTAACGGGTCTATTTTGATAACATATTGGACTTCGAGCGTTCAAAAAGAGATAGAAAACGAATACAGAAGAGGAATATGTGACACGAACATTTTTTTGTACATCTATCTAACCGGCTAACCGAATATAACAGTAAAGCTGAAATACAGCTCTTATTGCAAGTGCGATATGGTCTATCAGAAGCCGTTGCTTGACGTCCTGTCGAATATACAGCCCGACTTAGGTCAGAAACATTCTGAATTCGGCTGTAGTGACGCAATTTCGCTTTGACGTTAGCGTCCTTTTACGTGTTACATTTTACTATGATGGTGGACATACCGTTTATATTCTTGTAAATAAAAGCGAAATAGGCTCGTGAAAAGGTCTATGTTTAGTGTTACTATAAAAGACAATGTGGCTTATGGCTTGTTATGTTGAGCTCTAAATGAAGTACTTTGGAATTGGAGTAATAAGACTCAAGTTTTATAGTAACTGTTACTGTTTGTCTTTACGAGTTGCGAATCCTGTCATTATCATCATCATATTCTTAACTGACTTCAAAAAGGTGGAGGTTCGGTTACTGCATATTTTTTTTACACATGTACACCGTTATGCAGAGATCTCCAAACCAATTTACGTGATTCTTTTTTGATTAATGTGGAATAGTTGTCATTTCGCCCCATAAAATATTTGTCACGTCTAGATCTAGCTAAACATACAATAATTTTATAGTAAGAATCTCATAATAAAGCAAGTATGATTTACTTGATTACTGAAAATTCTTAATAGAGATGGTTAATGGTTATTATTATTGTATTTGTAAAGATTCATATTTTACAATAAGTATTTATATAACCAAAACATTAGCGTCATTAACCAGTCAAGCTATGCAATCCAGACACAATAAAATTTTAATTTTATTAGGTTTCCGGGAGTGTATAGTGATTTTATATATTTAGCCCCATTTTTCGTCTATACAGGATGCTAACTACCTTGTTTTAGTAAGCGTAAAATAGAGAAATTAAGATAAAAAAATGGAGTTTTTAAAACACTTACCTATTTTAGCGTGCGTACAAGTGAATGAAATAACACATGTAAGTGTCAACACCAGGTTCGCGATCTCCATTGTGATCACTGCACACTTAAGTAATTCGCATTTTCACTGTCACCACACCCACGATAATCTGGGGACAAACAGATAACAATAATAAAGGATATAATAATTGAACATAGATTTAATAGAAACATTGTTATATTGAATAATAATGGCCGATAAAATATAATAACTTCGTCATGTGATGTATAGAAGTGAGCATTAAGTAATACATAAAGAAGTAACGTGTACCAATTTGCACGCTGGGATTCCGATTTATTATCAATATTTTTTTTTGCTTTGTATCCTAACACTTTAGATAGATTCCTCAATTAATCATCTCAACTGAATTAATAAGAAAAAAGTAAATTAATTATCAAAAAGAACACAAAATCTCCAAACTCTCGGGAGGAGAATACGAATGACCTCAAGACAAAATCGGGGTACCTTCAAGGTAGTAATGATATGGATATAGAAATATTATCCTTCAAGTAATAAAATGAAGAAGCGATCAACAACATGAACTAAGGTATATATATATAACGAATAAATAATAGGGAATATTTTTATGATTTCATGATAATAACTAGTTGACGAGGTGAACTATGTAACATATACAACACCATCTATAAAAAGTAATACAGTAGTGACTAAAGAAATAACATTTTTGCAGACGATATTCCAATCTAAATTATCAATTTTAAATTATTATTTACTTTGTTTCTCTTTAGAATTTTCCGTATTTTTTTTGCCACCCTAAATCAAAGCTACAGTACACAAGCTCTTATAGATGCTGTTTTAAGGCTGGAAACAGGTGTGAGAGAAATATTAATATGATTATCTCTTCTAGGAAACCTTAGGATGGACTGGATATACAAAAAAAAGACAAAGAGGGATGTTGGCAACGTAGGTAGTTAAAAATATGAATTTAGAAATAACAATAATGATATAACTAAAATATATGATCCCCTAAATTTAAAATGAAAAAAGTATTTTTTAAGTTTCATTTTATAATTTTCGCTGTTTCGTTCATTCAGGTGATATTTATTAATCATTCTAAGAATATTACGTCAAATATAGTTCCCAGTTATATTAATATATGGTTATAGCTGACAGCCTCGCTATTCAAATCCCAGCCCAAAACTTCAGTATATTGAAACAACAACTATCAACGCTAGACTTGCAAGTCACGTCACAGGCTGTAATCCGTTACTCCTGTATTATTGAGAAATTCTCTTGTTCTTGGAATACAACACATTCTATAGTACATAGTTATATATAGTTAGTTATGCCTATGTGAAATATTTCGAGACTCAAGTCTTTATACGATGACAGCCGTATTTATTGAATTTAACAATAGATTTGGAACAGTCCAAAATTAAATATTTTTTTTTTGTATCTGCTCGTAAACGAGTTCTTCAATCAGGTGGGTCTTCTTTTTTCCTAGTATTCTAAGACAAAGACGGAAAGCGGTGGTAATTTGTTAAATAAGTAAGTAACATTGATGAAATATATCGACACATATCGTTGTTGTATGCCACCTAAATTTCGTTTTGTTTACTCTAAATATTTAAAATCACTTAAATATGAAATAAATAGTTATTCTACAAACTTCCAAATGCTGTGGTTTGTTATGTATATTTTTAAATAAAGTATATATAATGCTAACCGTAGATTGATGTGAAGTCATTCGTAAACTATTCAAAGATTATTCTGTAGCTGAGTTTGAATTTTATGTCAACCGCAATAGAGGCAATCGTGTGAACTCAACAGAGAAATATATTTTCATAGGAAGTTACATTTATAGGCATATAGATTCATCGCTAGCTTTTGCGACAGAGGTATATTTAATTTTTTTTCATACATTTTGTAAATCCGGATTTATTTATTTTTTCAATCAAAAGAGCAAATATCAATCATAAATATAAACTTATTACTAACTTATTCAATCATTGCTACGCAATTAGGTTTCCGCTAGCGATACTGCGCTTAACCTTTCGGAACCCATATATTTACCATATAGTATATGGTTTACTCATTAGCAACTAATTAGACAAAGCAAATCAAATTGTGTTTATATATTGCACTAAGTAGGGTTCTTATATAATACGTAAAGAATAAAAACACATACACTTATCAATATAATTACGAAATAAATACAAAAACAGCACGAAAAGTTCCTTTTCATTTAAGTTGAAATAACTTAAACACGGTAAAAACGAATCAATATTATATCGGTTGTAAAAGATGAAAATTTAATTTATATTTAAGGTCTTTTGTTAAAAATGTATTTATTAAAATTACTAATATTGCATATGCTTCACTTATGGCACGTGTAGTCCTTTGACTTTGGAAATAAACCAATGTTCTTAAGCGAAATAGCCGTAAAGATTAAACATACACATGAGCATTCCGTCTTTTGTTACGAGATTCTTTCATCTTTTCGTTTCACCCTTTGTCACGATGGCTTGGCAGCGATTTGGCAATTTCCCTTTTCCAAATAAAGCCTCCATTATAACCCGATGCGGGGTTATTTTGTTTTCGTGAGCTATAATTGGTTGGATAGCTCAAACGCATTAAAAGTAGTTTCTACTTTCATTATTACGAAAAAATGGATTTTTTCGAGTAGTAATCGATCGTTATATTCATTATAAAGTGTTAGACCAAACCTTTTTATAATAAACTTTATAATATACAACACCCTGGCTGCATAGTTTGTGACATATATTTTTTCTAATAATATTGTATTCTTTTATTATGTCACATCTTTTTGGCTTGTCGAATTATACACTGCAATCTCTACTTTTGGAATTTTATTCCTTATTTTAGAATAAAGAAGTAGCAGGAAGGAAGTTTTGGGATCAACTACCCTCATCTTTAAACTCTACCACCATTCACTATTTTTTTTTCAGTTTTTTACCTGAAAAAATATTAATTAATTATACTTTAACCACAAACTATTTACATTTCTAACTATCTAAATTTCCATATTATATATATGGCAAAAAGGCAATGAACTGGTAAATTGGAAATAAAGAGATCTACTTAAAAAATCAAACCGCGGATTCTTTAATTTCGCCTAAAGTAAAAATTTTAAAATTTTACTTCACTTGTATTTTGACCTTCTTTAGCTACTTATTGTATGAGAATTTCATTTCGAAAGGTCATCATTTTTAATACAAAAAAGTATTGTGCTTTACGTACTTCAAAATTGGGACATATCGAGTAGTATGGCAATATCAATAAAATACGGTCCATCTTTATAATAATTTGTGATACATAATATAAAACATAAAATTGAAACTTAATTGATCGCTAAATAACAATTTGCTAGAAGATTTCGAGCTGTTTCACTCAATATTTTTTAGTATTGTAATTATATTCTTCAATCTTAACTTTAATAAGAATATGTAATGTACCTAAACTGAATCAATGTATTTTAACTTTGACTTTTTTATAAAGCCTACATTTAATAATACGTTAAATCTATCACCAGTACTGAAAAGCAAGAGTTTTAATATAAAAAGCGAGTAAAGACAACGTGTTTTTTTCTGGTATTGATTCCAGAATAATACCTCAGCTATGACGACGGTAATCCCGCGTATCTATAAAATGTGGAACGAACGTTATATACACTTATTTTCACGTAAATCCGCATATCCGCAAGCGTTGGTTGTGCAAACAAACGTATTTTCCCCTTATTTACAACACACCTAAAAGCTTTTGAAGTGTCTTATATATTATTTATCTATGCGAAACTAGATTTTTATCAACACCTTTTTACGGAAAGTAATATAAGGATTAAATTAGGTAGCTATTCAAATTTATCGGGAATCAGGAGGAGTGGATGGTGAAGTTGCTTGAGTACGTTAGTTCGATTACGAAATCAGAAATTTTTACCATCGTTGATCACGATGGGTCAATTGAAATTTATAATAACAAGCTTGTCTGTTTTGAGAGGTTTTAATTCCTCTTGTTACTGATTCAGGTATCGGTCCAGCGTAGTGTTATGGCCTTAATTGAGGATCTTTTGATGTGTTTCTCCCATACAGGATATGCAGCAGATTGGGTTTTACTAACGGAGCTATGTATCACAGTGGCGGGCGTTTGTGGAGCTCGCCCAGCACCTAATCATAATGGTACTCGAAAAATTCCACTCCAAATTACTCCAAGTAAACTAGTTTTACGGTAAAGTTTTAAAGAGTATCAAGAGTTACTAGGCTAGGTAGCCTGTGCAATATATATGCGGGCGGCATATACGTAAGCAATGCGCCTAAGGCATAGATTGGTGGGCGACAACTTCTGATTCTGTCGAATTCGGAAAAAAAATAAATGTCAGATCAATTGTTTGAATTTGGCGATCGAGTTAAGAGAGGCTTGTCACTTAAATTAAGATTTAGATAATGCCTACAGAATATTTAGTCGTTACAATCAAAGGTAAATTTATAAAGATATTTTTTTATACATATAAAGCACATAGTACTGTGTAAAACAAACCACGTATTATAGAGTAAATGCCACGAACGCACCCACGGAAGTGACGTCACGTAGTTTATAGCCAAGGGGACGAACGACGAGCGGAAATGACATATCACCGGCTGACAGCCAGAAAATGTGTCTTGTCACTTTGGGCGCTCCGAGCTGAAATCACACGGGCTGTCGCATTCCGAGCTGGTTTATCTTCGAGCTTTGTTTGCAATTATCGATTGTGATTTAAAGAAAATATGAACAGCTATTTATTTTACTAAAAAGAATAACTTACAGGTGAATAATTGAAAATTTGTGATTACATAATCAAATCAGAAAGAAAACTAATAAAATTTTTGTAGGGAAATGAGATACCGTGATATACTCCTCCTGGGAAGCTCAAGACAATTAAAAAACATTCAAGCACATAGCCACATGGCAACTGGTGGGCGATGGCGGTTGCTTTCTATGTGGCTTGGTTCATAGTTACGAACATTAGTAGAATTCTGTTGTTATATATTTCAGAACTGTCATATCTTAAAGATAAAAGTTAATAATTAAAAGCGATTTTCACACGCCAATTCCAACTTTTAATTATCTTTTCTCTGGAAGAGATTTTGTTTAGAAATAAGCAGTACCTTTGTACAATTTGTCTTCAAACGCCTGTTTTCATAAAACTTTATTGTGTTTTATTAAATAAATAGAATAGATAAATATACCACCTCAGAAGTTTTATCGCTTTTGTCTTGATCTTACGGCTTGATTGGTTTCACAATACCTTTAAGGCTTTCAAATTTTTTTAAATTTGGAATTGTTACTTTTTGATGGGAATAAGTAGGTATATTGGATAATTGGCATTTGACATAAAAACCGATGCATGCATATATATTTTTCGCACCATTAAAGTTTTCTTGTGAAGAATTATTTTTATTACCTACAAACAAGAAAGCATGTGATTTATGTCAAAAATCTAGTGATTTTTTAAATAATATGGTGCACTAGCGAATGTTGAATCAAAAATAACACATTACTATGACATAAAATTATCAAATCCTCTAAAACCACAAGGTGCCTTACGAAAAGTATGAAGATCATTTTCTTAGGTTGAGTGCACACAATTTAAGATAAACTCTTACTGAGCACCTCCTTCACACCTTCCATTAAAATAATAAAAGAAAAATATGCCACACAAAAAGTTGACTTTCAAAGTTACCTATCAAAGAAGCAAATAAAATCATTTCGACGGAGTACTTTCAATAAATTCCATCCGAATATCTGAGTGGCAACACTGTAAATTGAGCGTAAAAACTCCCACTTGAAAGTTTGTTTTCGTATTCACTTTAGATTCTTGTCATAAAACTTTATCTTTCCCCTCGGCCATATCTGAAAGTGATTTAAGGCGTTTGATGTTGCTTTAATTAATCCAGGTGAAGTATTTTACACAAAGTCCGTAATTAAAATGTTGTTTTCGATTTTGCTCTTCTTAATTTAAAAGCAGCTCTGTGTTTTTTATGTAACAATATTGTGTCGTTAATCACTTAAAATATTTGTAAATATTCCATTACATCACGATACAAGAATATTGTGTCTGATATTTAATTAAAAGAAAACATTTTTGATAATATTGCTTTTCTCGTATCAAATCATTTCTCTTGAGACCTTTTGTACGCACGATAATAGAAAAACTTTGCGAGTTATAAGTTTAATGACTTATCTATGTAGTGAAAGTTTTTGCTCTTAGGTGTTTTATTCTGCTATCTCGCCCTTACCTTTACTTTTACATTACCTTTTGTAATATGTTTAATGATCTAAAAAAGCAACAAAACTAATTTATATTAATTACATGAATAAATAGTGACATTTGACATCATAATAGTAAAAAAAAACCTTATTTTTAAGTAGTCTAGTACCTCCTACTTTTTCTAGTAATATTATAATCGATAATATTATAATACTTATCATACTCACACCTATTTTCATTCTAAAGTTATGCTTGTGTTTTGTGTTATGGATACTAGATAGTGAACAAATAATAGAACTCATCATACAAATATCTGCCGCAACGAAGATTCGAATTCAGGACCTCTTGCCAAGTAGATAGGGGGGAACTGATCTCCATAACAGCCTATTGAAATTGCGTGCGCATTTACTTATCTTTTAACAAACATCAATTCTGTTATTTCCAAAGACAATGAAATCGTTCCGCGACGAACTTCAAAATCCACTAGGAAAGAATTCAAATATTTGCCTTTTGTAAGCATATGTTACATAAAAATACAAGTTTTACCATAAAAACATTTTTATAACTCGTTCCTTCATTCTATATACAACAAAAGATGATTTCACAATTGACATCATTCTGTATAACATTCAACAGGTTGATCCTAGTGGTACGTTTGATACCATATAAGGTTCAATCTATTGAAGGTTTTATTCTGAAATAAAAAGTATTTATTATTTGACATACGATACTATCATTATTCAACTAATTTGTTTTAGACGCTGAAGCAAAAAGTATGTAATTTTTAAATACGATCATACATAGCACTCCACCGTCCACTTATCTAAATACAATCTAAATTTTAAGGTAGATTATCTACTAGACATAAAAACGTTACCGGAGACTTCACGCACACTTCAAACTTGATTAGCAGCAAAAAAAATGTTTTTACTGAGTAAAGCAGGAATATTGGTTGACA
Source organism: Acentria ephemerella (assembly GCA_943193645.1). Taxonomy (NCBI): domain Eukaryota; kingdom Metazoa; phylum Arthropoda; class Insecta; order Lepidoptera; family Crambidae; genus Acentria; species Acentria ephemerella. The sequence continues at coordinate 2,814,044 of OW971882.1, forward strand.
CTGTAATTCTAAAAAGCAGGTTTTCGTCATATGGATGAACACAAATTTACCCAAAATTAAAATTAAAACTTCCACTTTAACAAATATTATAAGTCATTATAATAATTGTTTCTTAAGGAATTAGCAAAAAGTTATATTTCAGAACTAATAAAAATTACTTTTTAACTTTGGGTATTTTCGAACCACAGGGACAATGTTGTTTTAAATATTTCCTTAGCCTAATCTTAATAAAACTAATCTAAGCTTTGAAAGTAAACTTATTTATCTACGTTAATAGTTATAAGTTTTTATCAAAGATCCAGTGTAACAAGTAACATAATGTTTATATTATTTTGGAACGACAGACCATTTTTATATAACCCTTTGTTAACTAAAAATAAATACATTAAATTTTATATGTTCGTCAAAAGGCGTAAAATGAATATTAATAAGCCAAGTTAGCTGTCTATGGTTGATAAGGTTTCTTTCTTACAAAATCAGAAGCGATACAAATAAATTGCTAATACATCTGAATGGACCATTTCTGTTATCTGTTTTTAGTACTTAAAAGAAAAAACACTGGGTTTGCTCGCGTTACATAAAACCTTTTCTCGTATCGCGTTTCTCCCAATTCCAACATTTGTCTCGTTAAATGTAAAACTGGGACGTATTCTCGTGCAAGTAGCTGGGTTCTTTTATTTATTTTGAGATGTTTAGCGTCATTTACCGCCAGAATGAGCGACTGCGAAAGCAATTAAAATAAAGTTCCCTAAACGTCCAACCACAAATTTCATTTGCTATTATTACGAAGATAAAAGAACGTTTTAAAAGATTATATTTAGTATAGAACAATAAATAGTATTAGCTATTAGTTGAACAAAATTAAAATAGCATTCTGCTCTATAAAAACTATTTCCGTAATCCGAATAAAGTAATATTACAAATGGTTTTGTAAAATAGGTAAATACAGAAAGAGTTGTGATTAAATTTTATTATTAATGGAACTTTTTAAAAGCCTGTTTCACCAGTTAAGTCGTTATATTTTTTCACTAAATTACAATCAAAAATTCTAAAAAACTCAAAAAGGGCTTGACCGATTTCAATAATCGTTATAGGCTTTTGATCAGTTTAATTTAGGGGTTGTTTCAAATATAAAAACCAGGGTAAAACCTAAAAATCAAAATAGAAATATGGGTAATTTAGTATGAACTGGTAAAACAATTATTTTTAAATTATCGTTATTGATCAACTTACTCCCGCGCTTTAGTATCGTTCAGATAATTATTTAATTTATTCTTTCTTTCATAATCTCGTTTTTATCGCTGCTTAAATTTTTTTTTTAAATTCCCTTAAATTGATCGGAAGCCTGTTCTTACAGCCTATAAGTACAGCATACATTGCGTTATTAAAACATTGTTTATTCTGTGGGAGAAGAAAATTGTCCAGCAACGTTATGTTTGTATTATGTATTGACATTATGAGTATCACATAATTCATTAATTGTATTATATTTTTTTGAACAGACATTTGATTTTCAAATATATATTACAATGATAAAGTTTGTATGTTCACCTTCTTGAACTTTCCACTGAGTAAGTAGAGAAAACCAAGTCGGTATCTTAGAGCTATTTTTTGGAAAACAAAAATGATATTTATTGATACAGCGCTACCCCGGAGAAGAATTCTATAAGACAAAATACTATGAAAATCGACATCGACAAGCCATTTCCTCGTTCTAACTGCATATGCTGCAGAACAGAGTCGACCTGATAATTTTTCAATATGTGAACCCCATTGCAATTTAGCATCCAACATTATGCCTAAAAAGACCGCTGACAATGTAGGATTCAGTGAACATTAACCCGTGACATCCATCGTACTCCCCGGACCTTGTTCTAACACATTATTCTTGTATTTTTGATAAATTCTTACAAGGCAAAAAAAAACTCCGATGTGACAATCCAAACCACCTTCAGAGAGTTCATTCTACTAATAATATGTTTTTTCATTAAGGGATTAATGACCTTAAATGTGAAAATTGTAGAAAAATATATTTTACAAAAATTAGAGAAAATAGAACGCCAAAACGCCAATTTCATATGTAAGGACGTAATATGTAATATAATAACGGAGTATTTCAGTTTTAATATCTTTTATATTATTAAAACAATTGTTTCTGGATTTTAATGTTTGACAGGTTAAAAAGAATTTGTATTGTAAACTTTATGCACATTATGATTCTATTCAAAATGCTAAATTTCATCTTACCACAAGTAAATCTAATATCCTCAACCACACAATACCTACTACAGTTATTAATTATTGCTGCGTATTGCCAACAAAATATTTAAATGGATTCTCAAATGCTCAATTACGGCATTATTAAATTCATACTCGTTGAATTCCGTCGTATAATTATATTATTACTAGCTGTGCCCGCGACTTCGTCCGTGTGATGTCAGAAAATAATATGTCGTTCGTAGGTGGTAAGGTTACATGATTTTGCTTATTTGGTTACGGATAATCATCCTTGTCATCATGTTTCAAAGAACTCATTCGAAGATAATGCATTATTTGAGAACACATTTGGTTACCAAAAACAAGGTAACCCAAAGTGAGTGAAACTTAAAAAATGTCGCGCTCTTTATTTTAGAACTTTTAGGAAAGAATAACAATATTAGCATTTACGATTTTCGCATAATTTTAACGGTTAACACAGCGCACGCATCGTAAGTTCTGAAAAAGAATTGTTTGAAGAAGAATAAGAAGAACTTTTTTGATGTTTCTGTTTTTCCCGTTTTTGCAACTATTCGCCAAACCAGCTCCAATTGGTCGTAGCGTGATGTTAAATAACCTTATTTATTCCTTCCTCGATAAATGCAATGTCCAACAAAAAATAATGTTTAAATTTAAATCAGTACTTCCTAAGATAATCGTGTTCAACCAAACAAACTAACTCTCTCTTATAATATTAGTATAGACTCGTAGCTAATAAGAACGTAGAATTGTAAGGAAAAAATGTTTACAATAAATCTTGCTCCCGCGTAGCATTACAAACTAAAGATTAATATTCCACTTATTACTATTTAAATAAAATGAATAACGAATGGATAATATAAAAAGACTGTGAGTATTTATACATTTAATAAAGTTGTATAAAAAGAGTCTCTGTACATTGAATATAATGGCTAAAATATAATAGGGGGGAAAAGTTTCTTCGCGTTTTATATGAAAATTCAAGTTAATTTACATTGAATTACAGTATATATGTGTTATTTTGTTCATAGAGTGTCTGCCATTTTGTAGGTAGAGACAAAATCCCGTTGCTGTAGAAATTTTGGAACTTCTGATCAAAAAAACTCTTTTGATGTTAATATGAAGCCTAAAAATTTTGAAAGTAACGAAACAGGTGGAAATCTGATGGCACAAGGTCAAGGCTATAAGGCGGATGGATTAACACCTCTCAGCCAAAATCTAATAATTTTTGTTGAGTGGCTAAAGATGTATGTGGTCTAGCATTATAATGATGAAAAACTACACACTTTATGTTAGTTAATTCCGGTTGCTTTCTCTCAACTTCTTGTTTTAATCTCATCAGTTGTTGGCAGCAGAGATCCGAATCAACGGTTCTGCCCAGCGGTAAAAGCTCATAATGAGCAATAACCTTCCAATCCCGCTATAGACACAGCCTCACCTTATTCTGAGTTAACCCAGGTTTTGTCAGAGTCTGTGAAGGCTGACCGATCTTTGACCATAACCTTTCCCGCAAGTTCTTTTAAAATGTATTCCAATTTTTTATCACCAGTTAATCTTTTTACAACCGGTTCGATTTCATTACGTATCAATGAAGAATTGCAAATGAGTATTCTGAAATGAGGTCTCTTTCAGCGACTTCGAGTGGCACCCAAATATCGATATCAAATTTTGAGTACTCAGCTCTTTTCAAATAGGTCAAAACTGTTTTCTGGTCAATTCCCAATTCTTCTGCTATCTCGTAACTGCTGATATGTCGATCTTGCTAAACTTTTTCAAATATAGTGTCCATTTTATCCGTAACTGGGCGACCAGAGCGAGATGCATTTTTGACATCAAAATTACCGGATTGAATATGCTTAAACCAACATTGTGCTACATTTAATGACATTGCATTAGCTCCATAAACGTTACAATTTTTTTTCGCATCTTACGTTGCATTTTCTACATTTTTGTAATAAAAATTTCAAAATAAATTTATTTTCTTCATTCGATGCCCTCATTTTGACAGAATGAAAAACATATGAAAAATAGTGGGAAACAAATTTTTCCTTATTTGATTATTTAATGTCATAAAAACCAGCCAGATACAAATAGTACAGGCAAAGATATTTTATTACAAGTTTATACATACTATATGCGAAAAGACCCCGATCTAATATTAAGCCAGGGCAATAAAAGAAGTGTCAAATTTATTTTCTGTCTATCAGCGATAAAATCTGTGACTACTGAACAGTTTTTCTTTCAGTTTTGACTAATAGATGCAGGTTTGTCTAAAGCAACAAATAGGCTTTGTTTCATCAAAATGCGGGAAAAAAGTAATAAATGAGCGTACCTTGTCTACTTTATTATCGAAGTACTTATAACTACTACTTCCTGATGCAATAAATGTAACTCCAATGGGTTTGGCAATACCCTCACCTGAAGATTATTGAGAATACAGTTCTGTTGTATTAAAACGTTAGTATGATAATAAGATATTCCTATTACCATTGGAGTTTTTATTATTATTATTCATATACCATTAAATTGTCCTTGTCTGAATGTATCAGACGATCTTGTACGTACGTTCCCTTAAAAATATAAAGTATCCTTTGTATAATAATCTAAAGTATTATACTTATTTGTGTTATTTTGTATAAACCTTTCTATCTCTCCATATTCTTGTACTCTATCTATTTATTTAATTAATCCTACACAGTCGATGTGTGGAAGATATTGCTCATTAGCAATAAGCTGCCTTTTGTAAGTACCCCTGTGGCTCTGTAACTATATACTTATACATTATAAGTATGTATAGTAATGGTATGTAAGTGGAATGGAAATGGTAATGTGTGTGTGCGTGTATGTTTATATATTTGATATGACGAGAACAGATATCTGTTCACCATTTTGGATGATTGCATGCTTAATAATTATTATGTTCCTGATATTACAATATTTATCATATATATTACTATCACACACATGCTTTGAATGATGCTTACTTTGCGCTAGGTATTATGCGTAAGTTAGTTAAATAATATAATTTATTATCTACCTTGATGGTCTAGTAAAAGATGCAAGGTTAGAAATAATATATCCTCTTCAAACTGAAATTGGAGTTCGTATTTTGTTTCCAAGATAAAGTCTAAAAGTGTCTAGTTCACCATTTCGTAATTGTTCTGTCACTGTTTTCAATCTTAGGATCCTTTGTCAGATGTCATCAGATAGCTAAGGTCCTGAATAATATATCCCCTAGGCCAGTGGTCGACAACCTGCGGCTCGTTAGCCACGTCTCTTTTGGATTTGAAGCGAGTCTTTAGTTCCATACGAAAATGTTATTTATTTATAAAAATACATTTAATAATCCCCTATGACCCAGAGTACAAATAAATATTGCTTTTATATTTTTTACATAATATATAGTTGTTAATTGTTTTAACTCGTGAATAGCCTTTTTGCATTTCCTATTTACGCTTATAACCTTCCAAATAGTGACTAAATAAAAAAATATAATATGGTTTTAAAGTGATTAATAATATTGATTTTTTTTATTTGGCTATTTTTAGATGGACATAATTCAAAAAAGAGAACGTGGTTCTCTATTTAAATGCTAAAAATAACGATATTAATGAATAATGATAGAATAGGATAGAACAGAATATATCTTTATTGTACATCAACCAATTCAATAAGAGATATACATAGGGGACAGTTTACCAATTTTTTACAAAGGGCGATCTTATCGCTAAATATGATGTCTTCCAGGTAACCTTAGGATGGACAGGATTAAAAATAAAGTACTCGAGGGAAGTGAGAAATAATGATATGTAAGTTAAATAGACAGATAACCGGGAACAACAGCTTAACGTGCTTTCCGGAAATACATCATTAGATTTGATTCTTAAACATTTCGGTTAGCTAGAATCCTTAACATTAGAAATTTAGTTGCTTACTCCATAATAAGTGTTTGAGAATTACATTCTAATTATTGTAACTCATCTAATCACATCATTTGATTCAGTGTAAGCGTTCTTCGATTTTATGAACGTTAACTCTGCAAAGTCCTTCAAAAATCCAAGTTAATTACTATAAAATAACATCAATTTACAGATCAGCAATTGAATTTCCATTAATACAGCTAACCAATGATTAAGTAATTATTGTCTAATTACATAAATATTGGTTAGCATGTTAAGGCATTCATTTTGTTTCTTTTTCGTTAACTAGATCAAGTTAATTTTTCACATTTTTTTAATAAAAAAAGCACAGCTAATCATTTAAAGGCCGCCGGAGGGTAAGCAGTAGAATGTCAATGTTCGATAGTTCCAAGATAGTGCAGCATGCGACTAACGCTTATAGACCTGGCCACCACCACACCTTTAATCTTAAAGGCCGGCCAAAGTATACTTCTCTTTTGAAGGTGCTCATACTGAATGTAAGAAAGATAACAGCAACATGATATAAATACGATGCATTTGAAATATACGATACGGGTCATTTTTATAATCTAAGGGGATGCCTTCCGCAATGGCAGTTTGAACCTTTTGGTATTAATTTTACAAACATTGTTTGCCATAATTAGTGGAGGAGTTGGTATTCTTCACTAACTATCGTGAAAGATGTTTACTGCGACCCCATTTATATCCTTACCCGTTTTGTATAAGCATGCGTAAGTGGTGCCAAATAAATAAATTAAGTAGCATGGTTTTAAATTTAGTGAAGAAATTTCTTAATTCTGAACTATTAAAAATTTAATCATTTTATTTAGAAGTGAAAATTTTATTTCTTTTTGTTTCGCGTTTTCCTCGAATCGATAAATCTCCGCCTAAAGTTTACTTTGTTATGTGCAACCTTAAGTGCAATTTATTAATAAGCAATATCAATATTAGTCACAATAAAAGCAAAGAATAAAAATGATAATTGCACTAAAACATATAGTTAAATCTTTACCATAAATTCAATCAAAATCAGGTCGGGGAATCACTGCAAGTGAGTTATATAACGTCGCCGAGGATTGGTTTGCATGTAACGCGTTGGATTTCATTTCTATTCATTAATACTAGAGCTTCTCGACGTTGGGTGTGTGAAGCGTGCTTCCTTTCGCAAATTAAATTTCCGCCAACTCCATAACTGTTTGTTCCAATTTCGATTCCGTCGACGGAGAGTCTCCGTTACCAAAAAAATGGGGATATAAAATTCCTCCATATATTTTTATTTTAACTTTTTCAAGTCAATTATGTGTACTTTGAAAATGAAATTGGATTAATTATATTTCCCAATATACTTGCTAACAATATAAAAGAGACTACCTTTCGAAAATTTGAATATTATATCAATATATTTTAAGTATAATTTGTGTATTTTATAAATACTCTTACACTATTACCTTTTTTATTATTTAATTTACAATTTTTTTTACGATCAATTTCTTTATATATATCTTATCTTATCTTTATTTTAAATCGTTCTTTTTCTTTATTTTTTTATATTGTTTGCGCCTAAGAATAAGTTTAAATTTAGAATTAAAAACTCTCTCTACTCTAGCATATATGAAAGCAACTGCAATATCGCAGATAGATAGACTTTATAATATTGAATCTGTCTTTATCCAATCGTTTTATATACCATCAAATAGACTATCTGATATCTATTTGATATTCTCTAGCATAATAAAGAAAAATATATACTGAATACTTCTGAGTTGAATATTGAGCGAGTTCACACGTAGAGATATTGATCTCACTCAACATCTGAATTAATATATATAATGAGCTATGACTCATTTCTCAAGATTAAGTAACTAAAGATACGTATAAGCTTGTAAACTAAGTTGTCACATGACTATAGATTCAAAGCCGGTTAGAACCAAGCGGTTTAAATGGGTTTTTTCCCTTGAAAAAGGTTTTACCAATTTGAGCTAACTAGAAATGGATTTTTTGTATTATTTTTATCTATTAAAATTCTTACGGCTGCCTATTTTTAATTCTAATTTTATAAACCCAATTTCAAATTACAAGCTAGATAAACTTACCAAAGAATATCTTATTATATGTACTACTAATTCATTAAGCGCAAACATTTCAGTTAAAGCTAAAATTAATAATTTTAACTTATATAACTTCATAAAATAAATGATTGTAATCCAAAAACAAATACTAATTATATCTTTACTCACGTCGATAAAAACCCATACGGAGTGGTTAGTTACGCATAAAAAACGACTTGTATTGATTTAAACCTGTTAAAAACCCACTCGTTTACATAAGACTTATAAAAAATGTATAGGAACTTTCGTTTATTTACGTGATTAGATAATCAGAGTTGAAGTCACAATGACCGATGGTACACCTATAAAAATCGGTTATTCCAGAAAAATACATAGCATAAATAACCTTCCATATGCGTTTTGTATAAACACACCACAAAAATATTCCACAACTCCACGAAAACATCGAGTTACTATGCCGTTTGAGAGAATATCGTTGGGTTCAAGTAAACAAATAGGTTTGGCGTGTACATCCAAGGCTCGGACACAAGAAGAATCCAATTTCCTGTATAAAAATCTCTGGGATGCTAAGCGACCAAAACGAATAACCAACGTATTGACCGAAAGTTTTACATAAGATTATTGTAGGGTATTTTAGCGTTCTTTTACGAAAATTGAGAAAAAATTGGGAAAATCCTCGATTAATCAAATTTACTCGACATAAAACAAGACAATCCATTGCTAAGAAGCAATATTTAATTGAGATCCGAGTTCGATAAGCAATAAAACAAAAATAAAAAGGTTTCTGTGTTTTTCTTCTTTAAAAACTAATGAACGATAGTCTTAACCATCTAACAACCTTGCCAAGAATAAATTTATTCTTTTCAGTTCTCTAAAAAGTAATATATAAATACTAACATAGAACGTAAAAGGTCAATCTAGACTATGGTCATGAATAACTATTTAATTATCTAATGAGAAGGTGATTTACAAGAAGCTTATTTCATTAAATTAAATTATTATACATTTAAAATCGCTCTACCGATATTTTCAAATTATAATTTTGCTATTTAAAAGAGTAGCAATGAAGGAGTTTTAACTTATTTAAACTAGTTTAGTGTCTTTTGGTTTTCATGCAAATCTATTTGGAAATTAATTACGTAAACACCAAATTGTATTATTTAGTCTGTGGTTTAATTGTTACGATATTTCTAATCAATTTTGGAGATGTTACTTTATATATCACCTTTTTGTATTTTATATAAAAGCTTGTATTCATATTACAAACAAAGGAAGCCTTTTAAAACCAATAAGAAATATCTTTTAAATGTCACTGTGATCATAAAAGCGAGTTGTGATAATACAAGGAAATACTCCACATCTTTAAAATATTTTTAGTAGCTTTTACAATGGAGAATTTCTCGTCCTGTGGAAACTCCAGGAAATCTTATTTGCGAAGATAATTGCATGAATACACAATTCATGTGAATTTCCACAACAAAAGCCAAAGAAAAACTGTTATGAGTTAAAAAGTTGTCTTTATAAAACCAATTTTTACGAATATATTACTGATACCATATCTATCTGCCTTTGTCAATAAAAATAAAAAGCCTCAGTTTAAATCCATGACAAGCTTTATTTCACATTTTGTCGTATTATAAGTAGTAGGTATTGATTATTTTGTAGTTATGAAGAAAAGTTAATGATAACACAGGATACGAGATTGACTGATTTGTTTAGATGACAACGATGCCCTTTGTAATAATACCCACATTTAACAAATACCTACTAATACTAACATAACATATTGTGTATGTAGGGCCTGTGGGGAGCACACCGAACAAATGGAACACATCCTATGTAATTGTGATGCTCTTGCTAGGAAAAGAATGGGTCTCTTTGGACTGGGCTATCCCAGTCCTGAAGATATAAGGCTGCTGTCTCCGAGTGTACTTAGTAAGTACATCTTGGAGGTATTCCAGGACAGCAGTCAGTAGGATTAGGGAAGCACAAAAGATCCCATTGGGTCGACGTGCACCGGGAGTAATAATCCTGGCCCTACATCAAGATAAGATAAGATAACATAACATATTTATATATACATACTAATAAGTATCACACGTAAATGTCGTTATGTAATTTTGCACGGGATAGGAATGTTGAACGAAAGCGTTCTATCGCCTTTTAGAGTATTTATTGCAAATTGCAAAATAATAAATGACATTCACACGAATAAATTGCATGTATCGTGTTAACATAGTGCAAACATTGTCTATGTCTAGCGTGCTCGTACAAAAGTTGTACCTATGTGTTAATTAATTAAAGTCTAAATAAAAACTAATCGCGTGTAGACTTACCGTGGTCTCTTATCAAACTACAGTATTAATTGTCATTTAAAATTACTTTAATAAAGATAGCCAACAAGAAACAGTTTTACGAAAAAAAATATGAATCACCTTAATATTTAAAACATAATTAACTTTTATTCGATAAGTTAATAAATAATAATGTAAACTCAAAGATGTCTGTATCTTATCGTAACTTTCGATCGTATCAAGACGTTTCGATCGTAGTTACGTATATATATGAATTTGTTAGGCAAATTCATATATTAAAATAAGATTAAAATACTTCTTAATAGTAGAAAATGACCATTCTTACCGCAGGAACTCGTCACTAGAAATCAGTGTTAACTTAGTTTTTTGGTATTGATATTGCTTTTGGTGTTTTTTTATGTTGGCAATATTTTTGTGGACAACAAACCTGCTGTTACCTGTTTTTGTACCTACCTTATAAAACTTAGCCTTGACTCAATCAATAGAAGACGTACTTTTCCAGACAGAAGCTCTAAATTCAAGTGAATACTACTTTTATATCATATCGTTTACTGACGTAAAAATAATAATTACTTTCTGTTAGTGATACGTGAATATTTTTATATGGCTGTAGATGTAATTGACTAAGGCTTCTTTTGTAGTAAGTAGTTGGTAGATACATAGGCTCAGTAACAAAGTAGAACGAGCCACAGGGATTTTCGTCTAATTGTTACGGTGAGAGGCGATCTTTAAACTCGTTTCGAGGTGCTTTAAACGAAGTTTACTTAATCCTCACACTACACAAGTGAAACTAAACTAAAGACTAAATTTTGTCTCAATTAAAAACATGTATACTTTATTATGTTGAAAATTTTGCGTTTTATAAAAAATATTACTTATTTCTCCCTAGCTTGTCGATTTATTAGTATAAAAAAGACTTTTAAAATAATTAGTAGCTGACACAATAGAATAGAATTATATTTATTAATCAAATAATACTAGAATGTTTTGTTACTAACATCCTTTATTTCTGTGCTATATTGTTATTTAAAAGTTTAACATAACTTATCTTTAAACTAATATTATATCATCGAAATAGGTGTATAATCGTTCAAGTTAAACTTTCAAGGCATAAACTTCAGTCACAATGGTTTCTAATTGTTAGAAAGTCCCCAAATATTTACTGCCACTCAATTAATAAACATAATTATTCCTTTAGGCAATCATTGAGTACATATTTTATGATGCTGGCTGCGATAAAATTGTCAGCTTGTTCATAAACAACATTTTTAATAATCTGTATTCTATTACACTTTACTTGCAAATTACGTTCAACTTTATAAGGTTGGTAATCTCAGCCGCCTGTCAGTTTCATTTGTTGTGAGTTTGCATTTCATTATTATGCTTCTTAAAACATTTACAGACTGAAGAAATAATTTTATTATGATGTTGATAAAATCAAGAAAAGCTCTTGAAAACAGCTGAGTAGAAAATATTACAAATATTTTTTTTTAAAGTTCACTAGGGTATTCTTCTCTTTCTCAACTAACCCTAATATTATCACGAGTCTTTATAATTATCAGCTTATACACGTTCTACAGCTGGGCAAGCCTTCCTATATGGCGGGAAGTTATGAGAAGCTTGGGCCTTAACAGTACCGTGCGGGCTCAATGCGGGTTGGTTGGTAGGTAAAAGTATGTTGCAGTTGTCATAACAACCAAATCTATCTAAAATTAAATATGGTTGCTTAGACATTTCTATGTAACTTTCGTGGTTAAGGAGACGCTGAAGAATCGGATTCCTTCTAAATCTTCTGTGTTATCCTTATCCGGGCATAAAAACGTTTCCAGAATTAAGTAGAACTTATCGGATTTACGTAAAACCTTCATGATTAATGAGCGGGCAATCTTTAACAAGTTCATATTATTTATGCTGGTGCATTCATTTATTAACTTTATTACTTAGAATCTCTTAATAAGTTTTTGTTCTTTGTGAAATAAAAAATTACAATCTAATATTTACATTGAATTAAATAAAAACGAAATTATTAAAAAAATATGAACGAACTGTGTCTAAAACTTTAGAAACATATTAATATTAATATCAATCGCCAAGTAGAATACCTGTATATTTTCAAAAAGAGTATATGAATACATGTGTGTGTGTGTGTGTGTGTGTGTGTGTGTGTGTGTGAGTGTGTGTGAGTGTGTGTGTGTGTGTGTGTGTGTGTTAAAGGCATTACTTAGATATATGATCCAGTTCAATTTTTTCGACTCTACTCTGACAAAAGTAAGTGTGAAAGGTGAACATACTTTTCTAGACATTATTACTGTTGCGATGGTATCGACGCGAATTTTGATTAAGCGCACAAGCGAAAGGTATTTTAAAAGTTTTAATGGATCGCCAATTCCAGTTCCGATGTCGAATGTCGGACAATAGGACTTTGGCATTGTCAGTCATCCCTGTAGAGTCTACTTTTGTTGGTGCTTCCTCCTTTCTCTTGTACTTGAAAGTGAACTCTTTGATCACTCTAAATTAGAATACACTAAGCTTTCTTCACTTGGAAACCTTAGAACGTTTATTGTCTATTAAAGATTAATTACTGTCTGTTATCAAAGCCTATTATTTAATTAACAAGAGGTTATATAAGACTTCAATTTGTTAATTTACACTTTATTGCACATTTAAGGTACAATTGGCGGACTTAGTGCCATTAGGCATCTTATTTATGTACTTAGGACATAAATAATTTACATTATTCATGAAAAAGCAAATTGATCTTTTACAATTTACTTATTCTTATAAAACTATAAGAAAATAATTTAAAATTAACAGCTTCAATTTTTCATATCTATCAAATAATATCAGAAAAACTTGACGACAAAAGATGTGATCAAAGAAATTTCGTTCAATACCAGATCTATCTTGAGATACAATAAAAACTTTTGATCAGTTCACATCTATCACAAAGTGGATAGGATTGTATCCAATCCCAAATGACACTTCTGTTTCAACGCTGCCAAAATTACGTCTTCTCGTTTACACTACAATTGTTGTGACGTAAGATATATATTTTACTTTGTTTTTGATAAGTATATTTTTATATTTGGATTGTTAAATAGTATCTTTTGCTTATCGAACGTGTTTGACGTCATTTCCTTCTTCCTTGATCTGAGAATCACGTTGGCCATGAAAATTCCAGTAGCATCAAATTAGTGATTTCTTGATACTCCTGGTGTTATAAGCCTATGCTTTCCTCATAACATCAGGTGATCTATTTGCTTGCCTACGAGTATATAAAAAAATGCGAATTGCGATTAATGATGCTATCGGCAAGAGACTGATGGAGGAGATAAGTTGCGCTATTTTATATTATGCATAACCACAACTGCTCTGGCAAAAAGTTAGGCTAAATAGAATGAATATAATTGATTCTTTAATTTGATGGGCTTTAAAACCTCTTCTTTTAAGAAATGCCAATTAAAAGAAGATATATATTTGATGTTTCTATAAAATGGAATTCTTTTTTGATAATGACTGCCAATTAAATCATTGAGTCACCTAAAATAGTAATAATATTTAGATATTGGAAATGTAAAAAATTAGTCTAATTTTTATTATATAAATTACTTCATTATACGTTAATTTAGTTAAGTTTAAAAATTTAACCATTCTATTACATATATATATAAAAGGCCATCAAACAGTTATTAAATTTCAGCAAACAAGTAAATGTATCTACATGAGTACGTATGTAAACACGTGTATTTCTGTAGCATTGATGAATATATAAATATATATTATGTATGATTGTAAAGTACACTTGGCTCCAATTTTTATACAGTACTTATTTGCTTACAATGGGCTTTGTAATAAGACTCAAAGTTCCCTAAGGGAAATAGAGAGTGCTATGCTGGAAGTTTCTCATCGCGATCAAATTAGCAAGGATGACAAGAGAACAATAGAGAGCCTGAAGTGGTAGTGGGCAGGCGGCACATTACAAGGAGAACTGATGTACTTAGGGTGGAAAGACAAAGTGGACCGACGATCTAGTAAGGTCGCAGGAAGCCACTATGGGCAGATATTATATGTTGTGTCGTCACGCTCCAAAAAGGAGTGAGTTGGCAATAGAATGGATGGATAAAGATATTTGTAGGAAGCACAGATCAGTAGAGGAAAGAGCCTAATGCAAGTACCCTGGCGCTCTACCGTGATTATGTTAATAACGTTATTTTAACTCGTAATATCGGTACAACTTTCTTCACCATGATTTTTTTTTTAATATTTTAGTGAATAAACGACCTTAAAAAACAAAAAAAATTCATCAGAATTGTCACACATTTTGTAACCGTGTCCGTATTGCAATATATATTTTTCATTTACAAATCGATTTGTGAGTCTTGGAAAATAGAAGCCTTCAATTTACTCACTCCATGAAATAGGTACTCATTTACTAATGCCTTACCTGCTCTTAAACAGAATAACATTTAGTAAAAACCAATTTAATAAGAGTTCTGGTAATTTAAAGAAACAGTTCCAGAAATTTCATATTTCTAAAAGGGTTTCTTCTTGACTCCAGTTCAGTTTAAGTTAAAACAATTTACAATTATTTAGGTATGGTTTTAAATACAGATTCCTATTGCAATTTAGCATGTTAAATAAATATTTTTTAACATTTACATAACTGTACAGCCACGAACTAAAATCTACGATCCGAAACTTTTGAGTGATTGATGGAGTATTCGTGAATACGCATGACTTTGATGAGTCGATTGAGTTGGTCTATGTTTTATGTATACGGGCTCTTCAGACCTTTTAGATTCTCGTCTGCTTGATCTACGTGTGAGTAATGACATCTTTTAAAATTCTAGATTTAAAACGAAAAGATGAATTGATAGATGAGGAAGTAAATCGTTTCTTCTTTGTAGCAAAGTTCGGTTAATATTTAAAAATCATTTTCAATAATGGTGCATCTGGTATTACACGTTGGTTTGAGGAACATAAGAAATTTGATTTTATTAAAAAGGTTTTTTTATTGTTTAAGAAATTTTTAGACAATTTTATAGAGGTAAATAAATGTTTAATAAAATATTTTGGACTTTGATTAATTCTACACGGTCCTTGAAGTCTCTAAGGTCTCTCTATAACGGTCTAGTTCATAATTAATGATGATTATGTTTTGCTAAATATTTTTCAAAATTAAATATTTATTAAAAGTCAATGTACGTGAAATTAAGTAAAAAGTATATTGATATTACGCTACGCAAAATTAAAACTAACATTTTCATTAATATACACTGTTGAAGTTATCGATGTAAATGACAATAATAAAAAAATCAAACGCCTCCTTCGTCGCTATATAAAAAAACTGATGATATTTTGATCTCATATTCGTATAAACTTATAGCATACTTAATTCAGTATAATTAGAAATTCGTAGCAATTTGAATTCGTTGCCGTAAGCTGATTTTGTGTTTTTTCTATATAATGGCTTAAGCTGGTTACATGCTATCCCAAGAATGGTTTGATGACTATTCATTGAATTCAGACATAATCCACATTTATCCTATGTAGAAATTCAACGCCTCGTAAGCAAAACCATCCAAAGATATATTATTGAAACCCAGCATGAGTGGTGTTTGTTGATAATAATAATAATATTTACAATTACACCAATTTCAGCAGGTTATGATGGGACTGATATACAATTTTGTAAAAGTCCCTGAATTGATTAAAAAAAAATCATTTTTAGCATTATTAATAAGTCTCTCTTAGACCATGACTGAAAGCCTTTACATATTTATGGAGGCCACTCTATTTTGCAATGTCATGCGAACCATGACACCGCAAAACGGAAAGAGGTTAAAATTTACAAAATAAACTCTGTTACACTTATTATAAAGATCCAAGTTAAAAATTAACGGTAGCGATAGTTGTTGAGGAATCAGTTTCATCTAAATTTATCTAATACCGGAGCATATCTAAGTATAATAAGGAACCTATAATCAGATGCATCTAAACTTGTTTGCGATATGGTGCTGGGAGTTCGCCAACGATTGATATAATTTATTCATAGATATTAGAGGGAACGTTATTTTAGAGAATAAGACAGTTAGTTATTGATACTGGATTTAATTTTACTAATAACTAAGAGGCTTATGAGAATGATTGACCAATCTGTACCTTAACTCTATACTCGTAGTTTACTTCGCAATACCTATTAATTGTAGCCTCTGGAGGTCAAACTTAGATTGCAAATCTAATAATTAATGCCCGCTCGTATCCCTAGTGAAGACATTAAATTTTATAGTTATGTACGTCGGCAGACATCACTGGGTTGTTTTAATTGGAAGAAGGTTAATTCATCTCAAAGAACAGCGTTCAAGAAGATTACAAAACAGTCAGTGTATTAAGATTCACTAAGTACTGTATCTATTAATGATAGCACATTTATTAATTTTGTTATAAAACTTGACGTTTACTTCTAACTGCTAATAAATATGTAACATGCTTAAATATATTTAAATAAGTTACTAATCTACATAATATTTTATCCACCTTCTTCTTTCCTATTCTGGAGTACGAATGCTGGTCTACGGAGTCACTCTTTCACTGTTGCCACAGTCAGTCAAATCTCTTTGTACACTTGTACACAAAGTCTACTTTATATTTTAAGTATGTGTACTTGGTATAAAAATTAATTGAAATTCGTTTGTCTCGCTATAACTCAAAAACGCAATAATCTGTTTGAATATTTTTATTGTGTTTTATCTGGTTTAATTCAAAGTACGTTTAAAAATAAAAATTACTAGGGAAATCATTAAAAAAAGCAGCTGAATTATTAAAAAAAACATGCAGCTGAAAATTGATTATTTAATATATAAAATCGTCTAATGCCAAACATTAAACATTTCATTTTTTCCATCGCTACTTCATGTTTATTTTAATAGATGGCGTTAGCGGTAGTTTGTCGGTGAAACAGAGTTCTCAACTTCAACTTTTCCAAAAGTGGCTTAAAAAAGAACTTTTTGGGCCGGCGAGGCGGAGGTGTCTAAAGCAGTATGTCATAAGCTTCACTATTTTCTTCTTCCATACTTTCTCTTAAGTATGTTTGATTAAATAAAACTTGCAAGGTATTATTGAATGAAAAAAAATCTATGTATTTTTTTTTTATTTCAATTTGGAGATAACTATCAACCTTGTCACAAAATAGTTCGTAACAAACAAAATTCGCAGAATGATTAATAATGGGTAAAGAGTCTCTTAGAATGAATATTCCGAAACCACCTGGGGTTAACGATAATGAACAGAAAACCTTTCGCGCGACTAATAAATTAATATTGATTAAGTTAAATAATGGAAATATTTTATTTTTAAATATGTTGTACGTCCAATCATGTTTCATAAATTGTAGTGTCTCAGATTTCATACAATCCATGAATTGTAATAATATTGTTACTGATAGTTTGTATAAAGCCTGTTTTGTATATGTCAGTTTACTTTTTAATATATTTTGATATTAGATTGTTTTATATGTTATGTTGTTGTCAATATACCGGTGACGAGTAAAGACGTGGTTTCCCTGTTTTCCCATTTCTCTCCAAATACAGTCCACAGGCTCCCCGAGCTAACTAGCGTAACTAGCGTAACACTGTTAACGCTAGTTAGCTCGGGGAGCCTGTGGACTGTATTCGGAGAGAAATGGGAAAACAGGGAAACCACGTCTTTACTCGTCACCGGTATATTGACAACAACATAACATATAAAACAATCTAATATCAAAATATATTAAAAAGTAAACTGACATATACAAAACAGGCTTTATACAAACTATCAGTAACATCCTCCACCACCCTGGCAGAGCCATTAATAGTAAGGGAAGTGGAAGATGCCAAAGGTTATTCAGCATCGATCTTGTGACATGAAAATGAACCGATGAGATAATACAAACAAAACTGATAAATTATGATGAGAGTGGGGACGAAGAGCAGTGACGTACGACGACGAAGCCTTGGCTGAAGTTGCGCTTTGATGGATCTGGATCTGGTGCTCGCTGCACATTCACCGCAATGCCAGTCACAATTAATGCCAGTTCTTTAAGCAAGCCACTTTTATATGCTTTTCCACATGTTCGTGTCCTCCCATCAGTCATGTAAATTCATATAGAAAAGATTTTGCACTCGAAGAATGAACCACTAGAATGCTGCCTAATATGAGCATAGAGCATAGAGCAGGTATGATTTCTTGGTATCTTCTTTTTTAATGGGGTACTTGGAGACGATGAGTCCTTTCTGGAGTACCAACGATGAAGGGTGGCTCTGATTTGGGAACCTTGTCGAAACAATAAATCATTTTTCACGATAGAGGTTGAGGCAAGCGAACACCATAGCTCCATCGACCGACCAGTAGTTGCAAACGATGCGGTCGTAGCTCCGGAACACGTAACACGAGCTGAGCTTGGCCATGATGAGTCGCCTCCGTTTTCGCTCTTGAAACAGCTTCAGGGTAAGAGGGGAATATGGCATGAGATGAATGATTGTGAAGATGAATAAAACCTACGGGCGAAATAACATGTGACCCAAATTTAGAATTTAGTCGGTTGCGAAAACTTTCAAAATTTGAAGGTTTAAAATCGGTTGAACACCTATTCCGCAACCGGTATACATCACACGATGGGTCTGCCGCCATCCGATATGCCAAATGAGACGACATAGAAAATTTTGCTTATTGATGTAGGGTTTGGACCCACCGACGCCTATCCGATTCCAAATATTGTAATCGATAAACGTGATGGTCAAATTATCCTCAAGTAGATAAATACACGTGTTGACATCACCGTGCAGTCCTTCAAGAGCAACCGAATTTATATTTAATAGGACTTTCCTTGGCGTTGAGGAGATACATGATTTATCAACGGGCTGCTGCAAACGAAAACGAAGAGTTGGATCAGCTAACTGAAGACAGCATTGAATAACCCCTGCCTCGAGCAAAGTTACTTTATAAAAAATTAAAGAAGAAAAAACAGGAGAAACGCACGATAGCCTCTTATGACGTTTTGTCATTAAACGTTTATAATAAATTTTATTCTCCATAGAGAATTCTAATCTTTGGTTAACCGAATAAGATTTAAAACCTTTATAGTCTTTTATAGTGTATTTTTATAACTAAAAAGGCAAGTGTCAAATACGTCAGTATCTAGCACCTGACTTTTGTCTTGACAAGAGTAAATATTTTGAAATTTGCTTACAGAAAAATTTTGTTGTATAATTATACCGAAACGAATAAAATTTGATGACCCAAAATGGAAGAAATGTGATGATAATTCAATTCTTGACTGCTTGCTTACAAGTTCAACAGCGTAATGACTGCAAAGCATATAAATGAGTGGTGAAAATTTTGATAAAACTGTGTTATAAAATTGTGAAGAATAAATATACTTTAATTGTCCTAAATGTTTCAATACATACACAGAGTAATGTACACGACATGATATGGTTTTTAAATCTTTGATATCAGTCTGTAGAGTAGCTAATGATCTTAAAATAGCATGTTTTTCTGAATCTATTAGTTTAAGCCATCTAATATCTTCTAAAATTTGCATGGTCTCTTCCGGATCTTTAGCAGTAATTAATAAAGCTTCTAAAGAGACTGCTTCTCCCCGAAAGGAAGAGCGAAATATTGCTAAATTTCCGGAAGGAGTAAAAGATGTAATGGATAAGATGGACTGATCAGATTGGTAACACGATTGTTTGAACGCAACCCAGTCGACTGCTTTGCCACCAAAGTAACTCAAAGAAGGCTTAGGATTACTAAGCGAGGTAACAGGTTGGGTAAGATCCCTTGTAACATCGCGTTGCTGGAAAAGCGTCGGGACTGTGATCGTATTCAAAGGTTGCGGTGATGATGGAATTTGTTTGGGATAATTAGTGTGTAGTAGTAAACCTCTTGAACTGGAATCAATTTCGAAAACAATTGGCCTTTCGATAGAGATTGACAGAATTGGCTTCGGTTTGGGATCAGGGTTTTCGACAGGAATTGGACAGCTGTTTTCCGGTAGTGGAACGCTTGTACCGGAATCAACAAACACCAAAGCTTCTGGAATCTCTGGCTGGCGGCTGCTTCTTGATTTGACTTCGTTTTCTAAATTATCTGGTAAGCTGTGAACCCAAGATTGAATGGCTTTATTATGAGAGCGACTTGAAGATTCAATGGCGGCAAGCTCAAAAGCTAACATTTTTTCTTGTGCTTCTCTTTTAGCAGCGGCTAATTTTTCTTCGATCTCAAGCATGGCGATTGCATGCCGAGCCTCGGCTCGCAAACGTGATCGTGTCGTTTTTGTTGAAAAAGAAGAATTACTAGTCTGTAATCTACGGTGGAGATCTCCATCAGCTGGGGTCACGTTGATGCTCAGAGGTGTACGTGAAGTATCGTGTTGAGCATCTCCACCAACTGGAGCTGTTGTCATACCTAGAAACTGTGGAAAAACTGGTGACGAAATAGAACGTTGCATCAGCTCAGAGGTGGGTCCAGGCCCTAAAGGATAGGGAAACGGTCCTGGAAACCCGGACGTCTCAGTTTCAGGCCCCGAAATGAGGGGAAACTGTCCTGGAACTGGACTTGAATGGTGAGGCGATACAATTTCAGGGTTCGATGACGCGGTTTTACCACTTCTTACCTTGCTCCTGGTAAACATACTAACGCAAACTCAATGGACCACTGTTAACGCTAGTTAGCTCGGGGAGCCTGTGGACTGTATTCGGAGAGAAATGGGAAAACAGGGAAACCACGTCTTTACTCGTCACCGGTATATTGACAACAACATAACATATAAAACAATCTAATATCAAAATATATTAAAAAGTAAACTGACATATACAAAACAGGCTTTATACAAACTATCAGTAACAAATATTCTATTAAAAAACTACTTATACTACTAATTAATTATTACTTTGAAATTCGCTACTTTGTAATCAAATTCGTTTACACATTGTAAAATCTTTGAAAGAATTTCAATAAGATACAGCTTCTATATAACTCGACTCTCGTATGACAATATCAATTTTATAATAATGTCAAATTTACCGTAGCATCCATTACCCGACCGTATAACTTTGACTATCACAAAGTCTGTTATAAATTTGATCGGTATCGAAGCGAGCTCCAGTTTAGGAGATAAATGGATAACTTATATGAAATGTGGTTGCTCGAATTTGGATGGCTGTGGGTTAACGTCGTGAATTTTTATGTGCCTTATTGAAGAGAACGAACGCTTCTTCAGCTGTGACCAAAATAATACTATTCTGCAAAGTGTTATATACAATTAAGGTTAAATATGAAATTCTATCTAATTGATTTTGAAAGACTCTATGTTAATTTAGCTTACCTCATTCGCTCTTGCTACTTAGAACAGCGTGGCGATTGGGAGTCACGGCTGAAATAACGCGTTATTATTGCACGCGAACAACTGGTTGCAATGCATTGGGGGTGAAAATTACTATAGTAAAAAATTAAAATCCGTCGGGTGACGCCAGGTAGGTCATCTACCTGGCATTAATAATGGCATTAAAGGATAGTTTAAGATACGAAATAAATATCATGCCGTGGCGACGCGCCGCCAGTTCAACAGCAGGTCTGCCACTTTTGATATTTAATGACAAAAAGTTCTAATGGAATCCAAACTTGAGTAATTAAACTGAAATATCTAAAAACTTACGTCTCCCAAATTTGTCAACAAAAAATTCAAAGTGTATATATATCATTTGGAGACAACAAGCTTTCGCACCTCGTGGGATGGTCTTGTACGGAGGTTTGTAAAAATAGGGATCGAAATTCATAAAAAATGGAAGTACACGAAGAAGATAACTTACTTTTTAATGAAAACAACATAATCAATCTAAATGTCAAATATTCCAAACTCCTTATAGTGGGTTGAACGTTACAAATAATATTTTTATGTTACTCGCGATTCCAAGTTACTAATAAACAGATCAAGTATTGACAAAATGTTAGCACTGATATCAGTATTTACAACAAACGAGATACCAACCGTAATGAACTCCGACAGCGTATTCGATGCCAAACCATCATTTTTAAATTATCGCCAAAATTTAACGTTTCTACCGTTTCAGGAACAAACAAGTTTACGACTGTACGCTGTTGTATGTGTTATCGATTGTAAAATCTAGTCATTTTAAAATAAAAGTATAAAATAAATTTATTATTACCAACAGTCTCGGCATAAACATATGACAATTTTAATAGGGCCAAAATATTAATAACACCCGCTTTCGCCCACCAAACTACAATGGGCCAGCAAGCTACTGTTGTATGGTGAGCAAAAGCGGTTGCACTTACAAATGTGACCAAAGCCTTAGTCTACCTAAGCACGAATGTGCTTAAAATAACAAATTTTGATTAACCCATCCTGGCGATGGCCTGGCGTAACCAAATACTCCAATATTACTTTTAAATAATAAAATTAATTGAACAAAAATTTTAAGTAATTAATTATTGCAATTATACTCATAGATTTATTCGTATTATGGTAGAGTTTTCAACGAAGAATTTTAAAACGTAATAAATTATTCCTCAGTAACATAAAAAGTTAAAATATTTTATATTCAATAAAAAAATTCAAAGGTTAAATTTTTAAATCAGAATAATTTAAAATACAAAAAATAAGGTAAATTTTTAAATATTGTAACTGTATTTTAATTATTAAATTGTTAATATAAAATCAGCAGGGCACAGACTCTGTTTTATGTTAGCTATTTCCGGGGAATAATTATTTGCTGTTACATTGATAAAAATGTTAGTTATGAAGATATAGATTTGACAATTCAAAAAAACCGATGGCGACAACTATAGAAAATTATTTTACTTCTAAAAATGATAATTTAGGGAATGTCTTCTGATAGCAGCTACTTCTAGAAATGAGAAATTCCATCATTACTTTCAAATATATATATATATATATATATATATATATATATATATACTTCAAGTTCTAAATCTGTTTATTGAGACCAGTATAGCACCTTCAGATTTCTATAAATTAAAATCACTCTACGTAAACCCCAAAGAGCTTACTTTAAAAAACTCATTATTGCTGAAAAATACAAAAATGTATACAAAATGCAGGAAAAAACTTATCTCAACAATTATTTCAATGTCCATATATAAGATACACATTCCTTGAATGCTAAATAAAATATGGAATGAAAATAAAATTAGTTTTTTAATTATATAACATATAATTTCATTGAATTTCTTAATTCTTAGTGAGTTATTGCAATGAAATATTTCCACTCAAAGTTGAAGCATTCTATCGAAATGAGAGCAAATTTTGCGTATTTATTACCAAATTCATCATAATTCATTATTTCAACCCAAATGAACGAACGCTCTATTGGTGAAGCACCAAAACAGTTTTCGTCTTCGGACGTTCCGCGACATAAATTTTAACAGCTGTTTTCAAATAAAGCCAAACAAGTTTCATCATAAAATATAATATTTCACTCGGTTGATCGTGCGTTGACATGGAAAGGACTATTTGTGTTTTAACAATAATTTCACCAAAGAATAAAGACAAAAATAAACAGAAAAAAAAGGTTTCACTTTTTATATATTTCTATAGTCTCCACATGGAGACTCTTTAGAAAATGTATTGTAATTGCTTTGTTGATTGGTACCGCACAAATTGAATCGCTGATTTAAACTTTATCACTTGCTATCTATGTATTTAAACTCTTCATGTCATCTTATTTATATTCAACAAAGCAAAATGTTATCAATAAGCAAAATGTTAAATATATATTATATTGACCAAATATAACGGTACAATTTTTTTTGTGATACCTTCTTTCTGTTAATAATTAACCTTAAAATAAAATTATTTATATCCAAAAGTTAATTTATTTTACGACACAAACCATGAGAATGAGAAACATTGCATTAGTACTAGTTGTACTAGTTGGTACAACTAGTACTAATGCAATGTTGCACAAATATTTTTGTACACTTATATATGGTCAATATAATATACATACAAATGTACATTCAAATGTATAGGTAGTAGAAATATGTAAAATGCTGAGTAAACTTATTATAAGAATGTTTTTAATACAACTTTGAGCAGCACAACATGTTAATATGCTTTTCAGGTAGTTATGAATATTAGTGACACGAAAAGGCTTTCAACGTAGTTACTTAAACCGGTTTCTTGCATTTATAAATGATGTTTAATTAATTGTCCACTGAACTCAATGCCTCGTATACACACAGTATTCAAGTTGACAGTTCATCGACTGCACCTAATAATGAAAATTTTAATACATATTCTTCATATACAACCAATTCTTGTCAAAGTCAAGATTGTAAATGACACCAGGAGGCATTATTCAGAGAAAGAACGCAAGAAAAAGGAAAAAGTTTATTAAAGACGGACCAAGAAAATCAGCTACAACTCTAATATATAACAAGGAAATACAGATCTACGAAACTATCTTATCATTGTATTTCCAGTCGAAGTAAAAATATTTTGATGTTCATTTACGTAAATAATGAAATGTTGCTTCAAACGTATTCTACGCTTAATAGAGTCATTAGTAAAGGTAGTTGTTAAATTTTGTCAGTGCTAGTAATTACGTAGTATGTCAATGGTTATCGATCTTTTTGTACGCCATTATCTTTAAGATTGCTTGACTTCATGTGCTCTTTCTATATGAAAACAAAAGTGGTTCAAAACTATCTTTTTAAGTATCGGCAAAATAATAATGATTGACTGACTGACAGCTTTGAGGTTTACCTGGTTGTAAAGAAAATTTTCATAAAGTTTAAAGAGAGTATTTACTAAGCGAACCACACTAAAGCTTCAAGTTTTAATAATTACAGACGAAATTAACTAGATTATTTTGTAAGCCAATAATATGCTGAATTTACAATAAAAAATTGTCATTTAACACATTGATAAGTTTAGTCATGATTGGAAATTTCATCGGTAAATTTAAAAAAAATGAGGATATTTTAAACTAAAAAATTAATTCAAACTTTTCAACGCTATATTCTTTAAATTGTCATGATTTATTTTTATATATTATATGTGAAAAAAAATAATCAAAATTGATTCATAATTTTACAAAGGTAAAAAAAAATGAAACATTATTATGTTACAAATTTAAATATAACATGTTATAATTTAAATACACTGTTTCAACTTCAGATGATTGGAAAACTTTCACTTAATTTTTTTTAAAGTATTAAAATTCTACTTTTAATAGCTCATTCAGCAGCACACAAGACAAAGTTACAAGATTTTTCTAAATTTTTCAACACTCACCTGTTACTATCCCGACAATAGCGTGACGATAAATAAAACACTCATGTCCAATCACTCACACTAGCACTACCGATCGCGCGGAGGTAAAGCAGACAACAACGCCCACTCCTCACGGCGTTGGAAAGCAGACTGAGCTTTGACGGCAACGAAGGCTCACCCGTTCGGGGTGTATCGGCAATATTCGGGTGCATTTACACATCTATTGCATTATAGCCTCTTGGTATGGACATGTTAACTAAAATAAGTCTCTTATCTACTTGATGGTGCATCATTCATCATCGCGTACTTGTAATATATTTAATAAGTAAGGTACTTGGACATATAATTTGAATTCCTTTTCTGCTATAATAATTTACCGGACTATGACCAATAGAAGATCTTTCATATTTGTTTTATACAAATTACCTTAACTTTTACATATCCATTGCTTTGTAAGGAAAAACGCTTTCTTGCGGAGCTTTGAATTTATATGATTTTCATTCGTTCGGTCGAAGATTTTTATTAAAACATAGATAAAATACGATGTAACTATAAACTATATTAGGCATAATTATAATGGTTATTAATATATTTCTCTTTTTTAATTTATATTATTACTATATCTTATATATTTTTCCTATAGTATTCTATAATTATTTATTATGCTACGAGCGTAGACGTTACAACGCTACGACATACTACGGCTAAATATTAAACCCAACTTCAAACAAAATAATCCAACCCAATCTATTTGTGTCTGTCGTAGTCATGCTACGTACACGTAGACGTTAGAATGCTACGTGCTACAACACACTCTAAATACAAAACCATCTTAGAGAAGACGCTAGTCAAGTAACACCACTTTAAATGAGCTGTTGTTTTGGCTAGCAAGACGCTAGGAACTGTAGAATTTTTGTTAGGGAATTCTTCTTGAGAGTTTAAGACACTGACAACAAAAAGTTCCCTTTTGATGCATATCTCTGGTGATACCATCATCTATCATCAGGCGAATACATGTTTGCGATCC
Source organism: Acentria ephemerella (assembly GCA_943193645.1). NCBI lineage: Eukaryota > Metazoa > Arthropoda > Insecta > Lepidoptera > Crambidae > Acentria > Acentria ephemerella. The sequence goes on from OW971882.1 coordinate 2,840,908, forward strand.
AATTTGTTTAAAAAACTTTAATCGTGTAAATACGACACCAACGTTTTTGTACATGTAAAAAATAAAAAAGTACATTTTGTATTGTTAAATGTTTGAAGAAAAGAAAATTGCAATTAATTTTTTGAACATTAAATTTATGACCAATAAAGAATATTTAATTTTCACTTGGAAGTTTCAAATTGTGTCAATTATTACCATTAATTAAATTACTAAATTTTTTTTCAAACGTTTGAGTGTTGTAGTGTTTTTTCCTCTATATATATAGAAGATAGAACATGATCTAGCATAGAGTCATCCCTAAACAACTTATCAACGGCACCAAACAGTTTAATCTCTCACGAAATACCTTAATAACAATGTTTACAAAACGACTACACTGCAAACTTAACACCTTATTAAAATAACAGCTAAGGAGGCTTAGCCAGTTACGTAAAATAAAATAAACACCATCTCTTAACTGGGAAAACAATAATAACTAAATTAATGAGATAATAATTTTTAATTATTAATATTTGGATGTTATTTTTTGGAAATTATTTATATCACATTTTTACGTAAAATTCACACATGAAGCGTAAACTAATTCTTCACATTTATTAACACTAAGTTAATAATTAATGTTATCTATCATCCCTAAGTGAATGCAAGAAAGGTTAAATTAAATTGACCGAAAATTTGTTGAAGTTACAAATATTCAAATCATGTTTCACGATCGAACTGGTTCCATCCAGTTTCAACAAAGCTTTTATCCTAACATCTCTCCTTTTAAATTTTTTCGTTGATTTTTTCCCCACAAAGTCGGTTAGTTCCTTTATATTTCTATCGAAGTATTCTTTCGTGATCATTCGCTGGGATAATTAAATTTTGTAATTTACAGTGGAATTTCCTTATGAATTGTTTCACTTTGAAAAATTAAAAACACAGCCAGTTCTAAGAATGTTAATGAAAGGAGTTATTGAGTCGAGAAAAAGAACTGTATAAGTTGAAATAGACTAAATTGATTGTCTTCTTACTGTGGAGTTGTAATAAACATTAAAATATTTTTTTAAAAATTGCTTTGTTCAACTGATAGAGATATCTCAAATAGAATCAATCATTTAGAGTAAACACGAAGAGATAATAATTTCAACGTGTGATTTATAAGTGTGTATATATAATTATTTCAGTTCTAAATAATTTTCTTTTCAGTGTATAAATATAGTTTTGATATATTTGCGTATTCTTACACCTTACCTTCAAAGTGGAACAGCAGCTTTAGTGGGACTCGTTACAGATCAACAAACGATCAATATTAAAAATTTATTCTTGATGGCTTTTACTTGTAATTTAGCTAGTGTTAAGTTTTGTCGAGAGGATAAAATACAAAGTTAAACTACATAAAAATAACAAATGCAATGTAGTTAATAGATACACTTACGATTCCGAGAAACAGCTAAATTATCTTCACGTGAATAAATTCCAATTCAATATGCTAAATTATGCAGAGGTCTTTAATATGTACGGCTGACGTGGCGCATTTTGGTGCCTACTGAGGATTTTCAAATATAGTTTGTCTATTACCAACTGTTATTTAATTATGAATCAATTAAGTCTGTGAAACAGCCAAAGGTTATATGAACTTGTGGCACCAAATACCTTGCAAAATTTATCTAACAATATTGCTTTAGTGGTGTTTGAAAAAAAAAACAAATTATATAAACGCAATTTAACACGGTTATTTTCACTTTGATTTTTTGAACTACACAACGTTTCTGTCGTTCTATTATTATGTTCAAAAAGCAAAGCGATTTATGTTCTGGTAATAAGGACTATTTTATAACAGCAGTGTAAAGTTTCTACTCTTATTGAGCTACGAGTACTCCAAAGATGCCAAGTACAATAACAGAATGAACGTCAGGAACTGTTAATATAAAAGTAAAGTAAGTAGTGAATATAGTGACTACAACGGAAGTTAGTGTATTCGGCGACTTAAAGCGTCTTCAAAAATTTATTTAAATGAACAAATAACTACTTCAAAATGCTTCTTAAATTTTTACAAGCGGGATTCCGAAACAAAAACCGTGAATAATCTGCGTAAAAAGGACAAAGACAGAATACTTTTGGTTAAAAGTCTACGTTTGAAGTTCCTTATCCAATTTATTACTTTAAATCGGCGCCGTTTGGGACCAATTTGATTTTGAAATATAGGCCATAGCTGGCAATTTGGCTTTATCGCTTATAGCACGCGATTGTTTCGTGTCTTTAACTAAACGAAATTGTCTTTGGGTTTGAGGTTACAAATTAGAGGTGAATCTTGAAGTCAATTTGTTTGGAATCAAACGATGGAATATTTGCATACAAAACTGTTGCTTCCATTAAAGAAATATGGAAGCAATAGTTTTGTATGCAAATACGTATGTAGATGCATATTTGATTTGTATCGGACTATTTAAATAGACATCAGCATTGAACTTGAAAACTGGGTTGGGGTAAAAGTCTTTTCACATATAGTATGTATACAATGTATGCTTGTTTCCATTCGTGACATTTGAAAGGTGACATTTCAAAAAATTTTGTTTTTACCCACTTTTTTTAATTTTTTTTGTCAAAATGAGTGAATTGATTGAAAAAATTAGATACATTTAAAATATAATTACAAAAAAAGGAAAAAAGGAACGGAAGCCGCCGAAAAAAATTGTGATGTGTATGAACCTAATGCAGTGTAGAAAAGAAATAAAATGACAACATGGACATTTTTAACTAGGATATCTCAAGTTTATTCTTTCGTGTATAATACGTCTAATGCAAAAGTAGTCGAAGATCAAAGACAAAATTTTTGATAAATAAATATCATTTTTTTTCTTCATCTAAAACTGCCCTTGACTTTGCTATGTCTATCAGTGACAAAACTTATCCAAAAAGTTTTAACGTATCAAAAATTTCGTTTCTTCGAAAAAAATATAATAAGTCTACGTAACTGTCATGTCATGACTGTCACTTCTAAATAAGTTGTTTGGTAATTGAATTTCTTAAGAAAATGAACAAAAACAACGTTACTTCAGAAAATGAACTCCTAATAGCAATAAAAGATCTTCTTAGGAAAAGTGGCCATTTAAACAAGATACAAGCGGAGGTAATTTGATTTGACGATATATTACGAGTATCTTTTGAATTTTAAATACATACGTTAAATAATCTAACAGACACGAATAAATACACCGAATTATTATCTATTAAATAGTTGAATACTAGAAGTATAGAGAGGTTTCCTTTTGGTTCAATAAAATCTTTTAAAAATATGTTTGAAATAATGTTGCTTTATCATATATGAGAAAACCTAAGTAGCTATTGTAGCTATTAAAAAATTTTGATATCTTTTTTGTGGAATGAATGATGTAATAGAACAAAGGTTTCAAAAATTTAAATCGAGTTATATTGATTTTTGTTTACAAAGAATTACTTAGTTTTAAATCCAGTATAAACGTTACTTCATGTCTTGTAGGGGTAATGATAATATTTACTTTTCTCATATAATCTATTTTACTTTTAAAAGTATATTTTATGCTCCATATGATTTAATGATTAAGGTTATTTTTTGTATAATACATGAACCTACGTTGTATTAAACAGATGTTTTAGGTAAAGCTTTTCTCCGAGAACATAGTCGGCCTTCAAAATGAAATCATCCATTATGAATGACCACAATCAAAACTTCCACAAGGGAATATAATATATGGAAACCGTATAAGAAAATTGAATTTTCTCACTTCTTAAGTTTGCCTTTTCTATCGCGCTTGGTCTGTTGTTCTTACATCAAGGAAAAAGAATCCACAATTCCCCCTTTGTTCCCACAGATTTCACAAACAGAATACTATCCATGTAACATCAAATAATACGAACTAAGAAACGCAAGCTCATTTACAATATACTTTACAATACAATGAGTCAACCATAAACACGCAGACCCGAAACAAATATCATATTCACCAACTAGTTGTATAGAAACAACGGAAAACGGGAAGAAATGTAGTACGCCAAACAAAAGAAACAAAAATGGCAAACAGAACCACGCGCCTGCCAAATAGCAGTCATAACGAGTAAAATTCACAAAATACTAATAAAACTATTGGAGTATTTAAAGCTGATAGTATTTATTTTACTTAAGTACAGAATTATGGTAAGGTTTTGGGTTCAGGTTTAAAATACTCTCGCTATAATTTGGAGATTTTTCCAAGTGGTGTTATTAATAAGACGTGTTAATAGATTTTCATTCTATAATATTTAATATTTAGATTTTCATTTCATAAATTTAGAAGACATATAAATGACGAGAGAAAATAAATGAATAGTTTTGATTATTCTAGTACCCGAGACTATAAAATATTATGATCCTTAGAGTTTATTATAAGATGATAAAGAACAAAAAACTGGCCACACCCCCATACAATATAAACGAAATACTTTATAATCCTCAGATGCGCGCAAAAGTCACCGAAGTCCTTCAAGACAGGCAACTTTCGATGCACTCCGGCGATCGTAAACTCGCTCCAGTACCGACTGAAGAAGTTCTCCTTGTCAATGAGTTGGTAAGAGAGTATTTGGAGTGGAATGGATACTTGTATACCGCTTCAGTGATGACTTCGGAAGCTGGTATGACCAATGATAAGAAGACGCGGTCAGATTTGTGTACTGAGGTAGGGGTGAAGGATGACGAGAAGTCTTTGGCGTTGCCGTTGCTGTCAAATATTGTCGCTGCTTACACTGAACGAATAAAGCGTAAGATTAATAAGAGTAGAAAGGAGATATCTTAATTAGGTACTCCTTCATGCCAATTTGCAGTCGTTAGAACTTTTTGCAGTCTGCGTAACGTAAACTGCACTGCAAAGCTGATGGTTTTACGCACGTAATAAGTTTTCGTCCATCGAACAGTCACCATCTGAACTAAAATGCCGTTGTGTAGTTTTTGTTTCATATAATAAATATCATTTAAACAATTTTTCAATTTTGGAAAGTTACTAAAATAATAAAAGACTCATACTTTATTTATTGTCTGAACAGATGAGATCTATTTTGAGAAATACTTTTATGTAATATGAGTATAAATGACAAGCAAAGACTCGTGCCCTGGCCACATACATTTGTAATCTAATTGTATTAAATCTGATATGGGTAGTTTCAAGGCTTAACTAAAGGAGTTCAAGCATCGTATGATACAACCAACTCCTTTATTACGTTGGTAGTAAGGCAGTTGGTTGTATCGTATGACCAACCGTACTTATATCCTTGTTTACAATTAGGGTATATGTGCGATCCGTTGTAAAATAACTACGTATACTGAGTTAAGCCTTGTTTTATTGAGGGCTTTCTGGTTAAGTGATCTCTGCCCCTGTCTATTTTGCTCGAGGACTCGGGTTCGAATCCTGGATGGGCAGGTATTTATTTGATGTTTATGGATATTTATACACGGTCATCGATGTTTGTATATAATTTTTATGTAAATATTACTGTTTTTATTTCTTCGTTATTTGTGCTTAATAATAGGCATGAGTGAGTTTACCATTATTAATAAAATAAAAATCCTTACAGAATACGAATGTCTTTCGTCCCTAATACAATCCTAACTTGCGGAAATATTTCCTCGCTCTTACGATTAGGATGTAAACGTGTATTTTTATTTTATTTTAATCTATATTCTGTCCACACATTTAGGTTACCATCTAATATACCATAAACCCATGTACCCATTTTGGTATACACAATTATATTCAAAAATTATGCTTTTCATAATTTGTACATCTATGAATATATAAAGCTGCTGCTTAATAAGTCCACAAATATGAAAGATAGCCCGTATTAGGAACATAACCGTCGATTAAAGAAAGATTCAAGAGAACTATCAAAGCATCTTCTAAGGGTGTTACATAATGCACCAACTGCCTTAGATTAATGCGCTACGCCGAGGTCTAACAAAAATATCCTTTAGACAAGCTCTATTTTTACAAAGTTACGGCGTCGGAATAAGAAACTCGAGTTAACATAAGATGGATAGCAGGAAAGTTCTAGAATAGGAGTCAGCTGACACAACAGACGGCTGGTGTGTTACGTCAGAGCTGCCTCAAGGCTGATTCCACTTTACATTTTAAGACCTTTCTTTTGAACTAGGACCTTACCTTTATGAACATGACTAATCGATGAACTTTTTTTATGAAATAATGGTTAAACAACAGAACAAACAAGTCGTGAACAGAAGATTCAAGAAAAGGATAAAACACATTGTTTATTTACATTGTTAATTTTAAAATTTTATTTCAAATGCATATTATTTTAGTTTGAATTTGTTGAACTAATAAAATGATGGGCTTCATCTTAAATACTCTTTGGGCGTTACTACAAAGGATGCACTCGAAAACAGTCTTACTCAAAGTGAAACAAGATAAAGGATGTATTAAAAATATATCAAACCTATACGTTTAGGTTATTGAATACAAAAAAACGTCAAATATGCAAAACAAAAAAAAAACACTTAAACAAACAGTTTACTTGGGGGATGTGTATACACATTTCTTGCTATTTTAAAATATAATAATATATAAAATAAAATAGTAATTATGAAAACCATCTTCTTTCTTCTTTTTTTTCTTCTTGTTCGAGTATTGCTAAAAATTATAATTCCTAATAACACCTTCAAATTATATATTACGGGTTATTGCACACCGATACTCTATTCTTTTAAAAGCTTTTAATGCCTACATAGTGATACGGAATTAGCAATTGTGGTTGGTAATCAATGTTTTACCTTTATAGCGTGTAATGGCGCATGGCAACCTATCGACGCTAATGGAACAGTCTCTATAGATTTCCTCCGTTTTATTCTGCTCACTTATCGTTGGGTTGATTAGATTAATTCATAGCCAATCAAGAAAAAAACTAGTATTTTATTCTAGTATTTCGTTCTAGTATTCTAGTAATTCTAACTAGTATTTCGATACATATAAATTACACAATTCACTGTTAATATTATACAGACAACAGAAAACAGTACAATAAAAATTTCAATGAATTTTTTATCATGCAATACATTTATACATTTTTTTATTACATAAAATATATAGGGTGCAGATTAATGACATGGAAAGTTTTAATACCAAGTATAATGGTACCCTGTGACTCTGTAAGCGGTTTTGCCGCCTATCATATATAAAGTCTTCAAAAAACTCTACGGAAATAATTATGAGGACATGTACTTTTATTACAACATCAGCTAAATTATAATAACGTATAGAATAGGCTGAATAGCTATGAAATAGGCAGAATAGTCCCATCTAGCCTCCCCCCCCCCTTTCCGCCCACTGCCCCAATACAGGGATTTCTAGTACATTTAGATATTATCAGATAGACAACTCTACAACTATAAAATGGTTAAAATTTATTTAAAATTCTTCCAACCACTTTCAAATTTATTAAGCTCTTTTTAAAAATTCTGCTTTATGATATTTTCCTGATTCCAAGAAAGTGAATTTATTATATTAGTGTATTGAGATTTAGTATTATTTTGCTTCAGTCTTAATAAGATGCTATTTCATTTATTACATTTATTTTTTCCTTACATGCTTTTTTCTTCTGTTTTCTACTGGTTGACTAGTTGTAAATGCTTGAGGCATTAAGTCTGCCAATTATGTATCTATTGTAAGTGAGCCTAGTGACTGATTCGTGAGTTCTTTTTCTGATCTCTAGTATAGTGACTTAAGATAAAAAAGAAATCAGACTTTTCTTCCTAAATATATTATTGAACACAACAATCAACTGAACAATCCTTCAAAAATATGGTCTCCCCCAATAATTTACAAATAAAATTAATCAATCAGTTATACTTACCAACTTGTTTCTATAATAATATACGTAAATATTTTTTGTATATACAATATGAATCAAATAATCGATAAATAGTTATAGGTTAACTACAGCGATATGCTATAACAAACAATAACGGTATAAAATTACCAATAAAGTATGTATGTTTTTTATTGTATTTCGGATCTGGAAACAAGGTATTGTGGCTCAAGGGAAATCAATCGGAATTTCTGGGAATAGCTACGTAAAAAACAGTAGATATTATATAAGTTTTACTCTTGTGACTTATACTTGAAATAGGTACGCCAATTACTAAATAGCGAGAATTTATGTTGCCAGTAATTCCAGTTAATTGAAACTGTTTCCAGACACACCTAAGCTGAGTTATTCTTTTGTTTCTAACAAACAAATTACTCCTTAACCTTAATACTTATATCAAATAATAAAGTTATAATACGACGGCGTAGAAATATAATACGAACAAATTAAATCGCTTACCTGCCGAAATAGCGCGTGAGGTAATTCCGACATCGGAGGTATTTCAGTAAGAGCTCTTTGATATCTGATTGCACACACAGGCAGATGTTTCAGCAAACGATTTGATGATTGCTATCTTAAATGTAACTTTTAACCCTGACCTTTATAATACAGTTCAAAAATTTAAAAATAAAAATAGAATAGAATTGTACATTAAGTAATTCAAAAATAAATACATAAGGAACAGTTTGCCAATTTTGGCGAAGGGCCAAAGGGCGACCTTATGCTAAAAGCGATATCGCGATATCTTCCAGGTAACCTTACGATGGACAGAATTAAAATAAAGACTTTGAAGGCAGTTGGCGACGTATAAAGTTCACATACATAACAAATAATATTACATATAAATAAATATTTATATAGATATAAATCTAATAAAATAAATACAATAACAGATTACTAAGGAGATTCTTCGTATCATATATTAAAATAATTCAAGTATAACTGACAAATACTGTATCAGATCATTTATGATTTTTTTTGTTGCTCAACGCTTCTTGTTTAAATATCTATTCAAAATAAAGGCATCTTAGAGTAAAACAGAAAATAGAGATCAAACCTGCTTGAAATTGGGAAACGTTCCTCCCAAGCAATATTCACTGGAAACAGTTAAAGACACTCCGCTTAGTTGTATTTGAGCCGGTTTAGGTAGCTAGGGCACTATATCTCAAGCTATCTTCAAATTTGGACTCCTCCGACTGCTTACTATTAAACGGTGTCATTTGCTGAGATTTTTATTTAAAAATAGGAGTCATTATTATGTACCAGCTGTAGTCTTAATAAAAGCATATGCAATCTGTGTCTAAGTAAGAACAAAACAGTTCGCTTCATTAGATTTATTATAAAACTTCGGAAGTCATTAGCACTATTGTCTTGAGAATATCAACGTACAGATATGAGGTAGCGCTAACTTTTAATACATTCATTCATCTATTTATTAGTCAGTCATAAGAGAAAAACGTGTTCGTTTCGCCTGTATGTCACTATACACGGCATAAGGATCACTCCATTGTACAAGTCGTATTTTCGCTTCTATTACCTGTGTAGTAATCAGTTACGGGACAATGGTTCTTTGACACGATTGAATGGAGGACAGATTTCAAGATAAATGTACTCGTCCTACGCTCATCGTGGTTCTGGGAGTAGCCATTTCAAAAATGGCCCCTCAGTTAAAGCCGACGTTAAACCGATTCTGGTCGATCGTTTGGGTTGGATATTATGGGTTATAAGGCAGCGTGTGTCTATTCGGAGATATTTGTGGGATATTGTAAGAATATGTCGAGATCCACATAACGATATCTTTTCGATAACAATACCTTTGAAGAGTTCCCTAAAAATTAAACAGTGATGATCGTGGTTAGTTCTACATAAGTATTTTAAAATTGTACGACCATGAAATTTGTTTAGATTTAGTGATAAAGGAAGAAATGCTCATAGCATTATACGAACTAATGTCTCAAAAGTAACAATATGTTACGAACAGTCACAATTTTTATAAGTAAGATATTCATAAAACTTGTGGTCAGTTCAAAGTCAAAGTCAAGGTCAAGGTCAAAATATCTTTATTTAAATAGACTCATTTACTAAGTTCTTTTAAATCGTCATAACAGGGAATGTATGAGTTCTATTGGTGAATATCAAAATGAAAAACATCAAAATGTTTATTTTGTTTTAATCTTTAACAATACAACAACAAAGAGGCTATATGCAAATCTCAATTTGTGTTACCTCACATGTGAAATGACCAATGTTGGTGTACTTTGTATAGAAGTATCACTTTACAGGAAGCTAGCGAGCATAGTTGGGTCATGTCATGATTTCACCAACTCAGTTGCTAGTGTTCAAAATTCAAATGACGTGCCGGCGGACCTCGTTTCTAACTCCCAGCAGTATTGTCAAATGAATCGCTATATCAATATAAAATACTGGTAAAGCAATAGTCTTGTATTTTTCATTTATTTGGTATTACAACGATTTGGCTTTTTATTGTTGTAGTGCAAAATAATATTAAACAAGCAAATTAAAAGATTTTCCTTATTAATAATAATATTTTGCCAATTGAAATAAAACAAAATGTGATCAGCCATTCTGACATTCACTTATTCAATATTCCACAACCATTTTTGAGTGCATACTAAATACGATAATCACTCATCAAGACTGGTCAGTACCCCTATGTACTTAGCCAAAGGTCCCGGGTTCGAATTGTAGGAAAGCATTATATTTGTCTAATGATTACGAATTTACGAGTCATGGATGTTTAAATGTTTATTTAGTATATTTTTGATATTAGTACTCTTTATTTCTTCGTTATCTAGTATCCGTAATACAAGCTCTTAATGATGCTTAATTTGGGATAGATAATGGCTTTGAGTGTGAGAAACAAATCAACTTTAAAAACGATATTCATGAAAGATTTACCCTGTCTTTATGATAGTGATTTTAATTTACTTCAAAACTTTATTCACTTAGATTCTGAGGTTTGACGTATTCGAGTTTGAACCCCGTTATAACGGCGACGAAAACAAAGCACGAACTGCGCAAAATAGCCAAGGGTAGGCAGAGTACTGCGATGTGGCCGTCGCAATGCAATCAATTCGCATGATTTCAGTTTTGCCGTACGTAAATTAGCATGCGTCATGCTAATTCTCGTATGGCAAACTCTTGCGCTTCAGACCCCCGTTACGAGAGTAAATAAGAGTCTGTATGGCAATGATAAACAATACGTATCTACTTTAAAATAAGGTTGTAATTCCATTAGGCACGGAATAATGAAGTCAACCATACGATAATAATAAAACGTGATTGAATATAATTCTGTTGAACCAGTCGGATTGTCACTAGGGTCTCTTATGCCAAGCTATCGGAATTCCAGCGTTGTGTACTCGGTCAAGTAAATTGTTGGCAGTGTTCTCGTATGGGGTAATTAATTGTGTTACCCGCGTGCGTTGGGCCACCAATGCTCATATTTATCGGCTCCAATTCTCGCCCATTAGTTGAACAGAACAGTTATTAGGCCTGAAAAGGACTGTGACAAATGTCTCCTATTTAAATGTGTTATATATTCTCGATTACAACTTTTACCCTTTGCATGTGGTTGATTTATACGATATGTAAAAGCCTGTGATTGGGTTGCATTAGGAAAAGGGGAACATAGGTACACTCAAGCATATTACACTCAAATTAAGAATGATTTTCCTACTCGAATGTATGTAATTAGTTGAGCAATCTGGAGAGTGGTGAGTAATGATCAACCTTATCCCATATATCATGAAAGTATGTAGTTGAAGGCACATTTGTCTGACTCTTACGTCAATGTAAAAGTTAATTTATAACTAACCTTTGGTGGTAAGTAATTTAAATTCGATTAAAAATAATACTAATTTCATCCATTTTTATTTTTGTCACATTCTTTTCCAAAATCTCTTTTTTCTCATTTCAACGCACTGTTCCCTTTGTGGCTTGTTAAATGATGAGGCGATGAGGTATCCTACTTTACAGTTTTTTTAATTTGAACAATTCGGTGCAAATGGTTAAATATGGGTAAGCTAACGTCAAACCATGCCGATAATTCCTTGGTAGTATGTATAGATGTGTTTCATTTCATCGTTGTTTACCTAATTTGTAGGTTTTCCTCACGGTTCTTTCTTCAAACCAAAATTTCAGTTTCGTAATTTACGTAACCGGTTAAAACAGTAATGCATGGTGCGTTTATTAGCCGTATGCTCTCCGAACACAGCATTGTAATCGCGAGCTTATTCTGCTGAATAAAATCCACGTTGAAACACGTATTCAAAAATCACTTTTACTATGGATGTCTTTACGTTTAAAGTAGAATGTAATCTGAAACAATCAATGATATATATATATATATATATTTTATTTTAAGTTCTGTTTTATTGTTAAAAAGTTTTATTTTAAAATATCACACCATGCAGGTTTCATTTCAATTCAAAGTGGCCAGTACGTATAAAAGGTTATTTCATATTTTAACTCTTATTTATAATTTAGTTTAAGATATAATAACTTAAACAGTTTCAAAGTGGTTTTAGAAGCCTTTAACTGAGCAAGAACTTCCATTTTAACGATTTTAGTACACAATAACCCTTTTTATAGCATGTGGCAGCTGTATTGGCATTAAGCTTACTTTTAACATGTGCGTTTGTCTATATAACTGTATCTATTGCTTAAATTCAGACGGGTCATAGTTACTTTTATTATACAATAACAAATTTACACTCATCAGAAGCGATCTTGTCATCGCCTAGTAAAATTTGAGGGTAACCTCAAAATAATTTCCTAAGACTAAGAATCAGGAGATCGACTCTTTATATACGCAATGAAACAAATGGCCGATATAGAATCAATAGCAGCAATTAACATGTTGACGGTTGATTAAGTAATACGCAACGGGCCTGTGATAATTAATTAGAGTGGACTTTGCGGAACGCACCATAGTCCGGCTGAACCGCAAATTGTCTAATTTATCGCCCCAGTAACCAGCCATTTCGTCCAAAAGTTACCGGAATTCGCCAGAAAAACGTTACTTTGACTGCTACTTCTACGTTCTTTTAACTTTGAAAGAAGGGTAGATTTATGTTAAGCGCTTTTTGTTTCTTTCCTTGCTTGAGAAATGACCACGCTTTTTGGAGTGTTCGCGAACTTTTTTCAATTGTGTGATTTTGCTAACGGAATCCGACGATTTAAAATAGATTCCATTAGGTATTTTTGTTCCAATGATTTATTGTTATTGTGAAGTAGATTACATTACTATTCCTATTTAATTCTAATATCAAAATAATAAAATAATATTTTCAAATACTCAACGTTTTTAGGGCTATTGTTTAAACAGTTCGGCGTTGCGTTACCACGTTTAAAATAACTTTAAAATGGTAATGCAATGCCGAACTGTAGGCGAAATAAATAAGGCCGAGTCTGCATGACGTATGAGTAATTCGCCTCAAAGGATCCTTTGTGGAGGATACTGGCTCTGTGATCTAGTGCTTGAGACCACCTATTTTAGGTCTGGAGGTCAAAGGTTCAATTTCCAATGGAAGCAAAAATTTTCTCAGTTCGGTTTGTGTAAGGGCTTTTTCTAAGTTTGCCTGGTTAGCTACTACCTTTTTACTTAATTCTGTCTCCATAACAAGAAGTTAAGAAGCATTGCTCAGGAACAAGCAATGCTTCTAGAAACTCTCAGTTGAAGGTGGCAAAGCCCGTTTCTCTGTGGTAGAGGAACCGGTATAATTCGCTTCTATCTTCGGTCTTATATTCAATTACCCTCAAGTGGGTTGAATGCCAAGAGTTACCCCGTTATAAATAAATAAAAGTCCAAATCGACATACTACACCCCAGGGGAGGTTTCTCGCTGTCGTTTAGAGTCACCAGCCGCTCGATGAAGATACTCATAGATTATAATGAAGCAGTGCCTTACGGGAGCGACAGACGAGTTAGTTAAAAGGCCTTAAAAGATTTCGACCTTGGCTGAGGTAATTTATAGTGAGCCAACTAAAATTAGTCAATTCACATTAACGACTTTTCAATAATTTTTATTAGTGTTATTTTAACGTAAGTAAGTTACGTTTAACGTAGAGGATTTAGGCATTCATCTCACTTTATGTTGTGTTAAGATAACGCTGAAGTTGGAAAAGTACAACCACAGAGGAACTAAATATCTTACCTTTAATTACCGGAATACAACGATGCTGTCATCATTGTTATCGCGGAAAACTTAGGTAAGATTGTGGTAGTTACCAAAGTGTACTTAGAGCTTACCACCAACAAAACCAAACAGAAAATTTCTGCCCCCACTGACATCCAGGTCTGTTGTAGGAGGTTCACAGCCACTAGACCACAGAGACTCTTGACGCTTACAAAGGTCATTTTCTATTTGACGTGTTTAATTATACGTCAAAAATGTATAAAATCTTCTATATCAATAAAAAGGGTAATTGTGTCATTGAATTTATTTTATAAATAATTGTGTAATACACAACTTTTAACACTGACGTTTTACGTGGCCAGAAACAACAAGGTACCTTAATAGTAAATTGGACAATTAATACTCACGCTTGGCCTTATGTGGAAAAAAGAAAATGTCGTAGCGTTGTTGACGGAATTAGAAACAAATTTTCCTTGTTTCTATATAATAAATGCCTGTTCAAGGAGGCTCGACTACCTTATAGTTTTTTGGTTTATACCTTATATAAGGTTATATTTTTAAAATCAATTGCTCGAAATATCAATAAGAATTACTAGTTTGAAAATGTATAACGTAATTCAAAGAACAGTAAATCGTATAAATCGATTTCGGCAAGCAAACTGCCTATTCTGCATTGACGCATACTACAAAGGATTCCATTTACATTTCGCATGGCTTCGGATTTAGTGTTCAAAGCTTTATGTGCTTGAAGATTACCACTAACTTGGTTAATTATTTTTCTAATAGACATGGTTACTTTATCCTGATTCTAGTTTATATGATATCAAAACTACTTACTTCGCTGCATAACAAATTGGCGAATAGCTTACACTATTAAAAAATACAGTAGTCACATCACAAAATTTCACTTTGTAGCTTCGTTAAAATTTAATCATTAAGTATATATTAAAAGAAAATAAATAAAAAATGACGAATATTGGGAAATGATCTTCTATTTTTCAAAATAAAAATATCAGTTTCATGTGTAAAATTTTGTGATTTTTATACGATTTTGTATTACTTATTATCTTTTAAGATGACAGAAATAGTCGATAGGACTTGAACATAAAATAAAAAATTTCAAATGAAACTTTGCTAATTTAACTTGGTAGTCGCCGCTTAAATTAATTGAATTTTAAATAGAATTTATTTTGCTTGGTGATTGAATTTCAAACTAAGAGGAAGATACTTTACATTTTTATACTGGATAAAATTAGATAATAATATAATTAATTAAAAAATATATACCACAGTGTAATATTGTACGCCCGAAAATGACAACCTGTTATATCTTAAGTGCATGAAATTGTAAGGTCTATTGTACACAGAATCACAATAAAATTATATCTTATCTTATTTTATATAATTTTAAAGTAGAAATAACGAACTTTTTTGATCCATACTAATATTATTCTTATGCAGATTATAATTTTGACAATTAATATTTAAAAAAATGTCCCATTGATGACCTTTGACCTTGATGTAATCTGAAAAAGCTGCAATTTGATTGAACTGTAGGGCTACTCAAAAAAGGGTGAGTAAGGTCTTCTTGAGGTTAAAATGACTTTTGCCGTCACCACTCTTCACAATATAATATAAAATAAATTTATTTTCCTGTAATTACAGTCTCAGTACCTACCCAAAACACGATTGAACACCGAATGACACAGTGTTAAATCGTGTATTAATCCCTACCTTTATTATATCCCTACTCTTATAATTTAAGTACTCATTACTCGAAAATAAAATCATAAAATCACTTGTTATTCTGAGCTCTCCCGTGATTTAGAAGACACGATTGGTCCCACTTGATAAGGCGAAACCACCCGTATTGGGCCCAGGTTGTGTTATAGCCCAAATTCTTCATGTATTTCTTTCATATAGGAAAACCTGTGCCCAGCAGTGGGACGTGAACGCTCAGCAGTCAGTACAGACTTCTGATGATTAATGATAAAGACACAAGTTACAAAGTTGATGGTAAAGACAGAAGGAAGGCAAATATTACGATTTAAAACTAAAATAAAAAGCATTACCCTACCTCTATTGCCTCCGGGAATGTTAAAACACATTAATTTTTTTTCATATTTAATGGTGGTGTTACCACTTACTATTAGATAACCCAACTGCCCAATTTTTTAAATATAAAAAGCAAATCTAAAACTTAATTTATAATAAGACGAAATTTAGAGCTAAAATAAACAAAAAAAACACTGTCTTCTTAATCTCAACTTGGAGTCATATATGAACCCAACGTATTTACGTAAGCAAGTAAAAACAAAGGAATTCGTATCTTGTAGGTATATTAGATTTCCTCCTTCCCCCACCTGTCTGACGCTTATTTAATTAAGGAGTGTTTCCTCGCAGAATGGTGCCTTCGAGGACACTGAAATCTTGCATGACTTGCAATTGTGTATAAATATTGTGAAGGCTTATGAAAACTTTTTTTTAATATAATAAATAAGAAATTGTGAACGGTTTGTAGCTGTTTATAATATTTCGATACTTCACAATATCACGAGTTAGATCATAAACTAACAGTGTTCATAATAATACGGTAACATACACATCTTACCTTCATACAAAATCTTACATAATTTTTTATTAATTTACCTACTATTATAACTTGCCACAATCATTGTGCCTAATTGTGAAAGTACACACACATTCAATACACACACAATATACAATACCTACACAATTTCTAAATTTAAGAACTGTGTATTTCGCTTTTTAAATATTCATTAAAAAATTACACCTGAAATATAATTTGCAATCATAGACAATTTAAGCACGTGACCCATACTTGAGAGTGCATAAGTAATTTAACCGTAAGGAACGTGATATATGCAGGTTGTAGAAATATTTAATTTTGTCTATGCTTTCTATAAAAAACAATATTTTCTATCTTTTTTACATACATATTGAGTGAGAGAGCAAGACTTATTTACCTTATTTAAATGGAGATAAACTGTTATCAAATTTAGAATCTAAATTTTAAATTACTTCTATAAACATGCTTGCATAAATATCACGTGGCATTTAGAAAGATGTGTTTCATTTTCACTCATAATATACATAGCTATTTTAAACTGTAAAGGTGTTTTGCCAATTCTAATTTGTTAACTTATTCCTTTTAACTATTGACTTTGATGTAGGTACTTCACATATAAAAGTATCTATTTACATATAAAATCTTCGTTGTGAAGGAAAAGGTATTAATATTTTTGTTTTAACGACTTTCAATACTAATTTACCAATTTCAAAAATAAGATTTATCCTTTTCGTTAAGCTTTTCCCGGATTTTTTTCATTTGTTAACAACCCCTGAATTAAACTGAACACAAAAACAATATTCAAATCGGTCAAGCCGTTTTGGAGTTTTGGCGAAATTAAAGGACAGCTGAATATTTTTATATAATATATATAACAGAAGATGATGACATTTAGTTGGAAATAGTTTCTTATATACCAACAGATATATTATGTGTTGTATGAGCTGTCGATGATAATGTGAGTTGTACGGACTCGGCTTTCGACATTGTAATAAATAAAAATATCCCGAAAAAATAGTTATCAGTTATTAATCTCACTCTATTCCACGTATTCTATTATATACAAACCTACGATATGATCTCGCAACTGCTCTTACTAAGGCTATCCACCTTGTACATAAAATTTCATTCGGGCCCAATTGTTGGTTCGTCTTGAATAATATATTTTTACTCTGACTCCAATTGTTCGGCGAGTGCACGGAACGCCTCTAATTCTAGCTTTCTTTTGTTCAAAATTCTGGAATCGCGTGTGATTTATTTGCGCACGTATACAAGGGTTTGATTAAAGATTTTAATCTTTGCCAATAATTCATAGACAGAAAACATTCCAAACTATTAAAATGAATCTGTAAACTAAGCGATTAAATTATGAATAGAAGGGACTTGTCGACAAGTTATTTCGTCACACACTAAGTTCAGACTTTTCAATTAAATTATTTAAAAATTAAATTTTGTAATGAAACGTTGAAATGTTTTAATATATTATCAATACAATTACGGTTAGGACATACTTTCTCAATTCAGTTTGTATGGTTTTATTTTATATTTTTACAATGATTACGTCGATATTTCTATTTCGATTTAACTGTCTTTTTTTCTATGCGCAATAGTTTCAATTTGACCCAAAAGAAATAGATTTAGTTAGCCTAGCAATTTAGCTTTTTTAGTATTTTTGTCAACTTGATCGATGAAACTTTAACGGTACTTTGTTTATATGAACGCCGATTACTTAAAGATTTCTAATCCGCTTTTCGTGATTTTTTTTTGTCCAATGTAGAATAGACTCGAATATTTTAACGAATTACAAACAGACAAGCAAGTCGACTAGGTCACCCAACTAACTTTGATCTAAGTAAAAGTAAGTAGTAAGTAATATTAAAAAGTCTTATACGTAACTAAAAACTGACTTTATAATACTAAAGAGTCAAAAATTATTCAATTTAAGAAGTCTATATATCCAATTTAAAATTATTTTTGGAGTTTGTGCTTATTTGTTTCCAGAAACGATAGAAAGTTAAGCCCTGACTCGAAAAAATAATTTTAAATTGGATAACTTCTATTGAATTATTGTTTTCCCATAGCAACTTCGTGGATCTTTTTGTTGTTAAATATTTAATTAACAAATAAAACCAACTAACTGAACAATTTACTCTATTAAAGCAACATTGCACTATTAAGGTGGTGGTAAGGTAAGGTGTAAGATGCATTCATCTTGATAGGTAAAATTGATTGCCGTTACAACCGGTACTAACGGCTTAGCGGTTTAGCAGCTTAACGTGTCTTTTGAAGGAAGAATGAACTCAACTAACTATATCGTAAGTTGTTGTCAACGTGCTCCTCGCCCATGTCAAGCCGAAATCCAAGATCAAGATCATGTTAATTTTAATATTTTCAAACGGTTCATCAACTCATCAAATGAGAAAATGAAAATAAATACCGGGAATTGACAAATTGAATATCTGAAGCGGCGACCGCAATTGCAACTGACGTAGAACAAATTTAATATAACACAAAATACCGTTGCAATAGTTGCCTCAATACTTGCAATCAGTGTCTCCTGCTGGCTCCCTTCCAAAGTAAATAGGCTGTGGGCGTCTATGAACTTGCCGAATTCACTGGCAAAGATACAAATCTTGCTGCTACTGTAGATCTCGATCATTGCGGTATTTGTGATAAAGCAGTTTTTGTGTTGACTGTTACTTCTAAACGTATCAAATTAGTTTGAAAGATTTTCATTAATTAAAACTTTTGACCTTCATCTCGCCTGATGGTAAGTTAAGGTAATTCCGAAGATGATCCAAAAACAAACTTTTAAGATTTATTATATTTGTATAGATAATCATACAAACATAACTTATTATTCTACAAGTTTAATTTCCATACATAATAGGTTAGGATAAAGACCGGGAAAGGATTCTAGTCCACTTATGTTTTCTTTCTGTATTCCACAATAAAAATAATCAGTTATAAATTTAAATTATACATTAAATATGTAAGTATGTAATACAAAAATACTTATTCGACCACTAAGCATAAAACAATGCGCAGATTTGTTTAATTTAAGCTTATATTTTATTATGTTTTAGCTTTTATTTGTTTAATTTTTTTATTTATTTTTATTATTAAAATTCTATCATTGATTTTCATAAGAGTATATAATTTACGTTGACTGATAAATGTATTTTGACTTAACGCACGAAATGTTTTGACACATTGAAATCACCAGCCAACTTATAAAAGATCTCAAATCCTAAATTCCAAAAATGACCGTTACTTTGTAGTTTTTTTGCTCATAGATGAGCGAGCTTTTTATTGGGAGCAGTGGGAATATTGTCCCGATCCGTAATTTTCGTAGTAATAGTGCTAATAGTTTTTTCACAATAAGTAATTGTCTGAATGTTTGAACAGAAATCACTTTTATGACAATTCTGTTAAAGACTAAATTGAATTACCAGACTTTAAGGTCGACGAGTTCGTATCCAATAAGTAACTAAACTGTTTGTATAGCTTCTTATTTAGTATTCCTTTTGTTCAACAAAAGTGGGTTACTACTTAGAAATTGGCTCACGAAAATACTTCCACTTCCCATTGGTAGGTACGTGTTTGGTGTCGTACATTTTAAGATCTAATTAAGTATTTGTCTTTGGCAGTTTATTAGCTTACTCTTACCGAGAAATTAAGCGACATTTGTGTTGGCTTAATCACAAATAATAGCTATAATTATTTTAGAAACTGCTTTAATTCATTTATTAATTTAAACTATATTAAAAAGCGAAGAAGTAAATTGACAAACGCAACTACTTTTCTTGTAATAACTACGCATATGCACGGATAAATGTAAAAGGTTTAATTAATTGTATCTATAATTATGAAGGTATAAAATCGAACCTATTATTTTACCCATGCCCATCATTTTTCGCAATCTACATAAACTGACGACCTTAACGTGCTTAGATCATTTTCTGAGTAATATTTTTGGGTGCATTTTATCAGATTTGCAGGTTTTTTGCAGAATAATTGGTAGACACAAGACTGGTAAATGTCGACATAATTTGTATGCTGTCGACAGTACTTTCAAGCCCTATCTCAGTGCTCGCGTGTCCACACATCGTTAAGGAATAAAACTTTAGGTTTGTATCAGGCAATTAGATTCTCTGTTTTATCACTAATCTCTAAATAATAGACACCTGGTACAAAATAAATTACACCCTCACTCTTTTACTTAAAGCTTCTAATAACGAACCACAAATCAAAAAAAAAGATTAAAAAATGTTTTCTATTTAAAAGTAAAACAAAAGAGGTTTGATTAATATTTTAGTGCTAATAGTTTAAGCTTACGAATTTATAGGAAAAAAATCACAAAAATCTAGAGGGAGAATCTTTATAATATTAATATTAAAAAAAAACTTATTGATTCATAAAAAAAAACAGATTGATTCAGGTTTTTAAACCTGAATCAATCTGTCGTAGATGATTTAATACGGTCATATCTATCATCTTTTTTCACAGTTTTTTCCGGTTACCTGATTCTATCTAACACATATCTATCTAACCTAAACTTATCACCATTAAGACTGTTATGGATGCTAGACAGCGGAACACATAACATCAAACCTTTTTTTTATTGCAATATAAGAAATATTCATACATAAATATATTTTAAAAAATTACCCGAGTACAAAAATAAGCGTCTATTATGCACGTATTTTTCCAGTCGAAACTCGAACCTGGATGAGAAGCCTGTGGATTCGAGAAATTAAGGATTCTGACCACACGACCAGCTAGACGTCAGAATATCTTTTCTATAAAATGTCATAACTTACAATAAGTTAAATTACAATACCTTAGAAGGTTGTAGGTACCGATTTATCACTTTCAAATTTGAATAAATTTGCTATATTTGAATTTATGTGTATGATCTACAATCTGCCAAGCCTTAATCCTTACTTATCCCGAAGCGTTACAAAATAATAAGTCTCTACATGGCAGTTTATCTTCCTTTCAAATACACCCGTTCGCTTACATTCTTAAACAGGATTTATAACAGCTACTTATGTTTGGCGCATTTTCAAATTAAATTAAATTTACAACATTAAATGATTCTTTTAAGGTTTATTTAGATTAAAGTCGATTTAGATTGCTGTTCAAATAAATTTTTGGGAGAAATATCAAAACTAGAATCATGTAAAACGTGATTCAGAAATCAATAACACTCTAATGATCCATGATTCAGAAATTCAACATCACCATTGAATGTCTATGTACGTACCACTGATGGGCATATTTCTTTCATCATGGGAATCATAAAAACTCCATAATATATTCGTTAGCAGCAAAGCATAAGATAAATACAGATAAGAGAATTTACGGCAACCGTATTCTATTGTAACAGTGTGTGAAGTTTACGGAAATCGCTAAGTAATGACAACCAGCTCATCCTATGAATAATCATCGAATCATTTAAGAATTAGACTTGCAATTAAGAAGGAAATAATGGCGCAATTTGTACTTTAACTCGTGTTACTTTAACTCCAAGTTAGTCTTCGAACTGTAAAGAGGTGCAGTAGAAACTGGAGCAAGTTAACAGGTTAACGCTGACGTAATTATGGAGATTAAAGAGGTCTAATTGTCGTTCTTTGTGACAGAATAAAATTAAGAGCATCTTCTGGCTTTCTATAATCAATCTGCAGATGGTTTTGATAACGATGCGTTAAAGTCTGACATATTTATTTACGCTGTACACCAACAGCGGAACTCAAAAAGACACAATTTTAAAACAATTTTAAAACAGACAAAGGGTTTCACTACACGATAATTCGCCAATTATATGGTTCATATAATTTTGGCCAAAATTCAACTTTCATTCTTTTTGAAAGAGTAATAAAGTGAAATAATGTAGTAGTAAGGTAAGATTCTATTTCGATTCGATTTCTAAATTAAATTAAACTGTGAATAATGAAAGCTAAAAAATTTGATATGGCTTAAGAACAAAAAGGGTATACCGTTAACACAAGCAAATATATTTCTGATTGTGGCAATTTTTCCCTTTGCGAAAACTGTTAAAGGCATGTGTTCGAAAGTCCACGTTCTTTTTTTAAATTGTATGCTCTTTGTTATCCTTAAATAAATAAAATTTTCCAAATAGGATGTCTATTATTATTGTATGGAACAATGAATCTGTTTCGTCTAGCAGATAAAACTTTTTAATGTATACTTATCCTAAGCAAAACCATCTGTTGGTAGATAATTGAAATCCAGACTTGGTTCATTAATAAGGTACTTTATATAATTTCGTAAGCCCGTTTAATAAATAGGATATATGAAATGATAATGTATAATAAAATATTTAAAAAATTACATAAAAAAGACAACAAAGTCATGTTACGTTTAAGACAGTACCTAATCTTTGCAAATAGAGAATTTGATCTTGGTTTAAGTTTAATTGGAATAATTTAGAACTTTATACGGCTTACATGACTTCATGAACAAAGTTAATCATAAATGAGTCTACAGCAGTCTGCGTGTACTCGAAGATTACTTTGACAGTAAGCGCGTAGTAAAGATTTATATCTTTGCAAACTTCCATCAAATTTAACTACTACTTACTCTTTAATTAACACGTTGGAATACCCACTAGTAACTAGACGATATAACAAAATTAAGGTCTTATAAACTAAGAGACAAAGTCTTTACTTACTTACAAGTTACTAATCTCAAGCTAATTATGGAGATTTAAATGTTCGGGACGTGGCTTATCGTTGAGAATTGAACGAATGAATAATTCGACCAACCGACAATAAGTCACTTTTTGGTGGAACGTAAAGAAGTCTTATGAAACTTGGTACCTAAGCTTTTTGCTCTGGCGATTTATTGGAGGAATCTTCGGGGAATCCAGAAAAAAAGCAGTATTTTTGGTTTCTTGAAAAAAGTTAAGTCTCGTTATTTTTAACATTTTGGAACTTACGTAATAAATAGTATTTTGATACCGATAAATAGTAACCACGTTATACCAACGTAACAATAAACACAGTTTCCAAATTACATTACTACCTATATACAAGTTTTAACGTTTCACGCACAGTTGAACCGCGGTCCATGAGCGAAAATCTAGCTATATATATATTCATCACCAGGATATTCTCTTTTGATGATGCGTAAAGGTTTAATGTAACTCTATGAACGTTGTGGAGAGTATTGAATATATATAAAGCGGTAATTGTAGATATATGCACGATCTCAGTGCAGTTGTAATCTATACCTAGACCTACCAGCGGTCGCTTACTTCGACGTAAGTTAATGAAAAAAAGACCTTGAATATTTATTCACAATAAACGGCATCTATAAACACGAAACAATTACCACTTCAGTAATTATGATCGTGTTCGTGCAAAACTAAGCTAACAAGATTCGGTATTTTTAGATCTAAAACAAATAAGGTTAGTTGCAAATAATAACTTCAAAGTATGTATTGTTCCAGATAAAGCTGATGTCATGCTCAGGAATCTAGGAACAGCTTAATTAGGTGACAGTGCCAAAGCTTTACCTAAACATAGTATTTTGAGTTTTAATATATATTTGGATATTGTTTAGGCAGGCGTAAGATAAAAATGTAAAACAGAAAACTAGGAATAATTCGAAGGATTTATCCCATAAGTTAAAAAAGTCAATAGTTACATTAGTCCTTCGTTTTATTTAAGTTCTTGGAAGCTTGATAGTAGGTACTTATTTGGCCAAACCTAATCAGTTGGTATATACGTACATTTATAATTATCCACTCAAAATCAAGTCAGACAGAGATATCGAGAGGTTTAAGGAGGTTTTATTTCGGGCATGGAGAGATACAAAAGTCGGAGCGGCACATACTACTACTACCGATAAACAGAATTTTCTGTCTGAAAACATAAAAATATCCTTTTCTTTACTAAAAGTCTCATGCCGATTAATTTCGCAGTAAATGCCAACCTTGTGAGATCAGAAGGAAACAGTCTGTTCCAGTTAGCTCTGTTCATTAGGACATAGCTTATATAATGCTTCACCATCACTATAATGACACATAATTCGTTATTAGAAAAACTCACTGTGTTTTACAACCAAACCAACCAGAGTACTGAATTAAATATCTTAGAAAAACCTATGAAAAATATTGCCTTTCCAGAGTAACGGACACTTACATTTCTTTAAGCTACAATTAAAACAATTTTAATCTTAGCCACTCTGTTTTTGCAGAATAAGGGAAGCCATGAGATAATTAAACTTTTTCTTTAAGCGTGATTAAAAGGTCCATCTTCCTTATTTTCATCTGTTCTCATTACGCAATCAAGATGATGGGTAACTATTTACTGAGATGGAAATTTTACTTTCGCATATTTGTTCAAATTGTAATAAATATTGTTTCCTATTACACTATATGTGCGATTATTTGTATCCGAATCATTTTTTTTTTAATACAGGAGAATAATTTTTTTTTATGTTCAAGTTGAGATAACGATTATTAATTTGTTTAACACGTGTTAACATAATATTTGTCAAGCAAGATGTCCATAATAAAGTTTGTGCTTACAATATGTTATGCTTAATTAGGCGTAGAAAATGATTAATAAATTATCAGTATTATTATAATAAGTCATATTAAGTTTAAAAAGTAAATAATTATGCATTATATGAATAATGTCAATATATTTTATTAAAGCCATGGTACATAATATGTCAAGTAAAAAAAAGTTTCCATTATTTTATTCAAAGATTTATAACCTTTGTCTTAAATATGCTAATATTTTCCTATTTAATAGATTTCGGATGTTAATTATATAGAATTGGAGTCATAGCGAAGACGCCTTTCTGCATAATAGCAAAATTTTAATACTATATTTATTAACCAAATTAAAAACGAAAATAAGTTTTGTGTATTACGTCATTTACTTATTTATGTTATTTATTGTTAAAGCGGGGCACGCGGTATTTAACCTTATATCTGTATGATAGAGTTCTATTTACAGTCAAAGTTTTCATAGGGAGCTAGAACTGTTACATTGCTAAATTATTTTTAGTGAGCCACGTCTTAAGTGTGAAAATTCCATAAACTACGTAAGAATCTATATGGTCCTATTAGAACAGAATATTAGGATCAAATTGTCATCCTTAATTATAGGCATTTCATCCATAAATGAATCGGTAATTTGATCCGGTACTCTTACATGCATATTATTTATTTAGCAGTCAATTATATTCAAAAAAGGTAAGACTACATTTCCAATTAAAACTAAGTTCTTTCATACTCTTAACTAAACAGATAATAATATAATTGTGATATAAAATCTGTTAAATATAGTTGAACGCTGTACTCTTCTCTCTCTTACTTTCAACGGAAGCTTATATCCGGATGTTCTGGAAAATATAAAATAAATTTAAAAATAACTCAATTAAAACCATACTTATAATTTTGTATTTTGTCTATAATTTATGTCTCAGAAGTACTTTGCAGATTTTTGGATGTAGGTACTTGAATTTACTTAAATTTATATATATATTCAATGGGAACTCATGTCGTTTATAGACACCGAAAACTTAACAAAAGCTTGTAAAAATCACCCTACAGTATAATGCATGTAGGGACTGACTACTAACTTATGAAGTGTTTCGTTTCAGGTACTAGATTCCTATCTTAAAACTGAGACAGTCGCTTGCCAATGCTCGAACTATTTCTTTTGTTGGACTTGGCAGCTCACTGACATTAAACTGAAAGTACAGCTTTAAATAGACGTATCTCTGAGTGGGATTTTGTTTGAAAACTTTTAGGTTAGTTGTTTAACATATTCGGGCTTAGTTGTTTTAGCTTTGGTATTTTTTAAGAAAAAGAAAACGAGCAAAACAATAAACAAAATAATATAAAGTTAACCTATTTAACAGCAATACATTATTATATATACAAAAGATAGATTGACAGAGGCTCGTACTTCAAATAAGGTTCAGCAGAACCTTTTTCATTTGATCATATTGTATATATAAAGAGCCACACAATGTTGTTGACGACCTACTTTGAGCACATATGAAAGGACAGTGTGAAGTTTAAATGTAAAAGCAAAGTTACTCTCGTGTTCCTCATTCATAATAAGCTTTCGGCGACATAAAAAAGGAATGGCGTGAATGGTGACCATTATTTATCTAAATCTGAGAAGAATCAAATTAAAATGGTTTGCCACAGTCTTATATTACTAGTGTATTTTTATAGATACTGCATAGATTTATTTGTAAAACTGAATGCCCTCAATCTTTATAGGCAAGACAAGACTACTTCGATAATCGTTGTCGCTATTGCTAAGTGAATAATTTATAGGATTTGATATTTGCGATCGATAGCTAAGCGACAGCTTGCGTCATATCCCATACATTTTGCGCTAAGCCATTGCGATATCAGTTATAGAAAGGCTTATTGTTTAGAGAGGCTAGGAGTTAATAGACAATAATAAACCATTATGTCTAGATTACGCATCTTGACAGGTCAATAGAATAAAAAGAAGAGAATGATGCTACAATTAAGGCGGCTTATTTATGTCTGTTGCTTTGAGGTTTCAACTACAAAAAATACCAGCAACAACAAGTTTTTCTAAAGCACAGAGAATCTTGAGTTTTCCTGAGTTACCCAGAATTCATAACAGTATTTGCTTTATTTTCGTGATTGAAACCAAAACCACACAACCCACATATATCACTGGACTCAAACACATAAACTGTATAAATATTTATACGTAAAAAAACAACGCAATTATCGCACACTTATATGAAAAGGCAATACCCTTTTTATTATGTTTTATTTAGTTTCGTTTCCTATTAGTTATACTAACAAAACCTTTTTGCTAAATAAATTTTGCTCGGTGTGGATGCCAGGTGTAATACAGTATATTCTACTATAAAGGACAGTCTCTACAAAATACATTTTAAGCTGTAAAAACGAAGAGAACTAAATAAAGTAAACACATTATTATTTTATTCTCATTCTAAGCTTTTCACAAAACGTTGTCACACTACTTCTATTAACGAAAACACTAAACGCCGAAAAAAAGTGACACCCATCACATACAAGTTTGGTAGCGAAAGTACGCTGTATGTCGCTTTTTATACAAGGTAAAACTTTCCACTAATAATCTGCACTAATAATAATCAGTACCAAAATATTTACACAGGGCAGGGCAGTATGTCACATGCTTCACTAGCTATCTTCACATATGGACTCCTCTACTGCTTATCATCAGGTGGTGTCGAGTCATTTGTTGTGCTTTAAATAAATAAAAAATCTGTTTAATTAAACGTTACTCGTAAATAAGTGGAATAAAATACTATTAAGAAGATTCCTAGAATACCAACGAAGAGTTAGATGACGAAGCGTAGAACAGGTTGTGAGGAGTCGACCAATACAATTGCAGTTGTGATTTAGTATATGCTGTCAACGTTTCTATACTATGGATCTGTGTTAACGATTTTTATTGAAGGCCATGATGCCACACTACAGCGATGTAAGGAAAATATAGAAGATACTATACTACGAGGCATGTCATCTACTTGCACGAACTTGAGAACGGTAACTACCTCACTACACATTTCCACCGCCTAATAGTAAGAAATGAAGAGGCGAACATTAACAGCCCCCCACTCAATCCCTACTGCACCATCTATCGAGTGAAACGAAAATGAGGAATTGGTATTGGTATCTATTTCCAATTTTCCATTGATCACAATATAAACCTACACATTTTTACAACTACCTACTTTTTAATGATACATCAAAAATAGTAGGAATTTAATGGAACTAAAAAGGCTCAGAATTATAATATACCTATAAACAGCAATCAATAAGTTTATTTTTAAAGTCTACCAACATGCTATTATTTTTATGACGTTGTTAGATTGCCTTGTATTGATACATATTTCGTCTGCGTTTCAGTTAGAAATACGTTCGGAATGTAAAATACATTAATCTTTTTATTCCGTGTATCGACTATTTACATATAGCCAATCAAAAACTGCCATATATCAAAGTTGGATATCACTTTATATGTAGATAAACCGAAAAACGGCACAACAAATCAAATATATTGCCAAATTTACGTAAGGCACATATTCGGGCATGTTACGTTTTGTCTGTTTCAAAACTAAATAAAAATAATCTATTCCGATACATTGTAGAAACTGAATTGTCACACATTTTTACTAACGTGCAGTAGACTATAAAAAAAGATCGCAATGTATTGGTTTTAAAGGCAGCGAAGCGTGAGGTACCCGATAAATTCATGGTTCAACGTAGCTCCGTGATTCTCGCTCGATTCGCAATTTGAGTCAAAAATGAACTTACAATATCATTACCAACTGAATACTATAATATAGGTATCATTTAATCTTGTCAAATTTGTTTGAAAGGATAGCTTTATATCATTTAAATGTGAAATAACCTTGTCAACCGTAATATTTAAAATACTATAACGGTATATCATTTGCTTTACTCACAATATTTGCAACCATAAATCTGACTTTACCTAGAACGTTATGAAAAGCTCTACTTATTTATAGTATATATTTTATAGTATCTACAGCTATTAAGAAACCTAAATTATCATTTCCTCATTCTATATTATCTTATGATTTATATTCTTCAGACAAACCACAGCTTAAATTGTATAGCTATTGAACAGTATTGAGAGCAACTTTTGCCACATTTTTTTTATAATTAAAGAACCTTCAAGAACAGTTCAAAAATCTGGCAAAGGATTTCAGATCTGAGATCGGCACCATATAACTAAGCCGTGGTCCGATTCAGTGCCCAATAAATCGTACGCCCGACCAATAGTTAGGAAGTTGGTAACCATCGATTTTCTTGCGCCCCGCCACAAATTGTGAAACTTGGCCCATTGTTGTGCCGGGCGCAATATGAACCGTTCGGCTTGCAGATTGCAATCACTTTTGTAAGTTCTGTCACCGCCATTGTAATGGACTTTAGGTGTTCGGGATTCAGTTGTTGCTTGCGAGCTTTGCAGTATTATCTTTGGGCTAAGCTTAGGTGTATTGTAGAGAAGTTTGTTGTGGCCCCATACAGAGGGTATAGTTAATATAAGCTACTTATAGCTCGATGCAGTTGTTTAGAACTTTGTCTTTGCTATGAGTTTTTAATGCTTTCGAGTTTCAGACAACAACTGACAATAGACGATAACTTCAGGCAATTCTAATTTTGAAATATAACTAATTATTATCTGTAAATTTAATTGTGTATGCTGTATGTTGTTTTAGCTATGTTTAAATCAAGGGTATAGAAGGAAGCACGGTGCACGAAGCTCAACGTTTTTATTATGTCAATATACTGTTAATTTATCCTTATAGAACTATACAAATACGAGAGCAAAAAACACTCATGTTTATAAAAAATAATCTAAATAATATATCCATACTCTTATAATTAAGAATACCCAAAACCAAAAGTTCAGTTTTATAGTAATTTTTAATATAATTTCTTTTAGAGCTTAAGTAAGAAAATCCTCACTTTCATATAGCGTAGAACTCAACCATAGAGTTTTTCAGTCAAATATAGTCATTGGATCAGTTTGTACAAAAAGTGGTTACAAGAGCATAACGGTTAAAATATTTTTGTTAACTATTACTTAAAATGTAGATTTATGGAGAAACGGATCCTCATGTGAACTAGCCATTGGCATTACAACACTAGTAAACTTCATCTATAACTTCATGTATTTATTCTGTGTATACACGTTTTTCTGTGACAATCGGGTTCAATTTAATTAGATAGATTTTAAGTACTATCTTTTATGATTGCAACATAAAATAATAGTAATAATAAAATAAAATTACATATTTTAAAAACATAAGCTTTTCAACAAATCGTTGATATATTTATTTGACTTGTTACACAAAATAGAGCTACAATATACAATGAGCATGCGACACGACTTCATATGTTACAGGTGTATGCTGGAACTGCACTAATATGTGTTACCAGCTTTACAATTAAGGTAACAATAGATTTATAACAGATAACAATTTATAAAATTACACTAATAATAAACGATTATATATAAATTCATTAAAATAAATTATTAGATATTCGCCATTTAGTCTTATTTTGAAATATTGATATTTATGTTTAGAAGATAATCCTCGAAGGCCAGATATTAAGGAGAAGCCAAGGATTATTTATAGTTGAAAATAATTTTGGTAATGTAACTACATAGTTCATGTAAAATAATATTGCCTCTAAGTCACCCCAGAAGAATGCGGAATGGATAGATATAATAAAAATCAAATTACTAAACCAACTTCACCCAAATACCAAACTCGACGATATATAGATATTTCGTTTAAATATTGTATTTGTGATACTCTTTTGTAAAAGGGAATGTAATAAGTAATATAGGCAGATTTATTAGTATTTATAAATATAGAGGGCGTTCTCCGCCCTTTATGACAAAAACGTTTGAAAAATATTTGGAAAAAAAATTGTCACAAATTCTGTTATACAATCTTACACGGCGCTAAAATCTTTCGGAAACAAAATTATGTACTTACTTATTCCTGTAATACCTATCATAGGTGTAAGTACAGAAGAAAACGTTCTGAATACAACAGTAGTTAAAAACAGTTTCTATCTTGAATTACTATGTTAAGTTCTAACCACTACACGAGAAAGCAATGGAACTATCCAAACATATTACAGCCAAATCACGACTATCCCACAATTGAATTTGCAAACTATTTTTCAGGTCTATAGCTCTACGAGTAATAATACTCCAGATTCTCTGCATACGCGTACGCTGACTGGACGCAGATATTGCTCAATCCCGTCCATCTATCGGATCTAGCTGATGGAATAATACATGCCTGTACTGTATCGCTTCGACTATTATTGCAGCATCGAACTTAACATGAAGCCAGCTCTAATTTACTCAGCAAATACGGAGAACGCTTAAACTAAGATACCACTAAGGGTTAAAGCACACACACTGCTTCATTGGAACTAGATTTAATGCTGATAGAAGTCTTATCACAAGCTAGTAAACAAAAAAGAAATAATTAAGCGGATACTTTGATTATTCCATATAATGATATCATGAAAAATATCGCTTCTAAATGACGAAGGTTTTTATCTGATGTGTATTTTTGTAAAATATGAAATAAAAATGTTAGGACGGACATTATAAAGAGAGATATAGGTCGAAGAGAGACAAACGACCATATCAGAAGTTTATGAAGATGAACATTTGTCATCAGGAACATAGGGAATAATACGGCTTTTGCCGGAACCATCTTTCCTATGGGAATTTAAATCTCACTCAAAATTGGGATATAGCTAATATGTTATATCATTATAACAAATTATCGTTATAAGTAAGTTAAGAACCATTTCAATATTAAGTCACATAAGTTTTGATTATATCGCATCTTAATGGGTAAGCTGCAATCCAAAATGTTGTAGATCTGTCTTAATCTTTAGTGCACAAAAGAGGACATTAGTTCCACAACTATTGGCAAGGAGACAATTTATGCTCACAGTACAAGTTCCTTTGTCAATAGTTCGGTTGCGACTAAGATTGCGCCCGAGGTCGCCTTTGTCGTTTCGGGAAATTGGAAGTCATTGTTTATGTGTTCCGGCCAGTAGGTGTACGGGTAATGAAACCGCGGTTAGTCCTAAGATGTTAGAGAGCTATTTAAGGCTATTATTATGATACCAATTCGGTAAATTTCAAAGTTTATTCTTCTAAACATAAAGACAGCGGTATATGAATTGTTCAATAAATCTTTTGTCAGTTTCAAATTAAAATAATCGTAGAATTTTTATGGATGATGAATTTTTTTTGTTATTTTTTTTGTTTTTTTAAATGTTATTAGTTTCATAATTGACATATTCACATCAGTTTCTTTCACTAAAATGATAAATAAGTGGCAAATGAATGCAAGCTGTCTTGGTGCTGATTCTCCACCCTGGATAAGGTAATACCCGACTTAAATGATTGACATAGCGCCAAACAAGGCGGTATTGTTGCCATATCTTGGCAAATTGCTTGCAACGTTGCCTCTAATGTTGTTTATAGCAATCAGTCTAGGTGAACCTGAACAATGGCTTTCAATTTCCAGAGATTGAACTCATGCTTTTGTACTTATAGATTTAGTATTTTGTTCATAATAAGATTTGACGTTGTTGAAATTTATGATATCTCCTTATGGTAAGAACATTATGAAAACAATAGAACTTTTGAATTTATGTTACAATTGAAAACATTTTTCTTTGAAATTGAAAAAAAAACTACGTGCGTATCCATTAGTTTTTTGAAAAGCCGCTGTTGAAATTTGATTTGTATCAATAAGTCGGATAGTTATACGTTTCTCTGTATATACTTCTTGAAAATGCCAGTTCTGTATTGTAAACATTGATAAAGTCATCATTAATATGATTACAGCGCATTCATCACATCACAAGTTATAAAGTTCCAAATCAAAGGGAACAAATCAAAATTTGATTCCAGCCACCGCAGAATGCATAACAATCGTATCACGTCGCCGCGCATTGAATAAACAATCCTGGTACAACTTCACTGATCTAACCCTTACTACGGTATTCAACGTTTTCAAGTCTGATTACAACAGATTCTTGTTTACGAAGTTTGATTTAGAGAAATATCTTGGATTGGAAGTCAAATCAATTTTGGACTCAAAGGCATTTGGTCTGTTCGGTACTGTTTCGGTAATCAACTTAAATTTATCAGGTAGGTGAGCAGACTACACATAAGTTACGGTACCTTAAGATTGTAAAGAAAATTATTTTCATGGTAAAGATGATGACTGATGATGAATCGCAGATAGGTTTACAATGTACACCTTAGTAGTTTGGGCATTTGTAAATACTAAGGACATAGAAAAGATGCATTTTGATAATCGTAATCGATTCACTAAATGTATAATATGATTTGACTTAAGCCCTCGCTTAGTTTTGGATCGTAATTATGAAATTTTTAATTTAGCTATTCGATTACGATTGACTTCGAGACAGTGATACTTCAATACACCTCTTAAATATACGAAGTGCGTACTTTTCATCTTCCGAAAAACTATTAACGCAAAATTTTATTGAATTATGTCTCAAAATTTTTTCTCAAATCATTAATACTGAGGTACACACTGCAAAATACCGTCTGTCTGCGAAACACCATTTTGCAGGCAGGCAGGCAACAATTTATTTTACTCGAATTTATATCTGTGACTAGATGTCACTGTCCGTTCATATACTCTATTGCTCAGAGTGCATATCTTGACATTAATTGAATTTTCTGTTAGGAAGAGAAGAATGAAATAATCCCGATTTTTGATCCTTAATTAAAATAGGTCTTACAGTTAAAAAATAATTGGTTTAAAACTTGGTTACGTTATACACATATCTACAATTTAAATTTATGTGACGTCATACATTAAAGCTCTGCGTCACTAAAATTTGAAATAACGTTATGTGTATACTTAAGAGAGCTATTTGTACACTGTCGCATTTCTAAAATTAAAGTTTGAAAATTTGTAATTGGAAGTAAACGTATAGAGACAAAATTCTTTTGTGACTCGGATGACTCAAATCACCCCGTGAAGTTGGAGCTAAAAAAAATGAGTTCTATTCGAGTTTCAAATGTAGTCCAGTGATTTGATCTCAATTTACATGTAACATGTCGTTTCCTATATATGACTAGTCTTGTCTACGTTAACATTGCTACTTCTGATTCTATTGCTATCGGATATAAGCTTCGGCTTAAATTGCTTTAATTAAAGTAAAGGTGTAATAAAGACGATAGTAGTAAATGCAATGTTTGATATGATTTTTATTCTATATTGGATATTTTTCTTGCTTTACGACGTCAAACAATGCGCACGTCTACTAATTATCTCTGTCCCTAGCTAAATGATTTCCGCATTGATTTCCGAACGGAATAATTTTGAAACATTTTCTATCGTGCTTCAGTTTTATTTTTCTCAAGTAATAAACCAGATGTTAGACCACTGAGGCAAGATACGGACAAATTAAGACTTTAAATCAATAAGTATCTATAACATAGAAAAGTGCAGTCTTGAAACACATACATAATGATTAAATGTACATAATATATACCACGTTAATACTTACATCAGGCCGCACCGCATAAGATTATTAATTTATATATTTAACTTCTTTCATATGGAGTATTTACAAATCGGTAAATAATTTAAAATATGTTTAATATCCTATCAACCTTGTTGACATAACACAAAAAAAACAAAGCAGGCTCTATAGAACTTAATGTTGGGTTCGTTTCTTAGACCCTTAGAATAAAACTATCCTAAGTTGAGTACTGTCTGAATATATTACATAGTTGTTGGAAACTTAAAAGTTTAGGGATCATCTAAAATGAGTTATACTAAAAGATACATTTACACCTGCGCGTATCGCTGTAGGTAGCGAATATGCGCTGAACCTACCTTCAGTATCAACATTACTGTTGATAAATTTTTATTGCCTTTTCGCGTCGCTGCTTCCACTCAGCAGGACACAACTTGTTCCGCCCAAACAAGTTTGAACGTCCCATAATATTTAGATATGGTAGGGGTGGTGTTAAATATAGTATAGATTAAAGCATAAAAGATTTAAAATATGCTTATATCTATATCTATCTGTAGTGGGTATTTATCTATGTACCATAAAAATCTAAAAATATATCTAACAAGCGGAAATTGATGTACACCAATTTCTGATTGTACATTTAACGTCGGTAAATTTAGAAAATGGAACGTTTGAATATATTTTTATAAAATATCGCTGTATTGCTCAAATATAGTAGGAATGGATTAAGTGGAACTAATCAGTTATTGACGTTATACGTAAAAAACTTGGGTAAGTAATGACTTGGAATTCAGTCGTCTTGATTGCCCACATTTTAATTTAATTTATTTTATATCTAATAACAAATAAATTGGTTGACTCCACAAATTTCATTATAAGACTTACCTACTTCCTAAATGAAAAACTTTTGCCAATAAATATTCAGAGGCTGTGATAGAAATTTAGAAAAACATTTTTACTCAGTAAGCTCTTTGCAACAAGGTATTATAGAAAAGAATGGGGAAGTTACCTTGTAAAGCTGTGTTCATAGTAACTTGAAAAGTTTTATTGAAATACACCAAAATAAATAGATTAATAGTCAAAATTGTTAATAATGAAAATCGACATTACGAAATTGATGGCATATTGCTTGGTGGTGAACAATGAGATCTATCGTAATAAGTAACCTAGGAAAAAGTCTTCTTACATATATAATATCAAAGACATCATATTTTACATTGCTGAGAAACATATGCTCTATTTAATGGTCAGCATTTAGCTCGAACTGATGAACTGGTTACCAAACGACTTCAGTAAACAGTTTTCAACCATATTCCACTTTTCATCCTACAGCCACAAGCCACTCGAACACGCTACGGAACGCTTCAAGCCGTTCCTTGCGTTTTATTCCTTTTAAAATGATTTTAACCGTATTAAAAATTAGTTTCATCTTAATAAATATAATTTCGAAGTAGGCCTGTAGCAAAACTTTCCTATCAGGAGCACACGTGCTGGTCTACGGTTCACTGTCTCCACGTTTACACACAAAGAGATTTCTTCGCTCCTTTCGTTGTCATACAGCCAGAACGTGTAACTCCTTAGCGGCACACGTATTCCCACTTGCATACAATATGGGTTCCTTTAAATGAGGCATGAAAAGGCACTTTTTGAACCAGCAAGGTGTAGACGGCTACGGCATCATGTCGCATGTTGCAATAGCTATCGTCCCATATGAACTCCTATTACTTACCATTAGGCTGTGTCGACTCATTTGCTGTGCTTTTTATAACTTTAAAACTTTTTTTTTTAATTTTATTCGGATGACTATAGTTAATACTACATATATTACTGTAATAAGCTATCACAGGTAGCCATAATTAAATCTTTACCTGTCTATTAAATTATTATACCTAATATTTAACTGGATAAAAAATTCCTAACTTAATAATTCGAAGAACTTTAAAAGTCCATTCTGCGCGTAACTTTAGTTTCGATGTCATAAGTTTTGTAACGGAATTTATGGTGCTCAGAAATTGACGTTCGAAGGGGACTTTAAACTTTAGATTTTCTTTTGACTTGTTCAGTAAGATAACTTTTGTAACTGGTAGCGATCGGAGTCATAGATGTCAGTTGATAATTTTATTATAGTTTGACATCTGTGCCGCAGAAATTTCTAGTTGGTAGTTTCATACTAGACGGTTTTACTTGATCCTATAAGCCGATGAAGTTTAGAAAGCAATTAGATAAAGATATATATTACCTAATAAGTAAATGACAATCTAACAGTTCGTCGTAATATTTCTGACCTAAATGCCAAAAGAAAATAAAATGACAAAAATTTTAAATAAACATATAAAACTTAATTACAAAATAACTTCTTCGACGTTTTGGCTTACTTTATCTTATCGCGATAGAATTACAAGCGCGCTAAAAAGTGGAAACTTTTCGCAATAATTACCTTTATAACCTTCAAGATTATAATAATAAAACCCACACAAATTCTTTTTTTACTGAACGATTTTACAATATCTTCTATTCACTGCTATAAGTATAAATCAAATAACTGTGCTAGGGGTAGACTGCGTGCTTTTAGGTAAGTTTTTTATGGAAGTCTAATTGTTTTGAAAGCATTGAAGCAGAGTTACAGATTTCGGCGTCGGGAGTTTCAAGTCAATATTGTCATTTTTGATAATTCGTAAAAAAATTAAAAATGTCAATATGCCTATTAGATACGGTCTTATAGGCATATAGACATTTTTATTCCGTGTGTTATTGGAAGACAGCATGATAAGAGAAACATTGGTAAAATTATTTTTTCAATAGCATATAAGCCCCTCGATATAACAATTTAAACAACACATTTTTTATTTCGCCGAATAATGCTCCAAGGAAGTTCTATGATGTCACTCCGTTGTATTTTTAATGTTACGTTTTAATTTAATAGAAATCATATAAAAATGACATTAGCGCCATTCTTGTGAAATATTGCAAACTACTTTTTAAAAGTAACAATGAAACATATTTCACTGTACTGTAGTTATAGTGTTTACAGTACTGTGTTTTATATGGATGTTCACCGAATTCTTTGTAAGTTACGAAATTTTAATAAATCTGTTATTTGAAGGTAAATGATATCAAAATGTCTACATAAAATTGGAACTTACACTAGGTGTACGACTGTGTACACCTGTCACCACGTCTGAAATCCTTAAATATGAAGAAATGGACTCTATTGCAATAGCAATAAGGTTTTGTACACATATTTTGGAAGCCCTAAATGTTAAATATATTTTTTTACACGATTTATGCATTTAGACAATATTTAGTTTATAGTGGGCTGCGCATTTCGTTTTGCAGGTAAATAAGTTACACTTATCAAAAAGTGATCACTGAAGGATTTTTTGTATTCTAATCAACGAAATGAGTTTGGGTATTTTGCTTTAATGATTATTTTATTTAAGAATACAATCAAAATATTATTTAATTAACTATAATAAATTTTTTGAGTGCTAACAATTTGAATTATTTATTCTGATTGTAAGTACATATTCAACATAATAACATATTCAATGGACAGTTTTCAAAACTGTTCCTATACAAAATAAAAAATATTAAAATTGCTAAGTGACTTTATTTAAAGCTTAAATCACAATATTCTTGTCTTCAAAGTGTCAAACTACTGATTTATTGCAACATTTATAGCTTAACCAATTAAGCAAAACTGATTTCTAAGCTTAGAAATAAGCATGCATGTCGCATGCTTCACTAGCTATCTTCACATATGGACTCCTCTACTGCTTACCATTCGGTGGTGTCGAGTCATTTGCTGTGCTTTATATATATATATAAAAAGCACAAACCGCAAAAGCAGCCATTTTTGTGGGTTAAATTATACAAGTTGTCTACTAAAAAGTCTTGAATTAACAAGTTATTGACTTAACTTCTTAAATGAAACGTGGAAGTTTCATACCATGAAAACATATTTCTCTTGGGGCAGAAAACTATTAACAGAGGTTACAATATTAACACGTTGGGTAGTATCTCAAATTGCGTTCTTAGACTCGAAGAACATTCGTGCTATATTTATGATTTCATAAGACAAAAACCAGTTAAAATTCCCAACGCGACTTTCAAATTATTTCTTATTAATTCCAAATACAGACATGGCATTACTAATTTTACAAAAGTCCATCAGAAGGAGATTTAAACATGTTGTAAAGTTCCAACAGCTGTTTGTTAGACTTGCCGCTGTTCTTGACGGCGCGGATGTCCGTGCGCCGGTTGATGTGGACTCTGGCTCCGTCCATGCCAGACCAGGCCTTGGCTAGACACACCAGCTTGCTCCAAGGCATTTGCCATTCGTTGCGAAGGAACTGGCAAGAAAAAATTATGACCTTACGTCGGCAGTCTAATTTTCATACACAATTAAAACCCACCTACATCTGTTTAGTAGGAAGTGCTCGTTGGCGTAACGGCTCGAACGCTCTCGTTTCGATAACGAATAAAAGCTAATTACGCAATGGTTGATCATCATCTCCAGCTCCTTTGTGCTTAGGAAGTTACATTAAGCCATTGGTCCGGTTTATTACGACAATTGCTTTCACCAACCAAGCTACATAGGCAGCGTGGTAATTTTTTGGCTAAACTCTGTGTACACTTATGTGTTTCTCTTACGTCTTCTCCCAGCAATGGGACGCATTAAGGCTGATGATGACGATGATATATAGCTGCCTATCGGATCAACCGCACGTTAACTAGGAAAGAAAATTGAAAGTATATTCTAGACTCCTAATTAATAAGGAAATAACGGGCACTAGTCGATTTACCTGATCAAAAGGCCTTCTGCCGATATGAAACATGATATACAATAAAGGAGCTTTGTGTAACGGAAATCCATGGTCTGTCTGCTCCTGTATACCTAGGTCTTTGTAAATCCTCTCCGCATGTGATTGAAGGTGGTCGTAGATAACCTTGAACAAGAAATTGGCCAAACTCATGATTGTTGTTTAATTTATATCATTTTTTTGTTTATATTATATTCCAAGTGTAATAATACTAGAAATAACTACACTAAATCCAATTTTCTTGTAGAATATACCTTTACTCTTCTATTGCTAATGACATATCGCTCACTCGAACTCACAAAGTACTTAATTGTTTGTCAATTTATACTTATCATATCTTCGCTACAGATATCCGCATCGCCTTTTTATTATTTCATAATTGATATACTGAATTAAGTGATCTAGTCAATTTAGTAACAGTTTCAAGATCATGTCAGATCCATGATTTGGGATCGGGCATCCTTTTTTATATATTAAGCTCAGCAAATGACTCGACACCACCCTGATGATAAGCAGTAGAAGAGTCCATATGTGAAGATAGCTAGTGAAGCATGCCACATACTGCCCTAGCCACCCTCACCTTGCCGGCCCAAAAAGTGCAGTTTCATGCCTCTTTTAAAGGAATAAGAGAAGATAATAAGAATAAGAGATTCAGAATAAGCATCACATTTTTAAATATATCGTTGAGAATTGTAATTTTTTTATATCTCATAATATGATATCAATCTGACCAAACCAAAGACAAAGATTGCAATGGTATAATAACCATTCAGTGTCTATTATAATTGATCGAATACATCTAATTTTTTTACACAATGAACTCTATTAGCACGGACGTATTTTGTTGAAAAATTAATTTTATGTGCTTTCTCTTAGAGTTTATTGTAAGCCTATTAATTTAACACCATGATAAGGACGTTTATTACGTAATTAAGTTTATTATTGCTATTCAATAAAAGTAAAAATAAAATGAGGCCCATAACTTAGTTGATTTAAGAGTTAAAAACAATTATCATTAAACGAAAATTTACATATTATTATTAAACGTCGCATAAAAATTATTTATGCAAGCGTCGTGTAATGAGGGGAAATAAAACATGAATGTGGCTTTAGCACATGAGGCGAAGCCGAGTGTTATAATAGTATCGCGTAAGTTTTAATACCTAATTATAAAAAATTGCATACACTTTACCTACAGCCATGATATGTATCCACTATAACAGGTTCTATAGCCATAGAGCGTTCTAAGTCCATAAAATTCATGAAAATTTTATTACTGAGTACTGAGTACACAAATAAACTAAGTATTAGAAAAAAGTACTTATTGTAATAATAATTTATATTTTTTACCGTGTAATTATTAAAATTCACTTAAATATTTTTTTACGGCCCTGTGGTAGTGAAACCTGCGTGAAAGCCATTATTCTTTTTTTGAAATTCATTCAATTACCACGTTGGTAGTTAGAATGTGTCTGTCTGATGAGTTAACCCCTTTGCGCGGAAAGCATCGGAAAAGCAAAGGAGTTATATGATGAAATGTAGTACTACAATATTATCGTTTCGATGATATTATGATTACTAGGACATTGGTTGCTTCAATCTTATCTATTAACTAAATATTTCAGAATAATTTATAGAGGATTTAAAGCATGGACAATGAAATATAGTTCAATGTCAAACAGCTATATTATACTTACTCTAAGACTGTCTCTTCCCGGTGGAGACATTAATATCTGACTAGTCAATGCGGCTGCATCGCTAGATCTTTCTGCGTTAGCTCCAGGTACGTCACCCTGGACAAAAGTTTCCAATAATTAAAAATTAAATAAATATACTAGGTGCTGGAAAATAAAATTTTATTTAAATTGGATAAGCTGTTTCTATTTTAAACAGGTTTCATGTAGTTTTTTTTATGACGTTTATTTAAGACAATAATATAATTTGTTAATAAATTGTTAGTAAGTAGATATCTATAGTCTACATAATGTATTGGATCGGTAAATTTGAATGTAAAACAAGAAAGAAGATTAACCCATTTACGATTAGCCTAAAAACCTTGCGAAAACATCTAAATAATAAAACTTACAAATTAAAAAGCTCTTTATGTAAATAGACTCTATCACTATTTTTTTATATCGTCATAACTAAAGTAAACAAATAAAAACGGCTTACAGTAAATCTAATACTGAACTAAAGTAGGTATGATACCTCTTCAAACAATTCAGCGAACTCCGGAAAGTCTTCCAAGCCAAAAAGGTTAGACAAAGCGAAGGGCTTCTTAGTCTGTGCGACCAGTTGCATTATCTCTTGGGTGTGTTTATCGTCTTCATCAATGGAGCATAATGCTTCAGCGATGGCTAACGCAATGGAGGATGGAGTACTGTGGCTGCCATCGAAGCTGAGAGAGCTTGAAGTTGCTGGGGAATAGTTAACTTTATTGAAAACTCTTAGGCATTTCTCTGATATTTAATTTTTGTTCATGCTCTGATATTGATTTTTTGTTTGAAAAAAAAGTAATAGATAAATATATTAGTGGAAGCTGATTCCTTCACAATTATATTTCTTTTATCCGAGCACTTACTTTGGCAAGTTGACTGTTATTCCATAGGAAGTGTCGAAATAATTCTGTAGCCCATAGTATAATCATCAATCTAATAGAACCGCGTGTAGCTGTGGCTTAACGTATTACTCTACCATAACCTTAACTACTTTAATGTGACATGTTTTACTTGTCTGTGACTTAATTCCTCTCGCAGCTGGATTACGTGTGCAGTGTTCTCGTTACTTATTAATTAAATTGTAATCTCGATTAATTGCTGTTCTATATATTAGAAATAAAACAATTGTATAACCACAACAGAAAATCTTATTTTATTTCGTTATATTCTGCAACAAACAGTCTCCGATCATGTTTGTCAGCTGTTAAATCCTAAACGACAGCCGCGCCTCTGTTGTGAAGTAATAGAAACTACTTTTTAAGTATGCCTTTCTCAACTAAATGCAACTAAGATCATACTATGTTCATAGGCTATAAAATACAGATTTTGAAACTTTGTAAATTAAATTTATATCATTGCTATGCTTTTCGAGACATAGTAAACCATTTTAATTTGAATGTTTACATTTTATAGTACAGTTTCATTATGTTATGTGTCGTCACATTCTTTCGGATGTCATTGCAACTTGGAACAAAAGATATAGAAAAAATTGTAACTTTACAAGGCTAATTACGAAAGTAAAGGTAAAATAATAACTTACTTGCGTTGCCCAAACTGACAATCCTAACATGTTTTGTTCGCGGTTTTGACATTATGCCGACATGAGTTTCACCATTAAAGGCAGCAACTAAAACAATAAAATTCTTTTTAAGGAAATTTCCAAAAAAAATATTTATTGTATATCCTCCATTTTATTGGCAATGTTAAAAAATTGAGTCTGAGTGGAATTCGTTCAGTCATCAATTTTAGTTTTACGCAGAACATGTCATGACCTATTTGGGCTAGATAAAAGGTGTGAATGTGAGAAATATCATATAAACTTCAATAATTTAAGCATAAATATAAAAACTTAAGTCATTTATAAGATTACACGTGTGAAGAATAAAATTTAAAGGAAGAATATGTTACATCAAACTCTCCCGGTGTGCATTAAAATGTGTTACACCTATCTTTCAATGCAATAAATAATATTAGATAGATATTTATTATGTAGATATAGAATTTCATTATTACGATAGTGATAATTAAATTATTTTATCACATCACAATTGGACTTATAGATTATGCCTTTGCCTGTCTATACGGACGAAAAAATTTTTAGTTTCCATTTTATCTATGGGAAGCCAGAGCATAGGAGACATTAAAATGTGCCTAAAAATGTCAAAACACCCTAATATTAATGCATTATGTAGTCTACTAATTTGCTACGGTCTGGATATGTCAGCCAAGTGGCCCATCTGGTTGGTTGGCATTGTTTTCCGTAAATACAATTCTTAATTTTTTTTATGTTATACATAACTTAAACTAACCAGCCTTTTCCTTAGCAGCCTCTTTCTTCGCCCAGTTGTGGGTCTCCTCGTACACTACAGTAATCAATAACTGCAGCAATACAGAGCCTCCAACAGGGTTGATATGCGAAGGCAATGTCTTCTCAATTATCGTGCAAGCATTCGTGAAAGAAGAAGTTAAGCATTCTAGGGACCGAGATATGCAGCTTAGGCATAGCGACATGGTCTGAAATAAAAAGATGACAGCGAATGACGTCACAAAAATATTTTAATACAATCAAAATAGCAAGTAGCTATCCTCTGTACAGTCTCAAATATTAAAGTTATGATAAGGAAGGTATTCGGTGACACTGACACATATTTAATCTGATGTAGCAGGAATGTATAAAAAGTTAGTACTATAAGCAACTTAACCTAATGTTATAACAAATGTCGACCTCTACCAAAATGTCAATATGATAACATTTTTAATATAACCAATGATATTGTATGACGCATTGGACAGTGTGCGATTTCTATAATATTGAATGCTGTTTATGACATATTTCAACACACAACATAAATAAATTAAATAAAACAAAATACACCAAACCTGATACATAGAAGCACCTGATTGTATAGCATTAACAAGAATAGGTGGTATAAATCGTAGAGAAGTTCCCACAATAGCCAGTATTCCTGCTAACCAAGGTGGTCTTCGATCGCACCAAACCTGAAATATTACAGAAAACTATAAGTAAAGCTTACAAAAATATATGAAGTCATAATTGATTGTCGTATAATTATTCAGTTATTAGGTTTTACCTGTCTTTTATCTAAGCATGCAGCCCAGTCTCTTCCAGCTATTTCCAAAGCATAACATAGGGTAGACTTTAATTCCGCCTTACTACCAATGGTAGCTAAAATATAAGTTAAGGCACCTGTTGTTCTTGCGTATTCCTCGCCAGCTAAAAGAATGCGAAAATAGTATAGAACCCACATATTTTGTATAACTTTCGATAGGATACTAAAATAAAGAATATTATCATTACTAATTATTACATTTCATTTGTATAAATAAAATTTACTAATTAAGTGGGGAATTCTGAATCGTTATTCGTATCTCCTTCATTCCAATTCAATAGCCATTAAGTCTGTGGTTATCCCATTATCATATTTTATGTCATAACCAGAAATATAAACATAAAACTTTTGCACTGAATACTAAACATTTGAAGTCCCAGAAAGGAGTTATATTCTCAACTGGCAGATCAGAGATTCCATTCAAAAAGTCACATCTAGTCTCGCTTTGATGCATTATAGTAAGAAGTT
This sequence comes from Acentria ephemerella, assembly GCA_943193645.1. Taxonomy (NCBI): domain Eukaryota; kingdom Metazoa; phylum Arthropoda; class Insecta; order Lepidoptera; family Crambidae; genus Acentria; species Acentria ephemerella. The sequence continues at coordinate 2,885,797 of OW971882.1, forward strand.
AGAGACGGTAAAAGACATTGTTTTTAATTCGTATATTTTCCTAGTCTTACATAAAAGTAACACAACAACCATCCAAAGAGCTCTTTTAAATCTATGCTTACCACCACTGTCCCCTTTAAACTTGCAAAACCCATCAGCGGTACACAAAAATCCATTGCATTTCTGCTGCTTGCCGTCTATACTGTACCAGAGACCATCTGCCGGCCACCGAGAATTGTCCATGGACATATGTCTGACTGCATGGATCAGAAGCATTCGGGATAGGTGGCAGTTCCGCATCATAAGCACCTAAATGACGAAGATTAGTAGTTTATATTAACTTGATAAGGATTTAAACGGAATAATTATAAAGACTATGTAAGGGTACATTGGCTACATTCTAAATATTAGAGAAAGAATTTTTGAAATCGGAGTAAGTTTCTGGCAAATTATTAACTTTTCCTGTTTTTGATAATATTGTGGATTAAATTTATGCGATTTTTTTTTATTTTTCCACATCTTCATTAGTTATCATCCCTTAGTGCAGTAGATCCAACCAGAGGGTCAGTTATCTTGACGTTGGATATAGTAATTTTAGTATATTTTGCTATTCGCTATACACATTTCCTAGTTAGTTAAACTATCTAATAGAAGTCACAGGGTCACACATACCTTCACAAGCAAGGCCCATGAAGGTTGAGGCTGAGCAAGCAACACTATCAGTTCTAGACCAATTGCAGTTTTGTTCGGAAGATCGTGAGTGCTTTTAACAGATTGGGAGACATCATCTAGATTGCCATCGAACAAATTAGGGCTTACAAAAGTAAACCAAGGATATGGACATTCTTTGGATAGTGTTTTACTTGTATCTTGTTCTTTGAAAGCCTGCAAAATATGAATTTAATTAAAAATTTGCCTACAAAGGTCTTTAATTTACTATTATATGGGTATGGTGGCCAAATCAAAACAAAAAGCACTACTATCTATGAATATCATTAATTATGTACATACTACTCGCTAGGTTCCCTTATATCAAGTTTCAGATTGCTTAGTACAATTTGAAATATTTATTTTCAGCATTTAAATCTACTCAACATGCGGATTTCACACAATCAAAAAAATAAAAATGTTTCTACGATCTATCGATTCTCGATAATCAACAAGATATTTCGTCAAATGTATCTTTCGGTCAGTTCATTGCAAAATACTTTGAGAACTTGATTATAAATATGTTTTTTATTCTTAAACGGTAGTCACAGTCAAAATACATTTATTCAGACTAGGTACATTACATATGAAAAACATTATCTTATGAAAGTTTGTGTAATATAACTAGTGTATGTGTAGGTGAATGGTAAGTGAAGATACACGAACAATACGTGAGGTTTTACTGACATGATAGAAATAGCGAGTAGTAGGAAGTCAAAAGTAATAGCGAGTAAGATCAGACAGATTTTTTACCTGATGTATAAAATGCAATTCAGCGCCTCTGTAGACCAAGCACTTAAATAATTCGTTGCATTTGGCATGGACATCTCGAACATCTCGATTCTGATGCTTCACCTCTAGGCCGGCTAAGTCGGCCCCAGTACTACATATAGCCGGGAGGAGTTGAGCAACGCACAACAAAATGTTTACTATATCGTTCAGGAGTAAGCGATTTGTGGAATCGGTTGTTGTTGTCTAAAAAAATAAAATTTACTAAAGTACCAATGATTTTGTTAAAGGGCGAAATCCCGTGACAGCAAGATGCGAAGAGTTCTAGTTTATAGCAGGAATACTTAGTCACATTTCACAACGTTGTAAGAGACGCGGTATTCCTGATTTATAGTTTGGTATTACATTAGATGCTTGGATTTAAGGAAAAAAAATGAGATTTTTTTTACTGATACCTGGCAATATCTTACAGTCAATATCGTAAGTGTCTCATTGAGCATTCCAGCAAATATGCGCTGAGCCATTCTTGGTGGTACTGTATCCCATAGATCTTTCCTGCTTCCTAAAATTCAAGAAACTTTTATAATTATATCATCACACTAGGTCTTGAATAACACAAATATTTTGTAACTATCACAAATCACTGAGAACAGCAAAATAATCAATTTATCACCGTTCATATAAAGCCACCAGCCCTGTACGGAAGGGGTTCCAGTTTCGTGAATAGCTCGGGTATTTCCGTCAATAGGTCGCCCACCAGAATCCTGAAGAATATATAGGGATAGCACACGGTTGTGCAAGTCGAGAACTCTTTCGGCAACTGCTTCTGACATTGTCACGTAGCGTTTGTAACAAGCCTGTAAGAATAAATGTTTGTGATATCAGACTCAAAAGGTTTGGTAACAATCATCTCATCTCTTTCTTTACCAATCATAGTCCAGAGTGCAGTCCGAGATTAAGCTTACGTCCGTAGATCGAATCGAAATGTTAAATTATTATTATTTTCACGTGTTAAAATTACTACCAGCATCATTATCATAACCTTGTTCCAAAAAATAACAATTTAATATAGATCATTCTCTATTTAGTTCTTTTCAGTGTAAGAGAACTCTTAACTTTAATATCTTACAAGATATAATTAATTGTAAACACTTGCCTGTAACAATGAATGCCTGTTAGCGCAACCCAGGTCTTCAACGTGCTGTAAGTAGCAGAATAGGCTATTTTTCAGCAATGCGGCTGCACCAAGAGTCGCAGTCAGTACTGGAAGATCAGCGTGGTCTAACGCTTCTTGAGCTAGCACGTGAAGATGTTCTGAAAAGAAATGGTAGGCAATAATGATAACTACGAGATCTCACTAAGCACTTATGGTGCTGACTGGTAAAACTCATCACCAGCCTATAAACTTCCCACTACTGAGCACATACCTTCCACGAGATAACAAATTTCGATAAACCCATCAAGAAGTCTGTTATGAAAAAAGTTGCCTGCTATTTCCATGAAAAAACCACATCACTCAAAACTACTTCAAAATGCTTTAAGAGTTGCTATTTAAAACGAAAGTGATCGTAAGAAATTTTTATAATCAAATTACATGGTAATTTTCCAATGTATTTTCTTATTCTTATGTAACACAGCTGTGAAACAGTTACCTTCTATTGATTTAATAATTTATTGTATTCTTTTGAGAATTTAAAATATTTACCAAGTAAAGAATCGCTTGACTTGATGGCCAACTGCACAAATTTATCGGGATCTGAAGTTTTGGCCACTCCAATATCACTCTTGTCCACATTATCAGTGTGGACAAACATGCCAGAAACTTGCCTGTAATATTAATATTATTTTTTTACAAATTATAATGTATCAGATTTTTCAGATCAATAGGAAGTTATATACAAAATAGCCACATCTCATTTTATTTAGAAACTCACCCATTGATGGTAGAATAGGACGGGACTCCGTACTACAAACAGGGTATTGACCCTGAACTATTTTTATAAGAGAGCATAGGGAGAGGTACCTATTACTCTATGTATTGTACATACATCTACACTATATAAGCAAAACACACATTTGTGTGTAGGTGCCTTAATTTTTTGTAATAAGAGCGATTTTTCATATGTTAATATATATATATAATATCAAACTTCAAGCCTTCTTTACTTAGATAGTTCTGTTTTAAATAATGCTGAAATTTGTAGAAGTATTTCATTTTCATAATTTTATAAAGAAACTCACTTAAAAGCAATCAGGAATTCCTCTTCTAACCATAGCACAATCTTCACAGCAGCAAATGAAGCATTCCGAGGAAAATCTAGTCGACCTCCCACTACTCCGGGGCACACAGTTTCTGATAACACTGTTTGGTTAGTCTAGAAAATTAAAAATAATCATTATTTCCTTTTTAACTATAAAAGAAAAATATTATTATTAATTTACTATTTACCTGATAATATTCTAAATCTCTTTGTAGCAATATGGGGATTCGATCCATAATATTACCATCTTCAATAACCTCCATCTTGAATAAGGTAAAAAATAAAACAAAATATTTTAACTAATTATATAACTATTTACTGATTTAAAAAAATCAAACAAGACTGTGTGCACAATTTTTGAAGTCTATTTTGCTATCAATAATTTTAGATAATTCTGTTTGCAGCAATCTATGCAAAGGCATTCCGTCGTGTTTGTAAACCCAATATCCTCCGTTTTTGAGCACTAAATCATAGCGCTTAGGTCCTGAAGTCGGCGAACTGAGCCAAATCTGTTTATTAGGTGTTTGTCTATTTATTACATAGGTTCCGTACTGTGAACCTAGAGCAACAGTTAAGACCCCATCCTGAAATATAAACAAAAATAAAAAATTGCAATAATAGTAAATAAGTACCTTAAATGTATTGAAATGGTTCTTATATTCTAATTCATAAGTGGTCACAAATAAGTTAAAGCATTCAAAGAACAAATAAAAGGTTACTTAATTCAAAGGTAAAGTATGTTATTTTCTCACACTATAGGTTACATCCGCTCCTTTCAAATTTGGCGCTTGGTCCACTATTTCTTCAAAATATTCACAAAGAGACTCTAAAGTTTCACTACAAATATCCTCAAAAACAACCGGGTCAATGTATTCAGAAGATTCTATTTCATCTGAGGGCTTGGTACCAAGCTGTCGAACTGAGGTTGGTTTAAACAAATTTGTATTGAGTTCTTTACATGGACATGAACGTATAAGAACTGGAACTATATTGATTTGCTTTCGTGCCAGGCATCGACTAGTACGGACAATATTCTTGAACATTTTACTTTTATATTTTGCGTAGCTTAACTCGACAGTTTTGGTTACACTGACAGGAGTCTCACTGACAGATAACCAGCTGATTGCCATATAACTAACGCCTCTGGTGGCGAACATGCTTTTTCGGCGCTAGCTGTTTGCGGAGAAAATCAGAACTAATTGACTAAATACAAGCACGTTCTGAAAATACTAAAAAGTTCTTATTATTTCACAAAGATGGTGTTGTAAGGTATTCATAATTTTGTTTTAAAAAATACAGGTGAATAAATTTAAAAATACTTTTTACACGATTAATAATAATATTTTCTTGATATAAATCAAGGCTTTTAGACTAGATATCTAATTAATAATAATAATAACCCGCCGGAGCCGTTCGAAAGCGACCGCTCTCTTACCACGTGTGTAAAGAAACTGATAAAAAATTCGTTTCTTTACTCATGTATTTGGAATGAGACTTTGGACGGGATCATAACGGACAAGACTAACAAGCCTGAGGACCTATGCAACATGCTCAATAAAAAATCTATGGGATTTGACAATAATACCCGATTGCTAAGAGGGGGCTTAAGTCTAATCCTATACATTTTTACATTTATAAATTCGATGGCGCTTATCAAAATGCATTTTCTTAAGGCCCCCTGTAATGCATATAAGTATCCTGGCACAGACCTGGCATTTTACCGGCTCAAACAAAGGCATCCGTCTAAAATCACTTCGTAACCATCTGAAGAGATTGGGACAGTATGATGCGCACACAATTGCAAGGTCCGTCCGTCCCTCGATGACTCGAGGCACTGAGAAGCTTAAAATTAATTTGCTTCAAAATAATAATAATATATATTTTTCACACTCATACCTATTTATTATGTCACCAAATAAATCATCGTTAAGTGCTTGTGTTATGAAAACTAGATAACGGAGAAGTGTACATAGGAATATTTGTATAAATATCAGAAATGTACTATATAAACACACAAACACCCATGGGTAGTTAAAAAATATTCTCATCATACTAATACCGGGACCTCTGGCTTAGTAAACTAGGGTACTTGACCAGTGGTCGACAATTAAAATCAAAGTTTGCTTTTATATTTATAGATTGAGACGTTTCATATAAGTTTACAGACGTTTCATATAAGTTTACATTATGTGTGTGGGATTTTACCAAAATTTTTTGTACAATATAAAATCATATCAGGTTTTTTAACTTATAAATTCCGACTTACTCACATTTTTATAAAAAACCTTTTAATTTAGAAGTAAAGTTCATTGTAATTACTAAAGTATCTATCCGCCTATCTATCACCACACATCCAACACAACATATTTTCTATTGAGTGAGAATTGCAGGGTTAATCACCTACAGTTACCTACCTAAACTTTTAAAATTGAAAAAACAAAAATCAATCAAATGTAATTTTATTTATTTTACTAAATATACTTTTATTTATTTCCAGATATAGGTTTCTCTTCTTTATTCTCTCCTTCAGAGGGTAACATGTAAGCGTTTTGTGGTGGCAACATCCAGAGGTTAGCTTGATACGCTGGCGAAAGAATAGATATTGAAGATTCTGGCACTCGAGGAATGGGAAACAAGGAGTTGTGCTGACTCCAATGAGGACTTATGAAGAAGATTGTGCGGTCTCTTCGCTCTTGCAGCGGTCTAAAGCTGCCTAAATTAGGTTCGTCCCAAGGATCATAGAGTTTTCTGAATTCTTTCATCTGTGCGAAAGGAATAAACGATTAGCAAAATAAGCGCATTAATGGCGCAATAATGAAAAATGGTAAAAGGATAAGAAGCTACCGAAGAACAGAGAATTACGAAGAGCAAGTTAACAACATAATAAGGTCAATAAGAATCATAAAATTGATAAAAGTTGATAAACATTAATAAAAGAGTAGATAATTATTATTCAATAGCTTATATTACTGGACACGTGTTTTTCTAAGTAAACGAAACATCCATAACCGCTTGGGTTCATGGATGGGTGAAGTGATAGCAGTCGTGACCAAGGGCTTATCGTGCTTTCCAAAGCATGGAACAGCTTAAGACGGATTTTTTATTATCCGTGCCCAAATATAGCGGTCTTGTTCTCGCAACCAGAGAAAAACTACGCATGTGAGCTTAAAAAAGATCCAGTGTATGAAAATTTAAAAATTCTTTTATCAAATGCTTATATACTTAAAGGACTGCACTTGAACAACGTCAAAATTTTTCCGAATCTTCCAGACAAAGTAAATAAAGAAAACTATGAAACACTTTTACGTAACAGACACATGTTCAGTGACGTACAAACTTTTCAGCCATGGACCGATTATAAAACACAATTGCACAGTTTGCAATGAGTCGATTGGTAAAATTTTAGTCCAGCTGATCTACAGGGTCTAATGCGTTTGTATCTCTAATAATATTACGTAATTTACCTGTTCAAAAGAAGCAAATAACGTGGCCCTCGGCACCAACCATCGTATCACAAAGCTTTCGCCCTTAACAGTGTTCAAGCTGCCCCAATACAAGAAATAGTCTTCAAAGAACATTGGGAGCAAACGACTCATTGGGTAAGGTCCTATCCGAGTATTTGTTTGAGCTTCCCTTATGCGTGGGAACCCCTCAATAATCCAACTTAATCGATCATCTGAGTTCACTCCGTACTGAAATTGATATAGGTAACCAATAATGAATCGTGGAGATTCAATTTGTGCTACTATCGGGAATATGATAAGAACGATTTAGTCTAAACCAGTTTATTCCATCGCGTATAATAATCAGTCAACAACCAATAGATGTATGGGGCGTACTGCTGGGTACAGGCCTTCCTACATGGATGAAACACTTGAGGAGTTTGGGTCTTATCACAACGCTGGCCCAATTTGGGTTGGTGGGTATAAGGAGTTGCCATAACAACTGGGAACAACGGCTTAAATTGCCTTCCGAAGCATAGAGGAACTCATGATAACAAATTTTAATTGACCCATTCGGAGACCAACAATGGCAAAAGTTTATTTGCTTTCGTAATCAAAACTAGGGCGCTCAAACTATTTATTACAAGCTAATGAGCTCCACTAGCATATAAAAATAACAGTCCCCCTTTTGCCATTCCCATTGCCATAACTATTACGGTTGCGAAATTACGTAACTTCAGTAGCAATATACAACGGGCTGCCCAATTACGTAGCTCAAAGTAGGGCAATGAATCCATCAAAAGTTTCATATAATTCCACTGATGTTTTATTTAAAAGTCATTGTCATTATCCTAATTCTGCAGCAACAGCTAGAAAATAATCTTGAGATGAAAATGGGGTAATGTAATAAGTCGACTGGTCAAGTGTTGGCAAAATTATTTATCCTAAAATCACAATATGCTTGGAAATATTCAATAAGATTTCAAAAAATAAATCTGTTCTTAAAAATGGCAAAGCTATACTTTTCTCCTTACCTTTATCATATAGCATACCATTACAACACCATCATTATGTAGCAAAGCTTCTTCTTGTGTTAGGTATTCAGATTTGAAGAAAGTTACCTAAATATAACAGAGATTTAGGGTATTATCTCATGATGCGGTTCGATTTGAATTTAGAAAACGGTTTGAAATTAGAATTAGTGTAACGATATAAAGGAAAGATTGCTTTATGGTTAAATTATTATACTTTTTTTTATATAATATACTTAGTTGGAGCGCCAGACGTGTTTTGCTATATTTTTTTTTTAAATCTGGAGTGTCACCCGTTTCGCCGAGTAGTATAAAAATAGCCTTTATTCAATAGAATAAAGAATATAAGAAGTAGGTCTTTTCGGACCTACTTAATACAAGTACACAAAAAATTTCTTGAAAATCAGTCAGACCGTTTCTGACTAATCCTCAAAAATAGCGAAGAATATAACTTTGGCGTCTAATGTGAAAAGTTTGCAGGATGAGGCCTTAGGGTGGGAAAATAAATTAATCTCAGAGCAGTAGTATACACTTCTATCCTATAATGTGACGAAGATACGAGACTATATCAAACCTGCATTTCCCCAGGGTGTCGTCTTTTGTCGACAGTGTGTTCGCTGCCTTCCATCATATTTGCGCCCCAATGGAAGTGAATTTGTGATAGAACATGCTTCTCTAGAAATGGCCCTCCTTCCAAATATGGACGCTCAGTTTTCCATTTTGCCCCTATTAGCACTGGTAGTAACACGCTAAGTGAGACTTATAGACATTTTTACTTCAACTATTATTTTTACTTATTGTCAGTGTGTACCTCTTTTCTTATTAATATTGTATTTCTTGCGAACTAATCTCAATTTAATAAATAAGATATCTCTTCAAATATTTGTAAACTTCACAAAAATGATTACCAGTATAACCAGTATTGGTCATCTTAATTTTATGAGGGTAGACGTCAAAATTGAACCACTTCAGTTCAGGGCATGTATACTTGATAGAGTCTGTTATAGATACGTCTATGGGAGATGGAAGATGACCTTCTTTCTCACTGCAGAATTGTATCCACTCAGTCGTTCCATACAGAGGCGTAGATTTCACTTCTACTTTTGGCGGTGGCTCTTCTTCTTCTGTAAATTTACAGAGCTTAGTTGATTTTATTTGGTGTTATTATTATGAAATCCGTGTTTATTTATTATATGAATTTTTTTTAATAGGATTAATATCAGCCACTTAGAAAACACTAATAACAATTTCACCTGTTTGTACAGCAGTTGCTAGTTTCATTATTACACAAGAATTTTATTCCTTCCTTTTGAATGTTTTGTATTTGTTTATGACATATTTGTAAATATTGCAGATTAAGTCATGTCAGAATATGACTGAGTCAAAAATAACTATGTTAATTTATTATTTATGCGTCATTCAAATTAATGAAGGACAAACTTTAATAATTTTAGTAAATATTATTGAAAATTTAAGTAAATGAAGGATCATTTTAACAATTAACAGGAGTTAAAAATGATTGTATGAATATAGTAATTAAAATTCTTAGATATGGTGACAGTATTGCACTGCCCAAGGTACTACCTTTTAGTCGCAGAGTTAATAGTGATGCAAGTACATCATTAGTCTTAATGAAATAACAAAATCAAGACAAAATAAATTGAAGGAGATATCATACTTAAATATATTAAAATTATTATATTCTGATACTGTGCAAATATTTTATACGGTAAAGCAAAAAGCTGTCAATATATCAAATTGACATTGTCAGCAAGTTTACATAATCATACTATTTACGTTGATTTGAAGAACTCATAATAATTATAATATATTTAATTTTGGTTTCATCATTCAAGATACTTTTTTATTGCTCTGTTACTTTTATTGATGGTTTACAATTTAGATGATATCAGGATTTGAAGTAAAAAACGGAAATTTATAATCACACTAATATCATGGATAGTCAAGAGAGAAACAAAACCAAAGAAATCATTTTAATGAAAGATTTTGTTGAACCTGATCGAGAACTTCTTGTTTGGGAAAAATGGATAAAAATTAGACGTGAAGAAACCGAAAACCTAGCTAATATGACAAACCGGTGTCCAGCAGATCTTGCGATGAATTTACTAAGAAATGTCCGTGAAGATAAAGAAAGAAAAACAGTCCTAGAACATGCTCAGATAGATCCTAAGCCCAATTTACGAGGAGGCCTGTGGGAACAGCCTCTTAGATTGAAACAGCCTTGTTTTTGTAAGCCTGTATATGAAATAAAAAGAAATGCTGCCGAAATGGGTAGTCCTCAGACGATCGAACATGTAGGTGTACCACAATTCATTGAAGAAACCGAAACAGGCATCAGTGGTGTAGCACAGCGCAAACCCTGCTGCCAACTTGATTCAGATTATGCACATTACAGGAATAAGCGTGAGCAAGAATTGAGTGCCTCAATAAAAAAGATTGACCCTTTCAGGTAAATAAAATATAAAACTAGCGTATTTGAAATGAAGTTATTTTAAAATACACTTTATGAATTAATTAAATATATATTGCCGTAATTAATGAAATGTTGTTTTTGCAGACCAAATTTGAGTGGTTTGATAGTGCGAGGCGGTAAACCAAAACCACCAGTGAAAAAATTACCTCCTTTGCCATCCATTACGCTTAGTGAATATATATCCAAACCAGAAATTACTACTGTATATGCAATTAGAATAAATAACACAGTAATTTATAAAGACATTCCTGAACAACTGTTACCAAATATATATAAAATGAAGGAAGAGAGCTGGCATGAAGATTGTTCGACGTGGTCATATTATTTCAAAGTACCGGTTGAAAGGGCTGGACGGTGTAAGCTTTATTTAGAAAATCTTGGAACAGTCACTTTAAGATATTGTTGGAGAAAATTAAAGAAAAATATTTCATTTATTCCAGAAGAAATATATGAACAAGTGTTCTTTTTTAATAAAAATGAAGATGTCTTATCACCTGGACAAAGCAAAGTTATGTCATTTACCTTCTTATCTGACAAACCGGGAATACATAGTGAAAGTTGGGAACTTGCTTTTTGTAACATTTGCTTTTTTGATACATTGGCTGATAAATTTGTTATAAATTTAAACGGGGATTCTGTTGAGGATTTAGATTTAATTCGAAGAAAAACAGAAGTTCTTAAATCAAGAATTAATAAAAAAGCTATTACAAACTTTGTTACTAACATTCTTCAAGACATTGTTAATAAGGTTACGTCTATAGAACCTCAAATATACCCATACAAAGAATTATTTTTAGAAGGTGAAATGTTCATATTAAAGAACCCAGTTTGCTATTATCACCAAACAGAAGTCATAAAGATGAAAGAGTTGTATTCAGAAATAGTTCCTGGTGAGTCATGGGATTTGTCTATTGGAACTTGGAGAGAAAAAATGATGGGAAAAGATTATGATGACCGGATGAAATATTATGAATTGCTTAGAAAATCACATAGTGAGTTTTTGAAACCATGGATTGAGGGTGAATGTGTTTTATCTCAAAAGTATCGTGCAATGAAATGGTTGTTAGGAAATTTAGCGGATAAGATAGACATGGAATATGAACGTTCATTAGATATGAGTGGTGTTAGAAGAAAACCCGTAGAAGAATACTATTTAATGAATACTAGTCGAATAGATTCATTATTCGACTTAGATCCAGTTAAAGTAAGCACTATGCGTAATCTTTTCTATTTATATACTTATGAGCATGTGGCTACCACCATAGAAATGTGCGCTGGTATACTAAGCAGCATTGACTTGAACAGATGGATTCAATTTGACTTTTGTAGAATTTAAATATTGTATGTATTTATATCATTAAAATTATATTTACTCAACGGAAAGTTAGTATTTCTGTTAGTTTAATGAAGATGGATTAGTCAGTTAAAAATGCATTATTTCTTGTAAAAATAAATATAATTCTAAAATTCGTCACAGTTTGGCTTTGATTTGTTTTACGTAAATGACTGAGTGTCCAGGCGGGTGTCGTTGTGTTGGCCTTACATTCCTGTCAATTGGCTTCTGATCGGGACCCTCTAACTGTCTCAAAAGACCCACCTGAAATTATTAAAAATTAATAAAAAAATATATGTCGAATTACCGACAAGTGAAAGTTAAAATTTTAACTTTCATTTTATCCAATAAACACTTATCCAATTGTTTCCAGAAAACAATTTCATTGTAAATCTTTCTGATGTATCTTTATGTTAGATTTTGAAATTAATTTAAAAACTACTTAAGTTTTTTATTAGTTTTTTACAGTGTTTCATTTACAAAGGAGACAAATAATTTTATTTTTACAATAAATTATGCAGCTATGTAGTATGGATGAAACAAATGTTTAGAATATAAAGAAATATTTACAAAATTTAATAAGCTTTCGATTTAAAATCCTTACACTCTTCAGGTGGTATAAACATGGGATATTTTGATAAAAGTCGATATTATTCTAAATCATCGAAACATCTTCTTGATTTATTAAAATCACTGTTGTTTTTCAGCAAAGTAAAAATAATTTGTTTTAGTAATGTTTGAAAAGCAAAATATAAAGTTATTTTGGCAAAAAAAACTTTAAGAAAATTAAAGCGCTTTTCTACTGTAAAAGTGACTAATAAAAACTAGATGTCATGGAAATTTATGAAAAAGTTTATTATAAATATATTCTACTCGATTTTGGAGGAGTTCTTCGTACAATACCTAAAATGCCTTTAACATAGTTTTATCTGAAGTAGATTAGAATATTCTCAAATTTGTATTCGAAAAACTGTTACTTATTATTTCATTTCATTTTACGGCAATTGATTTCTTGAGAATGAGAAAGTATGTAAGTAATAAATCGTGTTCGTTGAAAATAGACGTAATTTTTTATCCCCGACAGATCTGTTGAGAAAAATATTTTTTCCCAGATATAGAATATTTAGCTATTCACTTGGAAGTTACCAATTAAGTTACCATTTTGCCTTAGAAAGAAGTATTGTTTAGAATTTTGGAGGATTGAGACGACATTTTTAAAAATTAGTTCATTATTACCTGTTCAGCTCCAATCTGCACTGGTTTTTCGTAAATTATCCAAGTAACGCATTCTGTATAAGGAGGAGTTGTGAGAGACCCTTTATATGTCACGTAACTGCTTTCTTGTAAGTCAGACGAATCCATCCAGGACAGTGAGTCTGTTACCATGTAGATAGGTCAGATTTAATTTTACACATAAATGTAAACACATAAATAAAACAAAGACAAAATAATTAAAGATGCATTCTCATCGTTATAAGCAATGTCTCACAGAATATAACGAAAGCAAAACAGATAAAATAAAAATATTTTAGGCATAACAGATAACTCGCCCCATGTCAAAAATGTGATAAAATTAAAAAAAATGTTCTTCTCAACTTTACCAAACTGTCTGATAAAAATAATTCCCATGATAAGGTTTGCTTAGAAGTAACCGGTGACACAAAGTACATACCCGATGATACCCTAACAGACTTTTCCACCTTCTTAATGCTCTCCAATCCTTCAATCAGTTTATCAAACCTTGGATTTGGAGCATTCACAACTTGAAACAGAAACCCAACAACGGCAAGGCCATCTGGGTGACCGACTGCTGCTTCTAATGAGTGGTATTTTCTATTATAGTGAACGAAATGACATTCTGCTGCGTATCTGAAAACATGATTGAAATTTAATTCTAGTACAAGACCATCCCCACGAAAAAGTTCTTTTTCAAACAGGCCTCTGTTTGAAATTATAAACATTTATACACTTACATAATTTTATTTATAATTTTTAAAATATATTTAGTTATAACTTAGGGATAAATAGGATAACTGCTTTAAAACGTATTTAAAAAATCAAATACGCAAGTATTCATTTCTAATTCTCGACAAGAGATAAAAGTATAATAAATTATCTCTCGGTCAGCCTTAGACAATAAAAAAAAAGATGTTTACAAATTTCTGATATTTCAGAATTGGTTGAGGCATGGATCTAAAATCGTAAGATTTGATAAACTTTTAAAAAAAGGTCGCTTAGCTTTCAAAAGCTCTAGTGCTTATGTTCTACTGCTTCAGATCTGGAGGGCCGGAGTCCCTAGTGAGGGCAGGAATTTTCTGCTCACTCTGGTTGGTAGTAGGGGTTCTAATCCCGCCTCATTAGCTATTACCACATTACCAAGTCTGTCGCTTTTACAATAATGTTAACAGTATCGTTTTTGGGCAGTTGGCTGTAAGATAGCCAGTTCCTTTGTGGTTGAGAAATCCGGGTAGCGGAATTATTATCACTGACCTTCAAGCGACATAAAGGCCACCAATTCTGGTAGAAATTAAAGCAAAAAAAAGAAAAAAATAAGTACTTGCCCGTGACCATCAAGCACGTGTTCACATCCTGTAAAATCATCTACTGACCAATGAAAGTGCATCTGTTCAAATACGTAGTCTCCTATCAGTGGTCCCCCTCTGAGTGTCGGTTTGGTGTCCGTTTCAAAAGTAAAATATGCTGTAATTTAAATTAATCTTTAATGCAGGTACCAATTTTAACAATCTACCATGAAAATATGGGACCAAATCATGAACAAGAGTCCTTCACACTACAGTTTTTCGCTATATCGAATTATATATTTAAAATTTCAAAAATGTTTTCTTCTATATTCTTAGGTTGCAATATACAAGTGCAGAATATAGTATACAAGTATGCAAAGTCATAATGGTAATAGATCTTGTCCAATATCTTATCCTTGTCTTTGCCCTTCAGTTAAATATTTATTTTTCACGTTACTTATTAATTTTATAAACAATTTTTATTGTTTAATAAGTTTCAAATGTATTTAATAATGTTATTTAGTTGCAACAGCAACGAACTACTCTGCTCATTAACTGCAGGTGTAGGTACTGACTAAAAAAGTTACTATTGCAAATACTCTGCTTTTTGAAGAGGATTAAATTTTTTTATTGTCATTGTAATAATGCGCGTCACTGTTAAATAAGATATGGTTTATTAATATTAATCATCATCATCTTCTACAGACTTAATACACCCCACTACTGGGCACACGCCTTCCTTCATGGAAGGAACACGCTATGGACAAGTACAGGAACAAGTTTGGGCTATGGTTATCCCACGGGAGCTGTACCTTTTTCCAGGAAAATAAATTGAATATGTGCTATTCCATGTATTACTCATCCCTGTGCCAAATGTCATTAAGATTCATTGAACCGTTCTAGTGTGACCATTTAACAAACATATTACACATTAAATCTACAATAATAGTACGATTTGTATCGAATTTAGACCACTAGTTCTTATCTTAATTTTATTTAGGCGCTATTGAAATATGCCCGTCTATAAGGATTATTAATAAGTGTAAGTAGAACAGGCTTAGTTTATCTTTCTGTCCAGACGGGGCCACGATTTTATCTAAACCCAAGGAAAATTTCGTAATTTTTTATTTTGTCGTGTAGGCTAAGAAATATTATTATTTGAGTTATGTGTATTACTTTTAGAACTATATTTTATCTTATCTGGTTCATATTTGAATCGTAATCTACTGATTTCTGGTTATATAATCACAGTGTGATAATAATTAAAAAAACTTATATAATGTTAAAGATTGTACGACTGCACGATATGAATCCGGAACTGGGCAAAATAGAAACGAGGTGAAACGCTTAACTAAGTGTAATCTACCAGTAGTATGGCGTTTGAGTAGGAGTTTCATCAATGTCGATATTTTCTACTCCACTGGCCCAAAACAGTATAAGAGTAATATGCTTTGCGCGTATATACATATGTGGGTTTTTGTCAGTTCTATTGTGATCTTCTATATGTAGCATTAAATGCTTGATTGATTTTTAAGAGTAATTGAGTCATTGGATTATATTATTTTGTGTTGTAGGCTATGCAGTTTTTAATTTATAGTACACATCAGTTAGGATTTAAATACAACAAGTAAGTAAGCAAGCGTGCAGCAAACCTGATGAGTTGACGTATGTCATATCATTACATTAGTTGAGTGCAAGAGCATTCTTTACTAATGTGAACAGCATACAAGACAAGTATTGTGTCTACGATTAATTTCATCTCATCTGACTTTCATCTCATGCTATGGTTATTGTTCATTCAATATTGTTCATCGTGTAACTTTCAGCGAGAAGCGACCACAAACATCTACAGGCAATAAATGTATATCTTTCTATAGACAAATTACTTGTCTGAGAACATAGCAGATGATAAAGTGATTATTGCAGTGACATCTTCTCAAATTACGCTTGGATGTCGCCGTGTTAACGTAAGTAATATAACACCGCATTACTTTTTATTGGCTGTTACTTCATAACTCTTTGGAACGTTGGCACCCAAAAAGTAGCTTCGTCATGAATGCACCCCCTCAAAGTCCCTTTTTTTCTTTATTTAATATACGCACTTTGGTCTCGAAAAGGTATGTTAGTCCTAGTCCTCCCCTTAACGCTTGTTTACACAGATCACTTAGATAAGCAGATTTTCGCGCTGAAAATAGAATTTTAATCATTGAAATTAAGTTAATTTTTCGTTTCACTTCTTTTGTTACATAAGAAAACTGACCCAACGGGTTTGAAGTTAACCTTCAATTTGAACCTACCGGCTTCTAGTTACGTGCATTTCACATATTTACTTTCGATATGTTTAACAAGATAAGCACCCTTCAAAGCTCGCCTGGTCAGCTGTCACTTTTCAAAACTAAAGTGGAAAAACGTTTATTTTCTTCATTTATTGAATATATCATTTTTATTTGCGACATCATCGGTACAAAGGAATGAACGCATTGTTTCAATATATACAAATTATTACTATTTTTTTACATATTTCTTCAGAATTATTTAAAGTGAAACTAAGAAAATAAAACAATAAATTTAATTCCAAAATGTTACTATCGCTACCATAACTTATCGAGTTATTATCACAATACTTTAATCAGTAAATTTACTGCACGGATTTCAATTTATTTATTATGAGTTTCACGTTCAATTACGCACCGATTTTTATATTCTACAATAATTTATACAATTTGTTTTGGTATTCGTAAATTTCGTTGTTATAATAAATCATTGAAATATAAAAAGAAAATAAAATAATATCTTTAAATTCAGATACAATTTATTGTTAATTTCCAAGTAAGTAAAATCGGATAATAATGTATCGAGGGTTGGTAATCATTCTATTCAAATTGTAGTAAGTCTTTGTAAGTAAATTAAAACCTAACAAAGCTGTCTATAAAATCAGCTACAACTTACTTAACTAACTATTTATCAATACTGAGTAATTCAAGACTCGAAGAGAATTTAATTACGAACGTACTTAAAAGCAATTGAAGTTAAAATCTTATGTTATCTTAGATTATATTAAATAATGGCAAATGAAATCAGACAAACCATCCATCACCAAACGCCTCGTCTGCAGGTTACACAGTTAAAAAGTAATTGTGCCAGCTAATAGTATGTAAGATCTTTAATTAATACCTTCGTTTACGTTCATTAAGTTATTCTAAACATTTTATAAAGTTTTAAAGATAATAAACTTACCAGTCTGCCCCGTGTTAAGAAGAATACCGTTCACTTCATTATCCCAATAACCTTTGAACTGGAGTGGTTCCAGCGATGACCAGGTTGGACACTTCTGCAGTGATATAGCGATAGGAGACTGTGATGCTCGTAGCTTTGATATGTGCTCCGCTGCAAAAACATTTCACGACAATTGTTCTTGAGAAAAAAGCATAAGTAGCAATTTTAGCTTGCAGGTTGACGTTACTCAGGGAACTTTTACGACGAACAAATTTACAAAAAGAATTTTACTTGGGTTATTCGCAAAACTGACGACAGATTTACTTGAGCCAGAAATAACTCAATGCAGAAAAATATATCTGCAATAAAAACTTAAACGTTTAGAAATCTTTATAAATAGGCGGTAAATTAATAATTACCAGTAAATACTGTAAATACCAAAGCAAAAAAGATCCTATTGGGTCGACGTGCTCCGGGTGTAATCCTGGCCCTACATCAAGATATATACTGTATTGTACTTACTAATTGAATATATTGTTGACATTCTGATTTTGTTGTGACATATCAACGTTTAAATAATAAACAAGTACCTATAGAAAATGGAAAACAGAAGGGCAATTTACGTGGCTTGTCTCGCACACAAAGATAAAAATTTTGTGATTTGAATGCCCTTTTGAAACAAAAACATTGGAAATACTTGACACAGTAACATTTGTAAAATATAATGTATTTGTTGTTTGTAATTTGTGTATTTGTAACATTTGTTTGTTGTTTTTTTTTGCGTGCTGGTAAAGTCGCAGAACAAAAAAGTACTTGTGGCTTCAAATTAGTTTCATGTAATACTCCTTCTAGGCGCTGTTATTATTATATGTATAAGGTTTGTTTCTTTTAAAATAACTGTACAATACGTATAGCTCAAGTATTTTTTACATTCCAACTGTGATAATAGGCCTGATCAATCTAATTAAAACGTTCTTCGACCTTAAATATTGAGGAGTGCAAATAATAACTTTTTTTATTAATAGAATTATGTGCATTATAATCAAATAAATGAAAGTTTAAAATCTTAGAGGTATTAAAGTTAGAAACATAAAAATACTTTAAAAGAAAAACTTTTTAATTAAAGGGGTGAAATTATATCCTTTTTGAATTGAACTTAAATAATCGCGAAGATTTAGCCTTATGCTTGTATTATTATGGTATTGTATTATAGTCTGTGTATTATAAAAAGAACTCAGTTTGAGTACATTCATAAATTAAGAGTTTTAGTATTAAAAAATCTATTAAAAAGCTGTCAAACTGTCAAAATACTTAATAAAAATTATTTCGTCATTGTTTCCATACTGCCAGCTTGAAGAAGTTATTTCAGTATTATTATTTGTTAATATTAATCTGTGTATTGAGAAATCAGCCTGAAGCAGATTACAGAATTTGTAATTAGTCGTTTTTATATAATTGAGCTTTAAGAGATTATGAATGAAATATATTAAAAAATGATTGGCTCGTTAGTTATAAATACGCGAAAACCGTTTTTATATCCATAATCTACGATAACATTTATATCTATACATACTTTGCTTAAATAGGTACTGGTAAATAAAAAAAACTTGTTTAAACATTTAAAACCTCTTACACTGAGAAAAGAAGCAATTAATTTTATCAGTATATTTTATCAAAAGATTAAAATATAAAATGAATAGAATTTATAAAGCTAACGCCTTCAATCCTAATCACTTTAACCTCTAGGCATCGCTCAACTCTCACATTTTGATCGTTTCCCGTCCTTTGGATAACCGAAGTCCGGGAAACGATTATTATTTATATTTTTATATTTATTTATATTATGAAACATACAGCAATACATCAAAACAGATAAATACTAAAGAAATTGAAATTTAGATTAGGAATGCCTGCAACTTTTTCACTATAGCCACTTAACTGAAAAATGCAATAGATATTTATCAATAGCATAAAAAGTATGTTATAATGAAAAGATTTATCAACTAAACTTCTATCTCGTAAAAAAACAATAATTATTTTAATTAGATTTTAGTCGATAAAATTAAGTATTTTTTTCTACATAATTAACAGCGCTATTTTAAAAAATCCAGCGTATGTTAAATCTACTTCTAATATATATAAATGAATAGGTGTTCGTTAGTCTCGTTAAAACTCAATAATGTTTGCCACATTTCAATTAATTATATTAAGTTTTGTTCGCTTTAGAATAAAATAGAATAGAATAGAATCTTTATTGTACATCAGCCAATTCAAAAAGAGAAACACACAAAAAAAAACTTAAATTAAGCTTAAATAGCTTTAATCAGAGGTATATTAAAAATAGTGAAAAATATTAATTTACTATCAGTAATTTAGTATGGAAAATCTTCTGACGTGCTATTAAAAACTGTCAATACTTCCATCCATTTAATTCGGTTAACTTTTGACAGATGGCAGACAAATCTTTTCTCTATATACTGATCGAGTAAGCCTTTCGTCTAAGCAAAGGTGGTACAAAGTTTACCGGGTCAACTAGTACTTATATAACAACCACTGGGGCTTGATTTAATACAGATGTAATTAAAAATAAAATAGACTTTCTTCTTTTTAAATCTGAACTCAATTAATAATCCAATAGACATAGCGTTAAAGTTTTTTATTAAAATGAAGAGTTAATAAGTTGTCTATGATAAAATGCATCATTACACCATCTATTTCTAAATTGGTGTAAAAATTTCAAATAACTAAAACCATTACATACCATCAGATGCCGCTGCCGAATTTTTCACGTCCACTTTCATTAAACTTGGTGTCAATTTCACTATTCTGTTTTCCATTTTTTTTTTATATTCACTTAAGACACGTGCGGTTTCGGATGTGACCGATCCAAAAACGATTCCAAATCAAATTGTTTTTAGCATGAAACCGATTAGATATCTCTAGATATTATATCACATTTTTGACATATCGAAAGATATTAGCTGAAGAATTACTTTATAGACGTAAAATAAGAATGTTGTGCTCAGCTGAATTTAAAAGAAATTAATAATGATCTATATGGGCACAAGACTTACCGAGAAATCGACTAAGTAGGTGTGCGATTATGGGTTAAATGGACTTAATTATGAGTATCATTTTTCTGCATTTCATCGATTAGAAATAAAACATTACTATTGTGATTTGAAACATATTTTTTTTTATCACCCTTTAACTTTTTAATAGCCTACTAGCGTAATCAGAATTTGCATGGCTACTATTAATTTCGAATAGATTTGTTTTATATGTACTTTCAACTAACTCTAACTCTACCGATATTATAAATCTGAAGATTTTTTTTTTGTGTTTTAGTCCAAATTAATAAATTCTTTTTGTGTTGAATAGTCTATTTATTGAAAAAAGTTATAGGATGTATATTTTCATGCTACTACAAAACAGCAAAAACAGCATATTAAAATTATTGTCTGCCTGTCTGTATCTTTGAACATGAATCACGCAAAAACCAATTGCTGAGAGTTTTCATAATCCTAGTGAATTAAAAAGACTGCACAATTTGAATTGTTTACACTGTCACTTCTAATTTTGAAAATAATAAAGTACTTAGTTCTATTTGAAAAACGAATCAGTTTTTAGCGTGTGACCAAGAAGAATTAAATTGGTCTAAAGTCTTAGAGTCTACTCTATATTCACGTATCTAACTATATAATTAAATTATATTACTATTTCATGTGAGGTAAATTAGTAGTAATAAATAAGAATAATATATAAAGTAGTATATTTTTATATCAGAGAAGAATTTGCATTATTAAAAGTTTCACGTAATCAATAATTGTCCTCTATTAATTCAGAATCATAAACAAAGATACTCCTAATGACTTCCTATGATCTTGAAGTTAAAATTATAACTGACATTGAGTATTGACAGATTTCATAGAAAATAACCAAGAGAACGTTAACTATCGCCTTTAGACACCAGTAATTGATATTACTGTCAAGTCAAGGCAAACGTGCGTTGGCGTTGTGGAAACAGGGGATGCAAATGCATCCACTGCTCTGTAATTTCACTGGTTGCCTTACTTAGCACTTAAACATAGGGGTGTTTTACGATTGAAACGGGAAAGACGGTGCTTAGTCAGAGATAAGGGTATCCCGGCAAGAGGTACGTAGGTACCTATAGGATTAAAATTAAGTTATTAAGGGAAGTTGGCGATGAATACATACATACAAACACAATACGCACATTGCAAATAATATTACATACAAATATTAAATATATACATACAGAAGTACTTACTAAACTATAGCATGTATACACCAGATAATACGTAATATTATATAAATAATTTTAATATTTATCTACGAAAACTACAAATAATCACAGACTACTATGAAGATACTACGTATCATATGATGATAAATAATACAAGTACCAAACTGACAAATAGTATTCAAACACTTGCTTTTTAAAATTGCTTAGTGACTGAGCTTGGCTTGTGTGGATGGGAAAAGTCCCTTAATACAATTTGATTTGATATAAGTATTAATAGTTTACGTTTGTTTAAGTATGTAGTTAGTTATACTTATACTGATTAGTTAAATACACTTTAGAGATTTGTATATATTGATTGATCTTTCTGATTACATTATGACAATTTAACAGAGCGTGTTTTGCACCTTTGGATAATGATATCTGGATTTACCCTGTCCGATATAAATTTATCGATCAATTCGAATACATTGAACTGCGAGTTCGCGGACGTATCGATAAGATTACGGATTCGTACTAACGTCTGTGAAGCACCACATGTTGCATAAGGCGTGTCTTGAACATTTCAATAAATAAATCAACTTTGTGTGAATTGTTGATTTATTTATTATTTATTTTATAAGCGAGTGCAATTTAAAGAACGAAAATTAAACAGTAGAGATTGGGTGCGTTGAGCTCATTGCGATTGTCTTTAATAGTGACATTACCTATTTGTTTTATTGAAGTTCAAATTGTCGAATTGCGGATGAATATAAAATTCAAAGTGAAATTTTTTCTCATTCAAGATTATTGTATAGTCGTAACTCTCATTACAAAAAATGTGATTTTTGACGACTTCTTCAATTTGGAACCTAGGTTTATACACGTATATATTTTTCGCTTCAGAATTCACTGTCCAATATGGCACGTTATACCATTCAAGACATGCTTTCAGTACATTTTATAGACGCCGTCACTAATGACCTAGATTCAGACTCAATAATAATTGAGTTTTTGCAGGTAATTGAAACTTTTCAAAGAATTCATACATGTTTTTTCAAAGCTTAACATTGTACAAATGAAGTTTTACATTAAATTAGAATTGAAGATTAAAAGCTAAGGTGTACTAGAGTGGACCACTCGGTGACAACACGCTGCTCACCGCTCGCAAGCATGCATTACATCTTGTCAACACCAAGTGCTAAATGCGAGTTAGTTGGGAATATGAATGAATGACGGATGTCCGCATGCTGATCTTGCGACTTTCATTTGTCAGTTGCTCGAGATTTATTGGTTGAAAACGCAACGTATCTGATGACAAAGTTGTCTAGCCGTGGACCACACACGTCAACAAGTGGACGCCGCATAACAAGCTGAGGTTGGTTGGGCGTCGTGTGGGTCAATCGAAAATAAGTAATCGCGCAAAAAAAAATCAAAACATTCTAACTACAAACCGCTAGGTCCTAAAAAATAAGCAGTCAGCCTAGTCAATCTATTATAGAAGGTATCATTAAATATGCAATCGATACCAGTTGCCTGCGACGTTGATATGGCCTTAAGACTTTTATTGCGGTTATATTCTTCAAGTATAATATAAATAAATAGTATAAATAATATTTCACTAATATTTTTGATCCATTCTATAAGGTTTGTAATCCGATTAGGGTGTTTGTACAGTCAGCATTGTGATTATCTAAGCTAGCCGAGTGCTCAAAAATAAATATTATTTCTTAGAAAGCAATCATTGTAATAATACGGTTACTAATTAATGTCGTCTTTCACTTGTTTAAGAATTCTGCAACCCCACTCTTTCATTGTAGTGTTAAGATTGTTTTTCTGAAACAGTGCACTATTATTATGAATATTTATGACTATATTTATGATTACTGAGAACTCAGACAGAAACAGATATTTTGCTGCTGACTGTAAATAAGACTGCCTATAGCTTACTAAAATATATACTCTAAGAAACCTTTATCGTTCATAAAAATGGCCAGTACTTTATCTTCTATTTTTACAAATAATCTTTTAGATTTTCATTATTATGCAAAACTAAGTATGTGCATAATATATCTAATTTAGTTAAGTAGCTATCTAGTAAGTATATTCTATAAATTATTAGAGGATTAACAATCGTCTTCAATTCCGGTTTCAGATCATCCCAGATTTAAAAAAAGTTACGACAACATTGTTAAAGAAGATTCGTCTGCTAATAGTCATCATCGTAAACAGCCTAAATACAATCAACTGCTGGGCACAAGTCTTCCTATATGGGAAAAACACGTGGGTTAAACTATTTTTCTTCTATAAAACTTATGGAGGTACCAAATGAAATGATTTCACTTACTTTTCTGCGAGCAAAGAACAAGAAGAAAATGTATTCCATGTACAAACTTCGAACGATAGAGACATGGGTCTTTCTACATGGCAGAAACGCATGAGTTTTTCGGTTGCAATGTCAACTGTGGCTGAAATTATTGTTTCTTCTGAAGCACGAAGACTTAATTCACGATGCCCAACTAGCTTTACAAGCTTATAAACTATATTATTATTATTTCATTATCAGTGCTAAGTAAAAATTGAAATAAATAAATACAATACGTTCTTTTAAATTATTCCTAATGGGAAAGTTCTTAGCTTTCATCTGATCTGATAGTAAGTGAAGATAATGACAATGATGGAAGCGAACTTTATCACAAGCAGTGCATTCCGCAACGGCAGATGGACTGACTATCTTACTAACTACTGCAACACAACATTGATGTTAACATTATTGCTTTCATGGCAGACTTAGATGAGGACTAAGCATCTATCAAACCAAGCAGAAAAATTCTTTCCCCACTGGAATTGAATTATCTAAAGTAAGTAGTCTCAGCCACTAGGCCATACAGGTAGTGGATAATAAAAATAAATGTAAAATCAATCAATTTTTACTAAGTTTTCATCTATATTAGATAATTAACTAATTCAGTTTCTAAAGTAGTAAACTCTTCTATCATTTAGTGGTTGTGTTGAGCGGGTAGAAACAGGACCATGCCGTGGTGAGTTCATTAATGTTTGAGCCTTTTCTACTGCTTGCTGCAACAAAAACAGTAAATGTAGGTTGGTTCAAATATTTTCTAAAAGCTTTTGTTTCTATCTATTGTCCTTATGAATTCCGCGCAATTTGTAAATAATTGATTGGGCGCCTCATTGGCGTGCGGGTTCAAGCAACTTTTGCCATGGTAAGTTCTTGGATGGATCAATCAAAATTTGTTATCTCGTGCTCTTCGCTCTTCCATGCTATGGAAGATACATTTAGCAGTTGTTCCCGGTTGTTACGGTAATTGGATTCATCTACCACCCGAATTGCGTCAGCGAGGCAGTGTTATGGCCGATCCAATATTTCTACATTTCTCCCATGTAAGCCTGTGCCGATATTTGGAATGTATATAGATTAGTGATGTAGTTGTTAAATGTTAAATTAGTGGATATCTAGACTAAAAAAATATCCTTCTCAAACTTGTATATACGTTGCACACGTGTATATATACTTATACGTATTAGTCGTACCGAATCAAAAATAGAAAACGGGGACATTTTTTTTATAGTAGTAAAAATATTTTGGGAATTATTTCATATTTTAATTTAAGATATAAACTGTACATTGATGTGTAGGCAATGATGAATGCTTTTGATTTTTTATTTTTTTAGATCGTTAAAAACGCTAATGCAGTTTAAATAAAAGTGACTAGGACTTAATACGGTGCCTTATAGCCACTATTCATTATAAATATGTTCAATACAAGAGAAATTGGTTTTTACATTTATCTCAATCAAAGATACTTATTTTTTAAACAAATACTAAGCCTTACTTTACAAAGTTTATTTTGTAAGATATCCAAATTCTCGTGTAGATTTTTTCTTTAAAATCTTCATATTCTTCTTTTGTGTAGGCCGAATACCCTATTGATTATTTCATTTTGACCACACCTGCTTATAACATACTGTATATACAGACAAATTGCTGATTTTCGTTTCGTAAAACTAAAAAACTCCTTAACCAATCTGACTTACTTTTATTATGTTTAAAAATAAAAATAACTTGGAAATTCTAAAGACAAGCTTAAAAATATACAACTGCAAATTGGTTATTTACTATGGAAAATCTTTTAATTTAATAAATAGCGTAAGAGGTAGTTTATTGGTGAAACAAAGTTGACCTGGTCATCTGAAATGAATATCTATATATCCTCAAATATATATATCACGATATCTCTAAAGAACACTCAACGGTATAAGGTATACCTAAAAAAATATTCTATGGTAAATGCAAATGGCGCGTAAATTCAATATACAGGATACGAGGAAGCTGCCTAAAACCGTTCAGTAGAGATTTTACCCGAACAAAAAATAACACTTGATGTTATTATATTTTAAAGAATACCTAAGAAAATAACGCCGAATTTACAACAAAATTACAACGGCAACATTTGACAATGTTACCATTTTTAGACACGTTTGTTATATGAAGTGTTCAACTTTATGACGTCATAAGCATACTTATACGGTTTGTTACCTTTGTATTTTGGTGACTGCGTTTTTGTAACGTTTCTGCATGTAGATGTCAATATTATTCGCACAACAGCAATACGTCAATGGTAAAATATTTAAAAGGTTCCTTTATAAGTTTATCTCAGTTGTTACATTTGATAAACTAACACTACAGGCTTAGTTATACATGGATGGTTCCTAAGTACCTAATTACATTTAGATATTGAATGTTATGCTTTTAAAAAAAATGAGATGGAATAGGTATATCTTTTTGAAATGGGTTTGGATTATATTTAATTTTTAAAAAAGGAACGAAAATCTTGAATTTAAAATATTCTAATATTGAAAACCTTTTACTTTTTTGTAACTGGCCAGCAAATTTATTGAACTTCAACTTTATAACAATACTAGTTGACCAAACTAATCTACCACTTCCACCATCTATCAAATATTATCCGAATTAGAGATTTAGCAAATGACAATTTTGAATAGCACGGCAGTTAAATTTCCCATACTAGATTATCAGTTCTAAATTTTTACTTTTGTGCTTTTCTTAAGGATTTTTCCTGTTTTTATATTTTTAAACCAGAGGTGGTTATTGATGATAAAGATTGATACAGATGGTTAGAAATTAAAACTAAGAATTATTTACAATAAATATTATTCAAATCGGTCAAGCCTTTTTGAGTTTTAGCCAGGCTAACGAACACCTATATATTTTTAAACATAAGAAGAAAGAAGACGATGATTCAACTTATCACCGCAAGAGCTGTTGTAACTAGGCCGGCAATGGATTATACTGATTCAAACAAAACCATGTGACAATTTAATTTTAAAAACTCACTCTTGTGACAAGCAACGCTTTAGCCCTGATCAGCCAAAGCACTGACTCCTTACATGGTGGAACAGTCAACGATCCTTGATAGCACGCATACTCTTTGAACGGAGGGTTGTAATAGTTCAACGGCATAGTGACTATAATTTGGCAGGCGGCGTTTCCGCATTTAGCAGCATCTAGCATATGCTGAAGTCCACTTTGCGTTCTATTTCCAAACTGTGATACAAAGAAGCTGGATTAAATATAAACACAGTTAAAATACAAACAACGTCTGCGTAATACCAGTGAAGATTTTGACTTCCTGTCACCATTTGTAACGCAATTGTTAAGCAAATGTGCCGTTACGAAAAATTCTATGAAAATTTAGCCGTCCATCAGTGGGGTCACAAATTTGAAAATTACTTAAATAAAGATATTTATTTGTGCCTTAACTTGGTACAATTTAAATAACAAACCATCACTGACAAGCCGTATAATTCAGACACATATGTTTTTATTCTCTCGAGGGACCCAGAAGTACACTGCGGCTCAATTAATTAAAATAACTCTTACCTTATACAAGTTAGCCACGCCAAGAAAGGCTAGAGGATCCCTTGATGAAGCATTCAATGCTTCTTCGAAGGTTTTGTACTCAGCAGATATATGCAGGATCTGGCTCTCCATTGGGTACAACATTCCCCCTACTGAATGTTCCGAAGGGCAATGTAGGGTGATGGAGTGGAAAATGTATCTTCTACTATGTGCTGCTCCTCCATAAATCAACGGCTGCCGCTTTTTCTGCCATTGACCTTTGAGTCTCACTAAAAAACATTTGAAAGGTTACATAAAGGTTTGATACCGATCTCAGACAGCAAGCTCTCAAATATTATTTTTTAATCTACACTTTATAATGAGGCTTTAGTTCACTCTAAGTGACTATTACTAATTTTACAAGACATGAGGCTGACCCTCATGACTTGTAAAATTGGAAGCGAGGTCACGGTCTAGCTTTTGTACCTTTACAAGGGCATTATCGGAGAATCGTATAAAGATTTTATATTTTATATTAAACACAGTATTTTTATATACATAGCCATATAAAGTTTTGATTGTGAGGATCTTAAACATATCTAAGATAGCCTCAAGTCTTTCTTATTATTCGATTGTGAACCACACCTATAATTGATAATCTATTAAGAAACAAATTTTGCTATCTACCCGTTTTTTCTCAGCGTGCTTTGTCACATTTGAAATTTTGTATAAAAAAACTCTAGACAGCTCAATAAAATCGAGAAAGAATAGAATCGAAAAGCACCATAGATATGATTCTTCCCTTTTAATATCTCAATCTTGTCGACAAAGACAAAGTAAATAAGTTTGAAGAAGGGATAAGTTTACTTTGGCCCGTTCTTATTGGGTCATTGACTTTAGTGGCCAAGAAAATTTTTATTGCGTTTCCTGTTTTAACACTATCTAAGTGTATACAAGAAAGTCGTAAGTGTCGCGATTTTTATTTGGCGGTTCAACTTTAATCCTCTTAATTTGAATGCATTTCTTTTTAAATCACGCATCTGTGCTCAGTAAAAGCCCCTATTTAATGTTACCAAAGCCTGGATCTTTTTACACGCATTTGATTAGATTTCACGTTGAATGTTTACGGTGCAATTTGTAGTTTATATTTCGTTTACATTTGTTTCTTTATTAAGGTTTCTTTTAGTTAATAGGCGATACAAAGTTCACCAGGTCAAAATCTTATAAATAAACATTTATAGCTGGTCGTTAGTATCGCTAAAACTCAAAAGCGGCTTGACTGATTTGAATAATTGTTCAGCTTTATCTAGGGGTGGTTTAAATATTTAAAAAAATCCAAGAAAATACTAAAGAAAAGCTAAAAAATAAAAAGAATCAATTGGTTATTTAGAATGCTTTTCGAAACAGTCATTCTTCCATCACTAATTCCGATAATTTTTAATAGATGGCGCTTGTGGTCGTTTAGATCGGGCCTTACAAAGTTTACCGGGTCAACTTAAATCTAAGCTATATATAGTTTTTGTATTTCGGCGTGTTAATGATTCGTTACTTTTATACTTAATTCATAAAATTATCTTAAAGTCTCGGCCAGAAACTTAAATTTAATAATATTTATACATACTTTCTTTAAAAACACTTTCTAAAATATTTCTTTAAAAATGCAACAATTATTTCAAATTTAAGATGTCCAAATTAATAAAAAAATACCGTAGTCCCAACGAAACGCCCTTTCCATTAAATTCCATTAAATTTATGCTATAAAGTAAAGCAAAGAGGAATAAAGTTGACAGTTTACTGGTGTCAAAGTGAAAATTCTATTAACCTTATTCCAATGTACTAAGGTTCATAATACTGCAAATAGTTATTAATATTTATAAACTTTATGCTTAATTTTTTTGGTAGCCGATTACTCCACTTTGATAGAAAGTGTTGAAAATGCCTATTAACAAATTTCACAGTAGAGCACTCATGTTTCTCATTTGAAACCACAAATGTAATAACGAAAAATGTTATTAATGCTCCTTTGTGACTTAATTGAGTTTGTATATAGGTATAGTTGCAGTGAGTGTTAGTAGATATATTTCGAGAGTAGATTTCACTTTGACATATATCATTATCGTAAACTATAGAGTATGGCATTTAGTTATATAAAACTTTAACGAGTCTAGGTTGTTATTACAGTTTAAAGCATCTTCAAGCTGTGGTCGTAAGCAGTATTACGACCATTTTGTGTCTTGTGCAGATACAAAATGCTGAACTGGTTCTATAAAACAAAGTTTGATAATATTACAAAAATGGTACTTCATAATTTATATATTAATAAAAACCCAGGGATCTATTATTTGTTTCAACAAGGGTGTGTAAAGGCACCTTTGAGGTGGAAGCGGCTAGAGCCAGTATTTGGCATGTGCACTTGCTATCTTTGCATATAGGCTGTGCTTTTCTAACATAAAATCGATTAGAGATCAACTGGGGATTTTAATTAAAAGAAATTTGACACAAGAAACTCAAACAAATTGTGATTTCTGTAATAATAATCGAGAGAAACCGAACTAGTGATAGAAGCGCGAAGAGATGATAGAAACAGTCTTTATTACAAAACTGTCGGAATCGATTCGGACAATCAAATCCTGTCTTGATTTCAAATACAGGAATATAAAAGGACAGACATAAAGATTCAATCAATCTTATATAGAAAAATAATGTTAGTAAGTCTCGCTAAAACTCAAAAATGGCTAGACTTCTTTGAATAATTTTTATTGTTTAATTCGGTTTACTTCAGAGGCGGCTTAATAATAAAATTAATTTGAAAATCCTAAAAATAAACTCGTGGCATCGCTTCACTAAATTTATCATTCTTTCATTAAAAAATAAGTATTTATTTCAGCCTAAAAATATTTTACTTTTCAGATACTTTTTTCTATTTTTGTTGGCACATCGACACCAATTCAGTTAATTGAAAGAATAGGTTTTATGTATACTCTATATTAAAATTTAAACAACCAACAAGATTAATGACATTTACGGAGTACTGATCGGACTCCTAATTTTAATTTCACAGTAGCTTGGCGCACGTTTTAATGTTTCGTTTGATGAAACACAGATTCATGTCATCAATGCGCGTAATAAAATAGTAATTTGTATTTATGTGAAATCGTAAATTGTGTTTAATTGATGTAACAGTTTGTTTTAAAAAGTCATTTCCGCAACGCCAACGCGTAACGCAAGCATAACAATTAGTAGATAAATTATTGATACTTTTAAATTTATAATCACATCAAAACTACATACATACATACATATTTAATAATAACACTTTTCTTAATTACTTTAAAAATTTGTTTCAAATCCTACATAATAAGGTCGAATTTGGTTAAGATTAGTTTTAGTTTCTTTGCGAAACTCGCAAAACCTCGGTAACTTAAGGTTGAAAACCCTCGATGAGTTAAGAATTTCAATGAAAATCCTCATAGACGCAGTGATTCATGGATTCAGAGCTGCAAGATTATAAATTATAGTAATAGCCATAATAATATTCAGAGTGATTGAAACTTATAAATGTGTGAAACGTTTTTTGGCTGTGAAATGACCTCAAGTGTTTTAAGTGAGAATCAATAAATTTCAAGACAGTATAAGTAATGATTTATCATGACCATATCAGTTTTACACATGACAGCTATGAGAAAATTTAATAATTGATGTTATAAAAAATATGTAACGCCAGGCAACTGTTGACAGACAAATAAAGATAGAAGAGAAAATTAACTCTCTCGACATTTTTTTGTAATTTCATAAAAAAGAATCTCAATAATAAAGATATGTTGTAGAAGCAACTGTATCTGTGCAGTCTATATGTTCTTAGATATATATATCAATATGTTTGTGTTATTGTTAACACTAATGGTAATGGCTATCAAAATGGTATCTTTGTAATTCATGAGTTTATTTTAGGTAAAATTATAATATAAATATTTTCAACGAATTGCTTAATATTTATACTGTAATTTTTATTGAGAATTTCCACACCGCGTAATTTTGGTAACAAACAAAAGAAATATTAAGCTTATTTTCTTTGGAATATCATTATTTTGAAATAACTTCGAATTAAAATTTTACTTGTAGTTAACAACACTATATTCTGTGAACAAAATTCTACCAACATCTGTATTAGACGCCTCATTCTTTTGTAAATCCTCTTTGTGTTCGTTAACATCCAACGATCTTTTTGCCAATGACAATACGTAAATGGATAAATTGTCAGTCTAATTTTGTACCTTAATTACTCATAAAAGACGCAAAAATATTGCGGAGTGTCATTAAAATAAACGTAAGTCTTTATTTTTTCTACTTTTTTTTAATAACCTTTTTAATAAGGCTGCAAGGTTAATTGCCATTGGCATCTGTGCCTGTTCCTGTTCAGGAGCATTATATTATTATTTAATATAAGTTAAAATATAAGTTTATTTAATATAATAAGCTATATGTTATATGTTGTTTTATTTTATATAAAATAGCTTTACACGAGTGTTTTTAAATTAAATAATTGGTGAAATATGAGTAATATTCAATCCTCAAAAAGTGCTGCTAGTAAAATTGAAATCGAAGAGCTTCTTTGGATTTTTTTTCTTTTGAGATAAAGCTAATATATTGTATTTTGACTTAAATTTAATAAACTTGTCAAGCTGCTCTATTCAAATATAATAATAAATTTCAAATTGTCTTTATATCCTTTGCAGCGATATGAAGCTAAACAAGTAGGTACAAATGAGGTCTTGATGTTGATGACATTGAAAACAATCTCTTCAACTACAAAAAGCTATTTCCATTTGGGAAAATGTACAAAATTATTATTTAAAAACACTCACCTGTTTTCCCATCATTTTGTATGATCTGACTAACAGGTAATTCATCATAGTTTCTGAAGAGTAAATTCCTGGCACCTTTGGCTTTGATCAGAGATCGGTAAGGCAGATCCACTGGAGATTGTGATCGTCCTCCGCAGTCTGGGTAAGTGTTGCGCCAGATATTTTGAGCTGACGAATTACATTTTATTATATTGCGCTATGAAATTATTACCTGCCTGAATAACTTGCTGGATAATAATCGAATAATGATAACAAGCAAAAGACATAACTAGTGATTGCCTAGATAAATCATCCATTGCTAGATTACTGGCTTATTAAGCAAACTTATATGAGGAATTAAAAGACTTATGACAAATTAAAGAGTAAAATCATCGCTGTTTTACTAAAACCTGTTGTCGAAGTGACACTTATTTTAGTAACATTAAATGTCAACTTAAAAGTGATTACTATCGCTATGACAGTTAGAATATAAGGGGCAGTACTCCTAGTGTAAATTTAAATAAAATCGAAACGTTCCTTTCTATCACTTCACAAATAAACTTTTATTGGAGGTTTTAACTTCGACAAGTCATCGTCTAATTCACCTCTAATAATTATACACTAAACACCAATGCCGTATGTGACTTCACGCACACCAATAAATTTTTAGTCCTCAGCGAATACGACCTACGAACCGCTGTCGTCTCTAGTCCATATGATTTCACACGCTGGAGACTAAGGGCCTCACAACTAAGGGCCTTGTCTAACGAACTTCGTTAGACAAGACCCTTACTATACAGATTAGTTTCAAGCGCAACTTTAAAGTCCCAAAACTTATTCATTTACAGGAATATTTTAATGATTATTTTATAGATCAGTTCACATTGAATTCGGAGTTCCAAGTGTATAAAACTTAAATTCCTTTACTTTAATAATTAAAACAAACCATGGAAGAATCACTTGATCATTATAAGTAGGCTGAAACTATAGGACCCCTAGATATTAAGGAAAGCAAATTAAACTTCGATCGGGGTTGTTAGGCTAATATTAGTCGCAACCGTAAATAAACATTACGTAGTTAGGTACTTAATGTTTGACGGTAACTTTTAAAGTTTTAAGATATTGTACTGTATTTTTCTTATGAATAATATTATCTAATTCAGACGATCCTAAAGAAATAAAGAATTTACCTTTATAGTTCCAGTCATCGCATTTTGAAGGTGGCGCTAGAAATAAAAGAAATTTAATTAATAAAGAAAATATTAAAGTCATTATTTTTAACCAAACAATCGTAATATAAATATGTATTTTATGTAACAGTTTAGTTAAATTTCGTAAAGCCATATGAAAAGTCGAAATTCGGTGATCTAGTTGAAGGCAGAAAGTGAAATATAACCTAGAATCACTACAGATACTCTGAATTCCCAAAGCCAAAATATTATTCATATCAAACGAGACGGGTCTGATATATTATTACATATAAAATAAAAATTATATATAGAATTTGTTTAAATATGGAGGTATAATCTTATCGTGGAGTTAAATTATTTTTGAAGATGTATTAATTTGGCTTTGCCTTTGACTTTGCAGTTTACAGATGTCAGAAAGTTATCACGGGTCATTTATAGTGACAGGGTCTTAATTGGAACGCCTTTAAAACAAAAAGTTTGAAGGTGAAGGTACCACCCCTATATAACAATAAATCTACGCAATCGACAGTAACCTAAATTTAGATATTTGCGGTTACTAATTGCTGCCCACAGCTTCACCTGCGTTATCACTCCCTCTCAACTTGTTTTTACGAGGAGGAATTCATTTACGGACCTATCACTGGGCTAAGGGGACAGCGTGTGTGGGACTCACTCAGTACCTCAATAGAGCGGCACTGAGCATACCCACTAAACTCCCCGGTCCTTTGCACATCACGGGGGCAACCTGGGTTCTGCCGAGCAATTCATCAGGCCACCTCCAGGCAACCCAGCCTTTTAACTGGACTTCGCGCCAATGGATATTGCCCAGAGTTACTTGGGCAATCCCAGGCGGCCTATGCAATGCGTGCGGTCGTCATCCCTATTGAATATTACGTCAAACCAAAATAGATCAAAATACTTTGCAGCCCTTTTTCATCCTCTAATTGAATTTATGGAAATCCTCAAATTTATCATTCTTAACATCTAATCAAGTAGCTAAATCTTAAATTTTTATCGATTTAAGTTCAAAACTGACCGAGTTCCATATATTTTTGACTATTTCGCTTAGAAAGAAAGAAAGAAAATCTTACAAACTCCAAAATTTAATATTCTACTCCTAGTAGTTTGAGCTCTGCGTTAATATGTCAGTCAGTTTTCCTTTATATATATATATATATATATTTACTCATAAGAAACTTATAAAAGATTAATAAATTATCTATACTAAGAATTACGCACTTAAATAAAATATCGCGATATTCTACATACGTTTGCTAAACAATTAAAACGTATCCGTTTCTAAGTAATGCAACTCCAAGCATGATGTGAATGAGTACCATGTGATTTCTTGTCGATCCACTGTCTCTTTATGAAACATCATTATAATAATTAGCGTTATCACGCACCTTATAGGTAATAATAATAATCAGACCAAGCCTATTGGCATTACCAAAAGACTTAATAATTGTTACTATATCACCTTCTTTACCAATATGTGTTTCTTTAACTGGCTTATGAGCAGTCATATAATCTGAGTATAATGAATGTCACGTTAAATAAATAAAAGAAACATTAGTTGATCTTTTGTTGAATCGATTTTACACGGGACTTTCTTTGTCGTGAATACTGTTTAATATCTAAGATGAACCTCATTTTAATATTTATTGTTATGTAATTTATTCGATGCCCATATTAGGCTGTTTCACAACTATAGTAACTTAAGTCCAGTAATTTGACCCCGACTGATATTTGATTACTAAAACAGTAAATAATGATTATCGCCTATTAAATGAGCCCTTATTTTGATTTTCTGACTTCTTTATACACAAATTGTGCCATTTAATTACAAAAGCAATTGTTTTTTATAAAGTATAATTAATGTTTTGGTAGACTTGTTTGTTATATCAGCGTTATTTCTTTGAACTTTATTTGAATAACAAATTTAGATGAAATTATATCACCCGACATGAAAACAATAATCATTGGGGGCTTCCATGGTCTTGCCTGGCAGTTAATTCCATGTATTTTAATTAATGGACCACAAGTTACAATTAATTTGTTTATTGCGAATATTGACTATTTTCATTGTTATTTTCAATGTATAAACAAACAATTCTGAAAATATCGAGGATGGTAGTTCAATCATTTTCACTGAAACGTAAGTAATATGTGCTTAAAAATTTAATAGTGACGAACTTCATTCCGCAAAGGAACGATAACAAACATTTAATCCACATTTAAATATTTGTATTTATTAAATTATTTATAAAAATAAAACATTTTCAAGAGATTTTTAATAGAAAAGTTTATTTTTGGTGCTAATTTTATATATTTGTGGACTATTAATTTTTGATTCTACTTTGATTGCTTAATATTGTGTACATAATGACACTGAAGAGACCTGATTCTGTAGTGACACTGATTTAATAGTATGTAGTTGAGAATATCCCAAATCTATTATTAAGTTATAGGAAATGGACAACAAGAATGAGAACTGTCAAAAACCTTATTTTTAATTAGTTCTCTCTGTAAACGGAAAGGCAAAGGATCTTACCCAAAACAGTTTTATCTGTTGTAATTATTTTCATTTTATGCTGGGGAAAACAGATATTATATAACGCTTTGCCTCGTGGAGTGGAGTGAAGTAGGGCAAATGGTAATTATCATTTTGTTGATGACTTCTTTATGTTACATGTTTATTCTTATTGTGATGAAATGATAATGATGTTTCATCATTTCAATGATACCCCTGTACTTGACGAAAATCCACCTCTCCCTTTTAAAAAGTACAATTGTGAACAAATGAATCGCCAAATAGGATAAATAGCTGACAAAGAACCCTTGAGACAGCATCCCTTCATTTCCCACAGATCTTAAGCCTGTTTGAAAACGTAACAATGAATCTTATTTTCAGATATCGTTTTTTGCTCAACGTTTTACATGATCGGTTTATTGTCTTTGATACCTACATTTTCCAGAAAAGAATTCAATAAAAAGGGATTCTTTTGCAAGACTGTTGATTTAGTAGAAAAATGATATAATAGGTTAGGGAAAAAGTTTCTTCGCATTTTACATGAAAATTCAAGACATTTGTTTTCAATGTTAATTTACATTTAATAACAGTATATTTGTGCCATTTTGTTCGTAGACTTTCTACTATCTTGTAGGTAGAGACATGACCCCGTTGCTGTAGAAATTTTGGCTCTTCTGTTAAAAAAAACGCAACAAATAATTTTGGTAGTCCTCTCTTCATGTTAACCTGACACTGCCTAAAAAATTCTGTAGACACCGAAACAGGTGGAAATCTGAAGGTACAAGTTCAGGGTTACCCTTGAACTTGTACCTTCAGATTCCCTTGTGTACCCAGCTTTTTCAAATGATTGACTCATTGTTTGTGATCGATTTCCAGTTCTTCAGCTATGTCGTAATTACTGATAAGGCGATCTCGTGCCACTTTTTCTAAAATAGGTCCATTTTATCCATATCAGAGTGAGGTGCATCTTTGACATCAAAACTCCCGGATTGAAAACGCTTAAACCAACTATGTCACTGAATTAGGTCCATGCCATTGTCACAATTTTTTTTCGCGGCTTGCATTACATTTTTACCTTTTTTGTAAATTTTAAAATGTATCTAATTTCTTCATTTGATTTCTTTGGCTTTACTATTGATACAAATAGTAAAGCCAAAGATATTTTATTACAAGGTAATACCTACTATATGCGACAAGACTTTCCCCCGATCTAATATTACAAAGAAAATAAAATATCTATGAAAAATGGTAAAATAGTTCTTCATAATAAAAACTAGCAGCGTATTGTATTATGATCTCTACATATATCACAACAGTACCTTGTGTTCCCAGGTAGGTTGAGTAAATATTTCGCTTCACTTTTCCTTTTATTACTTCTCGTAATTTCTGGAAATAAAACTCTCATTGTATCATTTCTGAGACTTGACACTTGGCAAAATTAGACGCAAGTGCTTAGCTTTGTGCTTTGTTTTTAGAGGAATATACAAGATTCAACAAAAAGAATGTAATTAATCTTCTTCTCTCATATATAAAAATGTATAGGTGTTAGTTACTTCGCTAAGACTACATTAAAACTGTCATATCTTCCATTGATGCTTCGGGTTTCTTTTAATAGATGGCGTTAGTAGTAGTATGTGGGTGATACAAAAATTACCGGGTCAAATAGTTCTAAAAAAAAGATTTCAAAAGACACATTTAAAAAAAACTGTAGTCTGGATTTAAAAGCCGGTCACGCATGAATGTGCTAATTAAAAAAGGTAACTAAAATTCTGCTTACTAAAATTGAAGGTACAAATGGCTTGATATGAATGATACTGCGATGCGAAACAAAGCCGGGAGGTGATATTGCTTAATTAGTCACGTTTCAACATGTCATGTGCAAAGCTTGTGTAACCTGTGTACCTTTGTTTGCTTATAACAAAGCCCGTGCATCCACACCAAAATTTAGGAACAACAAAGTAACACAAGGGAAAACAAGGGATTTTTTTTAAAGACTACCGTTTACACCCTTTGAGATACAATGGGTTGGCGTTGTGTTGATTTGGTCCAAAATACTCTTGTTCTTCCTTGTTTGAAGAAAAATTATTCAAATTTTATTTTTAAAAGGAAAAACAATCACTTCATTAGCTTAACTTTAAATTGTGCATTTGCCAAAGTATAATGGAAATTTTTCATGATCCATTCATCCTTGATATTGCATAGCTATTTTCATGTTCTGTCTGTGCATTGTCAATGGATGAAAGACTATTAAAAAATATTACATTAACGATTATTTGCTTTTCCCATACGAAAACATTACTGTTTTGTGAGCAATAATTTGGCAACCCCAACGCGTTATTAATCAATAGAGCATCCCGTTTTTTTATTACTTCAATTGTCTAAAGACTCTTAACTTGTGTATTCCTGTTTTCGTAGCTTTGAAACAAAAGTAAACAAGAATATACGATAGTTCATTGGGTTCTGACCATTTCAGACCCACATAATGTAGAAACAATTAGTGATAGGTAGTACTTACTGACAGAGGTGTAGTAAATGATTCTACGCCGTTGATATCCGGAAATTGGGTTGGAAA
Organism: Acentria ephemerella; assembly: GCA_943193645.1. NCBI lineage: Eukaryota > Metazoa > Arthropoda > Insecta > Lepidoptera > Crambidae > Acentria > Acentria ephemerella. Next base: position 2,924,776 of record OW971882.1, read on the forward strand.
ATGGAAGACCCAAATCGTTTTCGGCTGTAAATTGTAATAAATGGTAAAATAACAATCGAAACTAATTTTAATTAAAAGTCTTGGAAGAAAAACGAGCTTTTTGTAAATATAATGGAATGTTATAATTGTGTAAACACTTCATGAAAATGTTTGAATGGAAGCAATTGTAACAGAAAATGTTTGTTTAAATAAGTAAGTAACATGTGAGGATTGTTTTGTTTACAGTTTTTTTAAACTAGACGTGGTTAGACCCGCTAGGTTTGACGTGGACAGATCGAGGTTATTTTTTAAAGTGCTGAAGTATAGCGCTTTGATATGAAGTATATATAAGTATATATAAATATATCACATTGTCTATTTGGGTAAATAAATCAGCCCCCATGAACCGTTTTCCACCCATATGACGGTGGATCAAACGATAAATGTAAAAGGAACTCATTCCATTTTCAGATTGTTCATATCAATCCCTTTGATTGTGTATAGAAAAGTATCAAAGTTTATTAAGTACCAAAATACCGTTTATTCTAGGTTCGTTCGGTAGATAAAGATTATATTGTATTCTTTTGGATTATGTATTGTCAAATGCGGATTTCGTGCTTCAAATCCTACTTGTATTAATTCCCACAACTTACACATTCTGGTAACAGTTTGTTTTCGAAGGTGCCTTAAAAACATATTGCATATATTTAACTAACTGTATCTTAGTTCAATCATAAAAAAATTTTAGAAGCCCTTTTTATCGATTTCAAGTTGCTTAATACGGTGAACATTAAAATGTCACCTTCCCACTGACATATTCCACACAATCATTTTACTAATAAAAATCAAATATATAATATAACTAAACTAGTCTATTAAAATCCTAATCAATAACGTAATTGAAATGAAAACCTAACGACTAAATACATTTTACAGTCCATTCGTAATATTTAAATATGTCATTTTACTGAAAAACATTTAACAAAAAGTAATTTTATAAATAGTCTTTTGTTACGTATAATATTCAGTAGTGAAAATTTCACACAGTACAATTTTATAATATAATGAAGCTTTAGGACCTTAGATTAAATTTATTGGTATTTCTAAGTCTGATACTTTAAAATTCAACAAATTATCTTTACTATTTAAATCAGTGTAGTATCAAAAAATCAAGACCAACCAGCGCTTCGGTTTTAAAATTTGGTAATTTATACCGTTGAAATACAAGAATAAACATTGCAGAAGGTAAAAATATAATTTATATTGGGTGCTTTAATAATTGGACTTAAAAATAATAAAATGGAAATATATCTGCATTTGAATCCAGTTTTGATGCTAACTTGGTAATACGATTTGGATTAAATTTAATTTTGTTTTAGATAATGATCATAGTAGTATGAATAATGGAACACTTGCATTCAATGACTGTGAAAAGCATCGATGCAATATAAGTTAAAATTTTACACCAAAATTTAAAGAATTACAGTAAATTTGTATTATTTTTAGATTATTTAAATATTTAATGTTAAAACACTGACCTTGCCGTATTTAGTTCTATCCTTTGCTTCATTTTCCAGCTGTTTCTGAATATCATCCGCATCATCAAGTAACGTATTAGCCCTTGGAGATGTCTGATCTTGGGAAGATTCTGTAAAAAGACATAAATGGTTGAGAAAATGTATAGTATTAAGTTTATTATCAATTCACCTTTCGTATTTCATTACCGATCCCTAAGTTAAGAATGCATGGTAAAGTGATAAATATTATTACTTTTTTTTTCATTATGACTAATCTTATACATTTTAATCAAACACTAATGGTAACCTAATATATAGATTGTAGAAATAGGTGGAACCAAAATAACATTTTCAATTTATATATATATATATATGTGTGTGTGTGTGTGTGTGTGTGAGAGAGAGTTTATGTGTGTGTGTGAGTGAGTGTATGTGGGTGCGTATGTATGTACTAGGTATGTATTCTGAAGTGAGTGTGCCTTAGGTCTATCTATATTTTTTATATTAAAATCCAGAAACCTGTCATAGGAACAAGAAAGTCATAAAATTTTATAGTAGATTATTTGACATTTAATTACAGAGAATCATAGGCATTAACATTTGATGTATCCTTTATATTTCAGGTAGGCGATTCTTTCTATGTTAATTCGAAAAAAGCTGAACAACAATGATTATTTTTCAGAGAGTGTATATGTATTATTAATTAACCAAAGAGTATTATTAGGCTTACTATTTACACTAGGCTTGTCTAATACAAACGCCATCTTTTAAAAGTGACACGGTGAGGCAATAAATGAAATGTCAAAAAATTTTCATCTCATTATTTATTTAAAATTATGTTTTTTCAGGTTTCAGAATATCCTGTTATTTTTTCAAACCACCTTTGTATTGAAGTGAACAAAGAAGAATATGTAATTATACTGTTACAGAAGAAAAAAGCCGATTACGGAGTGTACTCAATCCCACACAAACTCTTTACAAGTATACACGGCCCTTCGTATATTTGTCTTAAACAAAACCATAATTTATTAGTATTAACATTTATTTCTAAATGGTGCATTTTGGTGTGAATATTATGTTATTTTTCTTGCAGTAACGAACTTACGCATAAAATACTTCTTAGAGATTAATAAGATATCTAATTAGCAGAATATTAGTACTATTTTAATTAAGTAAATTTTAAATGGCAGTTAGACTTTAAAGCGAAGTTCGTCATATTGAACTTTGAAGCTGTACGATAGAGTTCTTTAGATAACTGGAGCTTTTTAAGAAAATAGCACCATAGGATAGAAAGATTGGCCTTCAAAGGTTAGGAAGTCCTATGTAGATCTTTAATCGATAGGCTGAACTGAAGAGTAGTCCCGCTGACTTTTAGTCTCCAGGGCGCTCAAGGCATGAGGGAGCGTTGGAGTCGTCTGACGTTATATACTGATGTCTTGCAAACTCCGTACACGTGATTCAGGCTTCGTATTACGTACTGTTATACTTTTTGCTGATTAACAGGTTCTCAATTCAAATTTGCCTATGTAGTGCTATGACATGGCCGCTACATAGGGAGTAAAAATGCAAATTATCTAAGCATGTAGACTAGAAGTCATATTAGTTCTGTTAAATAAATGTGGACTACAGTGCATTGCATGCAACCTTCAATTTCATTAAATTTTAAGTGTGTTTATTCCTAAAATTTGCTTGTACCAGTGTTTAACTTGTTGGTTGTCCTAATAAAAAAAAAGTTATATGTGACAGGTTGAGACATCCGTAGAACATCTGATGTGATCATAGAGCAGAAATAGATTTAATAACTAGATGAGAAAAAATAACGAAATATTCAGTTTTTATGTTTTTAGATTTTTGTATCTTTTAGAGATATGGATATAAATAACGTTCTATAAGGCATTTGCTACGCGCTACAACGCATGTAATACACGAGCACGGTAAGCGTGTGCGGCTCGAGTGATCTATCCGTATGTCATTCCAGTCACTGTTTTTGCCTTTCGGTATTTAATGTGCTTAGTTTTTTAGAATATGAACACAAAAAAATCAAGTTTATTGCATGTAATGACATATTTCTTTAGATATTACAGTCACGGAAAACATTGGAATAATCAAATAAGAACCAAAATTGCCTGAGCTGATTCGTTACTTTTAAATCAAATACAAACTTTGTACAAGCCATATGTGTCACACTTTGCACAACATGCCAATGTTTAAATTTCCTATATTTTTTGCGCCAGCATTTTTTATAATCACTGTTAGCTGCTCCAGTAAAATTAAATAATCTTCTCTTGCTGGGATTATCATATAAAACAAAGGGTAAGAGGGTAATTAAACAATAAATTAATTAGGGCCTCAACCGATAGGGTTGGTACCCTTCCTACTACCCTCTGCTGCCCCCTGGCAGTTATTACACTGAACATTTTGTAAGGCTCTAGACCTTAACTGCTAATCTGCTATCAAACTTCCACACAACTAGGTTCTCTATCTATAGAAATCTTAATTACTCAGTTGTGTATGAGCCCTTTAAGGGACTACGCTTTACACGACACGACATTATATTGCTAAGTGTCTCAGCAGAATTCAAAAGTAGGATATCTTAAAATTTAACATTATAAAAAAAAACTATTTCCTGCAGTCAATGGGCCTATTTGCTTTTTAAAATAATTTTACTTATGTTGATAGAAAAAGCGTTATTTTAACGATTGAAAAACTCTCAAAAGCATAACGGGCTAAAACTGCAGCTGCGCGTATTATAACTTTTTTTTTAACTAAAGATAACGTATTATAACTTTTTTTAACTCATTTGAAAAGCTTTAATTATTTCAAGTAGGTTTATTTGATTTTATATTATAAGTTGTGTTTAAAAACCTCTTTTGATATTTTCAAAATTAGAACGTTAATTTGTTATCGTCTTTATTTTTCATCTGAACTCACCACAAATGAACCTCAAAATAATACCCGCTCAAAAAGGCTCGATACTGTTTTTTGAGAGTATAAGCTATAGAACAGAACGCTCCGGAGCTCAAGGACGGCAATGTAATCGGAACTTTAGCGTTGAGATTGGTGTTAACAAAGAAATATGTGTCCAAAGGCCTTGGTTCCAATGTTTAACATAAAATAAGATCTTAATTGGCAATTGAAACGTAATTTGGCTTTGTAAAAGGGAAAATTTGGGAAGAAATTTCTTTTTCAAATATGTGTGGAAAGTATCCATTTCTTAAATCAAATGATATGAAAGCTTCATGGATTTTCAATAATTTTTGATACGAAAATTGAATAAGATACAGTAATGAATCTTAATGTTTCTAAATGCATGCAATGGTTGAGAATTAGAATTCAGATAATTATTGAAAAGTATAACAGTCCGTTACTGGGATTATTTGAGACACGGCTCCTAAATAGTACAATAATGAATCGTGCTACGCGTGTATACGGTTCTTTGTATATTTGACTAAAATTTATCTAAAACAGAGACAATTTATTGAATTATTTACAATTCCTTTTTTAAAATATTTTATGGGAATATTACGTAATAATATATAGTACTAGCAGAATTTTAATACTATTTTCTCTAACCAAATAAACTAAAATTAGTTTCGTAACTTACGTCATTTATTTCTGTGCTATATTGTGTAGAAGCGAGGCACGTGATATTCAACTAAACTGTACAGTAGAACTTGTTGCAATTTAATGAGATTTTAATAACAATTTAGTTATATTAAAAAAGTGCATTTATACGGCCGGAGTCTTCTTTGGAACTTAGCACCGATAGAGAGTCGTAAATACAATCGTTGTTAGAGAACCGCGTCCGAAGTAAAATCATTTAACATTCAACAATGAAGACAAAGGCACAGCTAGTTATTGATAAATAGACCCTGAAACTTTATTCCATTTTAACTTTTACGTGTAAACGCCACTCAAAAACAATAGAAAACTTACAAATATTGTATCTGTTATATACATACTTCTCACAAGATTAAAGATAAGTGGTAATTAAACTATGTCAAAATACTTACGCACTAATGATGCATGTTTAAGTATCAAAATATATAAAATAAAATGTACAGAAACTTTACACACAAACATACATTCAATGTTTTTTTATACTTTCACTAGAATCATAAAGGACACAGATTTATGTTGAGAACAATATTAAAATATCACATACTAATTATATATGTACACCTATGACAATTTTATTCAAATATCTGAAGTTTGTGACATTTATTTTTTTCACTAAATATACCGTTTATTATTTCTATCAAAAAAGTTTTAAATACTTCCGAAAAGAGTCGACAAATAACGTATGAGTATTTTTTGTAGTCATCAAAAAATCCAAAAATGAAACGATTTATTCAAATCACCTGGTTACGGAAAAATTGTAAAGAACATCAAGGCTGCAAACAACGGTAGCGGTTATAATCCTGTAGCCTCTAGACGTCCATATATGAAATGTCTATCAAAAACTCTTCAATAACAATCAGTAATAATTTTGTACTTACCTCTAGGACTTATACATATCAAAAATTGAGTTGAAAAAATTGCTTCACGTTTTAATCTAACCAATACGTCCAGAATTCTTGCAGGTAACTTTGGGGCTACGGATAGGCATGCATTAATGTAAGGACACACATTATTGGATGGAAGGAAAATACTTTATAATCTAAAACAATGGCTTGAGGTCGGAATTCATAAGCTTACAGTTTATTATTACATTTCGGTACTATAAATGTTAATAGGTATTGGATATTGTTTTCGAATTTTCATAATTTTTTGTTAAAAATTACGGAAGTCGTATTTTTATTTGGTGAACTCACTAATAGTTATTTCATCTGGTGCTTCTATCGAACTCTCAACGCTAGGAGTAATCATGAGCGTGATTTTAAATGTGCCCTTGATAGTGTACATAAAAAATACAACAGAAAAGATAGGTATTTCAAATCAAATTTGAGTGGTAGATTGGGAATAATTTCCAGTTTACAGAATATGTAGCCAAAAAACGATTACAGTCGCCAGATCTAATTAAAGAAGCGTTATGTTGGGAGCAGGTTGACTTGTCTTCTTTATTGTCAATACATCGCTTCTTTGTGATTTTTAAAGAGTGGAAAGTGAGTTTGTCGTTAGCCTGAGTATAGGCTTCTCAACCTTGTTTTTGTCCTGGTCCACGTCACTTTTGCAAAAGGCAGTGGGCGACAAATGCTTAACGCTTAGCCAGAAGTGGGTTAGTCCGTTACTAAATTCTTCTTTTAAAAAAAGGGCACTTTCCACCTGGTTACCGCTATTTATCAACCGTTGCCAGAAGGGTCTTTATTTCACACCGAATCTCTAAATTTATGTGTTTTCTGATAAATTATCTAAAAACTTAACAAATTAACTTACCATGCTGATTTCTGGACACAAACATTAATAAATAAGGGGAACAGATTTATTATGTAACAAAAATTATTAAAAGATTCACCATAATATAAATTTGTCGGATTTAAAATATTTCTCAGTTGCTTGAACTATATTTTCTACTTATTTCAACTTAGCTGCAGCTGTGGAAATCCCTATACCCTGTAATATTATTACATGGCAGTAATTACAAACGTCTCTTCAATTAGCAATGGCCTGTTTATGAAAGGAAGTGAAAATAAGTATTCATAATATTAATAAAATAAATAAATGTTTAAGAGGGGCAGAGGTTCATTCTGTGTAGACGTTAGAGTTATATTGAAGTGTTTTAGTCGTAGAGTCTTAAATGAGAAAAATGATTTATTGTTCAAACTACATATTGCTTATAAATAGTTGTTAGTTGTAGTAGATTCAATTGTAGTCACATGATCCCGAGCAGTAAAAAACTTTGACATTCCACATTCATAATCTGTCAATATTAACTCTTCAGTCTCTTCAGATCTGACATCCAATATACACAGGCACTTGCACACACTTAAACATATTATTCTAATGAAAGCCAATTCTATTATGTTTTTATACCATTTATAATCATAAATTAGAATAAATATTATATACAAGCGTGATATTGAATTTCCAATCTACTTCGAAACTCTATACCTGAAACAAAAGCAGTAATTAACTGTTCATTGATTTTGTTAAAGTTAACCAAAAAACATTTATTTTGTAGTTTTTTCGAGCAACCGGCTTAACCGCACCAATATGCAACGTCGGTAGTTAAAAAACCTACGTATATGTATAGTGGAAAACTAATATATAATATAATAAATATATATAAAACAATACATATAAAAAATTGCTAATAATTGCTAAATATATATTAAAGCGTTCCTGTGTATAATAAACCAGATTTCAACCGTTCGGGTTGAGTCACTCTCCTACCTCTACGTTACTGTCTGTCAAGTACTCCCTAGCACAATTACTAACATGAATGTGCCGCACATATTAATACATGAAGTGGCTTCCTATCCTTGTTGTCCAGAATTACACCCTGGCACCTCTAATATACTTGCGAGACGCGACGCTCAAACTTCAACAACAACTGCTCGATTTCCGCTGTACAACAATAGTAATAATTGTTTTATAGCGGAAATCGGAAATCGAGTTGAGAATAAGGGGTTTGATATTATAATCATTACAACATTTTTTTTAAAACTGTACGAAATTTTTAGTTTTTCTAAAGAGGATTTTGTCTAGTGTTTCAGGCAAGAAGTTGGTAAATATGTTAGCATCAGATATTTGAGATTATTAGCGCATCAGCACATGATCGATTTTCGCAAATTTTATCAATGATTTTGCGACTGAATACGCATCACTGCAATACGCACGTCACAAACGTTACATAAGAATGTAACGTTTTGATGTATCGAAGACAATTTGAGAGTCCATGATTATCTGGTGTGTGCGGGAAGGCTTATCCCTACCTATTTCAAATGCGTTGACGATAACTTTTTTCTATCTCAGTCTTTAAAATCATACAGAACATGAATCGGAGCAAAATGATGTGAAATGACCAAATGTGAGCTTGAAATTTTTTTTAACTAATTTAATTTTTTTGCAAATAAGCATAATTTATTTAGAACATTTTTTTCGTATATTTAAAAATCTTATGAAGAAAAGAAATTTCATTAATATTCAGAAAATCAGTAAGTGTATATTTTGCAAGATGTCAAGAATAATTAACACAAGTCAGCGATTATAGTATCATGACAGCTTTAGGAAAAAAAATTGAGTATCAGACATAATTCGTTTTGTCTTGTGTTAATCGAGCGGCGAAATGGTTAATTTCTAGAGATTAAAAACATGTTTTTAACTTTTTTACTGCGAAAATACCCTGGGCTCACAAATTTTACGTCAACGTATCAATAAAATTGTTAAAATCCGAGAGACGAGATAAAACATACCCCGATAACATTTTCCCGCTACGCCAGATATTATATTCTTACATGTAAATTTAGACTATTAATTATGAAGTATTGAATTATCATGAAGAGTTAACAAAATGTATGTATTTAAAAAGTAAAACGTTTGTCGATATAAATAAATTGCATTTAATACCTAATTTATTATGTACATGACAGTTTGTAAAGTTATTTAACATGCAGAATCTAGATGATAAAAAAGGCAGTAAAAAAGTAAGTAAGTTTGGTAAAAAAGACAGTCATTTCTCTCTAACGAATTATTTTTAAACTATTCGTAGTGTTAATCATAAACATTTATGTGACCATTAATGTTTATGATCAACACTTTCCACGCAAAAAAGCTACGATCAGCCCCAGTCCCAAAAGTTACGTTATATGAATTTCTTAATCTGGTAACTTCTCTGAAATTAAACACTGAGAAGCGTCTCGACGTATTTATAAAGGGTCAACCAATCTAAGGGCTTAGACTGGTTGAATAAAACATGAATTGGATTTATCGATCAAGAGCATTGACAAATACAGCTATTGTCTTACACTGGCCTAATGATTCATCGTTGAAAGTAAACTAAGTCTACAAGACTAATGAAGGTAAGAAGGTAATAATTAAAATATAGTCAGTTTTTCAATTGTTTCAGACGTGTTATAAACATAAATGTGATTAAGGTAAAAGTTCGTGATTTGTTGATGAAGTTTCAGGAAAATCAAAACTAAGACAACTTTAGGTTGTGTTATGGAAAACAAAAAGAAAGAATGTTAAAGCTAATAAACTATGTTCTTAAATTTTTTCAAATGTATATTAGCCACATTAGCGCTGGCTTATTTTAATTGTAATTTTAATTAAATTATAATGCAGACTAAAGTAAAGATCATTGTTCAGATAAGGCTAAAATATTTTAGCTATAATCACGGAATCAAACTCTTTTTTGTCCTAGAAAACACTCATTTGGTTTTGTTTCAGTTTAAATATACACTCAGTGTAAAATTGTAATTGTTTTAATAGTTTTCATGATAACTAGCATGTACGCAGTTGTTAATCCTTATGGTCCCACTATTATAAGTGATTATACCAATTGTATACACCAAATTATTGAAACTGATTTCAAAAACCTGGACATCTAATATTTGCAAACGTTAATAATGTAAGCACGTCAGTATCAAGAATCCAAACTGAATTGCTTAACATTTTACACAATAATATAAAATTCTCAGTTCATGTTGCAAGCCCTGGAAAAGAATTTGCTATTTGTGACTTAGATCAAAATAGCGGTAATATCCCACGCAATATGGAACATTTCAGAATTGTTCCAATATTTAACTATTTCATTATCATTGTCAACAAATATGAAGATTTGTCTTTTTTGGCAAGTAAACCTAACGTTCACGCAGTTGGAATTCCCACTCAAAGTTACTTGTCTTATTATTTAATTTAACACAGAATGATCAAACTAATGTACCCATTGAAAAAAATATTGTCACGTTTGTTTAGATATAACGTCATCAACATTATATTAATAGTGACACAGGGGATCAAAATTAGGAATGCAATTATTTTCGGTTGGAAACCTTATGAGTGAGAATCAGGATGACTATTGTGGTTATAGTAACGAAACAGCAAGTCAAAGAATAAAAATAGAAAATTCATGCGAGAAAGGAGTGCTGAAATATCAGGGAAACGTATTTAAAAGTAAGATTCCTTCTGATATGAACGGTTGTACTTTATTCATTTTAGCTTAAGAAAAACAGCCATTTGTGAGTTCAGACGTAGAAGATCCCAATATAGAAAAGTGGCTGTTAAGTGAAATGTTAAGAAAAATTAATTTTACATCGCAATATGAGATACAAAACGTCTTTAGAGGTGAAAGAGATTCTGGAGAATGGGAAGGAGCTTTGAAAAAATTGGTTACTATATTTCCTGATTTTGAAATTCGAAAGACTTCGATTGTACTTCACCATATTTAGCAGACTCATATACTTGGGTTGTACCACGAGCTTTCCCGTCTCCTCGACGGATTCCTCTTGTAATTATTTTTCAGAGATTAGTCTGGCTATCTTGTATTGTGGCTTTTGTGATTTGTGCCGAGGCTTGGAAAACTATAGGGCAATTAAGTGGTTAGTCAGGTAAAACAGGTAAAACATTAAGATACTGTTTTATTAACATTTAGATATGTACGTTCGGGTTTGTACTTATTCTCGTCCGAAAACCAAAAACTTAAGGATATTTAATGATTTTTTAACCTTTATTGCAAAATGTGTATAACTGCTTACAAAACGAATTTAATTAATGTTTTTAGAAATCCTACATATGAATACCAAATCAAAACTGTTGAGTAATTAGTCAATAGTAATATAGAATTTGGGAGATTTGAAGAATGGCATGATATATTTTTAAGCTCTACCGATCCTTCCGATCATTATTTAGGTGAACAATGGCGTGATGCAGAAGACGTTTCGAGGGCAATGATAGATGTGGCATTCCAAACTATTCCTTCTCTGCAGTAATGCCTGAACTAATCGATAGTTTTGGAAAGTACAAGTATTATGCGTTTAAAAGCTATATGTTTTCCGTACCATTGGATATGATATCCTTAAAGGGTTTCCCGTTTTTGCCGGAGTCTATGTCTTTGCATTCACGGCTGCCATTCGAGGCTTTCCACCCAAACAGCAGTCCAGACCTGTTTGCAATGCAACCTAACTACTGCCGCTCAAGGCGAAAATACTATCTTTTCCTAAATATGTAACTAACATGTATACTTAGGAAAATGTGAGGAACACATTTGCCCATCTTCATAATATGAAAACTTCAGAAACTGTCATATTTCAGCGATCACAATATAACTCTGTACACATTATTAATTTTTACAGTGTCCTTAAATAATCTTAGTTCCTGTAAGTTAGGTATGTTATTTGGATTAATATGAAGGAGTTTTGAAGCAAATTATTCTACGGAGTTAATCTTGCACATTGTCAAATAAAATTGGTCGCGTTTTATTAAAACAGTAAGAAGCGTAAAATTAGTTTCTAAGTCGACCACACAATGAGCCAGTCTAGACAATATTTAGTGCTTGATATATAGCAAAATATTTGTTAATAATATAATATTGTTAAATACGTATTTATGGTTCATAATTATAGACTATTGAATTTGTTACGTAATATTGGCTGTACAAGGGCAGTTAAGAAAAACATAAAAATATAATATTAAATATTTTTTTATTAATTCAATAAGTGCTTGTTTTAATAATTACAAATAGACTACAATCAATGCTGTACACATATTTTATAAAATAACAACATATACATCAATTCCTTTTATTTTATCACTAAAGACTAGGACTTAACTATTCGAGTAAAACTTTATTATTTATTGCCATATAAATATCTTAATATTTCTGCCTATTTTGAATTTAGAATAAGCGAGATCTTTTTGATCAAAATAATCATGGACGGATGGTTACGTAATAAGACTATTAAAAAACCTTTCATATTAGTAACCTTCGTAATTTTCTATCAAAAATTGAAAGAAAAATCTGTAAGAATTAAAATGAATGGCTGAAATGTACATATTTATGAGAATTATAATAAATTAATGCACCAAATAGGATAAATTATTTGCCTTCATGCTTATTAGGACACGGTTTGTATGAAAATAAATTTAAAAATAAAATGTAAGATGACTTTATTAAACATCTTAATTTTAAATTTGAGTGAGCGTAAGTGAAGACAATGTAAAACCTCGATAGTTTAACAAAACACTCGAATATTTGTTTCTTTTATTACATAGTCGTATTGTAAATGGAAGATTTGTTTTTTTTTTTTCATTAAGCACACAACTTCAAAGCTGAGGTGAGCAGCAAGTAGACAAAAACACTCATTTATCTTATCTCTGGGTTCTAATATGTACATGTATAACAAAAACAACAAAAAACAGTTTACAAGAAGGTGAGATTCCTTACCGGCACACGTTTCGCTTCTATATTTAACATAGGCTCCATTAAAAGGGACTTCAAAATATATCTTTTGGGCCAGTAATTTTTTAGCTTGGAAAGTAGCACTAGTTATCTTCACATATGAACATCTACTGCTTACCATAAGGCAGTGTAAAGTCATTGCTATGCTTTTTTATTGAAAAAGTCTTAAAACATCAGTCGTAACTGTTCCAATTACGAGTAGAAATATTATATTTAAAATATATAGACCATAAATTATGTAGAAATAATATTATACAGTCTATGGCTATTAAAAATAATAATTTAAACATTACAATAATACAAGGATTTCCATTTTTCTTCTTCTTCAATACTTAGACAAATGTATTTGTTTAGTCATCGTATAATCATTACGCCATTTTTATTCAATTCTTCTGGATATTAATTTTAATAAGCTTTTAAATAAATTATCATACTGTCAAATTGCATCAAATTGTTATAAAGGAATCGCAATTTATTTTATTATTTAAATAAGTATAATTTTTTAAGTATGTAATTTAGTCACATAAAACCTTTTTAAAACGTAAAGATTTTAAACATCGTTACAAATGCATCATGTATTCTGCACAATTACTAATTTAAGTTCAGAAACTTTATTGCAGTATAACATTACATCATATATCTTCCTAGATTCGTATGTAAAGTCTTCATTCGCAGGTAGTTTTAATTGCCCTTGCGAGACCAAAACGAGATGGGGCGTCTTATCAGCGTTCACGTCAAGTCACGTTTAATATTAAATACTGAGCTCATCTGTAGGTAAATTCAGCATACTTTTAATTGGATTCACTTAATTGTAGGTTTAATGTTTCGATGGGGTTAGAATAAACCAATTTTAAATCTTAATTTAAAATTGATCTACTTATAGATGAACGTGCAAATCTCAATAAAAACTTATTGGTCTAAATTCTATTGAGTATCAACAAAACTAAACTAAATTTTAGTAATTCAGTGATTACAAGGTGACAAATACAGACAGAAAAATACAGACAGCTAGTGACGTCATTTGACGTTGAAGGGCTATAAAGCTATAAATCTTAAATAAAAATAAATCAATTCAGATTAATATCGCTACTTGACGTGTAATGAATAAGAGATGATTACATTTTTTATTTCAGAGAAAGACAACTGGACCAACACGTTATGGAATTAATTAATAGTCGATCTATGAGAACTAGCTAAATAATTGAAAACAAATATCTTATGTGATTCAGCTATGACTTCAAGTTGATGAAATTATTCGTTTAGCTAGACCCTAAATTCAAAGTTATTTCATTTAAAATTGATTCATATTTATGAAAATATGCAATTTCACTTATACAAGATACCGTACCGTGATACAATTGTTAATGTTATTATTGAATACTAAAAGTTCACCTAAAGTTTTTCTCCTTCTAAATGCTGTACGTTATAGTAGGAATGATCTGGGAACCGTTCAAGTTCTATGTAATCTGTTTCTGTACATAGAAGTCTTTCTAGCATGGCTACCACCTCCTTGAAGTCTGGTCGGTCAGTAGGTTTCGCTTCCCAACAGTAGTACATAATGTTGTAGAGCTCCCGACGACAATGCTCAGGTTTCTCCAAGCGGAAGCCACTTTGTACCTGGAAAAGGAGGTTCATATTTAGTGGTAGTATTCCATGAAAATATGGGAATATTATACACGTGCGTGTCTATGTAAAATTAACAAATATTGTATCGTAAGACGCTTAGTAAATTATAGTAGACTATTCGAAAGACGATTACATGTTTTTTCTATTAGAATTATTTATAAACAGCTATGAACATGAGAAAAAATATTCATGTTAATACTGTGTAAATCGAATTATATACAGTAACTTTTAAATTTCTCAAAAGTCAGGAACTGTGGAAGACTCAGTCTTGCTTACAATTCATAATAATAATGGTACGATTTCTCAACCTTCACTCACACCTGATCTATGCCAAATTAAGAATCATTAAGAGCTTTTTATAGATGATAGATAATGGATATTAATATGCTTATAAATATCACATATACTTTTTAAAAATACAAATTTCATGACTGGGTAACAAATATTTGTACTCGTCATTGAACCAAACTTTAACCTTAAGCTTAAATTAAAAGTGCATCTTAAATTAAACGTGATTTTCAGTGGATAATGGATTTATTTGATATCACTGAGGTCGAATCGCCTTTTAATTGAAGAAAAACAGCTTTATTTCCAAGAGAAGGATACGATTCACTTTATTACAACATCTTTGGCACATCAAGTGCAGATGTGCCTTCTGAGACGAAGATTGATTACGAAATATTGTGTAACGATAAAAAAAATTAGAAATAATTTATTTTCTAGGTCATTTTTTAAAACTTTCCTAAGAATTTCAAAAATTTGATCATTGTTATTTATTTTGAACTGATGATATGACTGTATAACGGTTTGCGGATTAAGTTGTATATTTTGAAGCTGTTCAAGTGACTGTACTTGTGTTTGTGATATAATTACTGATTACAATATGTTGATCTCTAATACTGAGATGCAGTTTTACTCAGTTTCAATCTCATGGGCTTATGATAAAGTGTGCGTCAAGTTACCACACACTTAATTGACATTGTGGTATCAAGTTCGTTACCAGATAGATTATTTATTACAGGGTTATATATACTGGAAGTAATTATAAGGGCTCTTAATTATAGCCTCATAAGTCTATATTGCAGTACGTTTGAAGATTTACCTAGTTATATACTCAAAGCTTCAAAACATGTTTATATAGGCTCTTCGGTAGTTGTAGTAATAAAGTTAAGTAACATGTTTGTGGGTTCCTGGTATTTTATTTATTTTAATCATTTCATTTTACTTTGTCATTATCAATTTTATATTAATTCATATAATTGTGATTGTGTTACCTATATAAGTATAACAACAGATTCAATTATACAATAGATATAATTTTATTTACTTGTGGTAAGTACTTAGTATTACAAATTTATAATTTATTAAAGTTAAGAGATATCATCTGAAAGAAATACTACTGAATTATTCTCCTGGGGTGTAATTATACTTATACCAATAAGATAAAAAAGTACTTTATTATTGGGAAAATGAAAATATGTGATGCTGATGGTTCAATCGTATGTACGGTCAACGAAGAAATATTTTCAGCTTGTAAATTGATCTGACTAATTTGCAATATTTATAATGTTGTAATGACGACAATATTTTTAATTTATCCAAATGTTGACTGTTCCTAATTTAGAATGTTTAACTTCTTAATATGATCATCATTTTGTAACAGAATGAAAATTTTTTACTCTTTAAAAAAACTGATTTAAATTGTAAATCTGTATTTTACCTTCCTCATGACATCACCAGCAGACATGCCTGGGTAAGGCGTGGAGCCTAGTGTCACGATCTCCCACAGAAGCACGCCAAAACTCCAAATATCACTTTTGACGCTGAATATATCGTCGTATAGTGACTCAGGCGCCATCCATCTGGAAATTATAAATGTTTACATTTCATGAAATTATAAAATCAGTTTAAATGAAGCTCTTTGTGGGATATTGACAAAAACTCAGTAAAAGATTAGAATATCGTTTGATGCGACCAAACCTATTCCATTTTATGAAGGTTAAACACCTAGTTGTACTATTTATAAATTTTCAATTTCAATGAATGCCATTTTAAGTTATAAGCCGAATTCCAATCTATTTAAGGTCTAACCAGGGTTGCCAACATTTCATCGGTAAAATATAGTATTTTCCAAAATAAGTTAAAATATTTTTGTATTGTATGGAAAAACAAAATATAAACAAATATAGAATTTTTGCATACTATATATTTCTCCAACAGTATATAGTATGCAGTTCCTAAATACAGTACAATACTATATATTATAGAATGATTGGCAACCCTAGTCTGACGTCCAATATAAAATAAAATATGTGCAACAATACGAGTAATACGACTCACTGGCTGCCATATTCCACATTAGTAGAAGGATTGAATTGAATTGAAGTTTATTTGTCTGCCAAATTTAATTTAAAGCCAAGCTTTTGTTATATTTAAACCTTTTACCTAATAGGTAGTCTGCCGTCACTTTTTCTTTCATACACATGCGTCCCGCCGACATCCCTTGCTAATCCAAAATCAGCAACTTTACACGTCCTTTCTTCTGTTATTAAAACATTCCTAGCTGCTAAGTCTCTGTGGATTATCTGTGAAAAGAAATTGTATTGACCATATGAATTATTATTAATTTAATTTGGTTACCATAAATTATCTGTACATAATCTACATTAAAAGTACATTAATACGTGCGAAATTTATGTTGGGCGAGGGAGAAAATGTCGCATGTTTGTGTAACAAACTTCGCACAGTGGTGGATTGTATTTTTGCTTTAATCATATGGAAGCTATGCGATATCAAATTGCTTTATTTCATTTATAAATTGATTAAACAAACAACTAATATTAACATAGGCATTGTCTATTGTTTACGTAATTGTACTATTCTATTGCCAACTTAAATTTGAATGTCTATTGCTATAGTATTCAATTCTTCAAAGAATGGGTAATTAACAATAACGTACATGTTTCACTCGGAAAATGTAATATCCATATAAGATCGTGCCTCGTATCAATGTAATTATTTAAAGCTATTATTTTCACTTAATTTAAATGAGGTTGAGATTAAAATAGAAAGATTTGCTTCGGGTATGGCCACGTATGTAGAGAAAAGTTAATGACTATAAAAAATGGCTTCATACAAAACTCACCCCTTTAGAACTGAGGAACTCCATGCCCCTAGCAATTTGAAAGGCAAAGTGTGTTAAGTCCCGCGAAGTGAGAAATTGACTGCCATGAGTGTTACCGTAGTGCCGTTCAGCTCTCGAGTCGCGGAGGAATTGCTGGAGCTTACCAACGCTGACGAACTCCATAATTACTAGGGTTGGCTCCTGAAATAATAAAAATTGTCAGGTATATCTTTATTTAATTTTCTCATACTAACACCCATTCGCGTCTCACTGCAGGTCATAGGCATAGTTTGCGCCATAACTTCACCACACTGGCCTAATGCGGCTTGTTGAGTCAAAGCTTTTGCCGTAACAACCGCTATTAGCGGCTTAATGTGCGTTCCAAAGCACGAATGAGCTCGAGATAAAACGTCTGTTTGACCGTCCAGGGATCAACTATGAATGTTGCTTTATTTTAGTTTAAAAACGTTTGAACCACTACGCGAAAGAGCTCATCACACCAATTATCTAGCCCGAATAAGAAATAATAGAAATATACAAAAAAGGTTTTGTATATTTCTATATATCAATAATGTGTAAATTATCATCTCCTTCAGCCTATAAACATCTCACTGCGAGGCTCTGGCCTTCCAATACGAGAGTAACACGTGTAGAGTAAATCGAAGGAAGTAGAATGTGTATGGTATAATTACAAACATTCGAAATCCTATACAAAGGTAACGAATAAAACGTTCGTTCTCATAATGTAGATTTATATTATCTATTTAAATATAGTTCACTGCAATACACTCAAGTTATGGTAAAAAAAACTTTTAAACGTATTAAAAGTAATATAGTAACATAAGAATAATACCAGAATAAATACAAATGAACTCAGTCACAAAATCAGAACAGTCACAAAATTCCTCAGACTGACAGCGTGACAGTAAAATAATTTCATTTTATTGAAATTAAAATTCAGTAAAAGCGGAAAATAATATTACTTTTCTTTTTATCTTTATTATTTTCCATCGCTATTCAATCGTTCTATTGTCGTTAAAAAGCATAATCATTTTTTTTTCATTACGAAAACCGCTTTAAAAAGCTATTTTTTAATTCTTTGTTTTATGTACTTTGTTGAAATTGTTTGTTATTTAGTTCAATAAAGAATTCTGCTAGGTAGTGTCATTAATTTAATCGAAATTCCAAGAAAAATTTGAAGATCCAAAGTCCTGAGTTCTTATGAAAGTATGAAGAGACTCGAAAGAATCGTATAAATCTGTTTTTTCTATTCTTTTTTTTTCAGATATATTCTATTCTATTCTATTTTGTCTTGATTCAAAATTTAAATAGATCCTATGAATTAGCTGTATGTAGCACGCATACGATTTATTTTCTCTATAATGTTTATTCGTTATCGTAGTTACACACTAATAACGCAATATTTTACATTCTAACGATAGTAACTATTTGTTGTTCCAGTGATATTATGGTTACCTTTTCAGTACAGCAGCCAATAAGTCTGACAACATTTGGATGTGTACCAAGATTCTTCATCACAATCAACTCTTGTATTAGATCTGTCTTTTCTTTCTCCGATGCGTTTTCTTTGAGGGTTTTCACAGCCACCATTTGTTCTCCCTTTTGACCTGTTGAAAAAGCCATATAATTAAAAAGAGTACGGTGCTAAATCAGATAATTTACAAATCTCAGTGGAGTAAGAGGTTATGATTTTCTTTACGCCTTTTAGTGTAGAACGTATTGCCGCAGTTGTTATTAACCAATTTCAATGCCTACCTTAAAAATAATGAAAGTCTGTGTCAGACTTAAGAAGACAATGCAATGTTTAGTGAGTTTATAATAATTATCGTTATGCAGTTTCAATTTCATATGTGTAATCTTAAAATCGTTATTCTAAATCAGAGTTGCTATTATATAGTTATTTCAAGATTGATGATGATAAGCTGGGACTTCTTAAGCGCCGTGAAGTAGAGTTTCACCGCAGTTATAAAAAATATTTAGATCATCAAAACTGTTCAGATGCAATATCCACAGTCTTAAAGGAAATCTGTTTTGCTGACATCTGATTATAATAAAACAAAGCCCAAATCTGGTCCCGGATTAAGCTATTAGTGAGAACAAAATCCGTTGAGTGGACAAAAATAATATAAATAAATCGGCTTATTGTGTTGTTTTGCTCTATTTAAATTGGTTGAACTCAGTTCTTGGTAATTTATTGTGTACTTTCTTGGTACTTTCTACGTACTTTGGAATATTATTGTATTCTGAACACAAGAAAGTTATAAATGTGGAAATAGGCACAGAAATAATAAAACGTTAATCAATTAGGTATTCACTGATTAAATATACATTTCTATAGTTTAGGAAAAATGTAACAGAGTTAATCAATATTGATACTTTGTTGACGGCTCCCAGAATACGAGTCAGTTTTTGAGAAGTGTGCTTAAACATTTTATAGACGACAAATTCAATGGTTCTTTGTATGTTTGCCTAAAATTTGTTTATAACTATCTTTTTTACTAAGCCAATGCTTCCGCTTGTTACGGCTACAGCTTACACACACCAAGCTATAATGGATAATAATGTTAATAAGTGCTTCTCCCACGTAGGATCGTCTGTGCCCAGCAGTGGAAGGTATATCTTTTATTCGTAATAGTGCATAATTATGAGAATCTTAAATATTTCTCCTTACTTTGTCAAATTATGACCAGAAAAATACTTCTTAAAGATACTTCTACTACTACTGCTCTTCTGCTTCTGCTATTTTGATTACTCTTTTAGTTCTTATTTCTTAATAATTAATTATAAATGGCTTAGTAGTATTGTCAGATTTGACTAAATATACCAAATATTTAACCAAACGATTTATGAAAAAAGTCTTGTGACTTACATTATTTCATTGTTCTTTATTGTATATCCCGATTCAACCATTGTGTTGAAGAGTTCACGGACCTTGAGAGTACCTCGAAAGATTTTTTTGGAAAAAAAAGTTGAATTTTGGGAGCCGCCTCTAAAACTAAAATTATCTACGTTTTTATTAAGTTGTGTTATGTCATTTGCAACCATATTAATTAATTATTTAACCATGTTGATATTACATAATAAAAATGAAATATACCGCCAGATTATAACCTATACAATTACGTGTATATTGAATTATGTTTAATTATAAGTTACATCTATGTAATTTAATGTTACAAATTCACAAATTCGATAAGTTTTTTTATGCTAATCGTCTTGATTGTTATTCGCCATTTTTAGTTGAGCTTGTAAACCGCTCATTTTTTGTTTCTTTACAAATTGGTTTTATTAGTGACATTAATTTTTTGTGCGTGCTTTTGTCGTTTCATGTTTTTGTTTGGTTTTTTAGAGAAATGTATTTATTTAGAATACCTTCCTGCATTTAATTTATTTGGACACCAAAATTTTAACAAATCGCATGCAGTTCAATTGTGAAAAACGTATGTAACAGTTAGATAAAATTGAATTAACTAAGAAGAGGCTAAACCTAAATTTTTTTTACAAAATTATATGGTTACAGAAAGATTAAGAAATAATATATGGAAAATGATGTGCTTTAGAAAATTGTGTTTTTATTGCCAATTTGGGTTATTTTCAAAAGATGGCGTTTTAGCTAGCCAAACGAAAGATATCATCAAATTTATACACTCTTTGAACTAACTCTTCTCTATATCAATATAACTTTGTAACTGTGATATAGATACATTTTAGGTACTACAAATACATTTTGAAAAAACTGTCTTTGTATCACATTTAAAATATTCATGGAGCCTAAAATGTAAAGACATAAATGGTTTGACCTTTCATTACTCACGTTAACAATAAGGTAACAACACTGAAAAAACAACTGAACAATAAAAAGAAAACTTTACGACACGCTATCGTGTATTCTCCAAATAATCTAGGGAAAATAAATTATGTTCCAAACTTCGCATCTAAGCCATTGACAAATATAAATATGTACGAAATGTAGTTATCCAACGCTTAGCTTAATAAGATTGATTGGATTGTGTTATTGGCTCTCGTGTGCCGCGTGTAACCAAAAAGTTATTTTTATTATTTCAGGTATTTAACAGAACCCAAGTATTATTAAACGAAACTTTAGTTTCACTTTCTAATGCATTGGGCTAATTTCTAAGTGAGAGTTAGGGCTGATTTTTTCTTTCGCCTTCGACTCCTACGTCAATTTCGTTTCAACAAAGAATCTATCACGTCTCACGGGTACATTTTATTTGATAAGGATATAATCTTGCTCGAGATGTAATCTCATCGAAGCTGGTTCAGCAGTGAAAATATAAAAGACCGACAAAGACAGACTTTTTCATTTATAATATTAGTATGGATGGCCTTAGATTGTCGTTGGCATAGTGCATAATGTCATTGTCTTGAATGCAGAAGGCAGCAGTTCTGAATGTGCATGTGTTTTCAAATTTTGAATTTATATATAAGTTTATTAGACGCTTGTACGGTAAAGGAAAACTTCGTGAGGAAACCTGCACAGATCTGTGAAGGTTCCTTTCCACACACGTATTCCCTCCTTCTTACAACATGGTTTCCTTTAAAAGAGGCGTGAAAAATCACTTTTTGGGCCAGCAAGATGAGGGTGGCTAGGGCAGTATGTCGCATGCTTCACTAGCTTCACATATGGACTCCTCTACTGCTTATCATTAGTTGGTGTCGAGTCATTTGCTGAACTTAATATAAAAAAAATGAACACTTGTAGTATTTGGTTCGATTCGATTATTCAAATAACTATATGCTATAATCTGCCTGCTCCAAACGGCGTTTCTATTAATTTAGAATTACTTATTGTGCTTTTTCATTACACTATTTATAAACCAGTTCAAAAATAAATGTCAAAACAGATTATAATTGTTTAAAGTAAAAATAAATAGTATTATATAAAGTAATGTCAGATATTTAAAAAGGGTCAATCTATACTAATACTATTAAGTCGTAAATTTTGTGAGGTTGTAGCGATTATAGAGATAGGGGTAATGAAAAGATTTTATGATATTTGTGAGAGAGTAAACATCACGCGGGCAGCCGCGTGATTAATAAGCATGTTAATAAGAAAACGGGCAGTAAATTTATGCTTTAATATATTCCAATAATGTTAATATATTTATATATTTTGCAAATCACTGTATTTGAATATTGTTCTAACAAATATTGTAACTATCTATGAAATGACAGCTTTTAACTGTTCATATTGAATTAACCATTATTTTTTTTACCACAACATGAAATGAAATTCTAACAAACGGATAACAAAGTAAAATATTTACTTCCCTGTAATATTTGTTCAGGGTCTATGAACTTTTATGTTACAAAGAATTTGTTGAAGTGTATCGAGCACGCATTAATATTTCCCAAGAATTTTGATCAAATACTAAACAAAACTCCAATTTTTATGTTATCAATATCTTACAAAGATATATCGTAGTCATAAGTAAATAAAAAATGGAAGAACAATGAAAGAGGAATAAAAATCAATATATAATTCATTGTTATTTTATTGAAACATATTGAAGATTTCAATATATGGCTTATACTCTTCGTTACTGTTTATATCACGACACATTTTAACATTGCAGTATTAGGTTCGCTTTTTGTAAAAGATTTTGCTTAACCGTCTTTTAACACATCTTTTTGTGGACGATAGCAAGTAAAATAATCAAGTCACTTATGTAGGTATCACTGGTCGCACACTAAAAGGAATTTGGTGGCTCATTAAATAAAAAAGAAGGATTTTTATTTACTGCAGATGTTTTTGAGATAGATGTCCCAAGTTTTAGTAATAACATTTTTACTGCTACGTATAACTCAAACTACTTATCTACTATTTAATTTTGACTTCACAAGTTTTCGTGAGGTGATTTAAAAAATATAAAATAAACAGCTTGTTTCAAACCAGTCTTAAAATTAGTATTTCCAAAATTCACTTGGAAATGTTACCACATTATTTTACAATAAGAAAAATCATGTAAAAATATAGAAGGCTTTACTGTTACTATAAAAAGAAAATCCAAAACCACCAGTAACATACCATCGATGTCAATAGCCTGAGCTCGAAATACTTGACCGAAAGCGCCTTCGCCGATGATATTGAAGACTCGGAGACGATGCCGAGGGAACTCCCACTCATCTGGAGGCTCTTCTTTCGTGATGGTCGATTCTTCAGAAAGCTAGTGAATTAAAAACACAAACTATTTAAATATGACACATTAAGTTTAAAATTTTTAGTAATAATAATTGTCATTTTCAATAAACAGTGTATTAATGTCGTGGATATATTTCCAATTTGACGTATTGTATTTTGTTTTCAAATAATATTTTTAATTACATAAATCTATCGTTAAATAGATTGAAGGGTATAGACGTATTATAAACGTTAAACAAAATATTTTACTTATTCTATGAAACTTGTCAAAAACTATATTTAAATGCAATCTTGAATTCTATTCTTATTTCATAAAATGAATTTTTGTGTGTCGTCCTGACCCATGACTTGGGCAAACTCTATGAATTTTCTGATCTTGCATTTTAAGCTAACTTCTACCGCACACAATCTTGAAATTATCACAATTGAATACCTATTGAAATGTAAGAATAAAATTTAATAGAATGGAAATTTAAAGGCATCTGAAAAATGAAGTGTGAAGCGATGCATGCAAAAATGATCACCATTCAAAAATGCTCGCAAGCCAGTTACGGATTATATAAGTGAATCCCCAATATTTATAAATCCAGCGGTTTCACACGTAAATAAGCTTTGTATTTGAACATAGATAATACAAGAAGATTTTTTTTCTGAAATCATGAATAAAAAAAGTTAATGCTAAAAGTCTTCATAACTTTTATATATTCAGATTATTTATTAATTTTGTGACAGATTAAGACTTACAAAGCAATAAAGAGTTTTAAGTTGAAATTGTAAATCAGCTACGGATCTTGCTATGCTTTGTGGAAATATTTCTTAATAAAAACAGCAATCTTATTTTAGAAAAATAATTAGCGGCTCCCTGGCGGCTGAACGAAAATGTTCCACCTATTTACTAATGTATAGTTCATAATTGATGGAATCTTTAAATGTTTAAAGTCTTTCTATCAATCAGCAGCTGTATTTTACGAGATAATTTAACCATTAGCTCAGTAAAATATTAATCTATATGTATGACATACCAATGCAGTTTAACCTAAAGTTAATAGTTAGTCCATTTTAGAAGATAGGTGTACATAAAATAATCAGAATAAATATTCTTATATTGAAATACGTTAAATCAAAGCTAAGCCGTTCAGTAATGGAACAAAAATTACTTTTTATATTATTATTAACCTTAATATAATAGAAACAATTTTAAATATATTTTCGTTCATAAATATCAATATAATAATGTTTGTCGTCATAACATTATTTTAGAATACGTAGGTATTATATTTAGTGATAAAATTGAAAATCCTGTTATACATGCATTGTTAATGGATGATATTCACTCATAAGATGAAACAGTATAATCCCCAAAGAAAACCGATTTTGTAAACACCATGTTTTACGTAAAGCCATGAATGTAAAATATTTTAAATTTTTATGAAAATGGATATGAACAATTATAAATGTCAGAGCCAGGCCAACAACTGACCTGCAAATGATTGTTGTCCCAGGATTCGTAACGATTGGAGTACGTCCGCGGTCGGTTCCACAAGTTTACTGAAGAATCTTGGAGGACTATACCGCTTGAGTCTTTGCTCTGTGGACGACAGAGGTCTAATTATATTGACGTTGAGATAAAAAAATAATAATCAAAAGCATAATGATTTGTAATTTTATGCCTCATTAACATTTAGTATGGTCTTACAAAATCATTAGAAGAAAAAGTTCTGAGAAGCTATTTGAATTCAATATAGTAAAATTGTAATATTTCTGGACTAACCATATCATCCTTTTTGCTTTTTGATTTTGCTGTGATGTTGTTCTTCTTACAGACAAAGATTATGACAGCAGCTACGATAATCACAAGTCCACCTATTGCCATTAGAGATATAACTGTTAATTTGTCAGCTGTAAACGGTGCGTCTACCAGCGATGGGTCATTAGTTGCATCAGAAATATTATTTTTATTTTCATCGTTGTCAACGGTGTTAACTTTGTCATGTAGATTAGGAACGTCATCTGGTCTTTTAGGTGGACTTTGTGTTGTTACTATAGTGGTTACAGGTACAGTTGCTATATCTTCGGCTAAGCTTTCGGTCACTTTGGTTGCGATTTCTGTTGTTCTTGTGTACTTTGGTGGTGGTGGCGGTGGTAGTGGTATATTGGGGTAGTTAGGTATGGCGAATGGTGGTGGTGGGTGTGGTATTGGCCGCTGGCCAAGCCCGTTTGTTATCGTTGCTAGCACTCCAGTTCGCAGAGGTAAACTCGTTCCCTTGACTATAACCCACAGGGAGTATGAACAGTTTTCCTGAAATGAATATACATATATTGTTAAATCCAACTGTTAATTATTGATCACGTAAACTCCCCCGGTATACAGTTTTACAAATAATATTTTAGTTAAGCTTATAACATTAGGCATAAATAAATTAGCACGAAAAATTAAGCTATACTTAAAAAATTATGTGTCATATTCATCCTAACGACTGCTGGAGTACATACATATTTAATTAACAAAAATATTTTTATAGAGTGGAATTCAATAATTAGGATCATTTTATATAACTGGAAGTTTACATTTCAAAATATATTGAAGAATGATTGATATCAATATTGACAGACAACTTCGTAGGTTTTCCTCTCACCTTATCTATCAGCGTATCATTGACAGTGACCACTCCTGTTTTTGGATCTACAGCAAAGGGAGCAGGTGGACCAGCCGTGTTGTCTAGATGGACCGTCACGTTCTGGTTCCTCCTCTCCGGACGCACTCTGGTGACGACGGAGCCGATAGGATCAGTTGACATCACGTACCAGTTCCGCTCAACATGGACGATTGAGGGAGCTTGGCTGAAGTCCGGGAATTGTGTTGATGCTGTAAGAAATATATTTTGGTTTAAAATAAATGAATAAACGTTACTGAAGGCAATAAAAACATTATTATTAACAAGACGAAACTTAATTGTGAAAGGTTTCTAAAAACGTGACACTTTAGTTTTAAAAAAACTTGTATATAAAATATTCACAACACTGTAAAAGTTAATTTATCTCAGAAAAGAAAAGTCTCATTACTTAGTATCAGTAATCTAAGAAAAGGTCTATTTTGATATGTTTATTGTAAATAATAAGTATATATGTATTATATAATGATTGCAAATAAGAATTATATCATAATTATATATCTTAGAACGTAAGTTTGTAAACAAAATCAAAAAAACTTAATAACTAATCCAAAAATACAGGCATGTAATCGTAAACTTGAACATTAAATAACATCATTATATAATTGCTATGTTAATTTATATATATTACACCTAAGTCTGTTTTTACACAGTCTTTTTGTACACGGTTTTGATATAACACGGTTTGAAAATTGAATATTATATAATTTCAAATCGTGCTAAATGGAATAAAATCGTGTAAAAAAATTAAAAATATTCAATTTTCAAACCGTGTTATATCAAAACCGTGTACAAAAAGACCGTGTAAAAACAGACTTAGGTGTATATATTGCCATAGATATACTTGAAATATTTTTGTTAATAAAAAAATTATAAGTATAGAGTATTAGTATAGGGTGTTATAGGTATAGTGAAGATGTAAGTAAAATAGATTAGATCTAAATCAGGTAAGTCAGTTTTAATAAATTGTGATAAATCCTATTTTATATCTCTCAATTTGGAAATATATTATATGTTAATAAGACCACTGAGTCAAAGTGATCGATATCCGATGAATAAGTGTTAGAAGTCTCTGTCTTTCAATATATTCTTTTAATGTTACATAAAATATTTTTTGATGCCAGAATAGGCCCTGATAACATAAGTTCCAACTCATGCTGAAACATGATTTTATTATTATAATATTGATAGAACATATGACTGACACAATATGGAGAGTCAGTCTCCATAAATTTAATATTTTAGCTGTCTCTAAATAAAACTTCATATACATAAAAAAGGTAAATATACTAAAAATTATACAAGTACATGCTTTAATTCAAAATAACCGCTAAATTCACCGCTATATTATTTACTAACAATATCTCGGTTCCAAATGATACAGTGTTTTTTCTCTCTACCTCAAGCAGCAAATTTGCATGTTAAAGCGATAAATCAATAGAAAGATTGAAAACTCCCGTTAAGGTTCAATCTGATTTCTAAGGCGACATTTCAATCAAATTTATTATGCTGAATAATGTGTTTAGAAACGAGAACTCGTTTAGCTAGACAAAACTAAACACGTGACTAATTTTTATTAAAAACGAAAAATTAATTGGAGAATTAATAAATAGTCTTGATTTCAGAAAAAGGTAAGGAAAGCTGAACTTTTTAAATTGTTTAGCGTTGTGTATTTTTAAGGGAGTATACGGCTTCATTTACAATGATGAAACGTTAATGGAAGTCTACACTAATGAATAAATATAGAGGAAAATCGACCTTGAATTGAATAGAAAATAAAATATATTTAAAACTTAACTTTTAAATTTTCATGACGGTTACAAAGCCGAAAAGCAGGCAGATAATTATTATCAATGAGACGAAATCTTAGAAGCAGAAATTGCTCGAACATAATAAGAATGTTTCAAACAGTTAGTTATATCGCCAGTGGGTTGGATTTTAAACGAGAAGTTAACTACTAAGAAATAAACTACTTTTTATCGAGGTCAAAGAGCCAATAACGACGTCTTTTGTTTTCGACAAAAGACGTTGTTATTGGTTCTATCAAATTATCGCCTATAAGGTTATAATTTAAGTTCACTATCTTATATTATAGATCTTAACGTTTGAAATTATATTTGTAGTCGAATCTTCACTTAGACACTTAGTAGTACCATAACAGAATGACCGGTCATTGACATTGACGATAGGCCAATGCGCATCAATTGCAATTCGTCATTTAGGTAGCGATGAGTCCGCACCGTTTATAATATTTAACTTGATTTGCAGTTAATGTAAATACTACCATTTTAGCTAAATAGGAGTGAAGTCTAAAGTTCTTTTAATGGAAGATAGTTAATAATACCTATAGTTTTTTCACCTTTAACTTATTGAATTACGAAACAACGATCGGAATCAAGCATTGTAACGTTACGTATTTCGTTCGTAATCCAAGGTTATTCTAGTGAAAGTGTGAGGTCACCTAACTTTCACCAGCCACCGACGAATCAACGCATTTCGTCGCAAGAATCTTGCTTTCTTGTTTTGTATTCGGACAGAGAAAGAGACAGAATATTTCGAGTTTGGTGCTTTGTTTTTGCTTACTTTGAAAGTGAATCATAACAAAATGGTATTATGTTAAATAAAATATTCACCTACTTCTTCCATAAGCATTTATTTCGTAACTAAAATAACTGACGAGTTTTCATATAAAATACGTATATATACCTATACCTCCCCCCCCCCCCCTTGTACACCTATTAAAAGTTAATCATAAAACGTTTTTATTTTTAATATGTTAGACAAAAATCCTTCCAAGTCCGCCTTAACCTCATTAAGGGTTTGGGCATACCTTCAAGTCCAAAACTATACAATAAAGTAAAAGGAACTCGGGTCATATAAATTTCATACATAATGATTATTGATATAAGTATTAGAATCATCAACAGGATAGTTACGGTTGGAAACTGCCTGAATGTTATATATATATATACCATGTATTCGATACAACATGGTAATACTTACTATACTATATTTTTATATACTGTGGATATTCGCTCGTTATTTCACCAGTCAATCTTGATATTGGATTTGTTATTGCTGTTTAATAATTACATGTTTTTACTTAAATATTTAATTGCCATTTATTTGCTCAAGTCTCATATTGAGATTAGAAATCGAATCATCAAAATAAAGAGACAATTTCATAATGTCTGAAAGTAATCTCAGATTACTTTGAAAACGATGGCATCCATATAGGTTATTCGAAAAGACATAAAGAGTAACCCTTTGAACTATATTTCATCAACAATTTTTCTACATCCCACTGTTGTGCACAGGTCTTCCTACATGGGAGAAACACATGGGGGGTTTGGGCCATAACATCATCACGATGGCCCAATGCGGGTGGGTGGGTGAAAGCGGTTGCCGTAAAAACTGGGGCCAACGGCTAATCCTGCCTTCCTAAGCACGGAGAAGCACAAGAAATTTTATTGACCCATCCAGTAACTAACCTTGGCGAATGTTGCTTAGTTTTTGCTATTGAAACTAAAGCATCTGAGCCACTACGCCAACCAGCTCCTCAACACAAGCTTTAATAATAAGTTCCGTTGTAATAGGAGAGCGTTTTTGGTGAAATTCTATGTAATTCTATAGCTTAATTAAATCTGGTAGGTAAGTATGTAAGCTATAGTATATACCCAAGTGTTTTCAAGATTGAGAAACTATAAAAACTCCAATATTGATAATTTACTAATATTCAGTGTAAATAAATTCAAATTTGACTGGTATGTTGCTTTTTCTTATATATATTTACTTGAGTCACTTCAATGTGTTACAAGCTCAATAGCTATAAAATATGTGATACCTACAGATAAACGGAATCAACCATAAATATTTTGGCACTCACTAAGCTCAGGAAAATAGAGATGAGACCATGTGAATCATGTTAATATCGAGTAGAATAACCGTAATAATTATTTTGTTCGTTACTAACTAGTTTAACAGCCCATGAAAATAATAAAGTGAGTATTATTAAAAATATTATAAAATATTTTGATCATTTGTTTGAATTTTGAATATAAAGATTGTTTTTAGAAAAGACTAGAAATAAAAGACAATCTATGGGTTTGTGAACCTCTAATATTTCTGTAAGTTTATTTCTTACAAAATAAGCTTTGACTAATAAAGTCTTCAATTAATATATTATGGAAATTTACTGTTTACAAGCATTGATTACGAAGTGACTATGTAATTCCCTTCATCATATAAGAGAGTGGCTGATCTTATTTCAATAACTTTTGTTATTGGGTCTAAATGAATAAGTGTTTATTTTTTGATCTGTCTTTAATTTTGTCTTAAAAATAAATTAAAGAAATTGCAGGTTCTTATGCAATTTTTTACTCTTTTTCCTCGATCTTCGAATAAAGTGGTAAGCGCTTTAGACTTTTCAAGGTTTTAATAAACTGTATCTTGTTATAAAACTCTTAAGTGCAGTTGGCTCCTTAGTTTCCTCAAGGAAGCATAATGGATGTAAGAGTTTTATAGGATCACCTTCATAACAATTAAAAGTAATTAATTTTTCAACTAGTGTATTTAAAGTTAAACAGTTAAAAGCTTTACATAAAATGCTTCCTATAAAGTCAATAACAATGTAATCATTATAGATATCTCTTTTTTTCATTACCGGAAATAATACTCAACGTGTAAATATATATTTAAAAAATATTATTTTATAGATATATGATTAGATACTCTTCCATTTATTTAAAAGTAAGTTCGAATTTTAGTATTATAATATTAATAAATGTAAATCGACTTTCATCTGTCACAAAATGTTTTTCCATTTCTTTAAAAAACACGCCTGAATCTCAAAAAAAATAATTTGATGTAAGTCTTCATCGTTATCACAAACAGCCTATATATGTGTGGTACTACTAAGTGGGGAAAGTTTATGACTAGTTTGGACAATAACACCACCACGTTGGCCCCGATACAGACGGTGGGGTGACAGCGGTTGCAGTAAGAAAAGAGGGCAATGGTTTTACCTACCTTTCAAAACACATACATCAGCCTTATTCCGCTGTAAATAGAACCATTTTTAAACTAACATGTTACATCCGTCAATATCTAGATGACAAGGAACAATATCGATAATTATGCCCAATTTCTCTGTCACAACACTTTAAAACCCCACCAAGGCGCTGTCATTCGCATATTGAAGGTAGCTACAAAGAGTATCACTTCAAGACTATCATAGATACGTACATTGAAACGCAATAAGATCTCCATGTGTCTGCTCACATAATAAAATATTTAAATATTTTTTTTATTTATCCACTTTCTGTGGATTATCTTAAGAGTACTTAGAACTTAAGAGTACTTATAATTACATATTTAAAATAAAGCAAATAAGATATTCAAAAGTCAAAAGAGTTGAAGGTCTTATATTGAAACTCAAATTGAGAAAAGCTTAATTCTGAAATAATTAATATTTCAGGTAATATTAAAAGATTAGATAATAAAACAGTTACTTTGTTACTTAATGCTTATATTACAGTGCAATTTATATATATATATATATATATATATATATATATATATATATATCTTACTTTTACTTAGATAAAATAAAAACAAAATTTAGAGAACTGTAAAATGGATATAGTTTTTTAAGTGATAATTTTCAGTCATCTTATACGGGAATCAATCTCTATCGTTATGTGTATTGCGTGAAAATATTATATTGTGTATCTCTACATATTATACTGTAAAGTATTATGTTTTAATACGACTTGCCCAATTAAGCAGGTGGCTGTTATAGTCATTATTCTTCATAGTCCTCATATACTATATACAAATATCAATCTATTAGCCATTGGTAGAATATAAGTACATAATGTAATATTTTAACAGCAGCTGGCCTATCATTGGGTAAGGAGTTCCGTTATTTTTCTCCGATAATCTTTTTCAAATCATTAAAAGTGATTTCTTGATAGTTTGATTTGGATAAAAATATTTAATGCGGACTTTACACTTCTGTCATAAACTTTTAGGTGAATGATATTTAAAGTCTTTTTAAAGAACAATAAAATATTTTGACGAAGTGAAATAGCTTACCGCCCCTAAATAGCTGTGATTACTAATTCATCGATAACGAAAGAACAAACGAATGAATAATTACTTTTTAACTCACCGTTCAATTAAAATTTATCATTATGATTAGGAAACGAGTCAAGTGATGTGGATTTAATTATAAAAATAATTAGTATTTAAAAAAAAATCAAAGAGCATTTGAGAAATTTACATTAAATATGCGAGTTAAGTTCTTTTTTGTATTTCGTAATGCAAAAAAAAAATATTATTTTGTTAGTACAACAGTATATGTTATAATGAGGATTGAGAAAGCGGCTCTTGTTATAACCTAAAAACAACTTAAAATAGTTCACCTGGTGAACACACGACTAACTTAGATCAGAGATAGACGATAAGTGAACCTACCCCATGAGTATTTAAGCACAAAATTAGTCTACTACTACCGCCATCTATCAAAAGTTATTCGAATTAGAGAAATAACAATTTTGAAGAGCACATCAATTAGATTTTTATACTAAATTACTAATTATACGATTAAATTTTTAAACAACCTCTAATTCAAAGCGACCAAAAACAATTAAATTTATTAAATATATTGCATCACCCATAATCAGCTACTAACGTCATCGATCAAAGTAAAAGGAAGGATTTCCCGTACTAAATAACCTACAAAGTATTATTATTTAAGATTTCCCCCGTTATTTTTATGTTGAAACCACCCCACTGTATTAAAGCTTAAAGATACAAAAAATATTCAAATCTGACAGAATTTAACAGCTATTCATTTTTGTATAAAAGAGAGAAGAAAAAGAAATATATAAACGTTAAAAAATTCAAATAATTTGTTTCTTAGTTCAACACTTTTATCAAATACTTCATCAGTCCTTACTTCATTAAAAGTCTTCATTTTAATCGATGATCAGGCAAACATTATTCTGAATGCAATGTAATAAAGAACTTTCACAGTAATAAATTAAAATTACGTCAATTATTTTTATTTCCGCTGATTGCATCAATGTTTTTGATAATTCAATAAAGAATTATTTACTAGACCTAAAATTCATACGTTATTGTTCAAGTTTCCTCAGCCTAAGAAATAAGTCATAAACATGAAAATTTGTACCTAAAGCCGTGTGAAACGTGTTTTAGCATTTATCAGTTTCCATCGGAATGAGGTGACTTGTTCTCTGCAAGGAAGCCACTTAACTAAGTCTAGACATTGCAACAAACACATATACAACCTTGTCATTTTTACACCATAACCTGATGTGGGAGAGAGACAACGATCGGCAGATGCATACATGTGAGACTATTTGACCTTGATATATGGAATGAGAGTCGCGACGTGTGTGTTGGTCGCTACCAGGCTAGTATAAATGCATTGGAGACGCACGCACTACACTGCTGATTGAAAAACCATCTTATAAAGATGAAAGTTAGGATGATTTTTTTTTGCAGCGCAAGAGAAACTAAGGAAATACCACGCGAGGCACACACGGTAATTTTATATAGGTTGTGTAAAGTTAGATTGTATAGTATCGGGTTGTGTGTGAAAGCTTCACCTGTGGGACGGGCTTGACTTATTTGGTACTTTATACGACTTCAAATCTAAATAATGTATAGTGATTCCTTTTTGTTCTTATCATCTTGTATTACGGGTTATATTGGAAGTAAAGCCAACTGTTGCGAAAGTTAAACTGACATAACATGATACTTCACGAATCCTTATGTATTAGATTTAGAAACCTTAAGCTTCATGTCTCTAGCTTTGGAAATTTGATAATTTCATTATTAAAATTAAGATATAAAGTGATAAATGACAATAATCTAAACCTACTATCATAAATAAAGTATGTCTGTCTTTTAAGTTGTCTACCTAAACTACAGAACCGTTTTAATTTTTTTTTACGTGGAGATTGATTATACTCTTAGAAAGGACCTTTTCAAGCAAAAACAAATATACACGTGGGCGGAGCCGTGCTCAACAGTTGGAACTTAAGGTTCTGTTTGGTCGAAAACGTTTGCCAGTGTCAACTCAATTTTATAAACAATCCTTATTGTTTGATTATTACATCCGTAAAAGATGAAGTAACTTGAATTTTATTATAACACCTATTTTATCTCTACGAATTGTATTGGATAGAAAACCGATAAATTCAATATATTGTACAGTTACCGATACCGAAAGCTCCGTAATCGATTGAACGCAACTCATCGTTATTCATAGCATCGATGGTCTCTAATAGACACATTCAATATATTTTATATTGAAAGTGTCTATTCTTATACAACCGTTACGTTTTGTGTCGGATCTGATCTGTTGTTTTTGGCAACGCACATACAGTCGGACTCAGAACTAGCTTACACTTACTTTAGTAGCATGTCACACCAACTATTAAATAGGTACCAGTAATAGTTGACACCACACAAGAAACTTATATCTTGCTGTAACGTGGTAACCAAACGTTAAACTAGTTTTGAGGCCGACCATAACTATTCAGCATGTAGCCCAATATACTGTAATAGATTAGAATTTATATTATACAGAAAATAATAATTGGATTCATAAACAATAGTAAGAATTAACCAGAATAAAAAAAGAGTTTGAAAGAAAAAATGTAAATTTATTTATTTTGTTAATGATTTTGAAAGTATAAGTTGTCTAATAAAAATGATGAAGGTGTGAGGTTACACTCACATTAAATATCTAGTATTAAAATAGAGGCTAAAAGCTAATTAAATAAAACGCTGAACTAAAAATGTAGTGATCTCTTGCGACCAATCCAACTCCCGCTATCGTTTTATAAGGAAGTTATTTAATAAAGTAAACGAATACAGATCATTCATATCAATAAATCATTCCGAGATAGACCGAGTACATTTATTTGAGATATAAAAACATTTAGATTTCTATTTCAGTTTTATTTATTTACTTTAAAGTGATTTGAAACGATTCTTGAAGGATTGTTGTAATCTTTTACCTATTTAAGCATATAAAGCATAGATGATGGAAAAAAGGAAGCTACCTCAAACCCCGTGCCAGCGATGATAGCCAAATTATGTGGGGATGTCGGATGAAACGCGTGAGGCATTTTATTGACATTAGAACAAAAAAAAATAGTGTTTTAAATTGATATGATCAGGATTTCATATAATTTATCTAAAGTAAAAAACATAAACTC
This sequence comes from Acentria ephemerella, assembly GCA_943193645.1. Lineage (NCBI taxonomy): Eukaryota > Metazoa > Arthropoda > Insecta > Lepidoptera > Crambidae > Acentria > Acentria ephemerella. The sequence continues at coordinate 2,960,473 of OW971882.1, forward strand.
AGATTTTTACTAATTTCATCTCACAGTAAGATATCTAACTACCTAAAACGTTGATCTTAAATTTAACATCACTACAATATATTCTTTATTGATATGAAGGGAACTTTACGCTTCATGTAATAGTTACACGTAATTCATCAGAATGACAATCGACATAACCATACGACACAGGTACGAAGCAGGCTATTGCTCCTGGTGCACTTAGCACTGTTAAAGTTACGTCATTGTGTATGTGTGCCGATGCATAAGTATTGACGCGCACACAAACCAGCCGGGATCGTGTTTGAAATTGAACTAGTATTACTATGCTAACAGGATAAAGTATTCATAAAAATATCTTAAAATAAAAAATAAACAATCAACATAACAATTTGAATGGTATAACTCTTACTACTCCCAAGAAAATGGGAAATTGAATCCATTTTTGCACCACCTGGCACCTTCGTTTAAAAGTAAAGTAAATTGGCCCCGGTTCGAGCGATGCGCGTTCAAGCAGACAATGACCATAATTCTTATCTACTATTCCAGGCTGCAACTGTCTACTTTTGAGTGGAATGTTGAATATTATACGAGAACTTATTATTTGGTTACATATGTGTGTGCTAAAACTAAAAGATCTAATTAGAAGTACAGGAGGGAAGATATCGGCTATATTACTTATATGTATAATGTTTTAATCAGGTCATGTCTAAGTTGGCAGTATTATTTATACAATTATATTCTAATAACGTTGGTGCTTTCTAAGGCTGTTGTATTTAGTATTGATTGTATAGTGTTAATAATTTACTTTTTCAAAAAAAATCTGCTTTTTAGCTAGCTTTTAAGGCTTATCGTAAACTATTTTTTTTAGGTACTCGTTGTCTATAGTTACATGTAAAATAAATAAATTACCTCATTAATGTAAGGACTGTTTGTACCAAAATAAAGAGAAAAAAATATTTCCCACTAAATACCCAAACTAAAATAATCTACGTAAAATTGAAAAAAGAATCTTAGTTACAATTCATGTTACATTACAATTCATGTTAGTCCACCCAACTTTTGACTGAACGTTCAATTTGAGGTCTTCTTGTTTTTTTATAACAATTTTCTTATACCTGTTCTTGTTCTAATTATGTTGTTGTATGAAATTTAAATTGAAGCTAATCCTCGCTTGTACTCTGAAATAGCTTGTCCTAGTTACCCCTATCTGGATTCAGTGGGAATTGGCAGTTTATTTTGTTTGAATCCCAGGAAAGTTCAGAATTACGTTAATCAGCTAACCATCGCAGTTCTGACCGCAGCAAGTATCTCATTATTGACTTAAATTCATTATTACACCTTGTTCTTTAATGATAATGTGCGGTTAATCAAAGTAAAATATATTAAATAGTTATATTGCCTATTTTCCCTCGAAACCACAGCATGGCTAGCGTGTATGTGGTAAACCGCGGCCTAACATGTTTTCAATAGCGAAAGTTTTCAAGTACAAGACTAGACAAGCACACATTTTCAACACATGTTAGTAACTTAGTACATACATTTAATGATGAACTAAGGACTATCGACTATGACAAGTGAATTTCGATTATTTTATCAAGTCATAAGGCTTACTTTAGCATGCAAATCACCATAATAATCAAGAAGAAAATAAGTGTTAAGATGAACTCAATATTTTCATGGCACCAATAATTACTAAATGACAACTACAACACACTTTAAATTATTGCAATGAATAAATTGACAGAAGTTACAAGATTATTCAATTGCTTGCTTATTCACTGCTTAGTGTCTTTGAAATGGATTGAACTATCAATGACAAACTTGTCAATGCAATTAAAAACTATTTAATTTTTCTTTAAATCGCACAGTCACCCATAGTATAATGTGATCTCTATTTAACTCGCCTTTTTTAGCGGATTGGGACGTGATTTTTCAAATCCAATTCCCGATTGGACGATTGAGAATAAAGGGGTCAATTTCGATGTCTTAAATTACAGGCAGGTCGATTATAAACGGGTTGGTTGAGAAAATTGCACATATTGGTTCCATTATCAACGAATAACACCGGCAGATATTGGTCGTGCTTTACCCATGTTGATTGATGTCATCTTTTAGCCTCGTTCCACAGCAGGCTAACCTTTGCATCAATCCATCATTCACGCCACATTTAAGAAGAAGAATTACTACGTATTATGAGACTTCTTTCGATGAACGTATAATATATTTATCATTATGTAGCAACAGTTTACGCCACGTTACGATATCCGAGATAACTAAAGTTGGTACTATGTTACACTTCTACAGAATCGTAATATAAATGACTTAATTAAGTTTTTTATGGTGTTGTTTCAGGTTTTAATTTGCTCCCCTTGAAGAACAATCTCCCTAACGAAAAGTCGGGTTTAATGGTGATAAAAATAATTAATTGTGTACAGGTAAGCTTATTTTATAAGTAGGCAATTTTATAAGGGTTTATCTAAACACTGGGTCAAAATTGACCCATAATTAATTTAGTACGATAAAGGGTAGAATTAAAACCCTAATAAAATAAATTTAAAAGTTTACACAACCTAAAGATATTGTATTATAATATAACTATTATTAATTTATTAACTACAAAAATACCTAAAAAGCCAGCTCATATCTTAGTACAGTAAGCTGAGGTGGTTAAGATAAAACCAAGTAGTTAAAATTAAAGTAATTTATCGTAATTATTCAAGAATTCCTACAAAAGACCAGGGATCCCTGGGGGTTTAATTATAACAAAGTTAAACGGGTGCCAACAACTATAAGCCCAGGTCTGGAAACAACGACGATCAGATGGTGAAAAGACAGATAAGCTTTTGTCAATTTAGGATTCCCAAAAGCATATTATTGTTAAGTTTGAATTATGCAACGTCTGCATATTTCGTTAAGTCATGAGTATTTTTAAAGTTAAGGGAAATATATACATTAATGTGTTAAAAAACCGTCTTTGCCTACCGTTGAGGAAATGAACTCAACCAGACAGTCAGCCAATCCCCTGAGAAAATGGAGGTGCGGCTCGGAAAAAGGGTCTCGCGTCCATGCTTCAGACTCTCTTTCATGCTCTGAATCCTGGAGGTCAGATGAATTACTCGATATGCCACTCAGTAGCGAAATGTACTAAATAAGTAAGTGGTTTCCAGGAACATTAGAAAAAATCGACTCCAATTTTTTTTTAATTGGATAACTTCTTAAATTGTTTTAGTTTTGCCTTTTTAATTTTGAAGTCGGTTTTTTATAACTTACAGCTTTATGAGTTATAGATTTTTTCGGGCAATGGAAGGAGTGAAAGAGAAACACTTCAGTGTTTTTAATTACCTATAAACATAGAAATAAGGACTGTGTAAAACCTAACTTAACCTCTTTAGAGTGTAGAACGAGTCCCTTCTATTTAATCAATTTATATACATCTGAAGATCAATTACACAAGAAACACTTAATCATTTGTGTGTACCTTCATCCATTGTAATAAAAGTGATTTCACAAGTTACACTTCTCGTGCATCAAATGGAGAAACTGGGTTTATGAGTCGACAGCAAGTTTGATTTTGATTTCACGCACAAATGGAGGAATACTCAAAAGATAATCAAATATTAATTCCCAATTAAAAGCAGTAAGGTAATATTATCAATTAAAAGTTAGGTAAGTTTGACTTTAAAATGATTGACTCAAGACCATTCTCAAGATCCAATTTCTTCTCTTTCTCTCGATGCAGATAAAAAAAATATAATATTAATTTATAGTACACAGTAAAACTAAATACAAAGTAGCCAAAACTATGTCATAAAAGAACAAAAAGAAAATATCTATTTAATAAATTTAATTATTTTAGGAGCATCTTTTCACATATATGAGTTTTGTTACAAATTGAATGTAAAAAGATGATATTACAATTTTTTGATCTAATCTGTCCATTAGATTAAAAAAGTGTAATAGCATCTTTATACAATTAAACCTTGAAACAATCTCTACATTTAAGTTCAATTCATAATAAAAGAGATACATAATCCTTTTACACTGTAAATAGCATTCTTACGCATTAGTACTTAAAATTATGATTTTGTCTAACCATTAAATAAGTGCCTTATTTAGTATTCTAATATAGTACAATGCCATCTCACAACTTCTTATTTCTTATTCCTCTTAAGTCATAGTGCCTTAGTCAACTAGGATCGGCAATGCAACTAGCTACGTGGAAACACGTACCGTCTAGACTAGCCCCGACCCGCAATACACACACACACATTGCCATAACCTGGTCCTGTTTTCTATCTTGCTCCAACAATCCACTCCAGCAAGACTAGAAAGAAACAGGTATAGGGAACATAGAACAGTTGTTCGTGCGGCTGTGTGCTCGGTGTAGGAACATGCGTTCCATATACGGGGACGCTAGTCTAGACCTGCTCAAAAGTTCTTTTATCCTAGTACTTTCTAAGAACTTCTAATACTTCGAGATGTCTAATAACCCACTTGAGGCTTAGAATCTTAACGGGATCATCGCTGATTTGTCATTATTATATTGTTTTACGAGAAAGATAGTGGAACAAATTAAAACAGCAATAATTTCTAATGCGCAATTACGCAAGGTACTACTAAAAGCTCGCTAAAATAGCAACAAATTAATAAGTTTACTTAATCAGTTACTCTACTAGATTTGGTATTAAGGGAAAAATCACCTTATGCGCTGAAAAGATGGTTGATTATTGAACGATTGGAGACAAAACAAGTGTCAGGTAAATTAAACGAACTGCGGGCTGTCAAATAAAGAGGACGTGAAAGCGAGCATTTATGTCACTGTTCGTATTTAATTACAAAAGGAATCATTTAATGTACTAATTAGTTATTTGATTCCTAAAAACATTTCTTTTGAACGTACCAACAATCTTTTATTGAAATAATTCTAATAAGATAAAAAAATGAATTGTATATTTAATAAGCGATGGTTTAGCTAATATTATAATTTTGAAAATGAAACGTCATAACTGCAGAGTTTTCTACAATACAGGTTACATCTTATTTATAACGTTTTTATAGATCTAAAGATTGATTATAGTATGAATGCATAATACCTTTGTTTATTTCTCCAATCTATTATTACACATTTATTGGTAAGTAAGCGCAAAAGATCTGTTACTTAATTATTATGTATTCTAACTTTTAAAAAATATTTCAGTTAGTAGGTGGGTATTCAATCTACAAGGCCCTTTATATTTTTTCTATATTAAGGAGGCGTTAATATAGAAAATATTAAAAAGTCTTTTTTTAGATAAAAAATATTATTTTTCAATTATAAGGATACTTGTATACCAACAGACATAACTCACTTAAGCTTAAGGCAACAGGGCCAAAATTAGAAGGCACATTATTTGAAGGATGTTTAGTTTGTCAGCCGGCGTAGTAGAAAAATAGGATTTTCCAATTGTTTTGTGGATTACTTAATATTCCTGCTAACTGTACAAATATTTAAATGACACAATATATTTCATTATTTCTAGTCCTAGTCGCCTGTCGCGTGGTTCCAGTTTCAATGCGGTCCCAAATCACCTGACATTCGAAAAATTATAGCTGACATATAAGCACACGTTCCGGGTGATTTCGATTTGCATAGTACATCTTTGCTTATGTTCTTTACTTCTGTTTTAGAATAAAATATACTATGCAGTCCAGGGATTACGATATTTATTTATAGGTCTTCTCCTAGTACGCAATAGAATTATAGATTGGAATTTTATTGAAATGACCTATTTATATAAATTTAATAGATATGGAATTAAATAGTTAAGAATAGACAATATCTCATTTGCATCTTTTTCCAGAAGTAAAATTAGTTACTAAATTTTAAGTTTTATTTTACATGTTTAGCCAGAAGCAAAATACATGTCCAAGGATGACATCCAAACACAATTATTTTTCAACCATTTAAAAAGTAGTGTTTGAAACATTGAACGAATTAAAAGTTTCGCATTTTGACCGTTTCGATAGAATTTCGATGAAGCATCATTTAGATTTTTAAAGGGCGGGAGTAAATACCTAGACTACCAGTTTTGTTACGAATAAAAAACGACACGAATACGATTATTGCTAATTTTACTTGATTAGCAAAACATACGTATTATAATAAAGTAAAAAATTGCAGAGCTTATTTTAACGCATTTGTAACTTTTAGTATACGTTCATTATTTTTATTCACTGAACTTAATGAAAATATCGGCATCAGTTTATACTTAAAGGCAGTCAAAAGCGATAAATAAGTCTGTCTTGCGAATCGTCCTCTCAATATCGAAGTAAAAATAATTCGATATCAAATTATTTGAAATTATAGTTTTGCTAAATTAAAATTTGTAAAAAAATAAATTGTCAAGTCTACACTATATCGATTCTTGAACTTTTTTTGCAGATAAATTGGACAAAATTTAACAAGATTATTTAATGTTAATTTTCTTGTATTGACTAAAGTTTTCATTTCTCTCCACTGTTGAGAAATATAAACCTTTTAAATTTACCCAAGCTTATTCAAGACTTTAAAAATGTAATCTTAAGTTCTCAATAAACCTATTTTACTTATAATGACGCCAATTATAGTTGACCTTTTTCATTTGACATACGAGTGGGAGAAACAAAACCTGTTGTACCTGTTTTAACAGGTACTTAGATGAGAATTTAAATTTTATTTAGTATGAAATAAAAATATGGATTTTCGGGTCCCTATTAATTTGATCAAAATGTAACTAAGTATAATGTCAGACAATTTTTAATGCGTATAATGTTATAATTTCAGGTTGTTCAATCAGTTACTCAATTTAGAATGAGATGAAGTGAAACACTTTGTTTTACGGCTTAATTAGATTTTCGCATCCCCTTAAATTGATTTAATTATGTCACTCGTATTTTGTACTTGTCTGTATTTTTAGCTACATCATGTGTATACTGTTGTGTATATTTAACATTTTGAACACAATAAGAGAAATACACAAAAAACATTTAATTAATTTTGTACAAAGGGCGACCTACTTACAATACCGTTTTATGCTATATGGATTATAAATAGGTCTCATATATCAGACAATTGTCTGCCCCTACCGGGATTCGAACCAGAGACCTATGGCTAAGTAGACAGAGGTATTAACCACTCGACCAGATGGTTGTCATATATTGATTAATTTTAAAGTGGGTTATCAAGTATAAATAGTTAATTTATAATGATAGATTAGGGAGCTTTAACTCTCCAAGTTGCATAATTATAACGTTATTAAAAAGGAACGGCAAGTGATAAAAAGTTATATACCTACACGTGTCTCTTATGAAAATACAATAATTACCATATTTGACCTACTTTTAAGTCAAACTAATAGTCTTAAAATGTATTACTAAACGGATATGAGAAGTAAATTATACACAGTTACATCTGACGGTTTCATAAATAAACTCTTATGCACTTCAAATAAAGTTGAAAATCAATACGTACCCAACGTAATACATCCTGTGACGACAATCCAGATATTTATCACGAACATTGTTACGTCACTGCACAGCCTCCGTGTTTGTCACGATCCAACATCGGCGCTGCTTCATTTGTGTTGCGTTCTCACTGCAATCCACTGGCATCACTTCACTTCACTTCATTAAAAATATATTGATCCTTTCACTTTTACACTGGATGTTTTCACTGTCACACTTCGATTCTGGTTTTACACCGTTTGTTGCGTCTGGAACAAATGAGATGTTTTTTCATTAATTATCTAAATTTGATTTAAGTTTGATCATAGTATTACGATTTATTTGTCAAAACAAAATTATATATTTCTCTTTTGAACTAAAGAGAAACACGCCATTAACAAATTGTGGGCTTCTCCAATAACATATGTTAAGGCTATAGTGTATTATCAGCTTTCACTACTATCAGTAACAATACGGACCGAGTAAGGTCGTTGAATCTCTAATAGCTGCATACTATTTGTTTGATCAATTTACTTGGCGTGGGCTGTGAAAGTATATGCCTTAAATTGAGTCGTAGAGTTATAGCTACTGTAGCTTTACTAGGCATAATGATTGGTATTTAATGGTGATTTATTTGAAAACCTTATTATTTTATCTATTTTTTACTGTACAACTTCACTTTAAAAATTACATAAATAATTTACAACAAAGGCGATTTTAATTCAGAAAATAATGAGTTTTCTTTCACAGATCCTAATAAAACATTATATTTAACTCAATAAATGAATGTAAGATATAATAACAATAAAGATATATTAGATATATTTATGCACAATATGTACTAAATAATAATTTGTTTAGTTAAGTATTGTTTGAAATGAATAGTTGTATCATGTAAAGAAGCTGAAAAATAATAATTAATTTTTATTTCATGCCTAGCTTCTCAATACCTTATGCTGGACATAACGGCTTCAAATTGGTTTAATAAAAAATCCTCGACCCAAGTTTCTGCAACGCATATTAATTTTGCCCCTCAATCATTAAGTATAATAAATAATCAACATTAATAATTACTTTTTTGCAAAAGGGAAGTAATTTTTGAAATTATTTTGTACAGCAATTTTAATTACGATGTAACAGTAATCTATTTACATCAAAGTAGTCCATTGTATTGCAATGTTAAGTAAAAATAATGAGTAAAAACGATATAATACTCGTTACAAGGCTGTTGCCTAATCAAAATTATCAAAAGAAAAACCTATTGATACATGTACGCCTTATATTGTTTAAAGTTCAAATTAAATAATTTGGGAAATACCTTGTCGAGATGGTAAATGTAATTAAAGTAGGAATTTCTAGGAAATATTTAGAACATTCAACGCTCTGATACAAAAATCAAGTAGATTAATTGGAAGAATTAGAGCAGTTCTTCCATTCGGATAAAATGCTAATCGATTTGTTTATCGATGTTCACCGGTATAACCAATTACTGAAAAGGAAATGATAAAAACTATTAAGTTGTTTGTCTATTGCATTCTGTGGGTATTAACCTTAAGAAATGCACTTGAGATATCACTCTTTCTAATATTATTGATCGTATAATTATGTTGAGTTTGAGTGGTATCTTAATAATTAAATTGATTGATCTTGCTTTTGAAAATTAAAGTTACTTGAGAATATTAAAGTTAGAATTATAATTACAGTTAATTCTTCGAATAGGTATTTAAAATTCATTAGTTATTAAGTCCAAACGTACTGCTATAAGAGTAAAATACTTTGGTAATTTGAAAAGGTTGAACAAATATCAAATTTCATTTAGGTACTGATAATTTACTGACAAAACAAAACCAATGAAGTGGTTGTATTAATAATTGAAACTCATTTGAGAATTGTAAGTGGCAAGGTTTGAATCTTCTGACATATAGACATCTCGTTTCAAAGTGTTTATTATCAAAATCCACGAACCGGCTTGACCATTTTTTATAAAAAAAATTGTATTTAGTATATTCAAGAAAAGGTATTCCTTAAGCTCCTAGGTGATAAGTGTAGCACTCACAAGATTTTTTAAAATAAATAATTTACTTCTCGTAACAACGTTTCGGGTTGGCGGGTCAGCTAATTATTTATATACTGATGGTTTGGATTTTCTTTGAATAAATTACAAGGTGTTGATATCCGGTATACTTTACATCTACAAAATGGCAATGCCCGTAAGCTAAGCTATCCATAGATAGATTATTAAAACCCAGCAAATAAATAATAGTTCGATGTTAGTTACAGTCAAACGTATTGTATAAAGATATCGTGACTACAATCTATTACTGAATGATCCGGATGATACGGTCTTTTCAAGTATCAATTAGATAACTAACGATATTTAAGGCAACAATGGTGGAGATATCCACAATACAAAAAGCCGCCCCGCCAATAGTTGGAAACTAAAGGTGGTCCACTTGATCATAGCGTGGATCGGCCATAGCGTCCGAAGCTTTCACCGGACTACAGAGTGAACGCTGAATGAATACATAATCACATACACCTGCAAGAGCCAAACACATGAGCCTTATGACAAATAAATAAGAAGCAAACTCGTTTGATAAACCGATGTGCATAAGCAATAACGCAAAATATTCAGACTTCATAACCAACATTTTTGTACTTATGATGAGGCGTCATTGTGTGACATAACATTGCGTAATTATATAAATAACATTATATTGATAAGAACAAACTACATTTAAATATTTTAAAATATATGATGACAATAACAACGTAAATTTAATTAACAATGTGATACGAAATAACTTTCAAGTATTAACCATCCAACGACATTAAGTACATATCACACATTTCAAATCATGACATTAAGTTAAAATTAATATGCAGAAATACTAAACGCAGCTATTGTTCCACTAATGACAATCTCCGAGCATTGCCTTATAATTACATCTGTTGTAAAGTCACGCGCTCTTATAGTTAAATTGCTTTTGTACATTGACGTCTTTGTGTATTAGAAGCAAAAAATGAAAAAAAGTAATACTTCTTTATATTCAACTTTAATAACAGGTACGATGAAATGTTAACAAGTCGGCATTCAATTCGAATAAGTTATAAAATCGAATACAAAGTATGATTATTACATATATAATCTATATATGTAATAATATATTATTATATTTATAGACTGATAAAATATGTTTTTTTGGAAAATGGCAGGATATCTTTGGAGAATAAGAAAGTAATGACGCAATGAATCGCAGTGGAGAAAGTATAGAAGAGCCACTAAGTGCTTCGTCACTTGATTCATATCCAATGTTCATTCATTAAAGACGTATAGAAAGTTAATTTATTGACAGTACTGCTACTGATATTACAGCTGATTGGGCGAAAAAGAATATTAAAAATTATTCGAGTCACACCGTTTCCGTGATCAATTTTTTTGTTAATATTAAATACTTGTTTACCTTCGTACTTCCCGAAAAACTTATAACCTAAACAAAAATTTTTGATTATTCAACATAAATCCATAAAACTCACTTTCATGCACACATACAATTTTCACCACTAGTTGATTACATCCAAGTATTCAGAAAGTTCGTCAAAACAATATGGCGTCAAAAGCGACGCCCGCGCACTCCGCGCCGGATCTCGCGGCTAACTGGTCTCACGCACAGACCATGACAATGACATGGTACCCCACTACAAACCTGTTGATTTTCAAAATGAACCTTAAGCTCATATACCTTGAGCTCTGAATGAATATACATCAAAAGGTGCTGCTTAAATTCAAATTCTTGAATTCACGAGTAGATGTCGTATTGGGGAAAACACAAGATTTGATTGCAATCGGAACGCTTGTTTAAGCTGTGTAATTGTTTCGCTGTTTTGTAAATTAAATATCATGGCTAAGATAACCAAACAAGTTATGAAGATACGTTCTTTAATGTAATGTTATTAGGAAAAATGAGGAGTCTATACTTTTAACTGATAGATTTATGATGAATATAATGTACTTGCTTAACAATCGTTAAACTGAAACTTGCTTATTAATTATTTTTGCCTTGACAAGGCTTCTCTCGAATAAGATAAAAATTATCAATGTTTGTAAACTTCTCACACCTGGGAAAGTTTTTTTAATATAATATAATATAAGAACATAAGGTTAATTCATAAGTACTTTAAAGTTGAATGGATTTACTGTAAAATCAATCGAAAAATATAAGTAAATAAATAACTTTGAAAAGATAATGATCTAAATAATTAAAACATGGATAGAAACTCAATGCTGCTAATAAAAGAAAAATTTTAAGTATAAAGATTTGCTTACAAGCAAATAACGCTAACGTCAGAGACAATAATCTCCCGAAAAAACGGATTTTCGTTTCTGTTGTAAAATTGGAAAAAGTTAGCTTTTGGAACCTAGATACATAGAGTTAGATAGAGCAAGCGATAAAGCAAGCATGTGAAAGCGAGAAAGCAAGCATTATTGTTAGATAAAATAATACAAATAATTATAACTATTTGGATATTATTCAATAGAATATCAATAATTAGTAGATTTTTTTACATTATAGTAAAATTTAAGTTAAAAACTAATCAGAAATCTTCTATTTTTCCCTTTATTTGGCTGGAATTTCCTCAATATAGGTGCATAAATTTTATTACAACATTAATTATTTATTAATAAACGAATTTATAATTTATCATTTCATTATATTCATTTTATTTAGTTAACTATTGAATTCATAGCACGACTTTATTATGATCATTATCAGTAATCGGTGTGTTTGCTCCCATCCACCAGAGATTTTTCAATAGCAAAACTTGGGGTTCGTCTTCCTTCTAAAGCACGTTATTATTTTACAAGTTTGACCCTCTGAACTACACTGGATTAATGTTAAAGCAGTTTCAGCAACCGCTGTGCAGTTTGTAATGAGACCCAAATGTTAGAGTATTTACTTTTATTCTCTGACTTTGAACTTTTACAGCGACTTATATATGTTTCTTCGATCACCCAAATTTAAACTTGTTGATTGGCATCAGCCTGGTGAGTTACACGTTTCGTATAATTAAAAAGTAATTGTGTTTCATAGTTTGGTGCTTGAGTTGAATGTAAAATTTGATTTTAAATACTGCACTACCCACCGTAACTTCAGCATGAAACTATTTAAGAAGTATTTTCCGGCTTATAACATGAGCTTCTATAGGATTTATACTTTTAAATTAAGTTTAATAAAAGTCTTTGCATGAATAATAATAAAGCCAATTTTTGATGAACCTTAAAGCTCTGAATTAACACAATACATGTGTGCTGTTATTATTTTTTCTCGAATAATATCTCCACTTGTATTTGGGCCAGTTATTTATCCTCTTAACCTTTCCCTAGACAAATTTCGCAAGTTTATCTTTACCTTTGTTAATGTGAGTAATAAAAAAACCTTTACTATTCAGATCACATTTCAACTAAGACGTTTGGAAATTAGACGCTTAATTCTTTATATTAATTGGAGACAACTTTAATAACATTATTTTTACGTGCAATATATATGACATTCCAAACCAAGTAGGTAGAAATGTCACACCCACATTGAATAAAAATAATTTTAACTTCTGAGAGAATTCAACTTGTGTGCTTTGACGTGTGACGTGGACTCTGGACGATGACCTTTTCCTTCGAATCTTAGGTACTTTAATAGGAACACTAAACTTCTGAAGCGTAACTCCCATCTCAATAAGCATGACTGTTATGTATAGTTCTACGTGATATTTCCTATTCTATAGTAAATTTATAAAAATGAGGTATAAAGTATGTTTATCCCTTAAATGTTAATCTAGGATAAAATAGTTTAACCTTTAAAAGTTAGCTGCACTTATCCAAAATTAATAAACAGTATTTTTTTATTAATGTTATTGAAGATACCTAACAAACTATACAACATATATATTATTGGTTATATTTACAAACAAGCTACCGCCCGCGGCTGCGCTTGCATGGAGTTCGCTCACTCACAAGTTATTATAACCTAAAAAGATTTATTCAATTAGCTCCAGAGATTATACATACAACTTCACAAATTTCACTTATTTATAATATTAGCATAGATATCTTGTTCATTACAAAAGAAGTTATATTTCAACGTAACTCAGATTTATGCAAGTAACAGCGGAAATGTTATTCTCAGTAAAAAAAAACAGTTATCAAACATGACTTCAAATAAAATACGTGAAAACAAACTTCTCATCAGTATTGGTAAAAAGTAAACAACCGAGTATGTCCAAATAATTGAGAACTATTGAATTGTTCTGATAGAGACTGACAGATGATACTTAAATCGTCAAGCGGTTGGTCAATGACTTTGAGTAACGGTAGCGTCATACCATCCAACCACATCTCACTAGTACCGTGTAGGTAGTCAATATACTAGGTGATTTATTAAAACCCTATTTGGTGACGGCCACATTGCTCTAGTACAAAGATAGCGTGGATATAGCACGACGCCATTGTAAAAGTATACAAGGAAACTATAATAAAATAATGGATAAACAAGAACAAATATTAATATTGATATTTCTAGGAGTACGTAGCAATATTAAAATTCTTACTCCTTAGTTTTTCACCACATGGTGCAATGCCGGACTTGTTGACATTATGCACAAATCCAATACATATTTATTAAATATTATATAATTATTAATAATATTTAATATTATTGCGTAACAGAGCCTTCACTTTATAGTATAGGTTGTTACATGAAGAGTGCTCTAAAGAGTTTTTTCACCTAATCTACCCTCTTCTTTTCTACTCAGGAGCATGTATGTCAGTCTAAGGAGTCACTTATCACTGCTACGACCATTGCTTTACGCACCAAGAGATTTTGTGACTTCATTCTTTGGCGCATAGTCAGAGGGTGGAAATCCTTACCAGTTCACTTATTTCCTTCTTTATACATTCCCTTCAAGAGGCGTGGAAAGGGACATTTTAAACCGGCTAGTTGGAGGTGGCTCGGACAATGTATCGCATACTCTACCATTAGCTGTGATTGCATATGGCATATTATTACTGCTTACCATGAAGTGGAGTCATTTGCTACCTATTTAAAAAAAACAGAACCTAGCTGTCAGAATATACGAAGAGACAGAAATTTAAATAATTACTAATAATATTTTAATAATATTTCTCATGCTTAATAAATATTAACATAAATAAGTTAACAAATAAGGCTCAAAGACACAAAAGAGTCTAATTATTATATAAAGAATGAACTAAATTTTAATAAATGATATTGCTTAATTATTTTATTTCGTACCTCATTATTAAATATAAAAAATAATACTTCTAATTTTTGATAGTAAAATCCAATGATTTGTTTTTTTTTATATTTATTACTTACCTATTTTTACAATACTCAATGAGTTATAACTAGTAGGTTCTCCTTAAATAAAACTTTTTATTGCTTTTTAAAATAATAAAAATCATGGTCACACTAAGGTGTTTCGTAAAACGATGCTATTTCAAAAAGTAAACGTTTCGAGTGTCTTCAATGTATTTGAAAGATTTATCTCTTGAAGGTCACGATTTCGTGACTTGTGTGAAAAGAGAAAACGTAACCTTATTGGTTTTTCACTAGGTTGCTATCCATTTGAGAATAAGTGGCCCATTTTTTACCTACGTATTGGTTTTGTTGTTACTTTATTGACTTTGGTGTATAAATTTTGACAATAATTTTGTCTTTAAAGGTAAATGGGTACCTACATTATAAATTAATGAATAATAAATCATTTATTAATGTAAATGTACCATATTTTATTTACTTCATGCGAAAAAGATAAACATAGAGTTGCTAAGATAACAAAGTGACAGTAATGTCCTTATATTTATTAATATAGATGATAAGGAAAGAGGCTCATATTTAACAGAAATATTAAAATTTATTTTGTTACATTAATATACACAGACTACAATATAATATAAAATACATTTGTATTGCTAATGCAATTTGATTCTATTGATGGAAATAATTTAAATAATAAGGGAATCCGTTTGAGACCAAGACATCAAGGTTGAAAACATGAATATTTATTCTGAGGCTATTGTTATTTATGTAATGTATATTTACAATATTCTTATATAAAAAGTATATTTCTGTTTTCTTTTAATTTTGCTTACTTTGAGCTAGTAAAATGAACCGATTTTGATGAGATTGAACCGTTTTTGATTAACTGGTCATGAAAAGTGGAACACGTATGACAAGAACTTGCGAAAGAGGACGTGGTCAAAGGTCGGTGAGGCTTCACAGACTGTGGCAAAACCTGGGTTAACTCAATAATGTGATACTGTGTCTATTTTGGAAGGGAACTGTTCATTGTGAGCTTTTATTGGCAGAACCATCGAATCGGATCTCTACTGCCAACGACGGATGAAAGCAATAAGTTGAGAGAAAGCGGCCGGAATTGATTAATAGTAAGGGTGTGGTCTTTCATCACGACAACGCTAGACCAAATACATCTTTAGCCACTCAGTAAAAATAAGAAGACTTTGGCTTTAGAATTCTATAGACAGTGTCAGGCTAACATAAAGACAGGACTGCCAAAACTACTTGTTGCGTTTTTTGATCAGAAATACCAAAATTTCTACAGCAACGGGATCGTTCCTGTATCTACAAGATAAAAAATAATAATAAAAATATATAAAATGGCCGTTAAGTTACCTAGGATACTTCTACCAGATACACTAAAGTAAAGAAAGGTATAGGCAAAGATACCTTTACCTACCAATGGTAATTGAGTAACTCTTAAAAGGTTCAATTTGATCGAACGGTGCTGTATCGACTTACACTCATATTTACGCTAGCGCCTTTCGTTGAAAATGGAATTTGTACAAGCATCACTTAAAGTAAGTTAACACATTTGACTTCAGTGACACTTAATACAAAAGCATTAAGTGGTTCAATCGATCATTAACATGAATTTCATAAACATAATCAAAAATTGTGATGACTGATACGATTGGAAATAATAAAATTTTTAATTTTGATTGATTTGAAATTCCAATTATTATAAATTAATTGAAACAAAATTAAAATCATTACAATTAATTAACATTTGTTTTGAGATTATTTATCTATCAATCGTTCTTCTTAAGTAACTCTTCATAAAAACTCTTCATATTTCAAAAGTTTTAACAGTAAATACGGTATCATTGACAGAAGTCTTTTAAATAAGTCTGATTACAAGATTTAAATAATAATTACACATAATAAAAACAATATCACTTTGGAATGTATTGTGGATTGATGAAAGATCAACTTTTTCGTGAATTTTTCTTTTGTTTATATATCTACAGTGCCATTCAGATGCGCGATCCTTTGCCACCTTTGTCGAATAAAAAGAGTCCAGTAAAAAGAATTTTCAAATAAAAAGAACATAACAATAGGAAGAATGAAACTCTTTTGTAAGGAAGTAGCTCCTTTTCGTAGATGCTTTTGTTATTAGTTTGTACAACACTAAATAATTACTGGATTTATAAGTTATTCATAATTCATATCGTATTTCATCAAACATTGCTGTTATGATTCGGAAATTATAATGGAGGCCCTTTTATAATAAACAAGGAACCTTTTCATAAATACCCTGGCTTGTTCGTGAGTATTTCGTCATAGCTCTGAATCCATGTCACGCAAATAGTCCGTTTGAAAAAAAATTACTTGAGGAGAAACCTCTTGGATTCTCAGACCAAGGTTGATTTGTACAAGGCAAAAGATACAGGCTGAAATGGTTATTTATTTCAACACTAAATGTTTCAGACTAGTTTAAAAAAAAATAAACAGATTGAGTCAATACTCAATTTTATGATAGAATATGTTACGGAAAGCTTAATCAATACCTACTTCACAAAAATATATGATTAAAACCTCAAAATATTTAATATTAGGTATGATAATCAGCAATTCCACTACAAATCATTAATTACGAAGATGAATTTATACAGTTATTCTCCTTGCCCCTTTCCTAAATCTAGCAATAAAACCCGTACTATTAAAAATTTATCAATGAGCAAGATCTTAAAGCATGGGCTTTTACCCATGACCTCATTCGCAAGTAATGACATTAAAAAAAATGGCCTCAATTATATGGCAAGAGAAAATTCAGTCATAATAATTATTAAAAAAACAATATTTTAATTGTATGTTTATTTTGTTATATGTTCATAAATAAAAAGTAATAAAACACATCATATGCATTGGATAAGAACTTTAATAGTGGAAATAATAAAGTTGTAGAGAGACACTCAACATATAAGGAAAAATTGTGGTGAAACATAAGACAGAGTGAGACGGGAAAATATGATTTTTGCTTAAAATTACCAACCTTAAATACTATTCCAAACAATAACGCTAATGGAAGCTATTTATGATGGTTTAATTACTTGCACAAATAATATATCGCTATGTGTTTATTACTTGCACCAAACGTACAACGTGACGCAGGAGATTGGCACAGCAGTGTTGCGAAATTGTGATTTACCAGGATCTACAAGTACCTATAACCAACAATATGCGTTCATTATATAAGCCGTGTTAAACTAGTGGACCATTACTGGCTCCGTATATTACGCATATACAGTTATCTATACTCATAGTACGATCGATAATTAAGTACGTTTACCATCTTTAGGTTGAATATCATTTGTGAGAATTAATACTTTTACATATATTTCAAGACTAAGATAATATAATAATGTTCTTATTTTGATTATTAAAATGGGTTTCGGTGATAATTCCTTAGTTAAAGAAAATATGCGTACTCCTTTTATTTTCTTTTTGGATATATTTTTTTAAATTACAATAAAGTTTAATCAACGCAATAAGCGGCGTCCATAAATAGCTCCTTTCTTTTTTATTTCTTTCTGAAATTTTTAAAATTTGATTCAATGTATTGTGTGTACATTATTTATTAAATAAATAAATCTTTAGGCTCTCTATAATTGGGTTAAAATTTATTTAGCTTAAAAAAGTTTGGAAAATCGCGAACCGTAAAAAGTATTATAGAGCGTTACCATTACACTGATATAAGACTAGGCCCTTATTCAACACATAATGTTAATAGTGTTCAATCGAAGTGTATCAACTATCCATTGTTGCATTATTAGGGAATATAATTGAATGATTTTAAGATTAAGAAGCAGTGTACTAGCAAACTTTATTGAAACCCATCGCCATGATGCTGGGTAATAGCCGTAATGTATGCAACTTCTATTGACATGTTTTTACTATAACTTGGCTTCTACAGACTTGCTAATGTAGTATATTGTATAATAAAATTAGATGTAATTCCTAAACTGAATTGCGAAGCGCCAAAGGTATTAAAATTAGCTATTAAACAGCAGTGAACATAAACTCTGTAATTAGAATGAGGATGAAATTAATAAGGATTTGATCAACTGGGCATGTGCTTTTGCTAAATTAATAATAGTAATCTAACTCGGTAAATAAAATTACCGTAAAAAACAAAAGAAAAAATACATAGAGAAGTTTGAAGTAGAAAAAGTATGTTTTTATTTCATTTTCGTGTGCTTTCGTGCAAAAAAATAAATTAATATATTTAATTTAATAGGTTTTTATATTTGCATTTTCAAAAATAGAACTAAATACAAAACGCCACTTAACAAGCTTAATATCACTTGAAAATTAGCTCTTATTTCAATGGACTGAGAGTGTTCCGCTTGAACTGTAGTGCGTACTTTATTCCTTTAATTAAAGCTGATTTTGATAGAAAACAGCACAGAAAAAATCATTGCTATGCCTCTCAGCTCACTTTAATCTCTTTGTCTATAAATAGGTTTACTTTTTGTGCGTTAGCAATATTAAAATCAAAAGGAGAACAGGACAAAGCCATTTTTGTGTACAAAGCAATATTCGAATTCCAAGCACTAGATATTATTTAGAATTAATCCGTGGAATTAATATTACGAACAAAAATATATTCTTTATAGATTTGCTCAAAAAAGACTTTTCCATTTCTGTTTAAAGGTTATTCTTTTCCGCACTATAGTGCTTTTTACTTTATTCCTGCATATAACTTTCAAATGAAGGAGGTTTTTAATCAAAAAGTTTTCTTTGCAAAATTTTAGTAAAAACGACTAATATACAGCGTAAATACTATTAACATATTAAAGTAATTCCAATGTTTTTTTTTTACTTTTAATATAACTCTCAAGAATTTTCAAACTGTAATATCAATTATTACTCGTCCAAGGAATATACTGTTTATCATTGATTTTCTTTCGTTGATTTATTTTTCGCAAATGTATTAAAGAAATGCGCACACATGTACGTGCGGAAAAGTCATATCCAGTCGCCCCTATTTTTGATGAAATTACATATGTTCTATATTTGTATCGAATTGTACTATTGTAAATAGACTTATATTAGATTCACACAACGTGCTACTCATTCATCAATAAAAGCGTATGAATCTGTCAAAGTTCAGGTCCAAGACGACCTTATTACTATTGGCTAAGGCATAATCTCGGGGTATTGATATTTGCAGTCAATATTCAAACTGGCTTACCTTGTTGTTCCTTTTTCAGTATTTGGCATGACAGTATTATTGAAATCGTACAATAAAAGCATAATTTCTGTTATTCGCAGTCAATATTAAATGCAAAATAGGGAACCTTGACAATAGGAAGCTGCCCAGTTGGAAATGAAGGCCGCCTTGTTCCACTTACCCTGAATACTAAACCAGATGGATTCAAATACAACTTGGGGCCGATTTTTTTTCGTTTAAAAAAATATGTTTAATTAGTAGTTTATTTATAATTATAAACATCTTACGTAAAATATTACTATCCAGTCTTTATATTTCTTCGTGGTCTGATAAAATAAAGGTATTTACAAGTTTATCCAAAACACTCTTAATAATGCTTAATTTGGGCGAAATGGGAGAGTGAGAATATTATTTTTGCAACGAAGTTATATTCACTATATTAATTACCTATTTCCTTTCGCACTGAGACATAGTATATATAGCTGAATGCTGAAGGAGGAAACAAACGAAATAAATAATTATCGCTCCATCCATCCAGGTAATTAAGCCTTCTAATTACTTACATAACAAAAATGGAATCTATGATACATACACACACACAATTTCAAACTTCCTAATATTTTTATTACATTTCAAACTTACTAAAGTAGGTTGATCTGACATAAATTGAAGATTGATAGCGCATATTCTTATATACATGTTAAGGCTGTCATTTTCATTTAAGCTTAAGAGCGTCACTATTGCATCTATTTCGTAATGACATTCATATAGATATGATGGATGAATAATTATGGAGATGTTTTCTTGAGTTTGTTCTACCACGACATTTCTTCGTGATAACCATTACTATGTTAATCGCGAAGTGCTATTGAATCCTTCCGACTGATGTGAATAACCAGTCCCGAAGATTTTATCGCGGTCATAAATGTTTGTATTACATTATGTTTCGTACATTCCAAAGTCAGCCTTGGTCAAAAATGGCTAAGAATTAATTTCTTAAATACAATCCGTCAACAACTCGTGAATAGTCTGACCAATATACTGTAGAATATATGTTATAAAAATAAATTTTATTTAGCGTTGGTAAATAGCATTAATTTTTTAAATGTGGTTTTTAAATAGTTTTCTATAACCTAGCTTATTCTGTATGCTCCGTGGTAATGACAATGGGGTATACCTTAACTTTATTACTTATTTATTGCAGTATGACAAGGCTTATAACTAAATATGACGTTTTAATAAAACAGCAATGTATTAACAATTGAGTTCAGACTATGCCCATCACCATTGAAGTTAAGTAATAAGATATCAGATGAAATCTGTGATACCTGCAAACTAGTCATAGTATTTTAATTTTTCTAAACTCAATGGATGAAATGGTAAGGGTTGAAATATTGGTATCTTAGATATGTTATTTGATTAAAGATCGAGCATTAGAAATCTGCTAGAAATAGCATTTGTCGTGTGCTAAATTTCATGCATCACGAATCTAGCAACTTTCGCCATTTGAAATTTGAGCGAAACTAAACTTTATTGTCTTTAAAATACCTTACACGATATATAGTTTTAAAATTACCAGTATCATAAAGAAGTTCATAAAAACGCATGTTCTATGGTATACGCTTCACAATACTGCCAACTTGGTGATTTTTCGAGAAACTCAGATCAACTTACTGCAGAATGATTATTTTAAATAGATTCGCAATTTTCCGGGGTTTAGCAGCTGATAGTCTAAATCGCAGCGATGGACATAAATTTGTTAAAATATAAATGGCTAATTTTAGATAACATAAATGTTATGCATTTGTTTAGTACTTCGTACGTATCTTGAGATGATCTATAGGCTTCAAACTAGTTATGCTAGTTTTGAAGGGGAATTCCCGCGGTAACGCTCAATCACTTTCCCATTCCCAGGAGGGATGAAGATATGAATAACAAAAGTTTGCGTGTTCTTCATTATTTATTGAATTCTTGTTTTTTTCGGCGATATGAATTATTTCTTCATTTTTAGTAATAGTACATATTATTCTCAACTTTATGAAAGCAACCGTATTGGACCAATAACAATAAAAATTTTACAAATTATACTATGATATTAGGTTTTCTGACAGTCCTAGGATTTAAATCCAGTGAATCTTAGTAGGAATCATTGATGCCAATGTAAAAAAAATTTAATCAAAGACTGATTTTTTTAAAGAATTAACTAAACAGTTCAGTCTTTTCTATTCATTCATGATTTTATCCAACTATTTAGACTCTCATGTTTGTTATTCGTAAAGTGATCAAGATATAAATTATCTATATCGAGACCTAAGAGATATATTTTTGGATATTTAATAACAATAAAAGATATAAAATTACAGAATTTATACTTCCTAACAAACTAATTAGTTCTTAGATATAACTTCCTTTGGAAGTTATTAATTAAGTCATATTATAATAGATTTTTTGTTAAACATTATTTTTGTTCTGAAAATAAGCTGTAAATCACCAACTAGCATGTCTTCGCTGACAACCACAAGTCACATCAAAAACACTGATCATATTTTCTTATCATTTGTGTAATGAGAACTGGTATCGTCACTAGTACAGTTGCAGTAATCAGGGTCATGCAGATTATCACAGCTATCACTGCATCAAACGGGAAACTATATAATGGTACATCCTAGCCCCAACGTGTAAATATATTACACGTACAATCCAATCCATTGCCTGGAATATTTATCTTTATTCGATACATGTTACA
Source organism: Acentria ephemerella (assembly GCA_943193645.1). NCBI lineage: Eukaryota > Metazoa > Arthropoda > Insecta > Lepidoptera > Crambidae > Acentria > Acentria ephemerella. Next base: position 2,983,211 of record OW971882.1, read on the forward strand.
GAATGCTATCAATGAATGTTATGCCATGAGAATGTAGCATGCTATTCAATATTCCAGTATTTAATACTTCGGATTTTCTCGGCTATTGTTTTATTAAGCGTGAGATATACAACATTCCGTTGTGGTGACTGTCACATGGAAAAATGTTGAAAATTCATATTCGTCTTGAGTATAAATTTACTTTTAAAAAATGCAAAATTTTGAAGGATATCATATTTAGTTGGGAAATTCAGCTGACAATAGTGTCATCCATTTTAACTATTCTATATCAAATTAATGATTTGGATTCTAGTCCTTCTAGACGAAGATCAATGTGAGTTCCAAATTTCAACAAATATTTGGCTTGCATCCATCAGCATATGCAGAAATCAAGTGCATCGCCTTTGGGGTGAAGGGTTTGAGATCACACACCCTAATTTCCCCCCCCGGGAGAAAAAAGAGAAGTAGGACATATTAATTTTAAAGAAATAACTTGTATTAATAACTACCTTCAATGGTAATAATCTAATATAATATTTTTTTTGTTGCATGACAAATATCAAAACGACAGTTTGTAATAAAGGCACCTAAAACTTTTTCTTACTCCTTCTCTTCCTGATCTACCAATACTAAACTCTATCAATCCTTATCTACTATTACAACTTTACTTCTAGAAGTTTTGTTTATTCCAAAAATACATCTCACTTAGTTGATCACAAAGTGAATTCAGATATTCGTCTCCAAAAAAACATCAAAATTGTAAAATTATTTTCAAATCTCTTCATAGAAATATTTCAATCAGTACAATAAAAAGAATGGGGAACTTCAAAATAAATGAATTTGACATATTACCATAGAACTTATATAACTATGTTAAAATGGGTAGATTTCGACATAGTATACAACAGGTACGTACGTGGTACGTGTACGTAAACAGCCTGTAGCTGTTTGGTGCATACCATGTATATATATTATATATGTTTTCCTTAGAGTGCTTTAAGTTTTTAATACATTTAAAAAAATAATACAAGACCAAAAGCAATAATAATCATTCTCAATACCGACGTAGCCTTAAACATAAAGTAAAATATTCAAACTGGTTATTACGTTAATTACGCTCTCAACTCCTATCCCTTGCATTAAAGTGAATTATACTATATCTGTCTTTTCGCGTAATTGGGCCTTGTCCAAGTTTAACTAGGTCACCGTGGTGGCAGGTGCGGCTTTTTTGAAAATAGTGGAATTGATCTTTATAGATATGTTGCAAATATGACTCTTAGAGTGAAGGCGTTACGGTTGACTTAAATAGGGAATTTTTAAATTGCATCAATACTTTTATTATAATGAGAAAGGGTAATGGAAGTGAAGGGCTGGTTTTTTAGTTGATCATTTAGAGCTAAGGACATTGCCGTCGGTTATCTCAATCTATTCAGCAATCCAGATACATATATTGTGATCACATCAACAGCCCCTATACGTGCTAGTGCTGGGAACTGGGTACACTTCCAACACGGAGTTAACAGATGAGGAATTTTGGCAATATTTAGCCAGGGTGGTGGTGACTACGCTGGCTGAATGCGGCTTGGTGGTTGAAAGTAGTTGCTGTGGCAACCGGGACCAAAGGTTTAACGTGCTTACCGAGCTTAAGCTACAAATAACAAGTTTTGTTCATCCAAAGACCAATCATTGCGCATGTTTAATTGTGACGTGTCTTTTGGTAATAAGGTTCTATTTTAACAAGTTTAATGAATAATTTTCCTTTATTTTTTTACATTTATCTTAGCGATTAGATCTACCACATTATGTCTTATTCAGTTAAAATTAAGTTCCAAGTAAATTAGAAAATTTTGTTCAACGGTCTTCGGCCTCAGTCCAAAGGTTTATATTGCCAATCTGGCTACGAAACCCTAAAAATGAGTAACATGGTATGTAGTATATTTCAAAACAGAAATTTATTTCTGAATGACCTTCATGTATTAAATCCACCGAAGCAATTAATATATCGCCTTGTTTGTTTTATACTCCAAATATTTAGGAAACTTTATATATGTTGGAGTCACTCCGTAGTACATTGTAGGGTGGTAGTTATTTTATATATTTTAGTAAAAAACGTACTGATGTAACCCTGATTTTGTTTTCTTTATAATATTACAAGTATAGCCTAAAAACACAAAAATATTAATGAGTTTTTATAATTACTACAAACGTTTAAAACTCAGTTAATCGTGTAGTTATGGTAATTGGTAATAACCATTTGAGTATTCATAGTTATCCAATTATAAAACGAAGTGGGGTTTTCTGGACCCTATCCTTTATCTGAGCGGAGAAGTGGGTAGATTGTAAATAATTCTATATTATATGGACGTATAATAGTTATATATCTACTTTCTGATGATAATAAAAGAAAACCGCCATATGTCAATAATATTTACATACATCAAGAAAAATCTTTTTACAAAGACAAAATATGTTAGTAAGCTCTATTTTTCAAGAGTATCAAGTATCAAGGATCACTTTATATAAAACACATTCAATTTATTAAGAACGACGTCCTGACCAACCTGAGGTTTGAGGGTCGTGATCGCCACCAATTAATATTGTCAAGTAGTTGAGTAACGATGCAAATCCACCTAGTTAAAGCGACGGAGTAAGCAGGAATGCATTAATAATGAAAAGGTTTCAGTATGTGTTTTTTTATCGGGGCTTAATATACTCCACCTGGTACATGGAAGGTAAAAAAAATAAAAGGTTTTACCTTTTATTAAGATAAGTCCATATGCGACGATATTCATAGTTGCAAGAAAAATACTGCCTTAGCCTAATAATACTGCCGGCCTTCTCCAGTTTTCCGATCCAAAACATACCTTTTCTCAGCCATGATTGGAAATTTGAGCATTATTTTGACAACCTCCTTCATTATAAATCGAAATTGCTGTATTGGCCAAATAGATTTGAGCAGTAGCCGATAAATTACTATGTAAACTCATATCAGCCGTGTAATTTACAAATAGTACGATCTTTTACCCCGAAACATGGCTAACAAGGAGGTCAATAATCAACGGTTTTATTTATATTTCATACTGGCTTGCAAATAGAAAGTTGTTTAATGAAAAACAAAACAAAAGGAATACTTTGGGGCGTGAAAAATTTTTACTGTCCGTTGATAGTCATTGATTTTGGAAAGTAATAGTATTTTCAAATAAAGAGTCTCAATTTCTGCACACATTTGAGAAAAGTTATATACAAGCCTATGCCACAACTAGGCCTAGATGGATTTATGTTTTATCACGTTCGTCCATCAACGCCTCTTTTTCTGGCCGCTGCAGTAATATACAATTTCGCGCCTCTTTTAAAGGAGCCCATGTCGATTGTGTTTATACGTATAAAGAATGGAATATTTATTCTTTGCTTACGTGGTGAGTATAATTGATAATTATAATTGATAATAATGATATAATTGATACATCTTTTCCTACATGAGCTCTACAAAATTACAATTCGTCGTAGTGTCGGTTTATGGGAAACTTTCCTTCTCTTACGTTTAAAACCTTATTATAAATGCAACCTCTGTAGAAATTTTTGACCAACATGAGGGGCTTTCTTATGCTGTATTTTTTACAGATTTCGATAATACGCAAGCAATTTGCTTTCAAGTCAATTTTGTAGGAGTATAGGCTAACGGTAAGGTCCGATGCAACGTAAGTTAATAAAATTGCGATCTAAATAAAGCCGAAAACTTATCATGAATTTAGGAAATGTGAAATAGAAGCGGAGGATCGTTGTTTATTGAAAGGTCAGTGTAACGGAAAGTAATTTAGTGTTGGAGCTTTGCTCACCTTTAACTAACTAGGTTTTGGGTAATCCGAACGCGTCACGATGAGATTTCGTAATTTCCTTTAGTTCAGAATAAATGAAATTCGTACAAGGAAAAGAACTGTAATTCGTAAGTCTGAGACAACGGATTCGTATTTTCACACTCATTTAATTTAATTTAAAGTAATACTTATATACTCCATATCGTAGTGAAAAATATTATGATGTCAGATATAAATTCAAAAACTTTCTTTACTTAATTTAGAGTTAACTTTATAAAACAAAATCTGCCAAACAATAAAACTAACAGCCGATATTTCATTCCATAGTTAAAACCATGGGATAGTGTTTATTCGCCATATATTGGAATGATGAGTTTTTCAATTGCCTGATAGGATTGCATTAAAGGAAAATACAAAAAAATTTGAAACAACGCAATTAATTTCATTTAAAAAGTCCAATCCATAGAAAATATTTAAAAAGGGTCTTTGTTAAAAACACTTTCAATAACTTATTTCACTTATTTTACACTAAAGACATTCGTGGTACGCACAAAAAATTATAAATTATTTATTTTTATCATTACTTTTCCAAAAACTAATCTTTGATAATTTATAATTATGACGGAGATTCTTCTTTAAATTGTCTTTTAGTGCGTCATAATATTCTAAATGTAAAATGATAAAATATCTGTCCCTTTTGAGATTGATATTGAGAAAATGAGTTGCACTAATCTTAAATTTAGGGCTGTTTTATTATTCATTGTTTGAACACAAGAGTTAAGAGGTTAGAAATTAATGTTTTAGTGACGCTACAAGAGAGGCACTTCCTCATAATTCGGTTTGAAGGTTGAATGCAAAAGTTGATTAGGCTTTTTGGAAACCACTTAGCTTGGATTATCCACCCTTTTCACTAAACTTTGAAATTTGGTTTCAGACTTTAAATAATATTCCAAAAAAGCGAAAGCTATATTACCTACGAACTGAAACTAACTGGTACAATACACTAGATAAAAATAAATACGATTCTTAACACAATGTTTGTTAAACTTATTCTTTACTTCACCGGTCAAACGACCAGCCTTTAAAGAATTTCACGCTTCAATTGTGTCGCTCGAGTTAAGTGATAAACTGCTTTGCTTCGCTCTGATTCTGAATCAAAATTAATTAACTTATTTTTCCATTGAAATGTTATACGTTTTAGAAAGAACAAATTATTACGGAAGTATTTAAACAATGTTTTGTATTGAATGACTTTATGAACAAAAGAAATTAAATGTTGAGAACACTATAATACCTAATGATAAAAGAGATTTAAATTAGGAATAATGTCGTTACTATAAAATTATGTATGTATCATGCTTGTATCACAAAGGTTTAATATTTTGTACGAAAATATTTGACATTGTTGTCACTATGAGTCAACACTAACCAGAACGGTTAAAGACCTTCAAATATCCAATTGGATATAAGTTTAGTCTTTATAATCCCTTCTATCTCAAGTTGTAACCTTCGGCATACGGAAGCTTAACCATTAATACTATGATAATATAACTTCCCTGTTATCTCAATTGGTTTTTAATCATCAACCTTATTAAGCTAACCGAAACATCGTTAACAACAATATGAATATCGACCGCTATTCCCGCGAAGCGTGTGAATTTAGTCTTTATTTATTTAGAAAATGATGCGCTTTTAATATTATATTAGCGTACCGTGTCTGCATTATTGTGGTATGCCCGTTTTAATTTGATCACTTAGTACGTACAATCCTAGCACTTTCACTCGTAATTTAAAGCAGTTCTGTGTCGATTCAGTTACACTGCGAACCGTTAAAACTGCTCGCGCCAGCGCCCGCGTCACACTGGCTGAGCGCATGCGCGTGAACCTCCTTTCCCCCACCTTCCACTACCATCTTTCTTACATTCAAAACTAAATGTACAGCTCTATTGCAATTAAATAAAGTCTATAACTAACAGCAGTGATTGTTGTAATAATTTTGTACTATTTGAAGCTTTAAATCAAGTAGACGCTAATGCAATACAACTTGAAGCCGTGTTAGATTTTCATCACAGGTATTCCTAAACGGATCTTGCTAGTTGTCGTAGATGGACTTAGTTTGATATTTAGACTTTCAACAACGAATAACAACACTAACTAAGCATTGATATTACCGAAATTAACGATAATCTGAGAGGAGTAATTTACATTAATTATATAACACAGGACCTGGGTGACTATAATACATATACGTCATCATCAACGAATGTTATTACTATTATATACCATATTTTATAGATTAATGCTATCAATGTTGTTAAAAAAACTATTTTTTTAATAAAAAACTCAGCAAATGGGTATTCATGTTCTTATGAAACCGCCTTTGGAAATTGACTTTCATATTTTTAAAATAATTTATTAGAATCATTATAAGCTGCACTAAATAATCATTATCGTTTCCCAAATTATGTTCTCTGTATTTTTAAAAACGCATCTTGCACTCGCATCTGTTTCATGAAATGGTTATGATAAATTAAATTAAAATTTCACAACTTTTACGTACCAAAATAAATGATAATGACTGCCAAAGTATTGTATTAATAAAAACCATTAAATTGTATGATTAGCGTATTTTTGTATTAAATAAAATATTATTACAACAAAATGATACTTACTGATTTTCGTCTTTGATATTTGAAACTGAATTGGAATAAAAGAGAGGCAAATAACTGAATTTAGTTTAAGTGAATGTAAACAGAATAGCCACAATTGTCTATGTTAAACTTACGTGATGGCTTAATTTATATTCTCTATGCAAATAACAAAGAGGAAAGTAATTAAATTTGTTTATTCCACGATGAAAATATAACACTCTATAAACACTATATACTTATACTGTGTTGTCTGTTGATTGTCAAATTACTCTTAAAAAGCTCAAATTTTGATAAGAAATTTCAGCGCCAACGCAACGCATGGACAAAGCGCCTGATCCGTTAGTATGAGCAATATAATAAGTACCGATAAATTGCTGCTTATCAAATAGCATCGGAATAATATCTTAAGACAGACGGGTCCATTGAAATCTGACATCACTTTGTTATTCGTCAAATTTGTGTGCCGATTTACAATGCAAACTTCTAGGGAGATATAAAATTTATTTCCGTAGATATGTGTCTTTCTTTTTATTTTTTAATAACAACATTTCAATAGCGATAAATTCGTACTTGAAGTGTGATCGACTAAATAATTAAGACTCGATTGCCTATTGGCCTATTTCTCATTTGATTCTTCCTTTTCACTTGGTGAACTATGCGAGTAAGCAAATCAACTTCAATGGTATTAAAAGATGTCATTTTAGAAGGGCTGTAAAATTCTGTCTTCACGAAACAAATGAAAATTCAATTTACCTACACTTAGTCCAAGTCACTCAATAAAGATCTGTGAGAAGACTTTAAATTTTAATTTTATTTAATATTTTTACATTTAAGTACCATAAAAAAGTTATATGAATTACGAGGCAATGAATTAAAACCAAATCAACCTCTATGTTTACCATAACTCGAATTGATAGATGACTATTAAAATACAGACAATATAGAAATAAAGATATTAATTTTATTGTAATATAGTATTCATGTTTCGAATAACGTATTCCACCATAAAGTGGCATGCAATATAAGATAGTGCAAGAGCATTGATAGGTACTAAATATAAATAAAGATATTTATTTCATAAGTTTATGTTGGACTAATTGTAAATAAAACAATTAAATAATATCTAAATTTACGCCTTTACAATTAGATTAAACTAGTCAACAACTAGTATATGTGAACTAGTTATGAGGAAATTGCATAATTTAGACAACACAGTATATTGTTCAAATTCCTTAGTTCGCTTGGCATCCATTAGCCTAATTTAAATAAGAATTCAATAAATTGAAAGTTGTATTTACTACTGGTAACATATTATGTCTTAAGAGTTATTTTTCTTAGAACATCTAATTTTTTGTTCGATTATAACTAAAATATGCTTACGCTAGACATTCCTAATTACTTATATACACTACATGAAGCAGCAGACTTGTTTGCGCTACCTCTAGAGTAATTAATGACTAAGTAATGAAGTTTTACTGAGCAACACCTAATAGTCTGTACGGTTAATCATTTATAATTATATTATATTATATTTGAAAGCTCCAAATATCCTATACCACGGCAATATCCTACGGCTCTTTGAAGTAGAGAAGATATTGAATACAGGCTCCCACTATACTTGGCCTTCCTGATTTTGGATTCAGTATTAGGTTATTGTTCGCATTGCAGTCGACAAAGCAACACATTTTCTTTACTACTTATGCAATGAAAAATCACTTTTATAACCTTCTTTCTATGTACATAACAATATCAGTTTCTTCTGAAACTAGATCCTAATTACCGGCTGAAGCACTCTGGGATATTTCAATTATGAATCGCTTGGTAGGTGTTCTAGTCTTTACCTAGAAAAACTACAACACCAAGGGTTTCATAAAGACACGTAGACGTTATTAAAACTGCCAGGCTCAATAATTAGTAGAATCATTATCATTAACAGTCTTTATATGACGTATTTCTGGGCTTATTTGATTGGAGGAACACATGAAGAGATTTGGCCATAACAACACCCGGCTGACACAATGCGGTTGGTGGATGAAATAGGTTTCCGTTGTAGCCAGGACAAATAAATGGCTTAAAAGCTTTCCTAAGCACGGTAAAGCTCGAGATGACAATTTTTCATAAAAGTTCCCCTTTTCAAATATAGACATGACCCTTTTTCTAAATTCAAAAAAGACCCTTTTTCAAATACATGTATTATAAACTTGCTTTGTTTTCGTAATGGAAACCCAAACAGATGCCACTATACCAAGTGTAATAGTAATTTAATTAAAAGAACTAAAAATAGATTTAAAATCTATGGAAAGAGTTTGATAAGTTTGCTAAAAGTTTGGCAAGGTTCCGGGAATTAATTTTTATGGCAACCTACGTAACGATCGATTATAAATGGCTCATGAACACAATCAATGTATTTTACAAAGTCAATGGTTTGAAAAGTAGTTTTCTTCGGGTATTTGAATATACGAGATTCAAATTTGAATTAGCTAGATAGAAAATATTATGTTTATTTGTTCTATACCTAGTCAAATTTATGATCCCAATTTAGTGTGCCCAATTTCTTTGTCGGCTCAAAGTTTAGAACTAGTACAATAGAGTTACGTCACTTAAACAGAACTTTAAATTTACTAGCTTGAACCACAGCTGCCACGAATGCTCTGTTTGAGTTGAAACATTTTATAGTAAATGAACACAGGGGTGGCTTGAATTTATATCCCCTTTTTATTATATAAAATACCCAATAGTTTCTATTGAAGTAGATTGTAAATTGTATCTATGGATGTAAGCGGAGTTTCGGCATCTGGGCCTTTTGTTTGGTAATGACGGATAAATGAATGCCTTGAAAGTTGCCTTTTTAAAAAAAAAATGTCTTACATATAATACAGCAGTGCTTTTCATTTATTACTTTTCTTTGAAAAGCAATAAATTAGTCAACATTGGAGCAAATTGCAAACATATCGTTTGTTTTATAATATATACATACATACAAAAATACTATTAATTTTAAAATACTGTCACGTTTTAGGGTATACTTAGGTAATTATCTAACCAGAGACAAGAGAAATAAAAGAAAGTTATTAACATTATTTAATGACTTGATATATCTCTGGCTAGAAAGGGTAGGCACTTAGAGTCGTGGAATTGAGGATACCCAGTCTGAGATACTTTTATTACTGCCTCCTATCATTTCCCTGAGTCTTTCCGCATAGAAATTAAGAGCGCTGTAAGTTCAGGGCTGTTGTGATGGCTACTCTCACAGCTGAGTGTTAAACAATATCTTTAAAATACAGAAATAAAAGAATAAAACATTAAATATAACAATATAAAAAGAAAAAATTAATAAGGATAAAAACGCTTTCCCTATAAGATGTCAGAACCAAATAAATGAGTGATTTGTCACCGCGGATAATTTGAAGTACATTGTGCCTTGCCTCAAGAAAATAACAAGATTAAAATACTTATTTAATCTTTATTATTTTACTGTAGTAGTTTCACTTATTACTTTCAAAAGACGAGTTAGTAAACAAAATCTTAAAAAAACATACAATGTCTAGTGACAATTGCTGTCAAACATAGATTTTTTCACTTCCCTTCTTCTTATTAATAGCATTAAAATCAAAAAGGTTGCTTCTAAAAATATCCATATAACGTTATTGTGAAATGGCGATAACTTTTTTTCGACATTTCGATGAAATAAAGCCTTGTTGCTCAGGATACATTTTCATTTACCAGGCAAAACTGCAAGGAAATCCCTACAGCAGTTTCGGAGTTTATTACGGAGAGTTTAGAACAGATTTTTGAAATTGGGTTTTTGGGACCTCCTACTCTTTTTTATGAACCTGACTCAATATTGAACGTTCTTTCAACTTACAAACAGGTGATTTGTAAATTTTTATATAATGTATACAAATATTTGATTAAATAAAATCAAATCGTTTTAATTTATTTATTAACAATCACCGTATTAGCCACCAAATGTTAGAATATCGATGGCTATAGGAATTAATAAACAATAATAATGAAGTAATGTACCGCGTTCATGAGCATGTGGTAGTAATAAATGCAATTAAGTTAATGTGCACTTAATTTCAATGGAATATTTTTGTTGACAATTGCATATTCCACTGAACTCATATCATAAAATTTTCATTTCTCGTCTGAAATGCATGTTAACTATCGATTTCATGATATAAAAGCATTATTCGCTGGAGTTTAAAAGCCAGACGCCATTAATTACTGTGTAAACAATATAAAATACAACGGAAAATACCGTACCCACGCCTGCAGATTAATAGACACACTGGCTTTTGTACCCTAATCCATTGCAATAACAGTTATTTCTAAACTAACTTTACAAAGTGCTTGCACTTACAATAATAACAAAAATGACATCTTTTAGGAAATATGTTAAGTGTAAAGTGGTACCAAATATTTAGATAGGAGTTCAGTGACTGTCGCCAAATGAAAATTATGTTTACAGCATGATCACATTTCAACTGGAAATGAGTTTTGGTTCACGCCTTAGAAATATTTATTATTTTACATTACTTTTAAATCTTCCCAATCCCTCGATGGCTCGAGGAATGGGAGAATACCCCTCGACAGAGGAGGCCAGACGGCCGAGGGTCAGGACGACAGAGAGAGGAATCGGCGCACAATTCTGGCGTTATCGAGTAAGACTGCCCGCTGGAGCCTCGCAATCATTGGTCCATGAATAAAACGAACTCGGTCTGCCAAATTTTGCGCCGTGACGGACAGCGATGGCTCCAGGCTCTGGAAAGCTGCAAGCAGTCTCGCCCGATAACCCGTCCTACCGATGCCTGTCTCTGTCGCCCTGTAGTATGCTCGCATGATATTTTGATTTTGTGGCTTAGTCCACCTCATGCGGCGTACTATTCCACCTGTGGCGGGGGACGATTGCTGGACGTGTGAAGATCCTGCCGTCTCCAAGCCAACGGGTGGTGATGGTGGGATCGGCCGTCGAGGTGGTCGTGTCGGCCTATTTTGTCGGCTGGCTCGCATACTTCTCGACCCGGCGCCAGCTCCGGGCGAGCCCTGGCGACCCCCAGGAAGCGACCCTATTCGCATTCTATTTATCCCACTCATCATATTGTACAGGCTGCCTACACCAAGGGTCGCGCATTCCCTTGATGGATCCGTTTAACATAATTTCATCCAAAGTGACGGCAGTTGGAACCAAAGCACGGACCAACACTTTATGCCTAATAGTACACTTTGGGTGCAGACTGATTGCACTGATAGAGCAGCTCCTGTCACAAGAGCTGCTCTACCAGTGGGCGGTGGGGTCGTCACATCCCTACGCCATATTATTATTGATACTAATAGTGTAGTATGTTGCATGCTGCACTAGCTATTTTAAACTGACACGTCTTATTTTGTAAAGAAAACAGTAGGTTTTTTTTTATAAAAGTTATGACTGTTTATGATTGGATTTAACATAAGAGAAAGCCTATTCCGAGGCTGGTTAAATAGTCAAAAGTTTTTCCGGAACCTATTTATTGTGTATTTAATAAAACAACAAATTTAAAGCCCTTCGATTAAAGCATAGAATAACGGGGGGTGAAATTTGAACTCAAATTTTATTCAGTTTAAAGCTCATATTTCATTTTGTTTTAAGTTGAACTTTATTAACAAGACTATAGAGTTCATAGTGTATCAGAAAATAAATAGTCATTAAAATGAATGGAAATAAAAGCTCATAATACACCTCCAGGAATTGACATAACTAAGCCATCGCAAAGAAATTTTCAATTCAAAACCTGATATGTTTAAAATTATGAAAGCGTTCGTTATCCATTCAAAATTGTCATTAAAGTTTGACAACATTATCAACATAAACAGCTTACAGGAAACTGAGTACTTAAATTTATAGAGAAGAGAATTTACAATGTACATACCTCTAAAATAACCCTAGCGAATGTTCCAAATATTTTCCTTACGTACAGAGACAAATTATTAATATCGTTGCAGTTCTAAAACGGAATAAAATGTATCATTCCACATTGGGCTTTGGCCTTTAAAAATATGTTGTCACAGTTCATTGCTTGAGCTTTTTGATTACGGCTAATTTTTTGTTAATGTAGGAATTCTGGTGAATTATTACGATAGAACTCAGCAGGTAATATTTAATGTAATTGTAATGTGTTATTTGCCTTATTGTAGGTTATAAATATTGTTATTTCACTTATTTATGTAGGCTGGTAAACATAATAGTTAATGGAAAATAAAATTGAATTATTCCACAAAGCAGGAATTATTGATAACTGATTTGTAGATAAAATTAGGTATCAAATATACCTGTAGATCAGGCATATCTTTTTTGATAATCGTTGACATAAAAACTGAAAACTGTGATTATTTATGCAGTTGAAATATGACCTTAATATAGCACCATAACCACTTAAAAGATATTCGACCCTTTGGTAGCTTCCCTTGCAAAAGCGGAATACGAAAAATTCCCTTCATCCAGAATAATGCTTATTTAAACTTTACTATATTTATGAACACAGGATTCTATCAAGAGCCTTTAAATAAGCACGCCCTTAAAGTTTGCTTTGGTTTTCTCTACATATACTAAATCTAGGCCATTGATATACCTTGAGATATAGAAACATATAGTGACAAAAAAAAGAATGACTACACCTGTTATCGTGATAGAGACAGACCATTTCTTATAAAACCTCTCTGAAGACGACAACGAACTAAGACTTTGTAATGTTGAGTTTCTACCATGAGTAGAGCCACCACATCTGATTGAGGAAACTTTCTATGTGACTTGTCTACAATGCTGTCAACAAAAACTTGTTAGTCTTATTTCATTTATGAAATATTGACAAATACGTCACGTTGTAAGCCTTGTAGGCTACGGGTATTTTACACTCTTATTTTTTTATAATTTAAGATCGCTTTTAAAAGATATATTTTATTATGTGAAATGATTTTCTTCATTATTATTATTTTGTATAATATTTGCAAGAGTCTTTTTTATCAAAAGTTTAATTTATAAAATTGTTTAAATACTAATGGTCTTAATTCTAAAGACCAGGCTATAAAATCTCAAGATTGTCGTCTATATCGCTCTCTTATTATGAATACTAAATTCAACTGTCATTTACAATTTTTAATTTAGAAAAAAGTGCATGCAATAGTTCATCCTGATAACGTGAGAGTTTTTTGCGCTTAATGGCGTGGTCCGTTCGGTGCTGTATATTTTATTTCGTATATTGTGTTGTAGTGAAGTTGAATTTTTTATTGTGAAATTGGTGTTTTTTTATGCGATTTACGATCTTTGTATAGTGTAATATATGAAATGCATGAATCATTCAGCGTTCAATAGTGACTTCCGTGAGATTACTGTGTTTTATTTCCATTCATTCATTTATAGGGTCAGTTCATTTGTTTATAATCAACGTATCATATCGTTCTAATTTTGATATCTTTTCATCGTAATTAATAGCACAACATTCTATTTTTGTATCAATTTGTCGTAATAAATAACATTGAATTCCATTTTCAAAAATTTTATCCTAAGTCATTAACAAAATGGCGGGGCTTACCGTTAGTCGTCAAAATCACCTTGTGGCAAAGGGATACATAACATCGGTATCCCGTAGCCAGAAATAAAGAAATAATTACGTAAGAATTGTATATATGTGTATGAGCTTTAGTTTCCTTTACCTTCCCTATAATAGGGAGAATAAACAAACAACAACAACAACTAATGGCGTGATTTTTTATTCGGCTTTATTTAAGTAAATTGACATTTTTATTTTTGCTTTCTCTCTGTTGGTATAAATTTTTCAAGAGCACCATTGTAAATTATCTTCAGTGCAAATGCCTAATAACTAGACCAGAATATTAACTTAGAGGAGCTTAGACTAGTTAACCTATTTTTATAAATGACAACAATAATAACAAGCGACACATTACACAGTTTTCATATAAACATCCCTTGCCAGTCCGTCATTGATAGTAACATATAATTTATTTTATCTGATATGAAAGTAGTTACATATAACACAGATTAAGCTGAGTACGAACTTATACTTTTGTTTACGTGAGGAGGGAAAAACGCCGAGGTAAACTTGCTAAGCCAATCAGTTTGATGAGGCGAAACTCAAACTCCTCTTTTGACCAGGAAAACATTCGTTAGTAAGTATGGTTTGGAATAAAATAACCAGTGTGATTTTTGTTTACTGTGCCAAATGTGTTCCTTTTAACATCGTTGAAACTACCTCAGTCAAATCCCAAAAATTATATCTAACATAAAAAGAGTTTATAGCTTAATTAAATTTTATACTACACTTATATATTACTCCGTAATTGATCCGTTATCTAGATCTAGAAATCATAACACAAAGCTGTTAATGATGTTTAATTTTAAATAAGCAATAGGTATGGGTTTGAGAAATATTATATTGATATATAGTTCATGTTTCCATTACTGTTGTAAGAATATTTAGTGAATGAAGCTCGTTATAAAATGTTTAGTTTGAAAACCCCCACGTGATGTTTTTCACTCTTAACTATTTCATTCAAATCTTGGGATCACATTCGAATTTCGATTTGGAGACTTTAATCCGAAAGAATATTATATGCCTTTTTTTTCTCAAGGAGGAATCTGTCTACGGATCTACTCGCCACTGGCTACGCGACAAGCGTGTGTAGGGCTCGCCCAGTGAATCATGAGAGAGAAACAGGGAATATCCACTAAAACTCCCCGGTAACTCCATTGCCCTTCAAAGGGGTGACCTGGGTTATGCCGAAGCAATTCACCAAGAATATTATATACTTAGACGATTCAAAAAACAAACAATCAATTCACTTTTTATTTACCAAGCAGGTAATTTATGTTATTGATTGAAATTTAAAGTATTACAAGTTATTCTAATTAAAGTATATTGCGTATAACTATATCACTAAATTGATATCACGTTACATTGCTCATAACGGATATATTTCAGTTAATTACAATTGTAATGTTATATTTTTTCTTTCCATTCGTTATAAAATGGTTTATAGCACTTGCTATTAAGCTTGTAACATCATCGCTGTTATTTTTTACTGCCATCTGAAGCATTCTGTGGCCGTATAACCTTCAAAGAACACATTCCTTAGAACCCACGTTAAAAGTTTGGGAGATATAAAATGTATTAAACGTAAATTCTCTTATTCAAATGCTTACCTTTTGATCTTTTTTGTCGAAGCTCGTGTGTTTCGGTTCTAATACGCGCGCTGTATACCAATTTACTTCTAGCTGACCTTGTAATTCTTTGCAATTATTAAAGAAAACAAATATACAAAATATATTTCCGTAGCTTTCTTTATTTAAAATTTATTTTAATTATTTAATAAGCAATAGAAAATATTTATTCTTTTAAGCCATTTAAGCTTCAAAAAAGGATATTCGCGAAAATCTTTTTTTGTGTATGTTCCCTGATTACTAGAAGACACCAATTTGGAAAAATTTTTTTCGATTGAAAGTATACTCTCCAAGTGCAATAAAAGAAGAAGTGCAAACATAATGACGACGGAAAAATACGTGGTCTTTTTGGAGTGAAAGGTCGATTTAGAACAAAGTCAACAATGCTGAAGATTTCTGTAGTAGCTTTATTTAATAAAATTATTTATTAATAAACGAAAATATTATGGGTACAAGATAATCAACTGAATACATGAAAAAAAACTAAATCCAACAATTGCTCAAAGCTATACAATTACGTAAATAAAAGGTTCAACCCTTTTAGACATGCTATTAATCTTAGCCTAGTTTCTAAGAAAACTTGAACCTGTAACATTAACGATCGAGCAAAAACAAACTAACTGAAGCTAATTAGAAAGTTTGTTAAATACCTCTTAAACGTTTTAAAGCCCATAAAAATATGAATAAACAATTACCTGAGCTAAGTAGCTTTTTGTTTGGTATCCTTTGTCTGACAGACATTTATTATTACGTATTCGCTCCACGTATTCCCTCCTTCTTACAAAATGGTTTCCTTTAAAAGAGGGGTGAAAAAGCACTTTTTGGGCCGGCAAGGTGAGGGTGGCTCGGGCAATATGTCGCATGCTTCACTAGCTATCTTCACATACGGACTCCTCTACTGCTTATCATCAGTCGGTTCGAGATGGTCGGTGTCGAGTCATTTGCTGAGCTTTATATAAAAAATATATATATATTAGCCTTGGCAATTTATTTTAACAGTAATTGAATGAAAGAATAGAAATCAAGTCAATTGGAATTGATGGCATTAGCGATGACAAGTAAATCAATTAGTGATGCAGATGCATTGACATTGTGAACCGAAGAAATGCTATAAAATACCATAATTATTTAATCAGTTCATTCATTCATCGTTTTATTATTGAATGTGGATTTTAAAATATTTCAAAACATTTTAAATGTTGTGTAAAGCCAGGCCATGATGCTCCAATAGATTTATGAGCAGAAAGTATAGATTGATATTCAAAATGTATGTTTGCATGTACTTATATACCAAATTGGAATAAAATAGAAACACTGTCTTCTAACTTCTATAAAAGCAATGGTTCAATTTAGTCAACAAAGAAAACAATTACGTAAACCGCTTACTTGTTTAACTAAATTTAGAAGAAACATATGAAGCGTTTGAACTTTAATAACATTTCACTTACACGAAGCATTGGCATGTAAATGTCTTATAACGTGGAAGAGCCTTCTGCAAGCGTCATAAAATATGTTGGGTTTGATCAAAACTAGAACGTTCAAACTATAAAGCCACAGTTTAAAATATTTTAGACTTCATGCCTTATCGCACTCAGATTTCCAAGCTGGACTACCCTTAATCTCTCTATAAAAGTTAAATCTGGAAATACAACTTTTTGTAAGTATCAATGAGAGTTTAATTTGAAATTTGTTATTAAAGCAGATTAGAAAATTGCAATTTCGCTATTGAAATTAATCATATTTGTGAAAATTGGGAATTTTATTTAAATTTAACATGTTGCGAGTTAGGTGTGTTCCTAAGTTCATCTTCTGTCTTACTTACCCTCGAGTGAGATGAAAGTTAAAATTTCTAGAACGAAAAGTTGTAACAAAAACGGTCAATATTTTCTTTTGTAATACCAGCGCCATATACATAGTTAATCCGTCGAGCTTATTCTGCAGCACTGAATCGACGGTAGAACTGGTACTCAATAATATAGTTATATTTAAATATTTCCATTGTGTGACATTAACGATGCCAAAGAAAAACTAACAGGAAAAACAAATGAATGAATATCTTCGAAATTTTAGAAATCCAAATGTCCGAGCTAAATAGATTTATTCATTTGAATTTGGAATTTTCAACCAAAGAGGCGATATCAGATCAAGATAGCCAGTATGACACAATGACAATTTCATATGTATTTCTCAGGTATATATCGTTTGCGTAGAAACCTTTGATTATATGCTATTGTTCCTGTAATTATTTTACTGTTTTATAAATTGAATTCCAAACAGAAAAATCTATGGATTCCTATAGACTTTTTCAAAATTTTTAGTACAAATCTAAAAACATGCAATAAAAATAGGCTGTAAATTTCTTTTGAAAACGTCTGTGAGTGTCGGTTAAGGTCTGTTTAACTTTCTTACTTAAGATAATGAAAAGGAGAGTAATGATTTAATGATATCACTGATCCAATCAATACGAATTATGTGCGTCTATAGTTTACATAGCAGATCTAGTGTAGGTATATTACGTTTTATATCAAGGGCAACCGCCAAAGTTTTCTCCTGTCCCCAAATAACAAAGAATTATGGAACAAAAACATATTTTATCTCTCTACCTTATTACAGTTGAAATACTGTTCTGCAATTTCAAGGGTATTCTTAATCGAAAGTGTCATTGGCAGTGGCCCATTCCTGTTTGATTCTAAAGCCTAATATTATTTATCAACACAAGGAAAATGTTTTACACAACAATACGCTAATTTTACAACAATCAGATCCACACCACACATAGCATAAGGAAGAGTCCATAGACGAAGATAGCTACTATAGACACACTGCCCGAACCACCTCCACCGTGGTAGCCTAAAAACAACATTTGTTGCGCTGCTTTCGTCTGTTCTGCTCTTATTATTTTCTCAGCGTTATCTATGATAGATATTTTAGCAGATGGCGAAATCGATACGTCCGTTAGTAAACAACGGCAAACAGATTTTCCGCGAATTGTGCCCGATGGCAGAAGTCTATATTTAGTGTATTATATCAGTATAATGTACCTATCGGTGTTAGGCCGAGCTGCCCTAACTCTTCACAGCTTTACCACTCGATCTGTATATTGGATAAAGTATTACGGAAGTTATCAAACAATATCATTTAGAAACCATAGTATCTATAAAGCTCAGCTCGTTGGAGTAGTAGTTGGAGCACTCTGGTTTGGATAGAGAAAACAAAAGAACTTCCACCGTGTTTTTTTTTTTGGATGAATGAATCAAAATCTGTTAACTCAAGCTCCTCCATGTCCCCGAAGGCACGTTAAACAGTTGGTCCCAATTGTTCAACACATCACTGAACCCGCGTTATGATAATGTTATGGTTCAAACTCCTTTGAGGCATTTGCCAATCAGTGGAATGATAGGCGGTTGACGATGATGACAATGGCCCGGCTCTAAATTAAGGCTCTTAGTTCAGTAGAATAAAATCAAACAAAGATAGACGACCTGTGACGTCATTTGACGTTTCTAAAATGGCAACTCTTAAGCGATTTTGCCTAATTTCAATGCGCATCATAAAACATGCCGATTAAAATAATTCAAACACGTATGGATTATCTAAGTGTCTACTAACTTTACATTCTTCAAAGTCATTCTATCCCTTCTTAATGAATTGCTTAGAAAAATGCAAATAACTGAAATTTAATTTATTTCGTATACAACGGAATTGGGGCCAATGACTATCTTTAAATAGTGTTTACTATAATCTGTAGCTGTGTGTACTTGTATGTAACGATAAAACGACATCAGAAGTCAAAGTTTGACTTACTAAATTATTTAGTACAATTTCCGGATATTAACTAACAAAATCGAATGCACACAATCTTACCTTTGAGATAAGCCTCGGGAGGAACATCAAACAAGTAGGTAAGTAAATATAATTGCTAAAGTTCTTGTCTAAGTTCGTATTCTGAGTTTCAAAGTTAAAATTAAACTCAGCCCTACAAAACAATAAGCACCACGTGTGTTTATAGAAAAAATGCGAATAAAAACCTTAAGTTTAGAAGAAGAAAAGACCTTAAGTTTTTAAATTGTTATGGACCCATTAATTAAATTGTAGTTTAATACATGCAACCTTCGTTTTATATGATAGAAACAAAAAATTCAAATATTAATATTTAGTATTAAGGGTAACACGACATCCCACATTGGTGTTATTTTCATGTTTTCCTCTCCTTTGTAAGCTACTGATCTCTGTCTATTTGAAGGGGGTAGTGGGTGGTAAACGTAGTTCACATTCAAATAAGATTGAATTATTTAGCAAAAAAAATATCATTTCTTTTCGTCCAAAATTTTACAAGAATTGTAATAGGTCAGACATTAATCAGGCCGTTTAATTGCTTTCCAGATGTGCGAGTTTTTTCATCAGTAACATCGGTCACGAACTTTTAAAATTCGTGAATGAATTCGTTCATTTAAATTACGACAGAAGAGTTCATTGATTATAAAACTTTTATTTATAGATATAGCTTGTTTAAATTTTCATTGAAGATAAGTTTTCAGTAAACATGTCTGTCAATATTACTTTTAAGGGAGTTTGGATATAGATATTGATTAATTAGAAGTCGACGTCAGTGGACCGGTAGGGTTCAATAATTAATGGATATGTTAACTATAGGATGTATTTCATGTACGTCTCACCATTTATGTCCAAGTTACGCTGATTAAACATTGCATATATATTAGTAGTATCTTTGGGAAGTATTGAAATAATGATTTTAAATTAAGACCACTTAATAAATGTCGTAGTATTAATTAGCGTAACTTAATTACCGAATATAGATATTTTATTTTTTAGGAAAATACATGAACTACTAAAATAAAAACATTTTTCCCTATTCCATAAAGGAAAAGTTATAATGAACTCGTAACCTCAATCTTACCATGCGCTTTAGTTTCTATTGTTCAAAAGAACTTTTCAAACAAGGAAGGCTAAGTATTCAGTGGTTTAATTAAAGGGACTTCCCCGAGTGGAAAATGACAAAGACTTGTATTCCGATGCACTTGTGTGTGCATCTGATTTGGACTAAAATAATGGCAGAAATTAACACACGACTAGTTTATAGATTATATATGTATGGGTCTATAAAGTACAATCTTTTTACTATTCAATTACATGAACGAAAGTTGAAATAACTTTTTTAAATTCGTACAATTACAGTAAGTGTTTCGATCGAAATTCAACACTAATAGGAAAAATATTAATATCATCATACTAATGAAAATTTCACTGCTACAAAGGACAAAATTCCTAAATATTTAATTGCTTAAAAACCGTAAATTTATTAGGGCATAACATAAAAGTTTTCAATAAGGTAAAGCATATAAATTATTCGCGCTTATAGCACCAAGAATAACGCTTACCAATTAAACTCATGAAGAATTGTTTTATTCTAACATATGAGAGAAGTCAGAAATGGAATGAATGGTTATGTTTAGTTATACCATAATAGTAAACAGAAAAATAATAAGATAAAGTAAATATATGTCAGTGCAAAACAAGTGCTTGTATTATTAACACTCCGCTTTACTCTTGATAGCTAATGGAAAGGTCTTAATAAAATATTGTTGTTAATCAGATCGTGGACGTCCGTGTTGGGTGTGTGTTCTTGTTCATGTTTTGATACCCAATTTAATTGCAGTTGTTAAGAGTTAATTATACCTGAAAATATAACATTTTTAAGTTTCGAATCGTAATCGTATTGGTGCCTGCTTTAAATATCATAAAAATAATAAATTATGGTGCTTGATGGGATAATGTCCGTAAATTAAAAATAGTTGAGCTCGGTATAAAATGTCATTGGCAGCCAATTACTATTAAATAATGAAACTACATAATAAATGACTCAAAGTTGCAGCAAGACGACACTGTTAATTATTATTCGGTAGCCTGTTGTAATTTTACAATGGTTCCAAGTATAATTTAAAGGTTCAACCATAAATTGCAGACGAGATGTATAAATTAAAAGTGCAATATTAAACGAGAAATTTTCAAATTGAGTAGTGAAATGTGACTTCTGTGGTTTATTTGTGAATATTGAAACACTTTATAAATAAGTAAGCTTTATTTTTATCTTTGTTGACATTATAACAACAGATAACCAAATAGCTTAACAATTTTTTTATATAAAAGGCTAGCTATGCTCGCGACATCATTGTCACGGATGTCGGAAAATAACAACATGTACTTAAGCGGATAGGTCTTTACTTGAGTATTTATTTGGCTAAGGATTTTAATCATAATAATTAATTAATATTAATAATTTTGATTAATCAAAATTATTATAATCATGATTAAAATCCTCATTCCTTTTTTGTTAACAAAAAAGGTTATAGAGGTTATGAGTCAACGTTATAAGATATGATGCCGCATACTTATTTTAGATCTTTTAATGGAGAACGATTCCGGCTTACATGATTCTTTCTTGAACTTTAACTACTTACGGAGCACACGCAACCAAAGCACGGAAAAAGGTAATATTTTTTCCGTACTTGCAACATTTTTCATTGACGCTCAGCTTCGCTTTAAGCAAGAAGATTATAGCTTTATTAATATGTTATTTCGATTAAATCTGATATTAGTATTTTTGAAAAAGTGAGGTATGACTAGCTAAACTTTTTTAACTATTTAGGTATTTGCTTTCTCGCTATAAAAAATGCGCTTAAGGGTGCTCAAGATATAACGGTGCTCATCGCCGTGAGATTTCTATCTTATAAACGATATATTGCATATGAATTCAAGAGTAAAAGGGATCAAATCTATCCTTCGATTTGCTCAATCAAATTGATGGCTCATTACACCTGAAAGAAGGGGGCGGCCCTTATTGTCTATATGAATCTTTCGCTAATACTTTCATTTTGACGTACACCATATTTCCATTGACACTAACAGTATATCAATATAAAGATGAAATCTATTGCGATACATATGAAATTGCATAATAAGGTTTTAACACAAGAATTGCTCCACATGAACCTTCTTAATATCAATTGACTACAACATGACACGATGTAGACTTGATTTTGTCTCTTATTTCTAAAATAAAATTTAACTTATCTGCTTCCAGCTGGAAGGGAAAGGGAATTGTCAAATTCCGCTCAATTCTTTTGACTTAATTTAGTCGGAACATTTTTGATGAGCGTTAAACGATTTGGAATCATTCGGTTGACTTCATTTCGGATACTTATTTGAAGGTTTTTGATGAAAAATAATGCTACTCGTCCCTGCGACCTAGTCGTAACTAAATTTCCCAATAATCAATAGCATACATAAAATAGAGCCAAAATTGAATTGTTGGCAATACAAAAATAATAAAATAGTAGGCAGTTTTATTTTACGAAAATATGCAACGAGTGAAAATAATTAAATGCTATCTACCGCTTTTAATCCGTCATAGGGGCTTCATGACTCATTGCCTATTCATTGAATTCTGCGAACTCATTTGTAAATTAAAACTATGCAATTGTAAAATGAATGTAACTGGATTAATCAATTACAACTTTATCATATAATATACTTAGAGCGTTGATTCCAATGGCAAATAACTCAATAAACAAAAAAAGGTTTTATTGTTTATTGAGTTATTGTAGCATATATGTAATAAACCTGTAATCTAAAAGTCGGTGATCTCTATCGAAAATAAACAGAACGAAATTAATCTGCAGAAGTTTTGTCAATTTGATGTGAATGAATAAAATTGGAGACCTCTCTTACGGGTTTTAAAAACTTATACATAGATACAGAATTACAGGTAAGTTATCTCCTTAATAAGGATTATTTTCCGGAGTCATATTCATATTTAGGAGTCGGAAAGTAGATCGGCTTCTCATTCACAACACGTTGACTAGCGTAGTGATTATTCTAATTTTGCTTTCGAAAACAAAGTAAATTTCACCATGATTGATAGCTGATGGTCCAGTAAAAAATTGTAATCTCGATGCAATGGGATGCACATTGATATTACCCCGTGAAGTACCCACATAATTGGCACAATTGTTTTTTATTGTCTGTGGTACGCAGGAAGGTATCACTCTGTGTTTTTCCCCTCTGGAACAATCAAATCAACATGCCACTGATCGTAGTTGCCACTTTACACTATATACCTACTTCAACCATTAAAACCCTATTGGACCTTCATGGTGTGAAAGCTCAAGCACTTACGTAATTTTCGTATATATTCTATTGATAATTTATTTGTAAAATTACTTTATATGAATCATTCCCCCTACATCGCTTTTCCTCCACGGCGAGTTTTGTTACTTCAACTCTCATTATGTCGAGCGAACGCTTCGTCCAATCTCTTAGGGTTGCTTATAATAAATGGTGTAAGTAAATTGGTGAAATATATCAAATGGCATATTTAGTCATACGCATTATTTTTTTTATAACTTATTAAACAAACATCCGTTCATAAAAGAGATTTTGACGCATCCAGAGTAAGCCCAAATGTCACGTTTTATTATAAATCGGCTACATTATTGCTTCTGGGTAGATTTAAGAGTTCATTACTTCTAAGCCAACGGTCGTCTAAAGAAGAATTGTAATAGACTTTTATTGTTTTCCATCTCATCGCTGAATTGTCGCTATAAATATAAAATGGAATTTTGATGCAAATACGAACGTGACGAGCATTTATTTTTGAAACTCTACAACATTAACAGATTATCATAAATTTTACATTCGAGATAAATACATCTATAATTTAATCATACTAAGTTACTATTGAGTTACTTACTGACTTTTACTAAAGCTAATATAATTTGATGTCACTGGTTGAACTTTGTTGACTTTTTTATAACTTCTCATAGACTTCCGAGGTATTTCTCTAATAAAGTAACTTAAACTGTACGTTCTGTTTTGTCTTATTTAGTTTTATGTCGCACACACTCTTTGCAACTGTTTTATCTTGACAAATTGTACGCAAATATATCTCTATCAAATTTAATCCAGACCCATTAAGCAGTTCTGCCGTGATTCGGTAACAAACATATTCTAGTTTTCACACCGGTAAACAGAAGGAGAACCTACTGATTTTATTATTTGATTTAGGTTTTTTTAGAGAAAATTTTTAAAATGGCCTTTCATACATAAAAAATAAGCCTGACTATTTTTCTTGGTAAATGTATATTATAGACAAGGCAAAGGGAACTTAAGCTCATACAACCATGTCTTAAGTAGTTATTTCTTTTTCTTTATGTCTCCGGGATACTGCTGTAAAGTATCCCGTTGCATCGACACAGTACTAATTCTTAAATTTTGAAAGAAAAAGAGCACAATCCTACAAACTCTAATATAATATATTATATATAACACTAATTTACGTTAGTGTTGATTTTGAACTCACAATTCTGTTGTTATCACTTCTTAAAGTTCATTACCGATTTAAGCATAATATAATCTCCCTCGCAAACCCAAGTCTGTCGTCCACTATTGGAAGTTATGATCAAATCTCCTTAGAATCTTCAATTATTTGAAATTTAATTATTAATAAGATTCTGAATATATTTACATGTAAACAAACGCCACATGATCAAAATAGTAAACCACTAATACGCGTTCCGTATTGGAGAAACATGAATACCGTTATATTAATTAATATCATGAAAGTAATTAGGTACGTGCCTGATGTTGAGGAGAAGTAAAGTAATATTATGTATTCACACACGGCTGCAGAGTGCTAATTTGCTAAGTTAAACACATTAGTTAGTGCTTTACACTTTTGTAATAGAAGTCATTCTTCCAGTTTAGTATGAGGTGCAGTCGTTTATTGAATCTTTTATTCACTTTTGGATCCGGCCATTTACGCACACCTCGAATATGCACCTTATCGTCCTAAATTAATATATATGACAGTACAGCCATACATTCTAAATAATAAGGTGGTAAGTCTGTAAAAAACTAAACATGATTGTTATTAATGATTGTTATTTTAACGATAGGGTATATTATCTTAGGTAGGAGACTCTCCTGCCGGGGATGTCTGAGGAGGTACTTGATATCTTCATCGTGATGCAATTTTGCTCTGTCACTATGTAAACAAAAAGGTAAGTAGTAATTGTGGGATATAGAAAAAGTTCACATCTGTCTACCATAATAAGACATAGTTTTGTCATGATACTACAGATGTCTATAATAGACGATGGTTAATTAATAATAAATTCTCTATTGCGATAGGTGGTAAGATGACTACGCTTCCTGCTTTTGGTATTATCTATGGCTAAGATTCTGAGTAGTATCGTGTTGACGACAGAGGACTACCCACACAGTTCACCCATTGCCATGGCAACGAATGCTCATATTGCAATGTCGTTATCATATTTGAATATAATTTAATTTGGAATTTATGTACTATGTATCGATATGAAGCAATTTAATTAATAATGTTGTGAAAGCATTTAAATACGACTCGTTCTATGAATACAAAACGAAGCTCGAGACCATTTTCGAACAAATATCAGAGTAAAAAACATTAGATATTTCGTTCGCAAATGCGTTGCGTATTTAGCTTTCGGAGAAAACTCCGTGAACTGTGAATTGACTGAATAGTAAATATTGTATACATATGCAACGCTTTTTCTATATAACAAAAACGATATTTATGTCTGATCACATACTTACACCACTTACTTAGGAGTGACTAGATAGATACATTTATGTAATTGAATATATTCTTTAAGAAATCTGTTATATCAAAAATATATCTAGACGCCCAATGATTAATCTAGTCTAGATTTCCAAAAACTAACCGTCCTGCGCTGCCAGGGTTTCTCGCGATTTTATATTTAGCGCGAGATAGCGTTGATTCCGCATTAATTTCGTCGATATCTTTCATTATGGTTTTAATACTACTATAGTCTCTTATTAGTTATATTAGTACTATTTGTTAATTTGAATTGTCCTTTTTATTGGGTCCATTTAAATATAAATCTCAGGATATTATTTTCATAACTTGATCATCCATGTTTTTACTCCATATATAGTAGTATATAGTATTATATGTTTTTAGAAACCATGTTTAAATTTTATGTGAGGTTCTATAAAAAATAAAGCGCTCAAAATAAAAATGCAACGTTTAGAATTTGGATGTCTTCACATCTTTTTTATTTGAAAAATATTTTTACATTTTTTTCAACAATTTCAAAGTGTGACGTTTACAAATGTATCATATAAACACACATACAATACGTAATCAAAATAATTACATAAAGTTATTTACAATATTAATACAATATATTTATACACCAATCTCATATTATATACGTTAAAATAATCACTTTATATAGCTTATGTATATGATTGTTTCAAACCAATTTTACTATTGATAATACTTTTTCTTATTACAAACTAAATATCTCTATCTTTAATCAATGTAAATTTTAAATGTGGCAATACCTCATTACTAGTATAAATACATCTGTTGCATAAATTAGTGTAACGATGCTTAAACTTTCAGGTTACTTCCATTTTTCCCAGGGCAGATTCTAAGTTAAATTAACTTATATAATTATATTTTGACTTTTTAACAGATATTTTCAAGATTACACTGGTCTGCAGCTATAACGTTCTTTTTTAATAACAATATGAAGTAAATAAAGCATTTGACCCGCTCGAACGCATGCACGAAAATATAAAAAGGAAAAAACTACAAAGAGAAATATTATTAACAAGGCATTAAATATTTTTAAAACTTTTCCAGTAATAAAAATTCAAAGCAAAAAGAGGCTTTCGTCCATGAATTCCATGACAAAAAATTACGTGCGTTTAAGAATTGTGAAAAAAAGTTTTAAATTTTGTTGAAATTGTGAATCATTATTAGAACCGTATTTCTTTGTATCATATCTTTAATAATCAGATATAGTATATACATAAGAAGGAATGAATTTTTTTTAGCAGCAGTGTTAATTAGGTATTAGAAATTGGAACTTTACATGAGTCTTAAATCTATATATATCATCTTATTCACGTTATGTATAGCTCATGTCAATGACTATACCTTGCTCTAACTTACATAAAATAGTTTATTAGTTTTAATTTCATTTGCTTGCCGAACATATTTTATAGAGATATAATTTTAATATTCTTCTATATCTTCGTAATTTTAACTTGGATTTTAATTAATCAGGATTTGGATTTTAAGTAATTAGATTTTGGATCTTTTATTTTTCGTTTAGGATTTGCTAATGATACAAAAATGCCTAAAATAAAAAATAGCAATATAATAACTAGTTTAATCATTTTATTGTGAGCATTGTAATTACGAGAGTATGTTTAGTTATGGACGAGTGGTGCTTCCTGCCACAAGCAATACCATGCTTAATAGGAGGCTCCAGCAGCAGTTCGATTTATTGTTGCCTATTTTAGAAATAAAAGATTATTGTTCTTATTATATTATATAATTTATTACATTTTCCTGTTTTTGTTTACCTTCTACTTTAATTTAAAAAATGAAAGAATAAAATAAAAGCAAGAAGATCTCATTAAAGGCATCATTCAACCTCGTCGATCAAAGTCAAAGTAAAGCCAAAATATTTTATTCGAGGTTGGTAAATACATCGGATTATGTACATTTTATATTGGATCTGTACATGTATTGGATGTCAATTTATGCTAGATTTACGTAACCAGGGGTTGTTGACCACAAAGATCCACGTATCCATTCTACAAAGATCGTTACTACCACACAGAAAGTTTTTCTTCACATCCCTGTTCTAAATTCAAACTTTATTTTAGTTAAATTTTATTTCAGTAAAATGTTTGAAAATTTAGATAAAAATCAATAGTAAGTAGATAGTCTAATTACTAGGCAAGATTTATTTACTCGTTTTGGTGTTTTTCCCATTTGTATAGGCAATTATAATTCATCCAGGTCACCGCCGCAAAGAGTAATGAAGTTACCGGATATTCTTAGCGCATTGTTATGACACTGTGCGAGCCCCTCATACGCTCGCCACTTAGCTAGTGACGTGCAGCTTTGGAAAAAATCCGATGCTTCTTTATTCCAATAAATATGTCTGTTATTCTTCGACTGCACCGCACTCCATTTCAGCAATATAGACACATAATTGACGTGAAGATCAGTACAAGCGGTTGTAAAATCATTCTAAAGCAACGTAAAAGCTTAACATCCTATAATATACAGTTTGACGAACATATTTTTGTGTAACATATTTTGGCGTACAGGTATAAATTAACTGTTCATAAATAATAATTTATTATATTAATCTTCTACTTAAATATTTCAAATGATCCAAGCGGTCTATAACAAGACGGTAATTTACTGGGGGACCTTAAGAGCACTCTATATAGGCTCTGTCTCAATTAGGACCGTTTAGTGACAATTAAGCCTAAATCTATTATTTTGACAATTAATGAGCCTCGAAGTCTAAATTCATTCTCATGAAAAATGGCAATCGTTAAATTAGAATCATCTCGTGCTAAAAACGAATTTAACGTATAATTGTACCCTAGAGCTTTTTTATATTTCTTATACAACTATCAAAATTAAATTTAACTCATTCTCTTGATTTTAGCAGAATGTACAGTGAAATTACCAAATTGCATGCTGCATAAGGAGAGAGTAGTGTTTTGTTCATAAAAAAAGTTTCAGTATATTTATAATACAAAAAACTCTTAAAATTTAGATAATATAATTATAAGACAATAACGAAAGAAACAAAAGAACGTATCAACAGATCACAAAAAGATTTAAGCGTAATTCCAAGTATTGTTTACCTCTTAGACATAAATCATTCAATAAGCTTAATCTCGTAACCCGAGAGCTGAAACGTGCCCTGAATCGGTTCAAGCAAATCGCCTTTTCCAATAGTACAAGTTGTATTTTACGTCATTATTTTCTAAGAAACAGATACAATATAATATTTCCATTACTACTTTTGGTGTGATTTTGTAATTAATATTAGGTAATATAAGTAATTACCCAATTTTTTTTCCAGTTTTTAAACATAACTTTATAAAGGCTATTTTTAAATGAAGAAGCTGAAATAACAATACACAAATTTTGTAAACTCAACGCCAATTTTTAATTGTTATTAACTATATATATACTTAATAGCCTGTTATATTAAACCAAGAAAATTACAAACCTATACATCAAAGTTCGGGTATCCGTTTACCTGATTTGAGAGTTAAAAAAGGGTCATAGTTAAAGTAGCGTAATCAAGCTGTAGGTAATTATTATTAAATTGCTTAATTGAGTTTGCAATAAGTCAAAGTCAAAATAACTTTATTCAAATGGACTCATTTACTAAGTTCTTTTAAATCGTCACACCAGGGAATATGTATGAGAAAAACAAATAAATGTAATTAAAGGCAATAGTGATAACTTAAGTGGGTATCAACCGGGCATTTACAAATTGTCCCTGTTATAGAATTTAAATATGTACTAAATAAATTGTTAGTTTTAATTTTAAAATAATACATACAATAACTGCGTACATCACTTTTAAAAATGTAAAGGCATTCGGCGTCTCCGGAACAATAAGAAATCAACTAGGTACTCAAAAGTACTTTCAAATTAAACAGTCGATTAATTAAACTACTTGCACCTTACCAACGCAGTGTTTTTGTATCGGCACGTGTTAGCCTTGGAAGCTTTAGCCGGTTTAATTATGCAGCTTGTCTTGAGTTCACTGGGAAACAATAGGACCTCAACATTCTGCCAAACATTTTGAGTGACGTTGAAGGTTAGGTCTATCACATTCACATACAACTCTGTAATGAAACTTTACCAGTTTCGAGAAAGGCCGATTGCTGTAGTGGCTACAAAGTTTTACAAGATGGAGTTTCACTATAAATAATTATCTGATGCCTAAATATTTCCTTAATGGTTGGAGCGCTCGGTCCAGTAACTTCATTATAAAGTGATATCTGACTACAGTACACATACGATAGAGTAATTAAATAATTGATATAAGCCACACTTTATGTGAACTTTTTCTTATTTTGATGTTTCTTTCTTTCGTTTCTCATGTCTATGTGTATACAATAAATTATTACATAAATAAATAATTGAATGATTTTGCTTAAAATAGGTAATTAGGTAGGCGCTTTATAACACCACGATGGCTAACCACTGAACCAATTTCACCACATTTACGTTGAATACTGACAAGACAAAAATTAAACAATTTTATTTTATTTAGACATACTTAAACACGTAGGGAAATCTATTAAAGTTAATAATCTCATAACAAATTTATTTATACAAGTAAAGCTCAGTAATAATATTAATTTTTACTTTGGGAATAATTCACTTTTATTGACAATTTCTATTACTTAACTAGTACTTAGTTGCAAGATTTACGTTATCCTGTTTTCCGGATTATTTGAATGTAATTTATCTAAATACTATTTATCTAAATCTGTATGGAATATTTTTTCGAGTAATTCTATCACTAACATATGACTTCATGTGACTTCGATCAAACCGGATGTTGCAGCAGCAAGATAAATGACATATAACCCAAAATTGATCTTATCATTTTTTAAATTATATCTTTTCGTTGATCAATACAGTCCTATGCGTAGTCTTAAACATGATTATTACATCGCAGTTTTAATAACCTTTAAAGGGTTTGTTGAGCTTACAGAAGATATAACTACTCGGCCCACTTATATTAAACTTATAGACTTTCTATTTACAATTTTATTCCGTCTCACACCTCGAAAAGAACATTATAATATTTATATTTACTTCTGGCTAAGATCATTAGGATATGAATCGTATAATAAAAAGTAAAAAGATTTAATGTCAACATTACATTATGTAACAAAACCCACAAAATATATATTGGATTTGGTTCAGGAAATAAGAGATCTATAGGAAGGGCCAAAAGTATCAAATTATTTCATCCAAATTTTCATTACGCGAGATTAGAAATGGGCATACTTATTAATAGCTTTCACATTGCGGCCTTAAGGCGTATTTTAGCTTGATATTGCATTTGTAATCGTCTCGATACTTACCAGAAGGTTGATTTTGCTGGAAGTTCAGTTCACTTATAAGATACTGATACATAGTTATCTCCTAAGTATATGATAGTCTTTGGTTATGATTAAGAATCATTAAGCTACCAATCATATCTATAAACTAAATATTTTAGAAAATTGAAATCCAGAACAACAATATTTAATATTGATATGTTGACAATATTTGATAATTACATATAATTATTTTTTCTTTATTTGATTTCATTTCTTGTTTAAGTATCTATTGCATAACTTAAGTAATCGAAACTCTCAGGTGTTATTACATGTTTACTTATTCTACTTAAATTAAAGACTAAAATTAAAGAACACTTATTTTTTTACGCTAAATACCTTATTATTATTTAAGACTTCATAAACATTCCATATTTCAATTCGCCGCGAAGTAATAAGTAACTTCAAAAATGACTGTTATTTGAAGGTACTAATGTCATTTGACTTGTCCTGTAGCTCAACGCACATTCTTATTACATTGAAAATTCTTTCCAACATTTAAAATATTGGAATAAATTAACTAGTTTTTATTTCTAGTGAACATTTTTATACTTTTCTGCCATGAATGTAGGCTGAAACAAACAGATTAAATTGTTATTTTTATTAATATGATGATTATTAGTCATAAATATTTTTTTTTTACCAAAATTTATGCTTCTTCTGAGGATAAGTACTTTAACCTTGTACCTAAGGACTTACCATCATAATAAGTAGAATGTGGGCACTTTGGACAGCTAGCAAGCAAAGGCGGTCTCTGCGACCGCTGGTCGAACTGAATCCGATACGATGAGTGCGGCCATTCGAGTGCTGCATTTCCTCTTGAATCTTTGAGCTCCTCGATACCTGTTGGACAATTAACTTTTAATCTTTTTAATACAGTCCCTATTCCAATGAAGCAGGACATAGATACAATGTTCGATTATTTGGGTAATTAATAGTAGGGTTATATCTAAACAGAGACTTATTCTTTTTGACTTTTAATAAAGCATACATATTTTAAGACATTTTGGAGAAATAATAAGATATAGTGACCATATAGCCTGATCTTTAAGTGTACTACAATGTAGTCAGTTTTCAGTTATATGGCGCGGCAAAGCAGTGAAACACCTATCACGTAATAGGTCTATAGTCTAATCAAACAATAAAAGTGGAGCTACATTTACTTTGACGATATCTTGAATGAAACTAATTCAAGATATAGCCCGCATGATGGTAAGGTATCGTCTGTGATGTGTATGATGGGCCCAGTTACAAAGCGTAAATGAGACTATACGCGGATTATATCATAGAGATGGTTCAGATGACCCGGATAGTTCACTCAAAATTTGTTATCTTAAGCTGCTACGTGCTTACGAAATCCGTTGGTATCGGCTGTTACAACCGCTTTCTCCCACCAAACTTTAAGCTTTCATCAACCATTTGGCTAGAGTGGGGGAGTTTTGGTCCAAATGAAGACCGTTTATAGTCCGTTGATGAAGATAAGGAAAATGACTCGATATATGATCAGGCTAGACAAATTGACAATCCCAAAAATGGAACCTCCAGAAGTCGACCTTTTGCGAAAGTAATAATTAACTTTTAATTAGAGTACTTAAAGTGTGTACGAAAAGTTAACCAGCTCGCTTGTCTGTCGTGTAGGCGGCGTGTACTTTCAAATATAGCCGATCGGTTTTTTGTCTAGTAATCTATGTATCCTGCTTATTTTTAAAATAAGCAGGATACATAATCCTGCTTATTTTTACCTGGCGAAAGTATGTGGAGCTCACAGTCACTAAAAATAAGTGATGCATTGCCATGCCGCATAGTGGCGTAAGCAAATAGCTTGCTCCAAGAGCATGTCTTCCATTATAATGTCATCACGTGGTTCACTACCCTCACTGCTTTGGCGATCCCATCATCAAGCAGTCTCTCTTCCCCCCATCATGGATCGTCATTCCAATTCGCTGGCTCACGCCAGCGAATTGGAATGACGATCCAGAATAGGTACAAGGCTATGAATTGTATAAATTGACCCTCAACCGTTGCCCAGGTCCACAAGATGAGATATACATAAATGCAGTGGGTAACTATATGACACTCTCCTGCTTCCCACTATTTTGCGGCGAATATTGAGCGTGGTGAGCTAATGTTCAGAACTATAATAACTGGTGAGTCTATGTCTAAGTTAGATTGAGTTATCTCAGGTGTTTCCATTGGAACCTGAGCTAGTTTAATCTAACTTGTTTAGAAGGCGTTTAGTAACAGACAACGTTGTACACCCGCATGTCATAACTGGTAAAATAAATTGATCGACTACTTTGAACTTGACTACTAAAGAAATTTTGCCTAGAAGACCGATTAGCCGACTTAAACGTCAGCTATCAAAGGGACTTCATAATTTCCATCTCAAATGAGAATAGTCTACCTACGATAGTTATTAGTTATAAATTATTCACTTAGAACAATCAAAAACGTTTTACTCAAACAATTATAGCTTTTCTTAGAAAATCATTTGAAACTATTTTATTGTGTGGGTTGACAACTTAAGCCTTAATTGAAATTGAAGGATATAACCTTAAGAGCGCACCTATTTTTTGATTATCCATTTAATGGAAGCAAATTATAGTTCTAGAACGTTTATGTATATGGATATAAGCTAACTGAAGGAAGGCTACTTTCCCTTTCCAGCATTTGGACTAAATAAGATGTTGATGTAGTTTGTAGATTGATAAAAAATACCTATTTTGATCAACCTAAGGTACAAATTTAAACAATATAAACTATAATGCCATCTAACATTTTATATATTTGTAAATTGATGTAAAAAAGCATTTTTAATAATTATTATTCTTCTTTCATATTTTCATTAATATACTTCTTTTCATTTTTTTTAAGCTTATTAGTAGAGTTTTATAAGCTGATCATTATTTGCTGACCTTTGATTAAAAAATCATGTTCTATTTGCTAATTTTTATAACAAGATTATTAATTAATAAAACTTTCTTTCGAGATACACGAAACTTTTAATTGTTTTTGTAAAGTTTGATATTTGCTTCCGCTGTCATTGAATTTAATATAAAAAATAATAAAATAATTATGTATATATGAAAATATACTTTAACGATAGATAAACCCATTATAGTTTACTGTAAATGAGACATTTTTTTGTTTGGCGGATGGACTGGTTTGAAATTCCAACTTATATTAATGTTTCAAAAACCCCTACTAATATATCAGCGTCAAAAAAACCCATTCAGTAAGTAATGATAAAACATTAATAGATAAATGTACTCAAAAGAAAGAACACTTACTGACGACTGGCTTATGGCTGTGAATAAATTATAAGACTAGAGTACAAGCAAGCACAAAGTAGATAGGTATACAATACCGATGCTTACCGATATCAGGCGCGAGAAGTCGCAGCCATAGACAACACAAGCCGGTGTAAGTACTACGCTATCGAATTAGAAGTACCGACTTCAAATGTCAAGAAAAATCATTGGTGTAATTTTACTTATTTTTATAATAAAAAGAAACATACGCAAACTCAATGAAAATGTTTGTTTCACGTTTATGGAGTCACAATTTTCTGATGACTCCATACTGTTCTTACTTTGATTGCATAATACAGATATTTGTGTGTGTCAGTTATAATCTTTTGTAGCTGCCCCTTCGTATCTGTTAAGGTATTCGCTTAGGTAGATAAGCAAAGCGTTATTCCGTTATACGGCCGTCCAATTCTATATATATATATATATATATATATATATCTCTCATTACTTTCTTTTATTATTGAGTAGTTAATAACATTAAGTATTTTCACTTATTATTTCGGCTATGAATAATTAAATCCATTTTAATTAGTCATGAGGAACTTTAATTAAGCGTAAATTTGCCTTTACGTATTTATTTAATCTTGCCTATTACAATTCACATTGCCAGAGCAAATATTAATATACCTATTCAATTATTGTAGTGAATATTATCTTTTAACTGAACTCATTGTAAACAAACTCTTATTTTAATAATTGCGAAGTTACCCTTCCCGTAAAATTGATATATTTAAAAGAATAAGATTATTTGAGGCGAAGATTGAAAACAAGAAAGAAAAGGATTTGAGATAAAAAACTAAATGGTTCAAAGATTTTTTTCCACGTGCTCATAGTATGAATAAAATATGATACATGAAATAAGTAACGTTAAGTAATGAATATCAAATATCGTAAACCCGTCTTTGAATGTAGAATCATTTAAGGAAAAAAGAATATTGTTGGAGGAAAATTATGTAATTTTACCATTTTATTTCTCAGCAAAGATTGTTTTATTAAATAAATATTAAATATAAAACCTAATAAAACAAATTAAAGCTTGCTGTCGGTTAGTCTATGAAAATTGGTACCAGTTCATATTCATAATATCTCTCCCTTATATGTAATTGATTTTATCTACACTCTTGCTTTAAATCCTCTCTCTATTCTGAAATAGCTTATTGCCAACTTTACAACAACCAATGTTCTGGTAACCATAATATAATCCAAACAAATGATATAATGTTTTTAAAAATTTCACAACACTTCTTCGCTTTTTCGACCCGTTCCGCGCAAAGGGTTCACTCATCACACAGCCACATTCTTACTACACGGAGTGTGGTGTCTGTTGTCAAAAGATTGTCATTTACTCTCGTTTCGCTACCACAGCGTTGTAATGATAAATAATATTCACATCAATTAATTGTAAACTATTATTTCAATAAATAATGATTTTATTATATATAATTTGTAATTATGTACATACTCAGTAATTAAATTTTGATGAATTTTAAGTGGATCGTGTACTTTTATTGTAGATTCATATAGTAGTATGGATAAAGGAAAAGTCTCGTTTGTGATTAGGTATTAAAACACTCATTTTGTATCGTTCGAATGTGAGGAGAGGGTGGACCAATTAGGTACTGTTTGACGTCATCATATATTAATTTGTTAGACTTGAATACAAAAGAATTTTAAATCGAATCAATTCTGTCCTTTACTTTATTATAAATTGTAATAACTTTAATAAGTAATATACAATGGTGTCAGATAAACATCCCCGTCGACGGCCAACACTATAATGAATAATTTGACAAGTGAAATCCAAACAAAAAGAAAAATATGTCATGATTTTGAATTTAAATGATTAATAGTTTAAAAGTATTGCCAATATTAATTAAATAGGTGGAAGGAGTTCCTATTACATACGGTGTTATAATACCAGATTACAATGTGATACTATTATCATCAACCGGTTGCAAAAATAATTCTTTTATCTATTATTAACTCCTGGTTTTTGTTGTACAGTATAAAGAAAAACAAGTTATTAGTTATCATTAGTAGTCATATTATGTTTTTTAAAACTTTATTTAAAAATAACTTTCGTCTCGTATAAGTACAGAGCTTGCCGTTGATTTCCAACTCTCCTTTGGTGGGTCTCAACAATCTATATACGTCCACATACGTCACTGCTGGACAAACGCATTCCTACATGAAAGAAACACGTGAGGATTTTGGTCCATAACAACTTCACGCTGGTCCTATGAGGTGAGTGTAAGCAGTCGCCGCAACAAACTCAAGCCATTGCAACCTCATCGCCTTAGTATTTAGAGCGCTATGCCTTCAATTATGAAAGCAAAGGAACTTTCAAAGGGTCCTCGAGTGAATCAATCTAGATTTGTTATCTCGGGATCTTCTGAGTTTCGAATTACACGGGTTTTGTTGTTTGTGGGTCTACTGTAATGGAAATCTCTGGAAAAGAGTAAATACCCATATGAATTTTGTCCGTTTACACAGCAATTGTTTTAGTATGTTCTTATATTCGTGTGTAGTAAAATCTATCACCGACTGGTTGTGTCTCATGAAATTTATCAATGAATGAATAAACTTGTTATTATTATATTTAAAATTTATTCTCCAAAGTCATAGAGCAGTAGTACGAAATGATATGACCCTGAGGTTTTAATTACAGATATATTGAGTAAGAGAAGCTTTTTTCAACATGACATACTAATTTCAAAATTAATAAAAATCTGCTAATAGTAATGATGCTAAACTTAAAACAACATAATGGTTTATTTATTAATTATTTTAATCCATCATTGTCAATCGACTATTTTATTTGGCGACGCAATTTATAGTATCGCCATTTTGTTTCTATTCAGTATCGCCATAGTAACGTAGCGGAAGCAGTATCGTAATAACCCGCCAACACGCATCTTTTTAAGAAAAATGTATGTAATTTGATATTTTATATATTTTCTTTTTTTAGAATTATAAATTAAATATAAAAAATGGAAATCTGTCTATCTTAACAAATACTTTATAATGAGCTCTAAGTATAGATTGTATAATAGTATATTATAACCATTTGTATCACGTAGAACCAAAAAGGAGGAATCATTTTTCTATGCTGTCAAAAACTCACAAACATTCTACTTAGCGTTGATTTTGAACAAGGTTTACTTAACTAAATCCATTCAGTTGAGTGCAACGGAATTGATAGCTTCCATACAGTACCTTTCCGCTTCATTATTTAGTTCTCAATTGTCAAGTCTTGAGGGTGTTAACACTAAAGACTTAGGAATGAAGTTTGGATCGATTTTATCATCGTTGACTTAGTCCAAAGCAAATACTTATCCCTTTGCTACGTATAGTCACAGGAAATGTACACAATTTGGTCCAAACTTAGCGTAAGCTTAACTAGCTAGGAGGTGGTAGCCAAACATTTGAAGCATCTTTTGCAATTACGGCAATGTTATTTTTTATACTTCAATAATAATCAAGACCGAATTGACGATAATGCTACGAAAGTTTGATTATCGTCAACGTTTTCATCGTTATTAAATATTGCTCACAACATAAAAATAAAGTTTTCTTAAGAGTTCGCACTTATTGTGTTATCAATAAGAAATAAAAGACCTTTTTATGGTTTTAATTAAACTTGTCACTTATAACAAAAATTTAAAATTAGAACAGGAAACTAAGTCAAACATCTAAAAATTCTAACATCACGCCAACTGGATAAAACAGTGCAGGCTTTCTGAATATGAATAATAAAATCAATAAAGGCTTCGCTCCTAAGGTATTATAGCAAGTAAATTTCTAAAAAACTGCCTGTTTATAAATCGATCTGCTCATACTGTTACAATCGTATTTAGTTTTAAATAAGAATTAATTCCGTATCTCAAAAGAATTTTTGTAATTTTAAGCTTTATTCCGTAACTCAAATGACCTTTTTTGTAGTTTTAAGCTAAACATGTTAAATAAGCGAGAACAATTCAGCTTTCATGCACTGAAACGTCATCACCTAAGAATACTATCGTTTGAAGTCAATCGTTTATAAAACTTGCATTTTAGTCTCATCCATAACCAATTTTGATAAATTTTTTGCGCATGACAGTAGATCGTTCTCGTCAGGTGGCCGGTTACTATAGGTAAGATTTTCAATATTTCTGTTTGATTTTTAGTGTCGCTAGAGTCTATGAGTTATTTTAACAAATAAGCAAGCCTTGCTTTTGGAAACTTGTTGTTCATGTTTTATATTGCCTAAATCCCTTTGTATGCCATTTTTCAACGAAATTAAAGCGTCATCAGTATTAGCAGATAGATCACAACGGCTTAAGTTCAAATTCAAAATGGAAGTGCACTGAATGATACCAAAGATATTACTTCAATAATTACGTTAACGAGTAAAAACCTGATCGGGATCTACTGCCGGACTGCGATACACAGTCCGGTGGGGACTCCGGGAGTGGCCGCTTACGGCGTCGGAACGCATCGCGCCATCTGCACAAGATTGCGGTGCGGAAATATGTCCGGAACCTGTGAAAAAGTAAAATATATAGTAAGCAAGAAAAAAATTGTTTATTCAAAGAACAAATATAATTTCAAAATAAATTATAAAATGAAAATTCATTCACTGTAGAAGCACATACTGCATACTGTAGCATGTGTCAAGGTGTCAAAGAACGCCCCGACACAGATCCAACGCAGGCTCGAGTGAAAGGGTCGCTACTAAGGCCAGTACTAATACAAGTAATAGGAGCACACACATAACAATAAAAACAACACAATAAATAAGAACAATAAGTTAACTTTGTCTGTAATTCTTATTTAAGAGTTTTCCGATCACGGAGGAGTATGTAATTTATTTAAAATTCCATATCAGTACTGGCTATACACTAGACATCTAATGTACAGTATCAAAGGTGTTCGTAGTACTATAGTTTTTGATGCTTACTGTACCCCACACAATACGGACTTTAATGGCGGATACACTATAAAATTATTATTCGACCCATGATAGTAATCGAACACGCAATAGAAGCATTTCAACTTTAATCTTGGTACATGAGACAAAAGCAACACTGTGAATGGACCTTATTCAGTGCTAATAAAAGTTATTTTGCATTGGAGTTGTAAATCTTGAAAGGTTGTCCATTGTAAATTTATCGTTCAATTAACTTCACCCTAATACGCATGAGACTAAGTCCAATTCCAATTAAAGTTACTTCGACGATTGATCATTGAGTTATTCACTTTACGATAACGCATCTCGTAACATCTCAACATAAATATGAAAACTAATTCCTGAAATAATGTCAAGTACAAAATTATTTAATTATAAAAGTATCAAACGATATCGACCGGTGTAAAAGATAAAGTGTTTTGCCGTTTTTAAGATAGACTGACTGACGATTAACAGAAAACTGTTTGTCTTAACTGATTAGTCAGTTCACGAGTTATATTGTTATTAATCATATTTCTACACCATCACCACGTCACAAGGTTAATCCCTGTCTACTTATGAGTATGTTGTATGTTGATTCAGTGAATTACATACACTGTACTGATACATACTACTATCTATATATCTTCTTTATCTGGTATTCATAATACAAGCTCTTAAAGATGCTTAATTTTTGCGAAATAAAAGGTTACTTACTTACTACTACTACTACAAAACTAACTTACTTATTAAAATAAACTTAATATTAATAAAACAAAAAGCACATTCTCCAACGATATTTTTATTACATTGTCACAATATAGAATCCACACACATGTTTAGCCAAGAAGGCACGCACAGGCAATTCACCAGATCTAGTTTTCTTTTTTCTTTGATTATTTATTTATAACTTTTTTAAAATGGTGTCATTATTTAGAAAACTAAATTACAGAATGGTAACTAAAAATCGAAATTCATCAAGAAAGAAAATTAATACATCTCAACAGAGTAGCGTTTCTTTATCAAAGTCATTTTTATTAGCAAAATCTATCTACAAAGACAATTCATCTATTAAAGATTGTTTTAAATCAGTCACCATGGAATAGGTTTTTCTCTAGAAATTAGTTTTGATAAAATTACGAAAATAAAATAGATATTGCATCCAATTTAAACTATCAGTTGCGAAGTAGTCGATTTGTAACTTTAACATCCACTTTCACTAATATTTGAAAAAGAGGTTTGTTGAATTGAATATTATAACCATGTTATGTCAAGGTTCGTTTGCAACCTTTTTTCATTTTCTTGAAATTAATTTTAGTTGAGAAATACACTATGTGACATATCATAGTGTATTTCTTTATCTATGAATGTGTACAATTGTACATCTTAAAATGACCAACCAAAAAAAACAAAAATTTAAAAAAACACTGTAATTACATCAAATTTATAATTTAATTCTTGTGTGCTTAAAATGTATATTTTCTTCAAATTCATCCCTGAAGTTGTTTTATTTATTAGTCGGGGCAAAGCATTACGCCAGATAGTTGGAATTATTACATGGGAAACAATATTGTGAAGTGTACCAAATTATATTCATTAAAAGTTATAAGAATTATATATATTATATTCTACAGGATACATAAAACAGTACTTACTTACCTCATATGAAAGCTTATTAGTATGAGAACTGCAAACTCTTAATTATTATATAATTAATATAAAACTACCCGTAGTCTGAAACACAGTAATTCCAGCTCAAAAAAACTTATTTTAACAGTAAAAAAATACTCACTTAGCATTCATCCAGTAATAAATAATAGGGTTGACCATCGCGTTGGCCATCGCCAACCAATAGAAGCCGAGGTAGACGTGCTGCACGTACTTCATGTACAGAATGGAAGGATTGAAGTGCGTGTAGATAAAGTAGCTGTGGTAAGGCAGCCAGCAGATCCCAAAAATTACTATCACCAGGATGAACATTTTGACTACCTGCAGAGAACATGGAAATCTGTCGCATAAGTTCGTTCGCATACATTGAATATGCCTCTAGTGTAAGCTTCGATGCTGATAATCGCATATATAAAAAATCGTTCCAATACTTTACAACAGAGACGCTGCTGTCGCTTCCTTACAATTTGACAGTGGATTACAAACATAATCGCGACGATTCAATCCGATTGAAACTCACGCTAGGGTACTCATTTTGCCGTCACATTACAAAATCGTAATGTGACGTGAAATTTAATATATTGCAAAAAGTTTAACAGTTTTTAAATGCTAATGGTAACAGATCTTTCAGAAACATATTGTAATTAAGGACGGCAAAATCACAATGACATAAATTACTTTATTCTCATAAACAAAAGGCGCTCAAAACAATGCGTCTGCTCAACATCATTAATAATTTATAAATCATTAGCATATTAGTTTCTATTTCGGAATACGAAAATACCTATTGTCAAACCACTAAAATACTTAATTACAGGTATTAGGGTACCTATAATGGTAAAAGGCTTTTGTAGTTTTCAATTAGTGATCGATATCGGTAGCCAAAGATATAAGATATAAGTTATAAGCATAAAATATAGTTTAGATTTAATAATGAGTGTGATCTTATTAAATAGATGTTACGTATAATTTGAGGGCTATTGGAAAACACAAGACCGAAATGCCAGTTACCTACCAGGTAACTTCAGTAGTGATGGCAATATTTTT
The DNA here is from genome assembly GCA_943193645.1 of Acentria ephemerella. Classification (NCBI taxonomy): domain Eukaryota; kingdom Metazoa; phylum Arthropoda; class Insecta; order Lepidoptera; family Crambidae; genus Acentria; species Acentria ephemerella. Next base: position 3,025,861 of record OW971882.1, read on the forward strand.
CATCTGAAATGTATTGGAAATCCACAGCTGTTATACAAAAAGTCATTGTGATAATTCACCTTGTCACGCCGCCATGCCATTGCCAAAAGAGTGACGTAATAAGACAGCAGGTTTGAACATGACAATATTTTCACTCGTGGTTACATTGTATGAGGGTTACGGTTGTCATCCCATGTCGCACGAAAAGATTTCCAGTTCGGTTCTAATGCAACGGATCCTAAATATTTGTTGAATTGTTTGAACGTATATTTGTATAATGGGTTCAGTATAGGAGTATTCGAAAAGATTTCATTTCGATTTGATTCGATCAGTATTTGAAAAGCAGGAGAAATAAGACAAGTTTAATCAAAAATTAATTAAGCTTTTATTAGACAATATAAAAATATCCTGATTTTATTAAAATATTTGCTTAGCTGTCCTGGTAATCAAATTTATTCTTAATGTTGGGAATAATTACGACTGAAATAATATTGGAAGTTAATAATATTTAAGTACCTTATATGTTATGAAACATACTTTTACTACTGATGATTTTTATTTTTGTACAGTAAGATTTTTTAATAGTACAGCAACTGAAGTAGTTAAACTCAGCGGTATGCTTAAGGCTGCGAAAGTTTACACACAAACTCCAAAATAAATAATACAGATCATAGAAACTCAGTAATATGAAGTGAGAATGACTGATACCAGCCTACAATAGGTTTGCTTCGCTTCGTTACTACCAATTTCCGTTGCCAAACTAGATTAGTATTCAATGAGCTGTTGGCGCTGAGGCGCGGTAGTATTCTAAAAAAAGCATCATTTTTATACTGCATCAATTTATTGTGGCGATGTCCCTAACTATGTTTTTGGGACTTCAGTATGCTGACGCGGCTTTGATGTCAAATTGTAAATGAACGGCGCTTTATAGCGCTATTAGTTGCTAATTAAATGAAAATGTAAATTGCAGCTCTTTTATATCATTTTTACAGTACGTAGGGTTATAAAGGAGCGTTGAAAAATTCAATGAAAAATTTACTCGGTACTTTTTGTGTTACAATAAATTGAGATTACGTACCTTCCGCTTTGAGCGTATTGAGTCCACCTGCCTCTGCGTGAGCTCTCCAATAGACCGGGAGCCCCAGAGCACCTTACCCATCGCCGAATAGAAGAAGGTCATACCCAGCATAGGTACCGCGTATGTCACCACGAAGAATAATACTTGGTATCTAAAAAGAGATCAAAGAATGAGTAAAAAGACACTAACAGAAAATTTAATTTTAAAAATCGTGGACACAAATTATAACTTTCAAACATCGATTGTACACAGAATAACAATAAATAGTATAGTTACTAGTTGTACACACATCAATCACATAGAAAACTTTTTATTACCGTTTTTACGTAGGTTGATTACATAGTCCGCAAACTATTTTTTCAGTGCATGACGTATCTTCGCATATGAAGTTAGCATAGTGACTCAATTTATAATGTACCTAGTGAGATTAAATCAATTACAGTGGTACCCTAAATATGTTTGTTTCTGATCTTTTAAAATCATTAAATCGTAACATGAATTTATATTAGGAATGAAATAACCTTGCTCTAAAAACATTGATATTAAGTTAAAAGTCTGGGATAGTATAACGAACACCTGTTTCCAGGAGAGCCTTTTTCTAATGTTGCTTAACATTGAACCAAATTAACAAATAGTTTTAAATTGTCAGCGAGTTTGAATGTTAACACTAAATATAATATAATACTAATGTATAACTCGTGTACTCAATACAAAAGTGGTTCGGAAATTTGAAAGCTGTTGAAAATTTAAAAAAATCCTTGGAAATAATTATTTATTCCATAATTAAAAGAGCATCAAATTTTCCTTACCAAATGTAAGGCAGGTTGACACTTATAATATTAACATCAATGAAGAAAAATTTGAATGTGTTGAAAGTACCATCTTTCTGAGAATTAATTTTGACTCAAGGCTTCAATGATATCCTCATATTTCATCCCTCTCTGGAAGACTAAGTTCAGCTGCTTATGCTGTTAAGAAAATTAGGTCTTTATGTGATGTTGAAGCAGCAAGACTTGTACTTTAACTATTTCCACAGTGTTGTGTGTTATTATTGTTATGGCTTATTATTGTGGGGCACGGCTGCTGACATTGAATCTTTATTTTACAAAATAAGGCTGTGCGTGCCATTTACGGACTCTAGTCACGTGAATCACATAAGGAATTATTTAAAGAAATTAATATATTGACTGTAGCTTCTATATACTAGTAGCTCTGTAGTACTGTAGCTTTTATATGATATTATCTTGTATGTCCACAAAAAATTATAAAACTTTTCAAAACGTAGTGATTCTCATTGCTTAAATACTAGATATAGAAATAAACTTGCTGTTCCAACCTTTAGACTTCATAAAACAAGTTACTCATTTATGGAGCAATGTATACACTATTATAACAAAGTCCCGCCAATAACTGAACTGCCTATACACAAATTTAAAGACTACATCAAACAAAATTAATGAAAAAAGGTTACTACAAAGTTTAGGAATATTTAGGTGAAAAGAATGCAAGGACTATTTAAAAATGCAATTTAAATAAACTTAATATGTAATCAAAAATGGCACTATATATCAATGTATAAAATATTGCACTGTAAAACAAAAACCAATAAGTTATAATACTAATACATAATGATATAGATAATTTGTATAATATTTACAAATACATTATAAATACTAAAGGCTGAGAGTTTCTTGCGCCGGTTCTTCTCTGCAGCTACTAATTCGTCGAAGCGGTGGTAGGGTTAATTGGGAATATGCATACTGGTGTTAGTTTTAATTTTAAAATAATTTATTTAATGCATTAGACATTGAGTTTGACTTGAAATACTGTAGCAATAAATACTGATCTGAAAACAAGAGACCAGAACACAACCTGATTTGCAACGTATACTTAATAGCTCTATTTTATTCACTTATATGTATACATTAATCAATATAATAAGTACATTACAAAAACGAGCGTGTCCTAAGTAAGTTTGAGCAAGATAATTTCATCATTATCGTTAAGTCGATTCTAATGCCAAAGTTTGGTGTGTCTAACTATTTGATCACCTTGGCTCTACCACCTATTATTATAAGTTTTATTGACCACGACATCGCCACTTAATTTCTCGTAAAACCGAATGTATTTTAACAAACTATTATTATTATAGGCGAAGATTGTTATCGCATTCGAAGCCTTATGCGGTTTACTAACAAGTAGCAGCTCAAAACATAAAAAAGATTATTTAAGTATACTGAAAAGTAATTACTTTGAAAAAATAATTGAAGAACGTGCTTAAATATGAAAAATATTTTTGCAGATATAAAGTATGAATAATATTTTATTTTAGTCTTATACGTGCCGAAAACATATTTTGTCTTACATCTCCGATCTGAAGGATAATCCTACCTAATCCGACGTATACACGAAAATAAACTAAATTTTTTATCAATTAAATATTTTTGAATATAATAAATTTATTATATTAATAAATTTATCCAACATAATTATGTTTTACAAACCTTTCCGATGGAATAAATTAAAAAAATCTTCGAACCTTTCTGGTGGGTGTACCCTGGGTTTTGCTGAAGGAATTTACCGGAATACCCGCAGGCATGTGGCCTTACGGTCGGGATTCGCGCAAATGGAGATTTCCCAGAATTACTTGGGTAACATCTGACGTCGTGGCCTGTGTTTAACGACACACGATCGCACTTATGCGTAGATCAACAGCATGCATAGCACAAAACACTTGAGAAACGTTATGTCATTTTTCTCGAATTAAAACTTCAACTCCCATACCTGTATAATGACCTGAAAAAAGTGTCGTTTCAGAGAAGACAAAATTTCTCGAGTTCCTTGTACTACGCATGCTGGCCGAAAGACTTCTCTCTTCTTTATTTATAAATTAAAATCCTTTCTTGCGCCCTAAACTAATGAATTTCTGCTCAAAAAATCTATATATCTTAAAAGCTTCTCTTCTTCAAGTTCATTGTAAAAAATGGCAGGCAGATCTATTAATAAAAATGAAACACTGAAATGCATGTAGAGTACCAAACTGGGGATAATTCTTTTGTACGTTGATTGTTATCTATTTATCTATAAATATTTTTTATTTATTTAGTACACTACCAGCGTGAAGCTGGTCTGGGTAGATAATTGACAATAACAATGAAATATTCACCTTCTATATACAATCTATCAAAATATAAATAATTTAAATGTAAAACGACTAATACTAAGCATAGTAACACAAGCCTGACGCTAGGTTTATGAGTATAAATGTGGGCGGAAACCCTGTAAACCCAGTTTATTTAAAAAAAAACCTATTTCATGTACAACATACTCATATAATTACGTTATTTTATGGGTTAAAGTAAAGAAATAATGCTTTCCTCTCGCAATGAATTAAACGGAATAATGAAAGTTAATAATCTGTATAATATTCTTCCGTTTTATTATCCTTTTTGTATCGTAATATCTGGTTACATAATTTTATCCAACATTAAAGTAAACATAATAACGATTACAATATCAACCAAGCAAATATTCGGAAACAGGAATCTAAAAAATTACGGTCCGAAATGAACGATCCATCTTTTTCTGAAAGTTTCAGAAATGGTGGAACGCTGAACCTTTTCTAAATCAAAGCAGAAAAATAGTTTTGATTAATACTTTTGTTATGTTAGCACCATGAGTAGAAACATATATAGAAATGAAGTGTTCTAAAAAAAGAATTTTTTAGGAACAAATTTAACGAGAATAATTGTGCATGCTCAGTAGAAACTAGACGTAAAAAAATACACACAGTCCAAATTCTGAACAGCATGTATCATGAATACACGGCTACCAACATAAAAATTAAAAATTATAATCGAGCTTAATTTTTAATAACACTTGGTAAATACAAGTGGATCCGTTTTCAGATACCAAATATGTAGTTAGAACAGTTTTATATAAAATTGACTACGTTATTATAATATATGGTAAATATTTCTTTTAATTTCTAAAACTTTGAATGTTGAGTTCAACGTACTAAACCGCATTGGGCTTGCGAGATGGTTTTATGGGTCAAACGCCTCACGTACTTTCCTCAGGGATTCCTAATGTCATCGATATCGAATAACTGATTAAGTTTTATTAATTAGTAAATATTTTGAATTAATAGGAAAAACTTGGAGTGGTGTGTTTAAAGTAATTTGGCTATTAAATCCGAGGTATCATTTAATTTAGAAAAAGTTATTTCCCAAAATAGTTTGAGAATCACAGAAGCAAGAATATTTTTTAAGAACGATGTAGAAACAAACATAGCAACATAATTATTGCCTCGGCACTTACGTATTGCTTTTAAAAAAACCTTTTTAAAGTTTCTACTTAAAACGAATATGGTGAAATTATAAAAGTAAATGAAATGTACGAATGTAACAATTTCCACTGAAATTTAATTGCTTTGTCTTTTTACTCGTATCCAGTTAAACCACTACGCGAACAGCAGCTTGGCACTGTTCCAAAAATGATGCAGTACTCCACGAGACCAACTAATGCTCTATTTTTAACTAAAAGCACTCAATTCTAATTAATGTGATTCTTATAAAATACTTCGTGTTATTTCAAATTACGACTAAAATGTTTATTCATAAAATCTGCGTAGTTCCTTTCTTCAAAGCATAAAGGAAAGGTTTAGCTTTGAAGAAAAAGCAGCGGTAAGGTTATACTATGATGATGTAAAAGATTTTAGCAATTGAGATTATTTAAATAAAGAGCTTTTATTTAAATATTTTAAGACATAAATCAATAATATTGAACGTCAATCTTAGCCATCTGTAATAGTAAGCCTTATTCGCAAAAGTGACGTGAAAAGAACGGGCAGGAAACGTCATCAAGAATTGTAAAATTCAAAAATAAAACTACATAGTAATGTGAAAGAGATTAAATCAGTCTTTTTATTTATTTATTTATCTACTTTCTATCACAGAAGTATAAAGTATTACAATGTCCACTCATTACTACAATCGAATTATTTTTAAAACTTATAGTAGTTAATGTTTAATTAAATTTGTGTATTTTTTTCAATTATACTTAATGCTTTTACAATTAAGAAATAATAATTTTACTGATAATTTTGTAAAATAACTAGTAATGTATAATAAAATATAATATATTTAAAAGTTTTTTACTTTTGTATTATATGCATCATTGGCCATATATTCCATAGACAAATATTTAACTTTCGTAGAAAAATGTCATCTTAAAACTACACAAATTCGAAAAAGAGTACATTATATGTAGTACATACAGTTGTATGTATACTCTTTGAGTAATTTAACTATATTTAACTATCATAAGCCGACCTCCAAGTTGTATCTAGGCGGTTCTGTCGGAAATAAATATTCATATAGGTGCTGGTGCAACCCTAATATTTATTAACATTATTGAAATTCAGACCATGAAATACGAAAAAAACTACGAAAAAGCTGTCTGGATATTTATGGTTCAGCCTTTGGTTTCGCATCCGATATAGAAGATAAAATGTTTCACTTTAGTTCAGTATTTACGACAGACAGAAACATCAGTATAAAGTTAGTATCGATGCTTAAAAATAAATTTGAAATATTATATTCTTATCGAAATTTCGTTGTAGACACCAAGGGAAGTAACAGTAAAGAAATTGTCGAAACGTTACATTGTACCTTCCGATAAAAATTATGAATTTTCTTTTTCAAACTGTCTTATCACAATTGTTTTTGTAAGGTACAGTGTAACTTTTAGATATAAAACGTATAGATATGATAAATGACCTCGTTGTTGAGATAAAATGTGTTTGAACTTTTATCAATAAAGTAATATGATTCCTTTTCGATATAAATTTTACTTTGAATAACTATGTTTAAAACAACCATAATGTTAGTAAATGAAATCATAGTAGCTTTTGTAACATAAATAAAGAAAACACGTTTATATTATACGTTTATTACACGTTTATATATATATATATATATATATTACAATACCACTATATAATCGAATCTTGTTGTACCTCTGTGTTAATCATCTAATTTAAGAACTTTATTACCGTATAATAAATAAATAAAATAATATAATACGATAATATCACACGGTATAATAACTAGTATATAGGTAAATCATATAAAGGTTTTTAAGAGCAGGTTATTAATCAAATTTAACTCACACAAAATCCATATAGGAGACGTCTGGCAAACCATCCGGCCATGACAATAGGCATGCGGTCTTGAGGATGCCCTTAGACCTGCGAGTAAAGAAAAATCAATTAATTTGATTAAAAACTGACAACAGTTTGATAAATACATTTAGATGTATCATATAAAAGTATGTATTGAATTCTTCGAATTTAATTCTTATATTTAAACCCGCTCCATGGTAAAAAAGTAAGTTACTTGCAACAATGACGACTTAAAAGTTATTAATTCTAAGATACTTTATTTAAGCACCCCTGTGGTTTTATAGTTGAGATCCGCTAAAGTAATTCGGTTTTTAATTCCCACTGGTGGTTAAAAAAATTACCTTTTTGGTAGGTGGCAAGTCTTTTTCTAAATCCTCCTTGTTAGCTAGTACTATTTTTACCTAGTCTGCCACCATAACAATAATATCAACAGCATTGTTATGTTATTACAGCTGGAAGTAGGATATCGAATTCTTCTGTGATTGAAAAATACGGCTGATATTTGCTTCTGTCTTCTTCCCTAACATCACTCAGATGATATGATGTCCATGAGATACCCCATTTAAAATTTAAAATAAATATATTAGATCATCAAGTACAGATATTTATCGTTAAGTGCCTTTTGCATCTACTTTCTTTGGATATTGATATTATTAAAATAGATTTAAGCGGAGCTTTCATTATCATTGTGAGACGACGTCAAAAGATTTATTGTATCGTCGCTAACAATACGGTTTTGTGATAGGAAACATATGAAAATAAGTTTGCCGTAGTACAAAAAGATCAAAAGGTAAAGTAAATCCTATCTACATTCCAAGTTCAGGATTTCAAAATTCTTTTGTCTCTTTCTTTTAATTAAATATTTTATTTGTCTAGTTTTAGTCTTATTAGTGAAACCCAGACAGCTATTTATTTCCATAGTGTTGATAACCTTCAATTATGAACCCAGGTCACAATGAACCTAACTCTGTTGTGTACAGATATAAAATATCAGTTCATTATTATGCTTTCCTTACAATGTGACAAGAAAATAATAGATGGGACGATGTCATTAATTAAAAAGGAAATTGCATATCCATAAATAAATTAACCGAAAGTCTTTAAAGCAGTTCATCATTATCATTCGTCCCACTTTTGGACATAGGCCTTCCTATATGGGAGTAACACATGAGGAGTTTAGACCATAGCTGTCCCAATGCGGCTTGTGGGTTAAAGCGGTTGCCATAACAACCGGGACGAAGACTTAACGTGCTTTCTGAAGCACGGAGAAGCTCGTGGTAACAAATTTGATTGACCCATCCTGGGACCAACCATGGCGCAAGTTTCTTTGTTTTCGTAATCGAATCTAGTGTGTACGAGCCACTGCGCTAACGAGCTTCTCATTAGTAAGCAATATCAAATATTGTGTTATTATTTTCATTTCACATCAAAGTAACTTCAAAATAGTATTTTCAGAGATCTTTTTGTCTAGTGAAAATTATTCATTTAATTAAACATTGTTTCAACAGCATTTTTTATACATACAGAATATAATAGAATTACCCAGACATAAGCCAATTATAATGTCAATACTTTTTAAAAGGGTAGTCAAGAAGTTTGCTGCTCAAAATACATCAATACATAATTAAATAAATGATAAAGATACATATTTAAATACTAAGCTTTTTACAAAAAAAATTACAAAAAAGTCAAAGAGTCAGTCAAAACGCCAGCCTTATAAATTCCAAACACCCTAATTTTTTCTTGAGATATATTTTAATGCTTTCTCATAATTAATTAATTTTATTATATTGACAATTTTATAAAATAGAATTTTTAGATAGTTAAAACTATTGACTGACTGACGATTATTGAGGCAAAATGAAAATTTTTAAAAGATTTTTTTAAAAGATTGATAATTGGTGACGAAAAGCGGATCACGTATGGCAAAACGTGTGAAAAAGGTCGTAGTAAAAGATTGATCAGGTTTCACAAACTGTAGCAAAACCTGGGTTAACTCGCAATAAGGCGATGCTGTGTCTATGGTGGGATTGGAAGGGTATTGTTTATTATGATCTTTTACTGCTAGCAAAACCATGAATTCCGATTCTACTGTTATGAATTGATGAGATTAAAGCAAGAAGTTCAGACAGTAACAGAAAGGGTGTGGCCTTTCATCACGGTAATACTAGATCACATACATCTTTAGCCACTAAGTAAAAATTAAGAGAAATTGGCTGGGAGGTGTTAATGTATCCGCCATATAGCTCTGACCTTTAGATTTCTAACTTTTTCGGTCTCTTCAGAATTCTTTAGGCAGTGTCAGGTTACCATCAAGAGAGGACGACTGCCACAACTACTTGTAGAGTTTTTGTGATCAGAAGTCCAAAAATTTCTATTGCAACGGGATAATGTCTCTACCTCCATGATGGCAGAAAGTCTACAAAAAATGGCATATATATACTGTAATTAAATGTAAATTAATTTTGAAAAAAAATGTATTGAATTTTCATATAAAATGGGAATAAATTTTACCCCCAACCAATTATATAGACTACGCATAAAAAATGTCTTGAATTTTCATATAAAATGCGAAGAAACTTTGTCCCCAACCAATTTTATAGAATACGCACTAAATAATGAAAGCAAATTTTTTTATTCTATTCATCCTTTCCTTTTTTTCTTTTTTTTATCAAAGATATTAAAGATATTGTAAGTAGGTCAAAGGTGTATAAACAGTAATTACTTAAACTAGCAAAGGTGCCATTTATATTAGGACATCTACTCCAATGTGTGATGTCGTGTTTGAAAAGTACAAAAAACACATTATATACAGATTTTATATTACATAAAATCCTTCGGATCGCTCTTTTGACGCTCTCCGGCGTAAAATATGATACGCACCTGACATTTAGCTAAGGTATGCTAGGTATTTTCCTGATGAGCCTTTGAGAGGAGCAGTTCTATCGTCGTCTCCATAAGAATTTTTTGTGAGGAATATAAAGGTCCATTAATATAAATATAGATCTAAGCAAACCCGTCAAATGGTGTTTGATTAAAACGAACGGGGAAAAGATTTATTGCCACAGGACGGATGAATTTTATGAGAGTATGACATACGTAATGTGAATATTATGTACGTCACATGTAAATCACGTAGGTTTAAATGTTACGTCATCCTGATTGAGAAGCCAATCGGCGTAGAAATTATTTTTCATATTTACTCTAAAAATACAGAGGTAGATCAAACACACTCTGGAAAGAGTTATATGACGGTATGTACAATTACATACATAAATTTACATATTGAATAAAATAATACATAAAAATATATTCTATACTGTCTATTGCTCGGAAATTTATTGTGTGTATATGAATTGATAAAAAATAAGGGTGCTTAAGGCAATAAAGTAATTAGAGGAATTAGAATATATATATGAATGTAAATCATTAAATACAACGCTAAGTTTTCAATTATACTCAGCAATGAACAACCGAATCTTATACATTTAACGATTTTACAATGTATGTAATAATATAATCAATGAATATAATATAATATAATCAATATAAATAATCAATACAATATAAGTAATTGTTTTAGGGCTGTAAATAAGATATGACAGATACTGTCTTGTTAATTAATCGAGTAAAGATATTTTCATGTCATAAATTGTCAAACATGCAGTGCATTTAATTTAAGTTTAAGTGAACCTGGACACCAAAACATGCTCCTACATGCCAACTGCTCCATGACTTAAATAGGAAAGGCGGAGAAAGTATCTTACATTGAAAAATACTTTTTTTATTAAGCGTTTTGTTTTAGTGAGCGTTTTCAATAAATGTGTAAATAGATTGAAACAATTACAGCAAATGCATTAGCCTGGTAAATAAGCGGCTTTGTGGGTCTAGTGATTAGGTGATACAAGCCATAGCCTGTCAAACAAAATTAAACTGAAAATAAAACCTCAAAACTGAAGGTCCCAGCTTTTGGTCCAAAGGCTATTTCCAGGTCTGCCTGGCTTGCTACCGTCATCTTAATTAAATCTGTTGCCAGAACAAAGCCCGTAATAATAGCAGCACTGTTATTGTTTTACAATTTTTTATGAATCCGAACGTAGAATTATTAAAAGCTACCATCATTAAGGAAAAAGCTACCCCATTAAGCAAAGGTACTCGAGTACGAAAGTCACCTTTATTACGAATGGAGTAAAAAGAAAACTGTATTCACTTTGTCATACGGCAGAACTCCAAATTGCAAATCCCTAAATATGACCATTGTTTCGTTAACTCACCTATATTCCTTAGTAGTGGAGTAAAGCAAGCATGGTATAGCTAGGAGCATGCCGCTGACCCATATTAAAGCGATCGTGATGAGGGAACAGGTCTTGGACATTCTTGGTCGCATCGGCCTCACAATCGCCTGGTACCTGTAGCCAACAAACTGAATTAATAAAATGAAAATTGCAATAAAAAAATCTTAGAGAATATAATTTGCAAAATTTATCCTGAATTTTAAGCCAAAGTATAATTGTCCTCGAACGAAAGAACCTCGCTGCCATTAAGTTTCTTGCGTGTTTTGATTATTTTTATGTTATTCCATATTGACAACTTTGTCACAACCAGTAGGACAAATTTCAAACTAGGCATGCCTTTTTTTAAAATTAAAATGTTAATACAATTTAACTTTAAGTAATTTGACTGTAGTTGTCTACCTTTAGGATCAGTGTTTATGAATAGATTTCCAAGTCAAATAATACAAATATCTTGTAATATTTGTATTATTTGACTTGGAAATCTATTGTGGCTTAATCAGTTTGGCGTAAGGACATTCTTGATTTGATTTAGGCAATATCTAAAAATATTGGGATCTGATTGTGGCCAGTTTTATTGGCAAAATATACGTTGCAAAGTAAACTAGACTACGTTTCAGTTATAATAAAGAAAAATTTTAATCGAATATTAAATTGGTGCTGCATATATACTATTGATTTTACATCGATTTATTGATTTTTATATTGAATTTATGAAACTGACATTGGGTTTCGGTCAGATATATTATAAATATTAACCACGATACACACAGACATTGTATTTTGGGTAGATAATTGAAATAAAATAATATCTTGCAATCTAGCTATCCAACATGAACGTTTGGTCCAAAGGTTATTTCCAGTTGCAAGAATAAAAAAGTTAAGAGTTAAAAATAAGTGTACATTCCGTATACTTTTCTGTGGGGTTCCCACTTATACCACACAATAGACTTTCTATTGTTTGTGAGCTCTGCAAGCTGGTAAGAAGTAAAATGGTAACAATTCGTTTCATTGTTTAAAGCAATTTCTGTTTTTCTCATGTTTTAACAATTGTTGGTCATTGGTAAATCTATTTTACTAAAACTTTTCAAATATATTAGAAAAACAAACAAGAATATGCAAACAGAAACAAGCAAGAAAATGTAATTAATTCGATGTAAAGTTCGTAAGTGAATCTAACAGAAAGTTTATTTAAATTAGTAACTTTGTATTTTCTCGGTTCACGGTCGCATAATTACTGTTACAATTCATTTGATTGTTGTCACAGTTAAGAAATGTTGTTGCTTATAAAAAAACAAGTATTTATCATATAAATAATTGTTTTTGACGTTGTTTTTTGTCGTATTAGGATTTATAATATATAAATTTCGGCGTTAATTGGTGAACAGCTGGAGAGAGGTCTTTTCAAACTAGATACCTTTTGTATGTGTCTTTCTAGCTGAATTTACTTTAGTCAAAGTCAAAATCAAAATATTTTACCTAACTAAACCATCCGTTCGTAAATCTACATGGGCGACCTGATCTGAGAGGAACAGGCAAGAAACTCAGCAAGGTTTGACTACACGTCATTAAGAATCGTTTGAAAAATGTTAAGCCCACAGTTAATAATAAAATTTTGCATGTAAAAACAGATCAAATTATTGTGGTTTTCAATATATTCAATTACAGAAGTGTAAAGAATACAATAATGTCTAACAAACTTACAGTTCTTACAACACTTAATATATAATTAAAATTCTAAATTAAAAAAGTATTTTCAATTAATCTTTATTATTAGTCTAATTCGTTATTATTAAATCTTAATATCTTAATATTCCTATGTAAAAACAGTTCAGTTACCTTTGGCGGGACTTTTTTATAAATGTGTATACATTTCACCTTGAACGAGTGACTTATCTGACGAAATCTAAAGTTAGCAACTTAATGTTACACACAGCTATGAGAATAAATTCTTATTTTATTAATTTTTTTTGTTCAAATCTGAAAATATAACAGCATAGGCACAAAACATTTTTTGCGTTTATAATACTTTAAATCTTTAATATCTACTTAAATCTTGACTTAGATTTTACCTTCACTGGCATATTGGCATTCTTCCGTAGGAGCACTCACCTGTGCAAGAATTCTAAGTAATATTAAGGATATAATCCAACCACAGTGCCCCATTATAGATGAGGGTCTAGTGATGACATGGTCACTGATCTCTTATTCACGACACAATACAACTAACAAGCCGAGTAAGCTGGAGTTTCACAGTTAACGACATATTGTGTTTGGAATCAAGAACTATTCTTTTGGTAACTTACTGTTCTGTTCTTTATGAATTGATTTAAATAAAAAAATATTTTTTATTTATTTACACAGAGGTTTTTCGCTTTTTCAGATACCTATATATATAAGTATTTAAAAAAGTTATATGGCGTGAGAGGTTAATGGAGGTTGAATTTCCACACACACATACACAGGTTGTACCCGAAAAAATGATACGGTGTATTTACGCCAACAATAGCAAAATAAAAGGTAACAGAATCACTCCTATATGACTCCCTTGGTAGTCATAAACGAGTGCTTTGAGTGAGTTTTTTGTAGCATTAGCTTTGAATATTTCAAAGGCTCATAGTAATATGCCTTCACAAGTGTATGTGATTTTTTTCTCATTCAACTATTGGATGCCATTAGTAACAATTAAAATGTGTTAAAAATTATATTCCTTGAATTTATGACTTATATTTATCTCAATATCCTAAAATTTTTACAACAAATAAGCTTTATATTTAAATTATAAATTATATTTAACATTTTAAAGTACTATTTGACGTATCCATGGTTAAGTTGAATAGTTAAGCTAACAAGTAAACTTATTTAATTAGATGCTGCTTGTATAGCGGGACTCACTCGCTAGATGTGTTTGCAATCCTTATACGACCTCGGTCTAATTGATTTATATTATATAACTGTTACCTGTCAAAAGATATTCCGGTTAGTGTAAACACGCTGGCAGCCACTGTGACGTTAGCAATGAAGTTGCTAAGTTGGCAGTACCGAACTCCGAATACCCAATCACTGAAACAATCATAATACAAGTAAGTTAAGACTCATTTGAAGTATACTTCACGGGTTTGTTTTTAATACAGTTTTGAAAAAATTCAGTCGCAAAAAGTATATTAGTGAACTGTAGCACTTGTATATAAATCGCAACAACAGTTTTTATCTGTCAAATGGACAACGGTCGGTGGTCTTCATATAGATATGATATATATTAATTTTATGTATTTATTTATATTATTATTGGTACACGCCCTTTCGATGTCACTTTTCCCATATATGGGGCTGCTGGAAGAGATTTCTTATAGAAATAAGCAGTACCTTTGTACAATTCTCTAATATTGTGCTGTCCTTTTAATTGTCTTATAATATAGATATAAAAAGTAAGTTGTTTCCAATTCATGCGAAATCCAGTTTCAAAAAGATACTGTCTCGATAACATTTGCCCCAAAAACTTGTAACCCACCACAGTCATGTTCTTGTTGATGTTTCCTAGGATCAAATTATAGGAACTGATACAAGGTATGTATTCTAAAAAGACTAATCTCTTGTGATATAATAGGGCTAGGCAATTGTTTATATTCTTTATTTTTATATCCACAAGTGAATTAGACTATAGACTGAATAAATGAATTTTAGTTTTGTCTTCATCAATCCTCACAAACAATCCAAATTGACAAACATCTACTTTGACTGATACAATCACCTGTATCTGAATAATAGATTCCCACTACAATCTCTGCCTATCCGCCGAAGTTAAAAGTAAATTTACTCAGCAAATAGAGAAATACTCTATCCACCGAACTATTGTATAAAATTCGAATTGTTTTGCATTGGACCAGCTTTTGGACCAAACTTATCATGAATGAAGGCCTGTGCTCAGAAGTAGGAGGGCCTGACCTTAATCCATTAACCTATTGAATATTCAATTTATCAATTGATAAGCCGAACTAAAAGTATATTCTAAGTTAATATGATTATAAGTTAAAATGAAACTGGTTAAATCGCTTCTGTTTTGGGTCGACATGCTCCGGGAATATTCCTGGCCCTACATCAAGATAAGATAATGGTATACAAACGTTAAACCATATAATACCGTTTATGTGATTTAGCGACCCTAACGAACAGTTTTATATTTTTAAAAGAAGGCTACTTGACTCGATCAACTTTGTATCACCTAAACTACCTCTTAGCCATCTTTTAAAATAAACCTAAAGTATAAGTAAGCGATGGAAGAAAATTACTAACTTCAAATACGAAATTACCAACTTTTATTGATTAATTTGTTAATTTCCTTGAAGATTTAACTTACTATGGTAGTTTTTAAACCACTCCTGAATTATAGCATGATAAAATTTATTGAAATCACTCAATCAGTCTTGAGTTTTGGCGTGACTAACGAACAGCTATTTATTATATATATCAGAACATAAGAAGCAGATTTGATCAAACTTACATAGATATTTATGTAAGTATTTAGCTAAGTTATATGAAATAAGCTTAAAATTGAATATTCTTTGTACTTATGGACTGGAAGATGTCTCTTTTTGTTTAAGTCCTCTAAAATATATTGCGGTGTAATAACAATACTCTTGTCAAATTTATCCCATCTTCCTGTAAAATTATTAATAAGCTTTATTTGTTCAACCCGAATAAAACCGAAGCAAATGACCCGAGGGAGACATGATTAAGTTTGAACGACACAGGAACAACGCTCACGCATGCAAGTACAAGCGACAACGCATTATCAAACACTTCGAAAACCATAATTCAGTTGTAAAAGAAGTGGTATTCGTTGTGACCGCTAATCTTAATGCGTTGGTTACAGTACTCGGCAAAGTTTGTTTTGTTACAAATTACGGCGTATTTAAAACAAAAACATCTCATTCACATAAAAGGGTACGTACAATGTTGTAATGTATTTCAATTAATTAAGAACCGTAGAAGTAAAAATGATTATAAGGAATTAAACTGTAGGCCTCATAAACTAAAAATATAAACTAAAGTTTACGGGGCTGTTTGAAATAAAGGATGGATGCATACTTCAGAATAGTTATAGCGTTGAACTACTGGGGGAAATAGCATAAACGATCTCTATTTCCCTCTAATAAAAGATGGTTCTGAGGGACAGATAAGGATAGAGAGACGGAAGAATGCGATTCCGTGCTGCCTTATGTAGTTAAACCCTGTGTTAGACTTTGAAGGGACATCATTTAGAGCTAGTAATTTTTTTCATTGTAGCTGATAATCACTCAAACAAAACAAAACAAATCAAAAGTCTTATTTTGCTACTTACGAGTCTAGCATGCTTCGAGTTTACGAATTGGCTAGCTGTTGTGTGTCTGGTAGCATTGATACGTCAATTTTAATGCTAGTATTTAAAAGTTATTATTCCTCTCTCAAATAGAACTGTATTAACTTATAACATAAATAGAACGAGATATATATCAACCAGTTTTATATCAATTATAAAGTTTATTATAGAGCGTATGGTCGAGTGATTAGGCCACTAAGCACTGTCTACCACAGACTCAATCGATACCTGGTAGTTGTTAGTATTATTATGAATGGGAACATTAGATGTCGAGTTACTTCCATTTTTTGACTACTTAGTAAATTTAAAATATTATAGTATAATAATAATATTACACCCAAAACTATTCGTCTAGACCAAAATGTTATTCTGTTAACTAATACGTACTCAAGTTATTTAGTATATATTAAAGTATACATTTTGCTAACTCTTATATATTATTAACAATTTTAAAAAAATTCTTGTGTTATTTTGAAAATTTGGCATTTAACAGTCATCTCTTTCACATCCTTCATCAGCTCTATTTTATTATATTAACCAAAGAATTGGACCAGCCAAATGTTTTCCAAAACACGCATTGAGTTCATCTTTCTAGCAACTCTAAAAACAGTCCACTAATGAATAACTCAGATTTCCCCCAAGGACGATCGTCATCGGCCGTCGTATAAGGCATATTGTCATTTTCCCCGTACAATTTAAATAAAAAGACGCATCGACACAGTATACGTTGTTTATATTTATTTAGGCTTGCGTTAACATCCACCCAACTAACTTGAACATACCAATGAAAATAGCAAAATCATCTGGAATCTATGTATTGGTTGTAGTATTTTTAGTTTTGGTGAGCATTTTCTTAGTATCCATTTATATATTATCTATAATTGTATAAGAATGGAACTTAAAATAAAATAAGCGTGAATATTATTAAGTTGATACATAAATGTTTAGTCCTATATTTGTAATACAATCAAACCTGATATGATTACTAAAATTTCAACGCGCAAACAAATATGATTATTGCAATTCAACAAAACTGTTTTCACTGTCTTAATTACCGATTGTTTCAAAATGATTTTATACTCTCTTGTTGAAGTGAAATGAAAGAGACGGATAATTAAATTTTCGTTTCAGAAAATGATCGACAGCACTGGCTCGTGAAGTTACACAACAATGTATAATAACACAACTTACTAATTTATTTATCGCATAAGTGGCAATTAATTTATCTTTCGAAATTCTCCATTTAAATAATGAAAATAGACCATAGGTAAGTAACATGTAGCGGGCTCTGAATAATAAATATCGCAAGTGTCATACAAGGATGATTAGCATTTTAGTTTCCGCTATTAAAGCTAATGAAGCAAGAAATTTGTAATTGAAAACAAAAAGTTATGTTCATTTAGTTAGATAGATATGATTGTTCATCGTTATTTGTTATAAGAAATATTTTCAAGATTAAGAAAAAATATCATCTTTATTTAAACTTTTAAGAGTTTTATTGTCTATCAGTTTTGACCGTGCAGCCGCGCGCTTAATACCCGTGGAATACGCGTGGAATATGAGTTTTTTACACTAACACAACACATATACAAACACACACACACACACCCACTAACACGCACGCACGTCCTCATAAAACATATACGAAACATAAAAACACTAAAAATAACCCAATAAAAATGTATAAAAGACAACAATCTCATACCAAACGCCGCGAACACATAATTATCGCCGTATATCACTTACACCCTGTTCGGGTTAGCGATAATTTAATATGATCATATTACAAAGCTGCACTTAATTGATAACACAACCAACATAAAGGTCCTTTTACGCGATATTCTTAGGTATATTGCCATAAAATTTAGGATAAGGCTTTAGTGGTTCTATTAGAGCGTAAAGAAACGCGAATTTTGCCTTCACTGCATGTTTATGCATGACACCGTCCTGAGTAAACGATCGAAATATGTTTATTGTGGCCAAACTGTGCATGTTGATCCATTTTAGATTGTAACATGCCTCGCAGTTGTATTGAAGTCTCTGTTTTCCTGCGGATAAAGGCGTTGTATAGGAAGATATGGAGGTGATTTTAAAAGCAGCGATATTGAGTATGAAATATGTTGGCAGGCTTTTAGACGAAAAAGTAAGGAAAAGCAAGATATTGGTGATAATTCTATGTTTTACTCAAATGGAAATGAAAAGCTAAAAATGGACCAAATTACATACGCAGGCAAACTTTGGGAAAATAAATATCCCTCAATATTAATTGAAATTTAATTTTGTTAAAATTGAGACTAAAAATGTTTTGAATCGTGAGATACAATCAGAAGGCCGTTGTAGTGCGGTTTTCGGGATCGAAAGGTCGACAGAATCGTACCAAATCGTATCAAGTGAGGTTTTTTTGTTTATAAAAAGATCGAGCAAATGACTTCATTCCACCTGATGGTAAGCAGAAGTTGAGTCCAAATAAAACTATGCCATGCACTATCTATCTTGATCGTGCTGACCTGCAAGATGCTTCTTCACGCCTCTTTTGAAGAACCCAGGATAAATTATAAAATCTGAGGGAAAAGCCAATCAATAAACAAAATATATATACAAATAGGATTGGAATGAAATTTCGTTTGTCCATGGACATTTTCTCTGTCCCTTTTCTACGGATTGCAAAGCTTTTCTAATTTATTTAATACTGAATAATAATAGAATAGAATAGAATATATCTTTATTGTACATCAGCCAATTCAAGTAGAGATATAAAAAAAAACATTTAACTAATTTTGTACAAAGGGTGACCTTATCGCTAAAAGCGATCTCTCCCAGGTACCTTAGAATGAACAGGATTAAAGAATATACGAGTAAAACATTATTTTCGAAATCTTTATATTTTAAAATAATAAAATATTATTTATATAGAAAATTATAAAGTCAAAAATACATTATTTAATTTTTTTAAACAGAGTGTTTAAGGCTGACCTAGAACTGGGTGTTTTTGATCTGGTGGCTTAATACCTTACTTCAATGGTAATGACGATGACCTTCATCTGAAGTTACCGTGTTATAAGGTGTACAAGCTTCTTCATGCTTCCGTTAAACCGTTGGTCCCTTGTGTTACGGCAACCGCTATCACCGATCAACTCGCATTGGACTATCTTAGAAGTATTATGGCCTAAACTCCTTGTTTCTTTCATATAGGAAAGCCTGATGATATATCTATGATATATCTAGATATCAGTTACATTTCTATTCGAGCCCAATAAATAAGCCAAACAATAGGTGTAGAGTTTTTTTATCACACGGAAAGAAATACGCAACACATTTTATATGCAACCTCATTCAGTCGTATTTAGAGCTTTTTATGCAATGCATTGTTAAACTTTACTTGTTTTCTACTGTACATTATATTAGGTATTTACCATGCATAAAGTATATCGAAGAGTACTAAACTTGTAAATTTAAGAGACAGTCATATATAAAAGAGCTCTACCGAAGCTTATTGAAGCCTACTTTTTTTTCTTTATGCGTAAACTTTATGAGTCATAAAACCGAACAACATATTGGGGAAGCAATTTGTAAAAAATAGCAAGACTTATCCTCTATCTGGTTAAAACACCACCTTGTTTTATACGTATAATAAGGAGGCTGATGAGCATGCAAGTCCTCAACTAGGAAGTATTATAAAAAAATATGAATTCAAAAAATAAGAAGTCTTCCAGATACTTGCATAATTTATTGATATTAAGCTTCTGCAGGCTTGCATGAATTATTTACCTTTTAATAATTAAATAGAAACTTCTAAACCAAGACAAACATTACGATATATTGTTTTCAACTTGCATTGTTAATAATATATAGATAAATATTTACGGGATTAATATTGTGTACTTTTTTGTACTTGCACAAAAAAGATACATGGTATAAAATGATTGTTAATAACTATCTATAAACATTTTTATAATTCATTTTTGTTTATATAGATTATTTAATTTAGGATTAAATAACTAACTAATTAATTTTAATCTGTCAAGCCATACAAACCAGATAAAATCAAAATTTTATAGTCTCTCAAGGTTCGCGGTATTATATCACGGCGAAATATAATATGAGATATAAAAAGGGATAATTTTATGTGTCTCGTAATTAAACGATATTATTAATAGTAAAATATGGTAATAATAAGCTGTTAAGCGAAGTGGATATATTCCCTTTTTATTTTATGAGTTCCCATTTACTATTCTTTTTACGAAAAACAATATTCTACGACCGTTATCAATCCTGTTTTATTCGTACCGAAATATTTAGGATGTAGCGATCCTAGTGGATCATGACATTATTGGATCGTATCGTTTTTATATTTATTTATCAAGTGTAATAGTGTCCGTTTGAATACATAATGATAAAAAATGAAGAGGAGTATGGTTTATATTTTTTCGATAAAAACTCAGCAATAGACGAAAGATCACCTTAAAGATCTTTTCATAGGAAATTTAATTAAGGTGAGGAAGTTACTGTTAGATATTTTAAGCATAATTTTACTTGTCAAATGTACGTATGGTAGTTGCAACCATTTTATAATTTGCTAAGTATTAATCAAATGGAAAAGTCATTGGAGTAAGTGTAACCAAAATTCTCGCTTACATATTAGTATGCAATCATTTGATATTTTAAATATAAGACAGTCATGGTAAGCAATTATTTGACAAACCTATGCTTTACGATGGTATTCAGAAGTATAGAGCTTTAGACAATAATGATTGATTAAGGAATTCGTTCAGACTATAGCCAAAGTTACTTAGTTCTAAATCACTAGAGTACGAGTGCGTACCACTAAACAAAATATTATTTTTCTAACTTCAACTTTGTATCTTACCATGATCCAAGAAAAATGACATTTCAATGTATAAAAGTTCTTGAGTTTTCCACGTGGAGCGTAATAAATAGTATTTTTGAATAATTTATTTTCAAACCTTTAAGACCTGAAAATGTATTAAGAATTTTAGATTTTCTTAGTTTAAATTTGAATGCTTAATATTCTATTAAAAATTAATTTGCTAATTTGTCTTCGCCTAAGCGAGGTTGTCGCAGCACTTAACATTAATTTATAAATGAAGACTGAAAATTTATCTCCTTTACCTCTTAAGTTACCTTTTTTGATACCAGTTAAAGAATTCAGTAACAACGTCATGATGAAATTACTACAGTTAATCTAAATAACAATCAAAGATGTTGAAATTGCGCTTTAAAATAAGATTATAAATAAAAATCTGTTAATTGTTTGATGATGAAAGATAAAATTTGATAAATAAGGCTTCTACGACTGCTAAGCAACAGTGTCAATGTATCTCATACAAAAAGGAAACGGAAGCTAAATAGGGACACGACAAAGAATGTATAAAGCAAGATTTGGAGATCCCGCATTTATCAACGACACTATGGAAATAAAATCTAATATTATTAGAAGCACAGCCACGTTGGTTAGGAAGAAAGGGTGGACTTATCTCTATAAGAAGTCTCTTTTACAGATAAGTTCACCCCTGTACCCACGTAATCATAAATATTAAATCTAAGTACAATAAAAACTAGCATAAAATAATTTAAAATACTGTTTTCTTTGGGTGTTAATTACAAGAATAGTAATTTAAAGCACAGTCTCTTACTGTTTGTAGTAAGGAGTTACGGGAATACGTTATAAGCATATTTAACAAAGTTAAGGCGTATACTATTTACTATTTACAATTTTTGGAAGAACGGCTTCTGTTGACATAAGTATATTAATATACTTTTAATAACATACAACTTTTGTGTTATTAATAAAATAACATATGGTAAATTATTTACAAATAATTATTATTGTCAAGTGTCTGCGGACTTACCATATCAGATTTTATACATATTTAAAAACAAACGAGAACCGTATTCTTAATGATTAATATCAAACAACCCTATTTACCACACGGTTTGATATTTTCATTTCACGCGCGTCTTGCTACTACGTTTCACGCTACGGCGCATCGAAGCGTTACGAACTCGTAGTATTTAGAACATTCTACATGTCATCCTAGAAAGCACAGTATGAGTCATTTGCCAAGTTATATTATATATATTGTTTGGGCGCAACCTACCACATCTAGCGGCAATTGCGGGCGATGACTTCACACCGGTCTTCATTCTGTTTTTTTCCCCCCCTACACTCTGACAATGATATTCGTACATATAACATGTAAATTAAAATAAACGTTAAATATTTATAATATCGTAATAAAATTCGTCATTGAAGAGCACCCTTACGTCCCTAACATATGTATATATTCAAAACGTTTAGTTTCCTGTGTTTCCTCAATGTGAGGGATTTCGATTTATATGTATAATACAGACTATTTGTTATATAAATTACTCAATAAATTAGAATTATTAGAAATTGCATGGAAATGTGGTATGATAAAGATCAATTTTAATTGGACGTTAATTTATTCATTGATTTTTAATTCAGGTAATAGGTGTTTGATTTGTTTACAGGCTACTAGTGAGAAATAAATATATATAAGAGGCATTTATTGCACAAAACATACATTTGATCAAATAATTTTGGGCAAGAGATCCCTTTTCCGAAACGAATTAATCCTTCAGACCCCAATAACCAATTAACTTTAAAAATCCTATCTATAGTTTTTAATATTGATACAAAATAATTACTAATTTTAAAACTTAATCAAGGGATGTCATGGACATAAACTATTAAACCAATTTTGAGCCCATGTGATTGATACCGACCACTTTAGGAATACCTGCACTTGATTGAAAACTCTACCCATCGTATATTCAACACACAAACGTAAGCAACGTAGGCTACATGGTTACATTATAATCAACAAAGTGCAAGAACATGCCCCTGTGTCCGAAATTAAGCTTCTGTGAACATAATAATGACAATAGCTGTCATTTTGTCAGTAGCTCAGTTTCTAAATAAGCGGTAACCTGAATTAAAGCGGTTCTAAATATAAACAAATATACTACTTAAAATAATACCCCCATATACCAAGCCAGAGTTTCCGGGTTCAAATTCCGATAGACGTAGATATTTGTGTGATGAATACGAATATTTTTAACGAAACGTGGATGTTTTACGTTTATTAAGTATATTTTATAAATTTATATATTACTATCTATATATCTCCATTATCTAGTATCCATAACACAGGCTCTTTAATGATGCATACTTTGTGCTTGATAATAGGTGTAACTGTTAGAAATATTATCATAATAAGTAAAAGAAATAATAATGGAGTAAAAAACTCTTTGTTCTCCCTTTTTATAAAAGCAATCCTATAAACATAAGTTATTCTATAAATCGTCGGTCACTATCAATAACTATAGGATGTCTGACTATAAAAAAAGGCACAGGCCTTCATAAACGAGAGAAACAAAACGATATTGGATTACCGCACTGGACTTATGAGGGTTAGTAGGTTAAAAGTTGTTAATCATATCTTTTTAATTAGGTTTTTTATTAAATAAAAACCTATCATCATTTATATGTACAGCATCCTCACATTTTGTTTTTTAAATAATTTTATATCTTATTATAACAAATTAAATATAAATAAAAGTAGGCAAAAGCACACATGATAGATAATTACATTTTTTAACATATAATTATTGAAATTAATATCTTACCTATGCAGCATGTATATAAAGTTGAAGAGACAGTTGAGTGAAGCCATCATGAGATCAGCGAACGAAAGGTTCACTAGGAAGTAGTTCGTCACCGTCCTCATCCGCCTATGAGCTGTGAACAAACCAGGCGAATTAAATAAAGCCCTCGATGTCTGTCAGTTAACAAAAATTCATAGAAAATAACGCTTACTGGAATATGTTATAAAGAAAGAGAACGTATTTCTTTTAAAAAGGGAAACAACCAAAATAATATGTAGGAATCAATAATTATATGATAGTTACTAGTCACGCTCAGCTGACATACAAACACTGCGCAGTATTGCGATTAAACTAAAC
The DNA here is from genome assembly GCA_943193645.1 of Acentria ephemerella. Taxonomy (NCBI): domain Eukaryota; kingdom Metazoa; phylum Arthropoda; class Insecta; order Lepidoptera; family Crambidae; genus Acentria; species Acentria ephemerella. The sequence continues at coordinate 3,050,760 of OW971882.1, forward strand.
TTCTCTTGACGTACGCTGTTCCATTTTCTCATGTCTAGTGTTCATTCGTTTGTCACTCCACTGGTGTGTAAGATCTTAGCATGAAAACCATTCATTTCGGCATGGTAACAATAAATCACGCAACGCAGTTAAGCCTATTCAGATAGCAAAATACAATATACACAATGTTTTGTAATTTAATGTTGTGTAAATACAGGATTTATTATAAATTTATGTTAAAATACTTCGTGTTTGATTGATTTAAAGGAATTCATAAATTTATTTGGAATGTACACAAACCTAACTTATTTATTTAAGTAAACACAAAGATAATTACAAATGACACAACAAACTAACAGAAAATTGAACAAAGGTACTGCTGATAGAAATATATATTAAGAATCTCTTCTAGCATCTCCACGGGAACTCTATGGGAAAGGGATAACGAATGGCAGCGGAGCGTGTACCAATATAAATATAATATAGTTCAAAGATCAATTACTTAAAGAAGGCATTAAGTTTATAACTTTTAGTTAAAACTTTTGCAGCAAAATTATATTGAAAATTGGCGGTGCAACGATTTTCGGATTTTTAAGTTAATCCTTTATACTTTGATTCGCTTCTATAAATAATGATGATGATGCAATGATTTCTTTTAATATGTAATGTGTCACTTAAATTAAAAACAACTCATAGGATTAGCAAGTTAGAGTGCTGATGGGCGGGCACATAATGCCCCTAACAGACAGTGTCACTTTAGTTCCAACTTATTTTACTGACTCTTGAGTTTAAATCATCAAGTTTAACAGTTACTAGTAAATCATTTGATTCAACTTAAACATAAGCAGCAACGCTTCGCACATGGTATGTATAGTGATGTAAATGTAAAACTGCTTCCTAATTAGTCAAATTTAACATCACCATTAATAACGAACTTGATCTGAAGTAAATAACTAGTAAAAATCTCCTCAACAATAGAATATATAAAAATATCAAATCATTTTAAGCTTCAATATTACAAGCAGCTTGATCTCATTCATTCTCAAACATCTTGAGAACGTGAGTTTGAAGGTTTTTGGCTTAAGTTGGGTAGTCTATACGAACCTGAAGTGTCTGTAAACAAAACCTAGTTAAAGATTCAAACTTTATTCTTGTTTGTAGTGCAAGTCCTGACAAGTGCAATTTGCAGCAGTTGAAATTAAATGAGAAAACTTGTAATGAAAGTATAAAAAATATTCTCAGTATAAAAAATTGCTGTCTAGTCTATGCCTACTTGCGTAAAATCAAACGAATATAAAAAATAATATCGGGAAATTTTTTCCTGAAAATACAAAGATATTTTATTTTCGTGCATCAAAGGATTGCGAAGCATGACTTCCTTTCTATAATTTCACATTAAATTTATCCTCTCAATAAAAATTCTAAAACATTTTAGGGATTGAGTGTACATTACTATCTTGATTTATTGACTTGAGTTGAAATCAGCTAATTTCTACACTATTTGATATGTCGATATTGGGAAAACCTGAACCGTCAAATTAGCGACACGAAGTCTGATGTTGACAAATCTCGTACGTGGTCTGTTTATAATATCAGTGTCATTTGAATTTGTTTTAGTTAACGCTAATAAGAATTGGCTGTGAAAATTGAAATTAAATTCTAAGCCAAAGTGAGCCATAGTTCAAAAGCCACTTTGATATTTTAGTGGATGCCTTGTATGAAAGAGGGGTCTTACCGAGTGCAGGCTTGTAAAATAATCGTAAAATATATAAAAGCACTTCTTTCTTTGCTCACCATAGAACTAAAACTAAAATATAAAATTTAAGAATATCGTATTTTTTTATATGGAAGAGGCCTGAAAGGATGTAATAAAATCCGTTTTGAAGGTACTATGCTGGTTGGAAAATAATAATCTATTGTTATTTTCAAAGAAACGTCAAGATTGGTTTACTTTTGTTATTGCCACAGTGTTATGTGATACGACTTGTTATTGTCAAGCACATTCAAGATATTTTTATTTACAATCTCAAGCTGCGTGATTGACTCATAGGTTATATAAAGAAATTAATATTTTAACTGGAAGTTCCAAACTTAAAACCTTCCGAGAGAAGTAACTATTTCGAGACGAAACGTAAACAAAATTATAACTAAATTCCGATAAAATATAATTGAACTGCCTTAAAAAAATGTAGAGTATATTTATAATAAAATTAAATGAAAAGAGTGTACTATAAGGTTCAAGAATATTAAGAATTTCATATGATACGTGGACAAATTGAAATGATTTTTATATTTGAGAATTTAATTTTTTTTTTCAGTATCATAACATCTATAACTTTATTAAACAATATTCTATTTATGATCCATTTATTATTAAATTGTCTTGAGGGACTAATCTTGCTGAGTTTCTTGCCTGTTCTTCCCAGGACAAGACTCTCCGGTACATTTACGAACAGATGGACGCTCAATATATAAATTTAACAATGTTTTTATCAAATGACCCATCGATGGTATTGTAACATTCCCCCCATCTATGACTATTCTCTGTAACACTGCTCTACCCCCTACAACTTAGTATGTAGTAACTAATGCCTATAAATAGTAAAGTAAGTTTTTGATATTAAATTAATAATACACTCTACCTTGCTGCACTAGCCTTCCCTTCTGGCAATAATTTGGCCATAGCGATGAATACTAAAATAGAGGGAGGCACTCGACGGAGGCAATATCAAGCTGTGGGGACAGCATTCAGTTGGCTAACAACAAAGTGTTTTATCAGAACACATTCAAAGCCTTCAATATATTTTATCGATTTTCATAATTTATAATTTAGGTTTACGTAGCTTAAGCTAATTTTTTATATTTCTTGCTTAAATATACAAGCTAAAACTTATCGTACCCAAATTTTAGTCTGTTCGCCAGACTATTTATGTATACTCAATAGAATATACCCAATATAGTAAATACCTTCCACTAAACTCTGTCGAGCAAGATTATTTAGTCAACATGATAATTAAAGTAACTTGATCATACGGTACAATAACTTTTATTTGCTATCACCAAGTGATTAAATAAATATTTGTTATGTCAGTTAATTGAAATGTACTATACAATATGCTCATTGATTTTCTTGTGATATTAGCTTTGATATCAAAGATTTGGAAACAGAACAATGTTCCTTTTGTTGTAATACTTGCATACTATATTTACAAATAATAGCAAGTGTGTGAAAGGGTTTTAAAGTGAGAATAGTACCTATAATAGGACATCTCAATACCTACTATGTACCACAAATAAATAAAAAATTATAGTTTGTAAATGAAGTTTAGAGTAGTTTCATTTCATTTCAGTTACAAAAATATGTATGTATTATTTTATGTAATAAAATTAATTAGTAGTGTGTAATAAAATGTAGTTCTCACTTACCAATAATTCTCTTTCAGTTTGACGAGAGATTCTAAGTAATAAATGTATATCGTCTGAGTTAGTGCAAATCCGCGTTACTAGCGTTGAACAATACCGGCTATCTGACAAAAATAGCTAATTGCTTAAATTCGCATAATAAAAATAAGAAAGTAATCCAAATATAACTAAACCTTGTAAGATTAAATTTAGTGTAGTTACGCGATCTATATTAATAAGATACCTTATCTATATTAATAATTGGATTTGCACAATCCCCGAGATAATAAGCTATTATTGTTATCAAGAACAAACTGTTTACAAACAAAACAATCAAAATTGAAACAAAGTCTGTTCGGTGACGAAGACGGAAAACGATTTGGTAATTAAATTCAACAAAGATACACGATATCCATAGATTTATAATATGTAAGTATAGTAAATGCAAAGTATGATTTCGGCTGGTGTTAAAGATATCGTGTTCTGCCATTTTTAAGATGGATCTGTGATCGTCATAGCTAGTCTTTAAATAATGGGATTAGTATAAAAAGTTTAGGTATAGATGTAACCGAATTTATATCAACTCTGAATTGAATATATACCTCGGTAATGCTGTGTAAGTAAACACTCATTACTCGCAACTTTATTAAGTATCAAAAAATTAGTAAGAGCTACAATTACAAACTCTTTACAATTCGACATAATTTATTCTGATAGTTAATAAATTAACTATTGCAAATTGTCAAATCGTGAACTGGAATTCGACGGAACGCACTTGTGTAATGATTGGGTAAACGTTATGTTATATGTTATTGACCAAACTAGCTCAAACGATTATGAACTAAGTTGAGTTCGTTTACAGTTTAACGGTTTAAAATAGTTAGTTTATAAAGTATCGGGAAATAATGCGTTAAATTGTAAATGGCTTGGTGCTGGTCATAATGTTACGAAAGTTTATAATTTTCCGAGTTTATTATGACAAATATAAAGTCCTCGCAATATACATTGTACAGTCTGACCGTATCCCCGAACGGTCAATTAGCTCAGTGAAAGGATTTCAATTTAATATGATCATATAACCGGCTTTTACTGCATTGACTTATAGAGGTCCTATTTATGTTCAACAATTACCTAAACTTTGATTGTACAATATAAATGTTAAATGAATCATCGACTTCACACTTACATTCTTGTTTTTGTGTAAAAGGACTCGGATGCTCTTACGCTAAGCTAAATTATAATTATTCCACTGATTTCTTTCAATATGAATTGCAATAACAAACTAGACACAACCAGTGATTAGATATGACGTATTTCCCAAGATCAATGAAATGGAAATATCGGTGTAAACCGGAAAATCGTGTTATGTTTAGTGATTTGCGAAAGCTCAATGATGATTCGATTTTCGAAGTTTTTCCTAAGCTTTATTTTTTATTGAAATAGATGATCAACCTGTCACGTTTACGTCACGGATAACATTATATGAATTTTACCAAATATTTATCTTACTGTTTCAGGTTGGTGTGGCAATGGAATTATCCAGTAGGAAACAAGATAAAGTTCAGAATAGAATTTAATACAAAAGGTAACAGTTACAATTTTATCTTTGATGCTCGTCGATTTTATCCTAAGTCACTTTTGTGGCGGTAGATTAATATTTCTCAGTCGCTACTTTGATATTAAATCCTAAACCAAGGTTTCAGCTTTACTTGCAATTAATCAATTGATAAATTAAAACGTTGGTGTAAATATGTTTGTACTGTTAAGAAAATGGTTTGATTCAATATTTACAAATATTAAGATTGAATATATAAAGATAAGCATGAACTTAAATTTAATGTTAGTCAACAGTTAGTCTTTTGAATTCTTGCTTTGTTTTGTTGCTGAATATAAACATGGAAGTTATAAAAACACTGCTGGAAACTTTTAAAAAATTAAATAAAATAAAATTTCCGAACTCTGCGTTATCTAATCAAAGCATATGTATGGCAAGGGTGTATAATAAATATCTCGAAGAATATTTTTCCACATATGAAAATTAATTATTTATTTACATTGGATTTATTGGAAGGAAATATTGAATACAATTAATGCGATTTTTTAAACATTTATAAGTCTTTCACAGGGATTTCTTTACACTTTACTATTAGTGCGTGTTTTCACTAGGGAACAATAACAACGCCGGAATTTCCATGACGTCACTCGATATTGCCTTACACATGAGCGATGCAACATATTCACCGACAAACGTTACTAGATATCATGTAATCTTGTATGTTCATCGATATTTGCAGCTTCTAGTTCGAGCAACAATAACTTGACTAAAACATTGTGTATTTTACCTTCGCGAATTTTCGCGAATATTCCGCAACAAAATATTTCGTGTATTGCTATCGCTTCTATATTTTTATAATAATAAAATTAATTAATTTCCATCATAGCAATAAGGAAAAAAATTACAATAAATTAATTCGTGCTTTTGAATTCGCTTAACGTTTCATTTATGTTTCAAATTAAAAATTTTAATGTTAGTATTTAAGAAATAAAAATACATAAATATGTAAACAATCATGACCGGAGAAAAAAAATTCGTGATTATCCCACAAACATTTGTCACGGCCGAGACTCGAATATTCGAAAATTTTTCGTATAAACGAGTTGAAATGAGAGCTTGAAAACTTATTATGTTGTTAATTAATATTTACTAAGATTATAGTACGAGCGTAACCATATATTCCAAGTAATTTACAGTTGTTATTCCGATTTTTTAGGACAGCATAATTATTTTTTATAAGTCAATAATGCTTTTATTACTTTTGTGTAAGATCCATCAAAAGTGTTACGGCAGGGCGAGGACTTGTGTAAATGATTATTTTTTTAAATTAAGAATTCGGGTAGAGAATTATAATTCATTTGATGTTTTTCCTTATTTTAGTCTCAGATGGGAAAATATTAATCAAGATTAAGGTACTACCATAGTACATCTTGATTAAAATCTTAAAACTTAACTTCTTAAATTTCCTGACCCCATTTCTGAACCCTCTTCTGATTGCAAAAGGGTAATTAATGTTAAAAGAGGACTATTACTCAATACTGTTTTATTGCTCTACATAAGCGTGGCGAAATAAGCCGATCCAATCTCATTTTATATTCCAATAGCGTGTCTTCCCTATTTGTTTTATTTTTTCAATCAAAAGCCATCCCCCACATCCACACATCCACAAACACCAACGACATTTAAAAAATCAGATTACCAATCACTGCACACCATATTATTATTATTATTATTTGATCTTACGTGGCATACTTTGTTATGTGCGTGAGTATTTGTTATTATTTAATGCTAGTGTCGATGACATCAATATTTTTTTAATTTTCCAATCATTGTTATGTATAACAAAATACTTTTTTAAAACGTCAGCTTTTTTCAATTTATTTCTTAATTAATAACTTCTATTTTAAAAACCTTATTACTCAGTTTTCACTAAAGATTTTTTGTTTAAAGAAGTTATGCAAATCTTTGCGTCAACTAACTATGGTGGTACAACTCTCGTTATTATTTCGATGGCGTAGAATGATATAATTTTGAGCGTGTACTTCTTGAAAATACAAATACGTGTGTATTGAATGATGTTTATTTATCTGGCTTTTTAGAAAATGCGTGAGGACCACATGATGGTAGCTAACTTGAAAGGTTTACATTTTAATATCAAAAGTGGGATACATATAATGATAAAATCGAATTGTTGACAACATTTCAAATTTACACAGTGATATTACTTTCATTTTTGGGATAAAGTTAATTTTACAAAGCAAGCGACAGTGTTTTTTTTAAATTTATAATAAAAACCAGACGCATTAAGTTGATAAATTTTAACCGCTTTTGAAAACTAGGCTTAAATTTTTATGTGGACTTATGCATACCTTAAAACTTACCAGTGACAATCCAAATAACAATCGCGTTGCCGCCAATAGCAACGGCCAGCATTGCAGCAAATAAGAAGACCCAGGAGTTATGCGCCCACAGAGGCATGGTTGTTGATGTGGGGGCTGCTGTTGGGGTCTTGGGCACCAATAGTGTGGCTGCACTGAGTATGCTCCGGTTGAAGTCCATCTTCCACGTGTACACCACCTAGGGAAAACATGCTGTTAAGTAGAATATGCTACTGCCATTTAATAGAACCAAAGATTGAATTAGTTTAATCGGAGCCTCAGAGTGACTTTGTTGTTTAAGGGTTGATGGTATGAGATGGCATATATCCTTTTGTATGGGTTCGACTAGACCATACAGAACCGCCATTTTTAGAGTGAGACAGAGAGTGTTTGTGTTAAACTTCCTAGACAAGTAAATAATTAATTTTCTTATAAGAACTTCTTGTTACAAAGTTTAATATTATTCTAAATTTTTAATATTGTTGCAAGGTACGCGTGTGTTAATTTAATATAAATAATACGCATAAATGTAATGATATTTATTGTAGTATGGCAAAAACACTATTATAATGTTGTGAAAACAACTATATATTATAGTGAACGACTCTCAGTATTGCATCTACTTCAAGCAAATCAATGAAAGAAGAACAGTTTTTTAAATAACCTCTCGTTATGTACGATTTTATGACACACGACAACTTTAGCGTGTCAAATACAAGTGAGGGTATGACAAAAATTAATTTTATCAATTTTATATCAAATATGTATATTACCTATTATTCGTAAATGGGTAGATGTCATCTTTAGACCTTACACGAATACCATACACACTGTTATACACGATAAGATTTTAATCTTTATTTAACGAAGTTAAAATGCGCATATTCTACTCCGAAGATCTTTCAGGCCACGAGTATGTGGGACTTCTAAACCAAGGATAGGTTTGGGACTAACCACTTAACCCGACAAACGATGCAATAACAGAGGCCAATGTAACAGTATCCCTTGTCCCTTTAAATAAAGAAAAGATTTCTGTAAAACACAAGTCTTAGCAGTCCCTACGGTGAAAATATTTCTGCAGAAACTCTATCGTCAGCATTTTGATACACAAGTTCGGTTAAACCTAAAACTTAGGTACAAAATATACTACTTACATGTTGACTAACTTTACAAATTTAATTAAAAACAGATTTACTATGGTTTATTATTTCTGCAAATGCAGCGATTTTGGGATACTTATAATTAAACAAATTACGTGGTAAATATATTGTTAATGATTCTAAATTTCAATAGACTATAGACGATATTTTAATATTCTATTGGAGCTGAGATGTACTTAGCTGGCACTCCGAATTTGTAGTGTACCCGAAAGATATGCGAGAGCTTAGATAGTAAATTATTAGATATAAATATTAATGATAGTAGATATAAATATTAAGCTTATAACTCAATACTTTCAGTATTTTAATTATATTCTTCAATATTCAACTGTATAAATATAAATTGACTTTGAGCACAGAGTTATATCTATACTACCTATCTATCATTAATACTTCTAACGGACTTATTTGATAACTTAAAAGCTTAATGAATTTAAGCTACAACTAATCTACCATTAAGCTACCACCATCTACTTCATCATCAAGACAAAGCTACCATAACAATATGTTGATAGGATTTTTGTATTTGCGCCGGTTGTAGGTAAAATAGCCAGTTCTTCTGAAAAAGAGTGACCCGGATCGACCTTTTCGTCACTCACTTTCTGGTGAGATGAAGTCCACGATTATATAAAAGATAAAAAAACACCTTTTGAACTATTTCGTTGAAGCATGCTCAATAAAATTTTTGAACAAATTACAAAACATTACTTACAACATTACTTCATATTGTGCGAGCTGTGTTTGTGTGAGCGTGTATGTGAAAGTACAAGTGTACGTATGTAAAATGCAAGACACTGAATGACTAGCCAACCCATGGTTGTTGAATGTATACGTAGCGTATTTTAATTTTCATTTCCACTCACGTAGCAAACAAGAAAGGACTTTTAATTAGTTTCACAATTAAATTTAGGGAACCAGCGAAATAACCAAAAGGATTGTGAGTGACGCATGTTTATAATTACGCTCCCCTACCACATTGAAGTACTTATGAGAGAAACGTATTTTCATTGTTTGCCATTAAAACTTTATGAATTTTTATTGAAATAAAATCGCTATAGGTGGCTCATTAAAACTAAAGCTATTTTACATTTTTTTTTAACTGTATATCTTATTCAAAGGAAAAAAGGAAAGGAGAAAGTAGGATTCATATATTTATATATATATACTTCACCTCCACCTCCACCAGACTGGATCCAGCCTACAGAAGCACGACTACTTCCTCTTGTAATAAACTGCCGTGAGAGCCTTCGCCTCCATGTCCCAGGGTATAGAATCCGCTAGTTTCACCCCAATATTGTTCGTTATAACCGTATTGTCTTCAAAGTCTTAGTTCTTTGCGGTTTTTGAATCAGAACTATTTCCATTTTAATCACAGTTCACCGTGTGAATTATAAATAAAATTTATATTTAGAAATATTTAACTTAATTAAACCAAACCGTGTCTGATTATGCTTTCTTTTAATACCATACGAAAAACTGCCAACTTTGCACTATGGATGTTAGAAGAATTAAATATATCCATTATAATCATAGCGATGTGCTAAAGTAACTTTGGATTATCATTTCCGCTTGTTTAATGTGCGATAACATTGTTTATTGATCTAATTAATTACAGTTAACAGTTTAATTTCTCCGATTTTCAAACTAGGTACCTGACCATAATAGCTTGTATCGCAAAAGTCAGCACCTTCTACATGCATACACTTTTCTATTTGTATACTTTTTTATATACTTTTGTACATAAAAAATAGAAATTCTTTATGTAAGTATAAACGTTTGGCGACAGAGAACGCTTTTTGCTTCTGGTGTATAAACTGCGAATTTCACAAGCTTGCTATTTTTGAAGTATCGAATACGATGCTATTTAAAGCAGATCCTATCACTAAATTTAAAAAAACGATTGTGTGTTTTATAGAAGTAGAGCGTAGAGCTAATTATACTTAATATTATCTCGTATGACTTAGGAAGCACCTTACAAATCAAAACCAAATACACCTTTGTAATGTTAGTTTCTTGCTTCTCTGTAACTTTGCCAAACTCATTAAAACATCTCGTTCTATTTCTGGCTCAGTCGAGTTAAAATAGTTAAGTTCATAGCACAATACTTTAAGTTTACACTGTCTATACACAGAGGCGATTAAAATATTTACCAACCGATCTAGAGGATCGTTTATATTTCCGAATACTTTCAGAAAATCTTTTGGCCTTAGAGAATTGTACTTTTAAGTAACATTTTGCGTGGATTTAATTTCAAACCAAACTGGTATTCATCCTCTTTCGATTCGTTAAAGCTATTAAACTGTGTTTTTCCCCTATTTATTTTGAACCAACATATGGTAAAAAGACTTCCAAGTATTATACACCACCAATATACACCAGTTGACTAAGAATTCATGTACAATTTGACTAACGTTGTCAAAGCATGGAAAAAGAGATAATGCTTTCCGATTATGGAAATAAATAAAAAATATTAATTTAAGAGAAACAAATAGTTTCATATTGTGAAACATAACAACAGAATTAACTTCATTACACCTTTTTGTTATATTTGTAGGGAATAACATGGATCTCGTTTTTGATGGCGATGTGAAATCAAATGAAAATGAAATGATATTAATATTAGTTTCCAAATTAAAACAAAGAACTAATTTAAAGCATAAGCTTTAACAAACAATGCTTTTTAAAGTGTTTCGTTTTTCGAAATATGCCTTAAATATGTTCCTTTTGTTCCACACACTTTTTCTTGAGATATCAGTAGTATTGCGTAGTACAATCTGCTTTAAGTGACAATATTGTTTTTTGTAATCCACGTGGATTTGTTTATGTTGACACTTGTTTTCGGGCTGTCAGTAAATAAGCAATGACAGTTGGATTTCCAACAGACAGTTCAAAAGCTTAGTAAGTAACGTAAAGTGCTAAAGTATAAAAATAATGAACTAAGTATGTTTGTTTTGTTTTTCCTTTCTTCAAATATTACTAGATAGTTTGTCAGGGGATTTACCTCTGAGATTCTCACTTAATATTTAGATTACTGTAGTGGAAATAAAGTTGTGGCGACTCTATTTGGTCATTACATTGTACCACGTTTTATTAAGTTTATTTTTCATAACTTTTCTTGTCATCTGTTAACTGTCTGTCACTCATCTCTGAATTTTTGCCTTCGTTTCATCATTATAATTTTCGTCTTATTTTTATTATTAATATTCTAATTATCCATCTGCTTGTAAATATATAATTATAAATAGAAGTCTATGTTTTCATCCGCTATCCCACTTATAAAAAGTAATGTCGACTTGAGACCTGCTCTGGTTAATGTAAAGTAGGTTATAGTTGTTAAAAGTAGTTATTTAAAGTTTAAGGCTTTGAATTGAATTAATTAACTAACCATAGCTTATAAAATCTTTCTGTAACGACTAAACTTTGGAAAGAAATTTCTGAAATACATTATTATTATTTATGTACTATTAACGTTTGATCATCTATTTCTGGGGGAATCCTCGTTATTATTTTCTTTTTATTGAGACCTTATCAAATTAAAAATAATGTACACAGTACTATGCAAGGTATGCAAGGTAGATATTTTTATTATTATTTAATTCTATTTATAAAAATAGGGAACAAAGAATAACTTTGTTCATTTATATAGAAATACCGCATTCAAATTTCACATTTTGAGAATCCATTCCATGCGTTTGGTAGAGATTAAAATTTCTTGGGAGAATTTTTCGTGGCCTCGTCTCAAAATGAAATGCAAATATGTAGTTTGAAGTTGCTCTGATGCATTTCGCGACGAAAAAAGTTTGCAAATACCTTTCATTGAATTACTTGTAAAAGACTTTATAATTATTTGCATTGTGAAAAACACATCCAAATCTAAAGATAGTTGAAATCTGAAACAAATATAAGATAAACCTCTAGGATTCCAGGATATTAAAATGAGGTGACAAACTTTTTAGAATGAGCAAGAATAAATAATAAATTTTCTAGTACTTCCAAGTTCATGCTGGTGATTTTAGACACCGGAGTTTTATAGTAAAATATTTTTTAATTTTTTTTTATAATTAACTTTAAAACTCATGTCAATGTAAAATTGAACATAAACTTTCCATCCCATATAGTTCAATGTAATCTATTTTTCATACATTAAATTAGCTGACTATATAATCATTCATTTGAATGGAAATAACAAATCCGAAGACTAGATCCAAAAAACCCTAATAAAGAATAAATATATTTTTATATTAACAAAGATGGTATTCATATGTAGAAAGAACTGCGTATTTGTTTTTATTTTAATACTTTACTAAGCAGAAACCAAATTTAAAAAGCTTAGCAACGACATTAGCGACTCCACCACATTCATAAAATCTTAATACGTCAATAAAGCCAATAATTCCGATTTAAGTCCCTGGTATGTATTCCAGTATTACAGGACAAGATTATCCAACGATGACTTCACTTTGATTAAGCCGAACTATAAAGTTCACAACTAATAATAATATATTCCCAAAATAGGTTGAGATCCTCTGTAATTATCTCAATCTGGAGAACACACGACATGTTATAAAAATACAATTGCAACAACTAAATTAGTTTTAAAAATTAAAAAGGTTGTAATACTTTATAGCCTCAAAGAAGATTAAAGAAATAATTTTCCCTAAAAAGTAACACAAAGTTCATTAAACTTGCCCCATACTAGCTTTGGCCTGTCCTGTGGATAGTACCCATACACCTATGTGTGACATTTCACTCTTAAAAATCTGTTAGGCCGTAAAGGCATATTCCAATGGAACAGACATTCAATCCCAAACAGATACATATGTGTGAAAATCTGTCATAAAATTCGATTTAAAAATTGTGTTTATAAGCTAAAAGGTTATGGTTACTTGGAAGAGTCGCTTTTAGGGATAAAGCTACCCTTTGTACAAAATTAGTTAAATGTTCTTCTTGAATTGGCTGATGTACAATAAAGATATATTCTATTCGATTCTATTCTAAAAAGGTAACGGAAATATAAAATCAATAGCGGTTATATTTAGGTACTCAGCCGATGACTTGTGGCGACATATTCAATTATTTTAATTATTTAAAGAAGTTTACAAATTAGTCTATTGTACTGCTAGTTCCCCATTGATTTGAAATTCAATAATTATTTAAGTGCTTACAAAGGCTTACAGATTAAAATATTGTTTTAAAGCGCATTTAATTTCTCAACAATCGTGAGCATTGATAACAGTTTCAGTATTAACTTTATATATTTTCATGTCTTTTTATATTGATTTAAATAAAATAATGTAAAACAGTAGTACTGTAAACTTATATGTAAGTACGTACTAAGTATTTGTACACTCAATTAGTTACACCGCCAATGCCGTCTTGATGTTAATTGTTGGTTGGCTGGAAGAGATCTCTTGCTAGAGATAAGCCCACCTTTGTATGTATCTTGTTTAATTTCATCCTTGTCCTTAATCGAAAAACTTAACGTTAACTGCTTATGTTTGATGTATATATTTAAGAACTAATCAGTGTCCAATTCAGTTCTAAATAATGAAATAGGAAAGAAATTTAAAACACATTGATACATGGTGAGGTACGACACGCTGCCTGTCACATGGATGACCATAACTTACGCTATAAGCTACCGACCATCTCAACAATCAACTCCCGCTCGGCCATTGTGGTTGACTAAGACCTGATGGCCTTAATTTAGGGTAGGCTCGAGCCCCTCGGTGGGGACGTATATAAGCTATTGATAATAGTGATATTTTTTAAAAAAATAATAATCTTAATCCAGTGAATGTGCCTAATACATTTTTTAAATAAAAAGCTCAACAAAGGACTCTACACCGCCCGCAAGTTGTTAAATTTGGAGAGTTGAAAGGCTACTATGAAGAGATTTAGGGACAATGTCCGTAGATTAATGTAATTACTACAAAAAATCAAGAAATTTTAAGTATTTGAGTATTATGTCGATAGTCGCATACTCCTCATGTATTTCTCTCATATATGAAGGCCTGTACCAAGCAGCGAGACATATATAAGAAGGTCGCTGACCTAATATTCTTAAAGAAACTATAACTCTCTTCTAAAAACTCCCCTTATTACTGTCTTATTACTAAAAAGGACGTCATCACAACTCTGTTGTAGCTTAATTACTAAAGAGAATAATTTCAAGGCCATTGCCTTTACACAGTTTCCCACTTACCACAACACACGAAATCGAAATATAAATATTGAATACGTTCTATAGCTTATAATGTAAATCATAATGTATCGGCAACGTGCCAAACCAACAGTGCAATCGAACTAGGAAGCAGAAAGCGTGTCAGCAAAATGATGACGGATCGTTATACACTTCGAAACTTCGAAACTTCGAAGTGTATAACGACCACGGACAAAAGTTTCATTGAAATATATCATCATATCTTTTAATATTTTCACTCACAAAAAAAAATTAAACTTGTGAGTATATGATTCCTGCTTTTTTCTTATCTCTTTCCAGTAACGCACTGCGTCAAATTTATCTATTAATCTTATTTACTTGAGGGTAACTAAATATATTTTTTTGGATTTTCCTGTTTAGATATTTATATTTTTCACTTGATAACATGAGTTTTTGAAAATTATACACATACTTTGACTAACCTAGGTCAAAGCAGGAAGCACGAAGAAGTAAAGCAGTATAAATTTGCTCCTTTTGGATAAGCTCGCTACAACGTTTTCCCCTCAATCGCAGGAATGGAGTCTAGATCGATCCTTTTTCTGAGTATCCTTGTGGCACATACAGACTGAGTAATTCTTTACCGACACATAAGCATCTTCATATTATGACACTTGCTCCTTTGAAATAAACTTAAAAAATATATTTTGAGCCAGAAAACTGGCTATCTATCTGTACATAGAGACTCCTATCAAGGCCATGTAAAAACTACGTTGCAAATTGGTTTCGTGTAAGTAAGTATTAAAAGTGCCTGAAAATATTACTAGTTTGCGTCAGATTATTTTAAATTATTAAAATAAATACTTGTGAATTGTTACATACCTCCACGTCATTTGAATTGGTCGGGTTCTTGAAGTCATGTGACTCATAGAACTTCTGCCTTTCCAATGTTATATTATGCATAATATCCATTTTGTAATTTTCCAAAAATTTCCATAGTTAAGCATTAAATGTTTTAAAGTCTAATTAACTGCTTCACTCGCCTCGTTACACCGTTCATACCGTTAGCTTCGAAGCTTGTTACTAACTATGGCTTCCATTTCACTCGTCACATCGATAAGTTCTGGAACAATGAAAAATATTCAAATTATTTATTTAATAATTTCTTGTGTATTTGTAGCAAAGAAGTACTCGTGAAAATGAACTACCCGTGTATTGATAGTAACGAATGATAAATTTACATATGCTACTTAATAGGAAGCATTGGATAAAAAGAGATTAAATAATAGGTTATTTCTAATATTATTGAGATTGCATTTTAAATTAAAATAACAAGATTTAAGCACAGATTAAAATTTGCAACTTGTGACTTAATGATAAATAAATGTTGATACTGTGTACCAGAAGCGATTTGAAAAATATATTTTGATATTTTTGATTATGAGAAAATCCAAAGTATTGTTCGCGTCCAATTACAGTTTTTTTAAATCGCTTCTTGTAGACAGTTAGATTTAATTTGATTAAGGCAGACTAACTGCAAATTTGCAGATTAAATGCAGTCATAACTGCAAACGACTGCACGACAACTGCAACTGCAAACTAGCTGCACGATCAATGTGCGTCCTTCCAAGTATTTCATTAAAACTGGCAATATTTTAAAACCATCAATCAGTTAAATTCAAAATCTTGTCAAAATTCTAAATTTCCATAGTTTCGTTTTCACCTCTCAAATTATTCATTATGCTATTGGCCGTCGACGGATACGTTTCTCCGTTTCCCCTTGTTACCAGTGATCTGTCGCAATATTATTTCAGCAATCAATTTTATTATTATGTATAATACTCAGAATTTATTCTATTTATAATACCATTTGTATTTAAGGCACTTATTGTGAGTATTCTATAAGCCTTTTTTACATTAAGATTCCATCCACTAATCGGTTTTACATTTTTTTGTGTTTTGGTACAGTTTGCTTATATTACCAATAACAAATAAATATATAGTGACGTCAAACAGTGCCTTATTATTTTAACCTCTCCTCACATCATAAAGTTAAAGTTTCTATTTAATTTGACTAACTACATTAAGTCCGCTATAGAACTGCATTGAAGCTATAACCTACGCAGTTCTATCGCAGGTCAACTGCTTTCCAACAACACTTTTGAGATTGAATAACAAAGTCAAAATATCTTTATTTAAATAGACTCATTTACTAAGTTCTTTTAAAACCTTTCAGTGTCACAAGAATTCGTCAAAAACCTTAGGAAGTTAGCAACGATCTGCCTCTGGAGAATTTCTTAAAGATCAATCACCCTTCCTGGGAGCTCCACTTTCGTTAAGTAACAAGGATGCTCGAGCCAGGAGTGCGACAATACGGATTACTCAACAATACCTATAATTAAGTATATACTAACAAGGTCAGAACACTGCCCTCATGATTTGTGTTTCCTTATTTTACTGTGGCTTTCGATCACTATACTGTGGCATATATTTAATATGAATATTTCTCGGTTATGGTCATTTGTTATACTTATATATTCATTATTGAAATTCATCTCCTCATGTATCTATGAATGTGAAATCAAATATACAGCGGATTTTGTTACTTATTACGACAATTTTTAGGGCAATTAGCATCAACCTTCTCGATGAACTACTTTTGACATATATAATGCGTGATACAGTTGCAACAAATACGCTACAATTATATATGAAATCATGTGTTGTAAACAATTGTAGGCATTTGTTCAATTTATAAAAGCTAGAATGATTAGCTCCGATGGCTTAGTGACAAGTGAGAAATTATACAAGGATATTGAGTTAAAGAAATGTCCTCAAACTTTCACAGTAGTATGCTTACAAAGCGCATTTTATTATTTTCGGTTTATTTTTTGCAGTTGCAGAATATTATCTTGTTGTAATTAAGGACTTTGTTAAAATACGCGTTCATGGATTACATTAGAATGATATCCGTATTATAAAGTGCTTAGGAGTCAACAGTATAATTGCTAAACAAAATATCTAGAAGGTCTTCTAGCATATTTACTTAACTATGTTGAATCTTAAAATTTTTACTCAGAATAAAGTTTTGAACAAGAGTAAACACTAAATTGAAAATCTAAAATAAATTACTCGATTAAGACGGATTCAAGCTTTATATGGTAACTGGTTATGTCCATTTTCTCATACCTTGGCTAAACTCGTATTCCCTATCATAAATACCAGCTCCGGTACCAATGCAGTCTGGCTCCGTATAATTCCTCCTGTGTTCGTATCTTTACCATGAAGAATTTAATGAAAATTTATACTAAACACATATCGTCACAGTTCATGTTCGTTATCATATCCCATTCCCTGTCTTTACCAAACTATTATGTCCCAGATGTAGGTTTCACTTCCGATAAAATTAGGCTGTATAGTGTCATCCTTGAGTTGGTTTTAATGACTGTATGCAGTGGGATATCTAGGAGTCATTCCATCCTATGTGTGGTTTTGGAAGCTTCAGATATTGCTAGACATCTCCGTCTACACCCCCTTAAGAGCATTGCGGCATGTTACTAGTTTGACTCTTGGCCACTATACTATACTACCATACGTAATAGTCGGCACTACCATCATCATATACAGACATTTCAGGATTTTTGGTTTAAGTCCCCAGGTCTCACTGTAGGTAGACTCTCAAAGATTTTGTGATAGTGTTATATAAGGTAATACCCAGATATTTCACTTCCGTGAACCAGTTTAGTATTTCCTGATAGATCGAGGTCCCTAACTTGTATTAAACCTGCCTTAGCCTATATCAATAATTATAATAAAAATCGTAATTGAACATTCGTCCTCTTTAAATACATCAACTATTTATAAATGTGAAATCCCTGAACCGTATAAAAAGCTTTTTCCTTTACGAAACTGTTTAAAGCGCTTTTTAATTTATTAAAGGCAAAGGAATTCTTTGAAGGCATCCATGTAAACAATCAATCACAACACTTTTTACGTCGCTATTTTACGCTATCGTTTTTATTTCAAATGCTTGAATACCGTGTACCATGAGACTATTTGCGCGCTACTCAGACATTATCATGAGGAAGCTTATAAGAGATAAATTCCCCTGCTCGTAAAACGTTTCCACAATCAGCTTAGTACCGTTATTATAAGTTTCAACCAAAAAGATCGGTCTTGATCGTGTTTATCGACAGCTGTCGAATTGTATAAAAATGACAAGAGCCTTTTATATATTATTATACACAGATAATATGCTCAATACAATAGAAACTTACGCTTGGAGTAATATATTCCGAGAGGATATTTAGTGGGTAGTGGGGGAGCGCCTTCACCCTAAGTCCCGCTGGTAAGTTACCAAGTTATTTAAAATCAACAGTATAGAAGCAAGCCCCCTGATTCCACAACAAAGCTTTTTGCTCTAATGACTTGACTCTTTGAAAGAACTCAGGCATACAATGTAATGTTATTTGGTTATGATCTTCCGGTAGGCAGAGCTGCTATAATAAACAAACACGGTCTACAACAGCCACAGTTTATATATATATGTATGTATATATATATATAAACTTTCAGCTTTAGCGGTCGCAAGAAATGATTTTATCATTGTTTTCAAACCCCAACGGCAAAATTACACCAGTTTCTGAAATCTTAGCACTCGTTATCTTAAATTAGTTTTTACGATCTACGTTTTTAAATTTAGATTACGTTTGAGAGTTAAAATTTCTTAACTTTTTATGTGTTTTATTTCTCATAACATAATAAGGGTTATAAATTATATTATAATATTATTTATAATACAGCAAACTATTAAAAAATATCACCGTAGTTGAATACTAGAAGAGCTAGCTTTGAACAAACAATAACAATTATTATGTTTTTCTCACAGTCAGACCTATTATCAATTATTCTATCATCTTATCAATTATATTATCTATCACGAAGCCTGAATCAGACTCAAATTATCACAAAGAGTTTATGTCCAGATAATAGAGCAATGTGTTTAATGAAGGCTATTTAAATAAAAACTAGAAATATACCAAAATAAACTAATTACCATAATTCTTTGTTTGGCATTTGCCTAGTCTTTATTATATAATTGTATGTACAAAACAATTACCCTTACCGATCAAATCCTAACCTCAATTTTAATAGACAGGGTACAACAACTTTGAATAGAATAGTTCATCATATAAAGAGTCGCCAGAGTGATACGGGGTACTGATCCCTCGGCCAAGAGCACGCTTGGATTGAGTTTAAATTTTTTCTTCATTTGTCTAAGTGCGAGACTGACCCTGGGGCTTTGCAAAATAAAGTTTTTAATGTGGAACGAAGTGCACATCTTTCTGAACATACCCTACTTTAATAGCATCAATGAAGTTTGAGAGGAAGTATAATTTTATTGCTGAAAGTTGGAAACGTGTTATGGATGCTAAAGTAATATTGACTGTACACAATTCCATTTCTATAGCATGAGATTGTGAGGATGGACTTTGTGAATATTTAACTAAAGAAAATGGGTGTACGTATCAAGTATAGAACTTTGATGTTGTAATGACAAAAATACAACAATTTATTTAAATTATTTTCAATTCACTCATTTGGTAGATTTACAGTAACAATTCTGACTCAAGTCAATAATTATAAATACATAGATTTCATCTGTAACTAAATTCTACCATATTTTGCAAATATTTTTTCTTATGGTATCTCATTAGAAGCAACACATATCTAACGCCCTGATAAAATCCTTTCTGAATGGATTTCGGTGTTATAAAGTTAAATACTAGATTAGTACGTGACTGTTTTCTTTAGCTGTCTCAGATTGAAGGTAAATTTTAATTTATTAAAAATCTTATTAGGTTCCAAGTACTATCCAAAGAAAGATAAAATCACCACTTCATTAATTGCCTATAACAAAACAGATTTGCGCTTAGCAGAAAACATAATGGCACTTAATTTTTAAATTACTGTTTGTCAAGTGCATTCAAGCCGTGCGTGCCGTTTGTCATTCAAGTACTTGTAGATAAATATAAAGCTTTCATTTCTTAACGCAATAAAGCAAAAGAATAAATCTTTATTCTCTAATCAAACCGAAAAGCTGGCAAAAAATCTCGCTCGTTACAAATTTAAGTGGTTACAAATAAATTCGAATGGCTATTAGATTTCCGCTGCCGCTTCCTACATATTTGGGAGCAATTTAGTGTAGAGAAAAAACATGTTACCGTGGATTACTATGGCATTTTCTTTTAGGAAAGCCAATTGAGCCCACTCCAAGCCCTATACTTACTTCTTATCGTAATTCTCCGTTGAAAATGTACCTTCTTGCCTCTTTGTTGAATTTACTAATCCTTAAAAAATTCTGTATCTATATTGAAAAGTACCCCAATACAATGCGAGCGCTACAATTAAATGCGATGTACATAGGGTTGGCTTCTAAAATAGCTTAACACTTTAGTAGTTTTGTGAAATCACAACAAAAGGTGCGTATATATGAATGTATGAAAATTCTCATTTACCTTCTATAGAAACGGTTTTTCATTTTACCTTTGCTTTTGGTTTTAGAGTAAAAATAAACTTTGATTTTCTTTTAAGATTCAGTAAAATACATTTTTGTAATTACTAAATAAACTTTTATAACAAAGTAAACAAATTCGTAAGGCAAAGGCTAATAGATCTGGGATTAATATTTAATAACGCCATTTTCACGCCTAGCAAGTTTTAACTTTAGTGACAAATTGCTTTTTCATTTTCTCGTTGATGTCTGTGAAAATTTATTAGCAATAATTAAATGGCTAAACGTTTAAGTTTACTAAAGTTTACAATGTGTAATCTGCGAACCTTTTTTAAACCACTTTTGTATAGTTAATGAAGTTAAGCTAAATGATTAAGGTTAGATTGTCTAGCGCAACTTCTTAAATTGTTATGAGACAAAGAGAAATACTTTAATCAGAGTTGACATTTTTAATTTTTAATTTTCGTGGTTACATTTTACATTACATTTTAACTACGAAACTTAATTTCATCAGTGTTAAATCCAATTACTACATTAGACATAGTTGAAATCTAATTAATACAATATTTGTTTTAAGTTATATTTTACACTTGAGACCATCGACACAGAACTTATAACTACAATAAAAAGTCTTTTATATTTTCTATGGTCTATTAAAATGCGAATACGCCTATTGTTCTATATTTGTTGTGTGGGATAATTTTAATATTTCTATGCGTTTTACTTTGTCATAAATAGCTTTCGCCGACCACTGCGCCTTCGTGATTCATCACAAATGTTATATTACCTCTTGTTATATATCTTTTACCAATATATGAACTATCAACACAAAGTATTTTTCAATTCCAACAAGTAGTTCCAAAGACCAACAAACAAACAACTTTCAAACAAACAAACTCTTCAGCTTTATAATATTTGACATTATTAGAGTTTATAATTCTATTTAATAAATTGGGACGTGGGCAGAACTAAAGCTTTCGCCTTGCTCCAACCTATTCTTAGTATGATATTTAAGCCAAATTACACAACTCTATATTTTTATGCTCTTGCGATAAGTAAGAGAGTTAATTTCTATTTCTACTAACTTTTTCTTAAATTCAATTATTAATTTCAAAAATTATGCACCTTTTGTACAAAACAGTATTTTTTAAAATTTATACATTTAGAACACGTTAATGTGTTTTCTGCAGAAACAAAAATGTTACTTGCTACAGACGTAACAAAATATGTCACTTTAAAAGTCGACAACATAACGAATATCAACAGCTGAATATCGTAGCACAAGATACATATTAAAAAGGCATATTTTAATATTTATTCCAAAACACTAGCACTGTGATTACCAAATGTGAATCTATTAAAAATTTCTTATCTGCTAGATAGCTTTAAAGCTTCTTACCTACTGAAAGCTAAGCCTTGAAAAAAAATCCCGACGAGAGAATCTAAAACATATATAGCTCATTAATTTATATTGTATATATATGATTTAAAACTTTCACGTTAATTATTCCAAAGATCACAAACATGTCTTATAATATATAATTTCCATCAGACGCTATCATTATCAGATCAGATAAGTAAGTACTTAGGAGTATATATACCACCAACATGGTAACGTCCTACTGCTGAGCACAGGACTTCCTATGGAGGATAAACTCCTTAACATAGAGTGTGTGTTTTACTTAGATTGATGAGAGTTACAAAATAGAGCGCACGAGTAGTTTTTGCCAAAATATCCCTTTGCTCCATGGGCACGTATGATATGAAGGGGCGCACGTAGTGACGTGGATGTCGTCACGTCCGGCACAACGTCGAAAACTACTAATACCCACGGGTCTTTGCATTTATTGTCATGCTTCGTGTATTTGAAATTCTTTACCAGATTGTTTTCTTCTTATTTAGTGGACTAAAGAAATTAGTTTATTAGGATATTTGGTAAGTACAAACTTTTTTAATCGTATTTATTTATAACACATAAACACACAACACGCTAAATTTCTGACCTACGGTGTGAGAAGAGTGCACCAATTGTCGTCACTATATATTTATTTTGTAATAAAGTAATGGCACACTGTACCAAAACACAAAACAATATTAAACTGAACATGCGATGGAAATTAAATATAAAAGAGCTTATAAAATACTTACAAAGATGCCTCGAATAAAAACTATTTTTAAACAGATTTTGGTACGAAACTCGATTTAAGTATAGACTTGAAATTATCGTAATTAATTATAAGATACAATGGTATCGGGTAAATGGTTAACAAAGAGCAACGGAGAAACGTATTTCACCGACGGCGAACAGTGTTTTGAATTGTTAGAGACATGAAAACGAAAACGAAAAATGTTAAGATTTTGAATCTACATAAATAATTGGTTTTGTTTCTAGAAATAATGAAATAGGTGAAAGGAGTTTCTATAATATCACGATGTTATTGCTCCACGTGACATAATAATAAAAATTGCGGTCGTGACTGACACCGAGGCAGCACAAGGAAGTTCGGTGGAAATTGTTGTTTTTTTTTTAAATTTTATCAGTTTGTAAGCATACAAAATTTTCTGATCTCACGAGTGGTAATTGAGTTAGCTACTTACACCGAATCTAATCAAAAAAGTTTAAATATTTTTGATGTTTACACTTCAATTATTTCCTTATCGCTGAACATCGTCCCTCCAATAAGATTTGAGGTTTCTATAATGCCTGTTTGTTCCAATCTAGTGGTTATGCGTTCATAAGGAGGTAGATTTGAATAATTCATTCAAAATTTACCATTATCAGGAATACAACAAACTTATAACATAGCAATATTTCAGCGGTGACATCAATACAAAACTAGCCATTTCTTTGCAATTTCAGATTCTGTATCAGTTCCTAAAATCAATGTCCAGATATTATCTTCATTTTGAATTTATATACATTGGAAGCCAAACGTATTTTGCAGAGGAATACCCTAAATATCGTCATTAAGTAATTGTTTTTATTCTCTTTTTATTAAGTAGGACAAAACTCATCTTGATCTCATAGGCATTAGTCTGATTTTGATAAAGATATTCAAAGATAGAGAGCAATAGTTCTCCTCAAGAAACAGCAATCAAAAAATGTTTATGAACAAAAATGTACAAGGTATTAAAAATTAAATTGAGTATTTAAGTAAGCTAACCGTCATCTATCTTGCTAAAATTTATCCCCACCCTGTAAAAAATTTTTTTATGTTTTATTAAGTAAAAGTGTGTGGCGTTTAATATATAAAAGTTATATATAGTAGTTATAAAGTAACGCAAAACACAAGCTTTTACTGCCAACTTTTCGCGATTCGGAACGAAATGTTTCCATTCAAATCTGGTTTCTCAATGAAATAATGTTACTCGCAAGATAAATTTGATTTTGTTGAAGGAAAGCAAAAAGTGTGTTGGTATGTGCAGAGAATAAATATATGCAACTCTATTTTCTTGTATTTTTTGGTTAATTTTTTTCATATAAAAGGGAAGGCAAGGGGATGACAGCCCATACAACCATGTTTTAAGCAGTTATAAATAGATTAATGAAATGATACAAATATTAGGATGACACGATACGGAAATGACAAAACATGAATATTCTACAAATAAACGAATGAAGATCAATCTGAATGATCTCAGTTATTGTGAAAAATAATGTTATTATTAATTTTACTGTAGTAGAATTAACTAAGATTATTGAACGTCTTGAAATAAAAAGCATCATAATTTTATTCCAACCTGAAGAAAAAACCGTGATATTTCTTCGACTTTATATAAAGTAAATTTAACTGTATCTTATCAAATTTCATAAAAACACAACTTTTTTTTTATTAAAGCCCTGTCAATTTTAGTCATAATACCGTGTTTTTATTTCTGAAAGAATTGAACGAGGATAATCTGAAAATCCGTAAATTCATTCATTAATTCTCATGAGAGTAGGGCCTGGATATTTGACTCCAGAGCACCATAACAGGAGTTAGACAAGCTTATATATACTTATAACAAATACTACCTTTCAAAAGTCTTTAAACTTCTCGCTGTTCAGGTGTGAAGGAGAAGGGCATGAAAGGTATAATAATCTATGCTGATAATATTTTACTATAAGAAAGACCTTCTGCGTAATCAATACTTTTGTTACTTAACATTTTCCGTCACTTGTGGAATTTTGTTTTGTGTTGTAGTAAAACTATAGCTCAAGTAATTATTAACTAAAAATTATTAAATTGACTGGACAGAAACTTAATTTATAACATAAGAATTCATTATCTTTCATTATTAAGTGGCCATAAAGTCAAATTTTTCGTGGTCAGATTTAAAACTAGTCACTGCAGGACAGTTTTCAATCTACAAGTTTTTCGGTCTAGACTCAAATAAGAAGTGCTAGTGACTTTTCTTCGAGACAATTGTCTTATAATTTCGGCATGATAAATGCTAAGGTTGATTATTAACCGATCTTTTTCAACCAACTATACGGTATTGCTTCCAAAAAATGTAGAAGAGGAGCATATTTACTGAGAAATATTACGTATTTCTCCTTTTTTTATCATATTATTTGCTTATAAATAGTTCTATTAGATTAGTCAGATAATTAAATAGTAACTGGCTAAGCAGAATTTTAATAATAAATTTATTAACCAAATTAAAAACTAAATCAGTCATTTACTTCTGTGGTATATTTTGTTGAAGCAAGTTACGCGATATTGAACCTTGAACCTATAAGATAGAGTTATATAAAAAGCCAGAATTTTTATATTGAGCTAGCGTTAGATAGCTGGATTTATCAAGGGAGATCTATTAAGGGAGATGCCCTAATTTGTTTGGGCATCCTTGGTCAAAATAATAAATAGTTACATCTTTTAAACAAAACAACTTGTTATTCTTACTATAGGAATGTTGTTCCATTTATACTCAGGTTTAGCATGGGTAACATTTAACATTGATGTGGTTAATAACTCTCAGATTGACAGTAAGTTAAGTTTATTTCTAGAAACCACGAATGTGACATAATATTTATATTGATTAAGTAAAATTATCTTAAAGTTTAAATATTTTTAAAAGTTTTCTGTCATTTGGTAATCACAGGTACTGTTCCAAATGATCTTCTTGTATTCTTTGACGACTACAAAATTAATATTCTCGTAAATAAAATAATGTATCGAATTCATCAGTTTCAAATATATCGAAACAACTTCTTAATTCAAACGTGCAGACATTATTTTCTAATACAGAGTTCACAAGATGATAAACAAAGATTTAAGATTTTTTATTTTATTTAAGATTCATTTCGATTACATTGTGATTCAATATGAACTCGAGAAAAATCAGAATTTATAATAAAATACAATGTTAAATCTAATAATATTATTTTTCATATAAATATTATTATTGAATGATCTTTTGATTTCATTAAACACTCAATACTCACTTGTTTATTTTTATATGAAAATTCTTTGTTTATTAATATGTTCATTATTTCGTGAAGCATTGAAATATATCAAAATGCGATGTGGCCTCCTTCGGTCCATCGATTTATTTGATTTATTTAAAAATTGTACATTCAAATATACGTCTGTCAAATTTCCATTTATATTTTAATTTTCGTTGCGAAGCACTATTAAGTTTTATCTATTGTTTACACATATGATAAAGAAAGCCATAGTTTGGGTAGTAACAATCATCACATCACCATCATCATAATCTCTCATCGTTACCTATTTAAAAGAACTTAGGAAATGAGTCTATTTAAATAAAGATATTTTGACTTTGACTTTGACAATTTATATATAATCTATTGTGCATAAGCTTATAAGTTTCCTTGGTATTGTTACAGTTCCTCCTTCTTTCTACTTTTTTGTCTTCCTACTTTATGTTACGTATCGGATTAATACGCTAAGCTATACTTTTTTATATTGATCACCACCGAACCCGCGTTCAACCCCAGGCCTAGAAGGCACACGATGACAACTAGCGCCCAATGTGGAGCCCAAAATTTAAAATTTTTGTAGATTTAGGTTGCTAAATCAAGCTTAAATAGTAAAAGAAGAAATATAGCATCTGCAATAGTATTTTATAACATTATATGTGTTCACGACCAACTACTTTTATACCACATTTTATACCATGTTGTTATTTATATTTAGTTATACCACAATTATAAATAGAAAAATAATAAAATAAGAAAATATATGTCAGTGCAAAACAAGTGCTTGTATTATTAACAATATGTTTAAATAATTTCAGATGTAATTGTACTCATTAAGTTAAAAAACTAACTGGCAACTAATCTACAGGCTCTACTGTTGATCCTTTACCCAAGCTGTGAAGCATTAAAGGTAATATAAATAATAAGTTTTCCAAATGAAAACGCCCGACTTCTATAAAGACGTAACAAAGTTAATTGAATAAATTAACACTCAGAAAACAACCTTAATTATTAAAATAATACTTCTAAATGGGTATAAAAACAGTTGCCAGCTTAGCATAACTTAGCAACACCTTCCTGCACAGAAATTAATCATATTTATTTATTTATTTTAGTACCGGAAACATTAACACATAAATACTAACACCATTAAATGTTACAGTCTGCCAACAAAGTTTCCACTTATAGCAAATACATTTCGTTGAGATACAATCCTAATCAAGATAGTTTATAAAATTCAAAAAATAAGAAAAAAAAATCACGAAACACTAAGATTAATAAGAAAACTAGCATGCTATTGTTTGATAACTGAGATAAAGCTACCAAAAGTATTGTGGAAAATATCGATGTCTGAATTATTATTATTATAGGTCTAACAAGCACGCACTACAAAACGGTTTTTGAAATATTACGTTTTACAAAAAGAATAGCAAAAGTATCATTATAGCGAGTTGTGGTCCTGGTAAATTCAAATAAATATCGCTAATAAGATAAGGGAGACACAGTTAAATTATTCATTATATAAAGAAAAAAGTTATCTCTTATTTCTCGGATAAAAAGGAATAGAAAACAAGAAAAATAATCAGCATAATTATTTTAAAATCGGTAATGTAATTTTACACATTTTGAATACATTGGATTCAAAATTTTTCAGTAAACATAATATTGAGAGTAACTGATGCCGAGGAATATTGTAAATAGGATCGCACAAGAGTTAAAAATTAGAATTCGTGTTCCAGGGTCTTTGTAATCTTTGGTCTCTCGAAGAATAAAAGCTTCACCTTATTGGATATTTTTATAGAAATCATATTAATTAAAATTTTTCTTACAAATTGTAAAGAAAATATGAATTCTGTTATTGCACCATACTACATTTGTTTCTTTTCATATATTATACCTATTCCATGATTAATTTAATAATCGCATATAGTTCTTGACTAATTTTTGCTATTTGTTGCCTTAAAACCATTATTCAAAGAAGAACCCACAAGATTATCAAAAAATATTTTTCAATTAACAACAATGTCATTCTCTTCATAGTTTTGACATCGAAAGTTTTATTCAGGAATTCGTATTTATTATATATATATAATTCCTGCATCATTTTGATTTTCTTTTTAAAATACTCCGAAATGTTTGTAAGTTAAATAATTTTGAAATAAAGGCATCTACATAAATTTAAAACGCCCATTTGCAAAAGTTTTAATCAAATTTTTCTTTGTGTAGATCGTTTATATATTTTAATTTCCGTAATAGCTGGATTTTTTCTTAGGAGTTTTGAGGTTTTACTCCAAAAGTTCAGTCGTAACATTATATTGTATCTTTGAAGTGGGGAAAATTATTTATTTTGCAATTTTTCATTGTTAGCAGTCTCTTTTTTAGCATATAAGCACTAAATAAAATTGTAAACAAATAAAATATTGGAAAAGTCAAAACACGAATAGAAAAAAGTTTACTTACAATAATATAGCGAAACTTTTTCAAACTTTTCAACGCACAAAAATTATGTTCGTTACTAACTGTTAAATTTAACTGACCACTAACATATAAACAATTAAAATTATGACTTTATAAGTTTAAAATTCATCACAGTTTTATTTTATACGGCACCGCACGAGTGGACTACTTCTCGTCTTAGATCGCGTCCGTACGCGGCGCGCTGTATCTGATAACTGGCTATGGACCTATACCGAAGCCTCAAGGTTCTCATTTGAAGCCTGCAAAAAGATTAACGTTTCTCACATCTATTTCATTGAACTTTACGTTGTAGCGTTTACTAGGCATTGGAAAACGTAAAATTAACCGTATTGGAAACATTGCCCCCAAATTCGAATAACTTGCAGTGTTTTATTTAATTAAAGTCAAGCATAAATACTTAATTAATAAACTAAAATTCTATAACGATATGATAAATCTGAAAACAGCTTTGTATGAAAATTCCAGTAAATATTAGGTTTGGTTCAGCGCCTTATAATATTCGCAAAAAAGGCTTCCAATATTCAGAAAATAAGACGAATAATACTAGTGACATATGCTCTCACAGTATAAGGAAAACACTGTATAAAAAATTTTTTTTTTACTAGACTTTTTTATCGCCATCATATTATTAAGTAAAATACTTATATCCACACTCACACACAAGGCAAAATAAATATAAAAGAAGTGAAAGTAAATGTGGATGTATCTTTTAAAGAGATCTCTTCCCATCAAAGTATAAAGCAATATGGAATGTTAAAGTAAAGAAATAAGGTATTTTGTCCAAGATTTAATCTTCAAACTGAAGTTAATTTTCAGTACAAGTTTATATGCATGATGGTTTTAAAATACAACGGATTTTAATTTACAGAACAGTGAATTAATTAATTTATTATACAGTTTTGTCTACTCAATCAAGGGTGAAATTGTCATGACTAAGGGTTGAGATAATAATAGGTATAGTCGATGAATAAGACTGAACAGTCATAATTAATGAAACGTTATTTGAACAAGGATTGTCTGTCGCATAGAATTGTACAAGCCTATCACATACGCTGGATATAAATACTACAAGAAAGTGGCAAAATATTATTTTCTGAGAAGAATATAGTCAGTTCAGTTATCTGAGTGCAAAGTTGTCATATGTTTTTAGGAAAACTCATTATTGATGTGTAAAATACGATTTGTATTTCTTTACGGTAGGTTTAAATTAAAATATTTTTCTGTTTCTAATTGTTGAATAAAAAACCATTGACCGAAGCTGTACTAGACAGAACTCTAGTTAAATCTTATTCAGCGCTGAAAAGGGTCGTTTTTCTAATCCCACATTGTTCAGGAAAGTGTTTCGAAAGATGTTACATTGAACAAATATCAAATAAAATATTTATTAAAATTTATTTCACTAGTTTAATTTATTTAATTAGTTTAGACACAATTTTAATAGAAAGAAAATGAAGTTGCTTTTTACGATTTTGTAACTATTGTTGAAAATAAATACATCTTTTTCTTCTGATTAGCGAAAGAACCGCTGAATCATAATAATTCAGCTGTCTTTTCGCTTGTCTACTGGTAGAGATATCTCTTGAAATAATTAGTACCCTTGTACTTTCTTTCTACATATAATATATATTATTAAATTATGTCTATGTACATGAATTGTTAAATAAACAGTACTACAATATATCTATGTAAATTCATATATTGTGTATATTGTGGATGGACTGCCATGCAAGGTTTGTATGGAAGAGCTTTTTAATATTGTATGTGTGTTTTTTTTTTAATTTAGAGTGTCTAGTCATATCTGTCACCTATGTGACATTTATTTACACAAGAATAGTGCTAGAATCTAGAATCCAAACGATACAATTAGGGGTTTTTTGTTATTAAATAAAATTTAATCTGACTGATCTCAGTCAGATAGTAAAGGTATCTCTGGGGGAAAAGCGAATCTAATTACATCTTAATTTTCACCATCGATCAAGCCATTAAGTCTAGGAGGAGGTAACAACGCAACAGAGATACAACCCCACATATATACTCACGCTTTGGATCAATTGGGTAATTTTTTTTATTGATTCCAGTATCTATAAATAATTTGTGTAAACGCTTTATGCATTTCAGCTTTTTGAATAAAGTTTCGATTTATATTCAGGCGATTTTTTGCAATAAAAAGGCTGAAGTATAAAATTCCAACTTAATAGGCACTTACACAAGTAGTACCTTATGGACGGGCAACGTAGATGAGTATGAAAGAGAATCAGTTTCACACTTCAGTTACAGAGGTACAAAAGGGCAGAGACGCTGACTACTCGAAAATATATTTTTTTACTTAAATATAAAAGTGACACACACTTCCCAATTTTACTTTCTAATATTCAATTAAAATATTAAATATTCGAGGATATAATTGTAATATTCATTAACTTTGTCGTTAATAATCAATTTTTATATTTTAAAAAAATAGCTAATTGATTTTAAATGGTATATTTAATTTATTAGTACAAAAAAATGAAATAAATTTTTATCAGACCCCAGCCACATAATTGAACCAGAAAATCTGAGTCAAATATTCACGTCACGTTTATTTGCTTTAGTTTCTTGAATGCTTATCCTGAGATTTAGGTCAAAAACATTTTTAAGGTAACGTTAGCAGATACATACTAAGAAAAAAGCATTATAATAGAAAATAGTTGGCGAGGGATCAGCTTAACATGGTTCGTACGGTGAGCTCAGCACAACAGTACCAAAAGATGGCGTAGGTATTTCAATTCAATGTTTTTTTACCTATAAAAATAAAAAATAAATATATCTTTATAATTCTTATGAATAATGCTAATGGTGGCACTTTTCACGTCCTGCTAATCCTATATAAGACCTACAATAATGGCCCTTAAATCATATCTGGATCAGACTAATAATTAAAAATATTTAAAATTATAGTGTCTATAAAAATCTCAACTCAATCCCTTTTTGAGCTCAAACGATAAATACAATCAATAGTTTTTTAATATTTTATAGCAGTGAAGATTTTATTTTAAAAAATATAAGCACACAATACTAAAATCCGTTTGCGTACTTTACTGTGCCATCCATTCACACGTTAAATACCGATTAAAGTATCGTATATCTAAGAAGATCTAAGATTTTCAGGTTTAATTTTCCTCTAATAAGAATAAAAAGGGCATTTATTTTTGACGGAAGAGATTGTGTCTAAATCTTGTGGTTCCGTTTAAAAAAATATAAATTAATATGGCAAACGAACTACCTTAGACTTCTCCTACTCAATGTGAATTGTTTATGGTAAAACTTTTATTGATTATTATAATTAAATTTAGAAGTAAATAAAAATAAACTGTCGTATCAACCTGTAACTCATATAACGTCTGAAAGACTAGAATGAAATTGATAATTATCTTATTATCTTTTATTAAGTTAAAGAAAAAAGTATGTATATATTTAATAATAGTACCAACAAAATTTAAATATTAAGTCATCATATAAAATGTGTTAGCCAAAAAACTTTGGCAGAGATCTTAAATATATTGACAAAAACCCTAATATATTTGCAATATTTAAAAGTAAGTAAGTTGATTATGGCAATAAATATTTTAAAAAAAACGTATTAAACGAATCAAACAACCATTTTAGCAGTCTCAAATAAAGTGACGTTTATTATTATTTTTCTTTTTTAATACTCTTTGACAGATACAAGGAGAAGATACAAGGAATCAAGAAGGTTACATATTTGCATATTATTAAACTATCCTTCGACAATATTTATTTCATCTGCTCTAAGTAAACGGAAGATATTGGCTCGTTTTTCTTAATTAGATACAACAACTGTGCGATGCTTTGACTGACTGCATGTATCAAAATTAACGAGCAATTTGTAGGAGAGCTTAAAATTTTCAAATTATTTTTTAGATTTCCCTACCGGCATTACTGGAAATCAATCAATTTAATAAGATTTATGTTTTATAAATATATAAATAAGTCAAGTTAGCAGTCCCACTTTTTTAGGGTAATGTTGTTTTTCATAAATATTTATTCTTCATTTTTTTTATTATTATTATTTCCTACTTTAAAATACCAAAGAAAGGTGAAAAAAGTATGAATTATTTAAAATCAAAACCGATATTAATTCTAACAACGGTACGACATTGGTTCAACATCAATTAATGTCATCAACTCATTAATCCGACTTGTTCGTTTTACTTTGAGCATAATAGCGTATAATATTAATCGATAGATTGAATGTAAGTTTGTTTGGTTATAATAGGCTCGGAAATGAACGTTTATATGGCATCTATTTCTTATTGAAGTTGAATCAAACGCAAATAGATTAAGTTATTAAGTTATAAAGTTATTCCTAGACGAAGAAAGGCTATTAGTTCACACAAGGTCACCTGAACTGGTCACCTGAGGTTTCGTACGTCTAGGATAGATATGTAATACTGAAATACCATTAAAGCAGTCGAGAATAATTGGTTGGCAAAGAGAAAAATTGAAATAAAAAAAATTATAAACTTAAATATTCAGGAGATTCACGCGTGGCGGACCAATGGTACAATACTTAAATTGACACAAAAAGCTCAAAATTTTATAAAAGTATTCGAGAATTGTTTCTGTTAAATGTTCAAAATCAATTTATTACAGTAAAAAAAAATATATATTATAATAATAATTCGTTTGTCATACGTGTGAATAAGTTATGATGTGTAAACCAGCCTTTATGCAAGCGACGTACATAGAAACAACCGAACCGTAGCACTTCCACATTAAAACTATTTTTTTTTAATGTGGCTGAGATGAAATATAAAGGACAACAGAGACGCTAGAATTTATAGATGTCATATTTCTTGATTTTTAATTGAGCACGCCTCGCGTGTTCACCGCGTGGCTGCACAGTTTGAATGCACACGACAGGCGTGTTCGCCGCACGCAACGTGTTAACTTTAATTTGTACAATTTATATTGAAAGCCAAACAATTGTACATAAAATGAAATAGACTTTCATGAATACAATAAATTTCCACATAAAAACCATTTATATGTACTAAAGTGCCATGTGTTTGTTATGCCTGTCCAAAATCAAACTCTTAATGATACTCATCGCCCGTTTACACATGCATTAATGGAACTGGGAGGGTGTGTAATGCCTGAACAGGACGATAATATTTTTGAAGCCCCAATATATTACGGTTACTTAATTCTATAAATAAGAGTAACTGAGAGTTATATTATATATTATATACTGTATTATATTATATACTGAGTTATTATATATATTGATAACTATTTTAGAATAATATACATTATTGGTCAGGAGTCAGTTGACATAAAGGATATATATTTTTATAGTGCACATGCACAAACAAAGGCACCTAATATTACTGATAATTATTACTTTCTCTCTCTCTCTCAAGAAAAAAAGCAATTCTAAAAGAAATTCAATTTATCAAGCTGATAAACGTAATAAAATAAACCAAATAAAACTACAATAATTTGGCTTTTGCACGAAACCTTCTAAGTTTAGTTCACACATCGTAGATAAACAAAAGTTTTCTTTCAAAGAACCTAAGAGAAAGAAACGCTGTTAATGATCCCATAAAAGACTAGAATGCTCCATTTCTGTCCCGGAAAATTTATCTTTACGTTAGAAACGCAAAGAAAAATTGTGTTTGGCGGTGACTGATGACAGTGTTGTCCCATGAGTATAAATATTTATTTTTATGTAAAAATTCTCTATTGTCCGTGTGTTAAAAGCTAAAATCGAACGACGACTCCAGCTTCTCATGGCTAATATTTATAAACATACTTATTCCTTTTATAAATTTTTTCGTAACGTTTGACTCACACTGACACAGTAATCGGATTTATTTATTTTAATAAAAAAACCGCTACAAATATATCGTGCCATGTTTGGTATCTACAGCCTTAACATGATTGAATTTAACCTACTACTCTTAAAAAATATATAAATTCAAAAAAACTTCTTTTAAACGCGATCAAATATTTCCTGAAAATTAATTCATTTTGCAAAACTGTGGACAGTTTGTAAATCCTGATAACCGTCGAGTAGAGAGTCCTTATAGCGGGATGCTTATATGATGGTACGACCATTTATTCATAAATCAGTGAGAGGATAAGTATTATAATACGTACTATTTTAAAGATGTTAGCCAAATAGGTCTAGTGAATTTAGATCGCGAGTTTGTATGGATGTGTGTGTGATCGCAGTATAAATTAGTATGATGTCGCTATGTGTATAAATGAATATGAAGGTATATATAATTATGTATAAAAATTTAGTTTGATATATTTTTTGGACACATTTGTTTTTTTCTGTAAACTAGTGTGAGTACTGCATATAAAATATTGCGTTGATTTAGGTGTATTTTTATGTTAAAATAAAGAAAGTAGAGCATAATTATTAAAAAATAAAGCTAATTTATACGTTCCATAAGGTCGAAAATCTGATCTACCAATAACGTGACGACTTATGGCGTAATAGTTTAGTAATAATGTTATTTTTATACAAATACTGTTGTATTTGATTTTTTCATTGAGATTTATTTTAATTACGTATTAAGTCACATCATTACGTCACAGGTAGTGAACAATTTTGATATTTTTATTATTATTATTTATTTTAGTAACTATATGCTTTAAACAATATTACAAATGTATTAAAAAAAAATTAAAATTGGTTTAAAATTTTTATTCTAAAATTATATTTATCCAGAGGAATAATCATAACACATAACTCTTTCAAACCATTTTTATTGGTTGATTATATATCTCAAATAAGACCGTTGAATATAGAGAATCCGTGAAATGTGTTTATGTATAAACCATAAATCACAATATACTTCGTCAATATAGTCAGTTTGTAATATAAACTTAAAAACTCTTTTTAATAGAATAATAACTTGGAACCTCTTTTACAGATTTTTAACAAAAAATACTGTGTCGTTTAGTTGTCAAAAGTTATCAAAAGTCATTAAAAATGACAGAGTGAAATTTTCAAAGCAAAATTTTTTTATAAAAACATTGAGAAACCTCAAAAAAACGTAATAAATTTCTGTGAAATGCCAAATACGAGGCGTCGGAGGTTTTCGGTACAAAATGACATTGGTGGTCGGAACTCATCTAAAATGCAAAATGGTTTACAGAACACGTACGTAACGTATTGAATCATTGGCTATAAAGGCTATAAATTTCAAATGCAGAGAGCAAGACAAGATTGTCTTGTTGCTTTCTTTGCTTAGAAGTTAGTTAGCGAGTAAAATATCGCTTGTAATGTGATTTTTTTTTACTTTACGTCTCTTAGTAGCCCGTTAATTTCCAGACTTACAAAACCAACTCGTTCGTTACATGGGTAACAACTTTAAATATTAATATTAATATACCATTGGTAATACAATGGAATATTCATATCAATAGTAATATCATCAAACTTATGCTTTATGCTTTAAAAAGTAGACACTGACATTTTCTATGGAATTACTGTCATAAAATCCACCCATTTTAGTATAAACGTTTTGAATTTTTTTAAATTATCAATCAATTAATATACAATTCTAGTAAATGAGTACTTCACACATTTATAACTATACTATTTTCATTAACCTTTTATATTTTAGACATCAAGAAATTGACGATTCAAAAGTAATTATTAACCACTTAGTTTCTATGAGATCTTCGAGATCAAAAAACAAAATGTATCCAAGCAATTCCAAAGGCCCTAGTAACTTAAATATTGTAGGCGAATGTGAGAGTAGTACGACGACTGTTAAAAACAAGACACTGGACAAAGATGTTACGGCAAGTTCAAGTAATATAGATTTATATAATATCGTAAGCACAGATGAATCCCTGACCAAACGGTCGCGTGAAGGCTTAAGCGCGATAGATTCGCCGCCTAAAATTAGAGAAGCCAGACCGACCAACACAGATAAAACTTCGATGAGACGAGACAAACATCGACGGCAGCACCGCATAAAAGTTCGAAGCCCGAGAAGGAGACCACCTGTTTTGGATCAAAAAAGCAACGAAAGTAATAAAAGATCAATTGGAGTCGTCTCTGTGGATTGGGAACAAGAATTGGAAGTATATGTGGACCACGTGGCAAATTTTACAGAGGCCAGTGAAGAGCAGGAGAATAGAATGAGCAATCACTCGTTGGATGATATGTGCCGTATTTGTCACAGTGGTGAAGCTTTATCCAATGAGCTTGGCCAATTGATATCAGCGTGTTCATGCAGAGGCACAGTCGGCAGGGTGCATGTCAAGTGCTTAGAGAGATGGCTGACAGAATCTGGCAAGTCGAGATGTGAGCTCTGCGGAACACGGTATACTACTAAACGAGTGCATAAATACGGCGTGCCTAGAGCGTTGCTGATGTGGGTACTAAGTCAGAATGCTAAACAGGTACGTAATATTATTTTATTTGTTATTGGAGCGATTTACCTCAAGACAGTATTTGTTAATGGTACAGAAAACCTTTAAATTGTTTGGTGATTACTATTAGCTTTTGTTTTTGTTATGGTTTGTATTGTTTAAAGCATATATTTATTGTTCACGTGCTAAATGAGATAAAAAAATGCAAAAGCTAACACGTGCAAACGCGACGCGAGCCATTGCGTTAACCGACTAAAATAATTATTATTAAAAAATGTTGCAATGCAGTTTGTACAATAAAACCTTATTAATCGCTTTAGACCGATAAATCTGTAATTATTTTATTTTAAATATAATCATTCAGAAAATCATTATTTTAGTCTGGAATTGTTTATACAATTCTATTGAAAAGATAATTCTTTATTTAGAACTGGTTGACCCGGTGAACTTTGTATCACCTTAGCTTAAACGATAAGTTCAATCGATGAGTATACAGACACTAAAATTAACTGCCACTACTTATCAAAAGTTATCCGAATTAGAGGTAAATGAATTGACAGTTTTCAATAGTACCTCAGAAGATTTTCAATACGGAATTACCAAGTATAAATCTATATTTTAGCTATCTTTAAAATGTTCTGTTTTATTTTTATTTTGAATCACACCTGAATTAAACTGATGAAAAAAATCAAATCGGTCAAGCCTTTTTTGAGTTTTAGCGAGAATAATGAACAGCTATATACTTTTATGTATAAGAATGTTAATTGGATAAAGTTCCTTCTTTTATGAATCATGTATTTGTGGAAACTTTATTGTAATATGAATCGACTAATATATACATTATTCATAAGGGAAAAAATTATGTATGTTTCCCTTGAAAATAAATAAAGTTAAGATTAATTAATCACCTTTGAATATACTCCGAAAGTACCATTTTGTGGGTTTTCTTTACTTGGAACTCTTCAATAAAACTAGTAAAGTAAATGAGAAGCCGTACTGTCCAGACAAAATGAAATTTTAATTGTCTCGAAGTTCCCGGGAGTTTATTGAAACACAACAAATACGGGTTCTCCGACTAAAGCTGCTTGTTACTATCAACTATCTTATCTTAATCGAATGAAGTTAACAACTTTAACTTTATTTTTTATTAGTGAAACAAACAAAAATTGAGAAATAGAAAGATTAAATGAAAATATTGCAAAAAGAAAACAAAAATAATATAATATAATAA
This sequence comes from Acentria ephemerella, assembly GCA_943193645.1. NCBI lineage: Eukaryota > Metazoa > Arthropoda > Insecta > Lepidoptera > Crambidae > Acentria > Acentria ephemerella. Next base: position 3,089,442 of record OW971882.1, read on the forward strand.
TTTTCTGTGAAACAATACCTAAACTACTTTTAGACTAATAATATTCATTATTATTCAATCCTTATTTACAAGTGCCTATCAAAGTTCTCTAACGTAAATATCTGTCCCTTTTATACGGTGCGTCAAATCGAGGTAGAATGTGAAAATATATGGAATCGAATAGGGTGCAGAATGGAGCGTTCTTTCTAGAATATATGCCACAATACATAATAGATCGAAAAAACTACTTTGTGGCATATATACAGCTACCTTGTGACATAACTTACATAATAAATCATACCTGATATTTTTCTTTAACGTTTCTACGACTTTTTTATGAATAATAAATTGAAGTATTCAACAAACGTAGAATTAAAACACTTCTAAATTTAATTCTTATCAACATTTTGAATGAAATAACTTTAAAATGCATTTTATAAAAACCAGTAGATCAGCAGATTCTATGATGTAATTTCGGTGGTTATTTTCCAGTTGATGGTGGACAGCCTTGGAATAATGCTGATGTCACCGTTAGCTATACTGGCTGCGTGGCTATCAGGTCGGACCCTGGCTGGACTCATGACTCAAGAGAACCCAGCTACCCCCTGGCCTCTAGCGTCCACCTTTGTCCTGGCTTGCATGACACTTGTAAGCAAAGCATTATATGAAGTAGTTCTGGCAATCACTTTCACCCAGCAACCCTCATTGGGCCAGCGAGTTGGTGTTATTATAACCCAAACTCCTTATGTGTATTCAGTATTTTGATGACGATGATAAATAAGTGCTACAGTCTCTTACTCTACTCGCCCAGAGAAGAACCTGTGTCTAAAAAGATTGGTTTTTACAATATTGTTGGTCAAAACGTATTGTCCGATGGTAAGCTGCTACAATCGCCTGAGCACCGGGGACTCACACGTTGCATTCTATAAAGATGTTTACGTTAGTACGTTTAACGATTAGATCCCATTTACTAACATCAATTTTTCTAAATTCCTGATGTTAATGTGTTTATTGATAGCCTTAAGGCACTCATAGCAACTTAGGAAAACTTACAGCGTAAACGTTTCTGTGGTCTAGTAGTCGAGACCAGCCACAGGTGGTCCCTGCTATGTCAGTTCAATTCCCGGTAGGGTAGAAGTTTCTGATTTGTTTGATTTATGGTAAGGCTTCTTCTAAGTCCGCCTGGCTAGCAAACCTAACTAGTCTACAGCCATAACAATTATTTTAAAAGTATTGTTGTATTCCAGAAATTTGAAATCCAGTTCCTTTCTGTTTGGGAATCTGAGTGTTAGCTTCCATCTTTGACTTTATCTTCACTTACAATAGCCTTAGATGAAAGCCCAGAGCTATCCCGTTAAGAATTTATAAAAATTATAACACTACAAATAAATGTTATTTAGTTGCGATATTCGAAGTTGTTAGTGCTATCCCAACTCAGACTCAAAATTCGAAAGATCATTACCACCATTCAATAATGCCTGAAACGCAGTAAACATTAACTACTTTCTCATAGCCATGTCAATAAAACTTATAGAGTATTACGGTTATGGATATATTACGATTCTTTTGGAAGCTATCCCAATTAACCTCTCTTTTATTACTGAGTAAAAGCTTACGCCAACAGCCTGGTAAGGAGCGTAAAGTAAATATAGCTTTGATAGCCAGATAAAGCGTGTTTTTTTGTGTTTGGCTTAACTGTTTGTCTCCGACATCTCCGCAGGAACTGATCAGGAATTGCATCATAATGCAGTCTCAGAGTACAATAGTATAAAATTAGATGTTTTTTTTAGGTATGCTACTACTGTTGGATAGTCTCAGCAGCGACTCGCCATGCTCTAGGTTGGTGGATATGGTACCGATCCCAGTATGAGGTGAGACTTGAATTCCAGGAAACTGAAGATTGACTCCAAGATCAAGAGCTTTAATACGAAAAAAACTCCCTAAAATAAAGGATTTCTATTTATCTATAACGATATTCCTTTCGTATTGGTGCCCAGATTTCATTTGTTGATTTAATTTCGGATTGACATTAGCATTTTTAATAGACTTTTTATAGCACTTTTCTAGACCATTGTGTTATGACGTTATTGAGTGTATTGATCATGTTATTAATTAAGACAGAAGTGACTCAAGAACAAACAAAATTTTGGATGTTACAAAAACATCTAAAACAACTCAGAACGTAATTTAAATTATAAATTAATGTTTAAAGAAAGAACAATTATTACACACATGATATAAATAGGTATTATAAGTATTTACACACTTAAATGTTTTGTTTCTTATTTGAATGGGGCCCAGTAAGATATCGAATCGGCTGCAGCTTGATATCGAGCTATACGGGAATGCAGTCTGTTTCAGCGCATGCCTTTATTTTGGGAACATTTCGAAATAGGTAAAATTATCGTTGCCGAGAATTAAGCTTTGTTGAATAAAATGTTTACAGAAGAATTGTCAAAATTTTTGTCTTGTGACGGCATTTACAAAAATGAAAAAAAAATATATTATAACTATTTTTAAGCAAATAATAATATATGTATTTTTAACTAAATAAAAATTATTGTAAATGTTATTTTAACATTCCATTCCCTTATATCCTTATTTTAATGACTTGTGTATAAGCAATATTATAGCTAAACTTTTTTTAAAGTATTGTGTACGTTACATTATGAGTTGTTTAGTGTGAATATTGTACAGATACTTCCGGAAATAAACGCCTCGTAAAAAATGAGTGTCTCATTGGAACGAGCTTCCAAAAACCGAATCAGTTGCTTTTAGTCCTCTGGATGGACTCTTAGGGTCTGCGAGAGAGTGATCTTAAGTAGCTTAAAGCAGATTAAAATCTGCGTTGAATCTAAAAATCTGGATTTATCTATGTATTGGTGAACTGTTTATTTGAAAACCATATTTACAGACCTTTCTCTTCGCATCTTCCTAAGCCAATGCAGAATCGCTGGAATCATTAGAAAGCTGATATCGTACTACGCGGACTTTGACACGAATAATAATTAAAAGAAAATCACGAACTTTGGTACTCTTTAAAACAATCTTTTTCAAACTTCCATATAAAATTACTGAGACGTGCCACAATTTTACCAATAGTTTTCTCACAAACAAATTGTATAATTCAGATATAATTAATTTTTAACAGTCTCAAGGCTTCCGGAGGAAACTAACATCACATCAAAACGGTTAAGAATGATAAGAATTCACGTTTGGCAGATAACACTATACCTCGAACAATCTAATATACAAATGTTACTTGGAAAAAGATTTGCAAATAAAATATCATAGCCTCGTCCTTTTCATTAAACGAAAAGTAGAAAAAAACAGAAATTTAATAAATATATTTAATTGCAATGATTTTTGAAAGGCTTTACAAATTATCAAAAAGGAGATACGTCTGAGACGTAATGTAAAATTTAGGGACTAATCGTGATCGGGTGAATAGTTCAATAAAGTTATTAGAAATTCTTCGAATTACCTGTTTGATAAATAAATTCCTTCGTGCGCAATTTCGTAGTAAAGGCATTATGCCTATTGACTTGGATAGTTAATTTCGCGGGGAGATTTTAGTTTTATGATCAGAATACCAATATTGGTAAACCGTGTAATGTAACTGTACACAGTCATCTTTACTCCTATATTTTTTATTTGGATCTTTACTAATCAGTTTTTAAATAGAAAAAGGCAGAAGCAAATACTCTTGTACAGAACTATATTTTGCGCGTGATTTCGTCTACGTGTGATAGTTACTGTCTGTGGAATTTTAAATTATTTATGATACTTATTTTGCCAATAATACACGTACAAACGGCTGTGATTTACCGTTGATAGATTATTTTTATTCATTTTATAACAGAGTTACTTTGCATTGATAATATTAGTAGGCGTTGATACACATTTTTAAAATTTCTAAACACATTGGAAGTATAAGTTTCGTCTCCACTGTTACACTGTGTGCTTGGTAGTGTCGTGAATATAAGTCATTTTTATGCTTCCAAACTGCTAACATCTTCCAGCCACTCTGGCCACGTCCTTATCTTGTTGTAGACTCTTATGCCAGGGCTCTGCGTCGCGACCAACTGTCTGAGCCCCACGACATGATAACCAGAGGTGAGATGGCCATTCTTTACCCCGCATTTGAGGAGTTCCTGAACAGCATTGAGCATCTGTTGCGTTGGGTTTGTTTCTGCAAAAATTTCAGAGATAAACGTTTCAGAAATTCTTAGTTGTAACCTTGAATTCAGCGCGGAGCATATGCTTCTTTGCTTTGAAAAAAAACATAAAGATTTACCCATGAAGTTTCCAATAAAGGAGATCCCAATAGATTTATTGTTATAGCCAACTGTATGTGTGCCTTCGTGAACCCAACCTGTACCTTGATAAATTTTTCCATTACCGCCAACTAGAAAACTGCAATATAAATCATGTAATTAATACTTGAACGCAATGTAAGCTAAGTACTTAAATACCTTTTTAATAGACTTGTTTATATAAAAATTGTCGGCAAATAAAAAAAACTGACAGCCGCATTGTTGAACAGCATTTTGACTGTGGACAAGCACATAACTATATAACCTTACAGCCTATATACGATCCATTGCTGAGTACTGTTCTGTTATATAACTTCACATGTTTCTCACACATAAAGACTTGGTCATAACACAACTATCAGCTGGCTCAATAAAAACTAAGACTAAATACGCGTGGCTCCAGAATCCACTTGCTTGTTTTCGTTACTTAAAACCAGACCAATTGGTAAACTGGTTCCACTACCCCAACAAGATTTTACAATATATTGTCTTTGTTGTATTAGTTGTATTCTGTTTGGTCGGGGATTGTGGCTCCCTAGACTCACGACTGATTGTTGCGCTAGTCACCTTTGATGGTGTCAAGGGGTGAAGCGCAGTCATGACGAAGCTAGATCCTGGTGTCCCTACGTTCACATTGGAGTACCCACCTAAGACGTGGGTCTTACGGCATGTCAAGGTGGCATGGGTCTTTGATGGTAGGACAAAGCGTAGTCACGTATGCTTGATTTCTGCGCAGAGCCACAACAAAGCCACACTTGTTGGGCCTGAAAGGGCGGGCGCAGGCGATGAACTGATTTCCGGCTCGCCCGAGTCGTCGCCGACATGCGCTATGACGGTGTTTAATGAGTAGTGGGGGAACGCCTCTACCCTGAGTCTCAAATACCCCTATAATCGGAACCTTATTGTAGGAATCATGCGTAAATGCAATCGATGTCTCTGACAAAAAAAATAGTCTGATTAGGCCCTTAAAATGACAGATAAGTGTCGCAAGTGACATAAAATTATTTTCATTTCCTGTTTATCACTAAAACTGAAGTATCATTAAACTGAAGTGTCATTTAGTATCCTTGATTCTCACTTATTCTTCTTTTGTATTTTTGCTCATTTTCTGTACTTACGAAGGTCCAATGTCAGCGTAGTTAAGGTCTCCCATATGATGAATTTTTTACATTTCATGTCAGTGTCACAGAAAGGGGTCACCGTATGTTGAATAATGACTAGATCTACTGGTCGAGGAAGATATCTGACGTAGACTGCGTCCAAACCACTCCACTGCTCTTTGCTGATCACATTACAATCTGAAATCGAGACGATATAATTTATTATATCATTTCATAAATTTACAAAAGCGTTTAAGATTTTTAGTTTCTCTATAATATATATATGTATTCATGATTGTTTCTGATAACTTGCTTTATTTTAAGTAAATTAATATATATGAGAGAGCTTATGTTTAATGTTTTTTTTTCTTACTCTGATATAATGTAATTGACACTGAAAGAAGATAACAAAGGTCAATATTTATCTTTTAAGCACTCACCAGGACAAGGCAAGCTGGCATGCATCGGAGGTTAATAATAAAAAGCAATCATCAGATTTAATTAATTAATTATCGAAATAAAAGACTTCTAGACGCAATTGAAATAGATAGATAATTCTTAATTGTACAAGGACACAAGAAAGGAAAAATACAAAAAACATTTGGACAAAAGGCAGCCTTATTGCTAAGGTAGCAATCATGTGTTATAACCGTTATAATTCTTCGTACAAATTAACTTACCTGTAGTAACAGTTCCTAGAACTGAAATAAACACTGCACAAATAGTGCCAAGCTTTTTAAATAGCATTTTAAATGCATTAACTTTGAGAGTTAATTAAAGTCTGAATGTATGTATTAAATTAAGTACATTAGGCGTTGGATGAATCCGTGCCTTATCACTTCTGACTCACTTATTGAGTCGTAGTTAAATAGTCTCAAAATTCACAACTGTACTGAATATGGTTAGGGAGTTACGTGGCATACAGAATTATTGTTTGCTATCCAATATGGTTCAGTAGTTTGATAGGACTAGAAATTATAACATTAAAATCAATAGCTAACTGTAAACACTTCTTGAGAGTTTAATTACGAAGACATTTAATTATATAATTGAATATTTATCAATATTAACCTTTTTCGATGAATCAGTAGCTACTTTTGACGTTATCTTATGAGTAAACAATGCAGTCTAAATAATAATAACCGCATAAGACCGCGATTTTGACAAACTTCACTCAACAAAGGAAAGTCAAATAATATTCAATAAATTTTTACCTTACTTCAAATGTTAATAAAGATATTCTAGCCTGTCAATAAAAAATGATGTATTACTATAATAATTTTGTTCCTATATTTTCGGAAAACTTTACGCAGTCACTGAATTTAAGTTAGTAATGTTAAGAGAAGTTAGATGTGTTAACTTCACAGTTTGCTGTCAACTCCATTCTATTCTTATATTGAACGCCTTGTCTAGATTAAAGTAAAAATACATTTATTCAGTTTAGGTACATTAAATACTCTTATGAAAGTCAATTTTTAAAACTTTTATTATAATACCGGAAATATTATAATTATATTATATTTTTATAAAATTATTGAGCTGTATATTAATAATAATAGTTAAAATTAAATAATTTAAAAACCTTAAGTAAATTATGCTATATAGCGGTCAATTAAATTTTTATTTTATATACCCACACACAAATTATTATAAAGTTTAGTACAGTTATTTTATTAAATATCGTGCCATACTACAGTCAATCATCTGTTGTCAATTGTTACTTTAATCAAGAACATTGGTTAACAATAAATTGTGAGGTGAGTAAATTAGAACCATGTTTTGCAAAAAAAAATATTTATTATTCATTTATTTCTAACTAAAGTGTAGTAAATAAACTCTATACAAGAATTACAGTACACTTTGTTTAAGATATAACAAAAAAACATCTATAAAGTACATAAAGTGACTTGTAATGGAGGAATCATAAAAACCACATTTACTTTTTATTATTGGACAAAGAAGAATTGTTTCTTTCTTGAGCTCATAAAAAATAAACTAATGGTTTACTTTACTCTACATACACATTATCTTATCTTATCTTATATTATTTCATGTTATTGTGGGGTCTAAGAAGCGACACAGTATACCTGGACTCTTCGGGATCTTTTCTGCCTCGCCTACTTTTCATCTGCAGCCACAAATTACTTAATTAATTCGCTTTCCTGTCATCTTAATTAATTTGCTTTACTGTCAAGTGCTTTAAGAGCCAGGCAGGCTTTTGGTCTTGTATTTGCCATTTCCAGGAGAGAGTTTCATTTAGTGTAGCAATGTGCCCTGTGATAGATACTTCAATGTAGTTGGAGGATAAACTGGTTAAGATCTGGTAAAAAAGATATTTATCGATTTACATTATCAGTAATTTTTTTTCTTATCACACTCAATTCTTCAAAATACTTATATCATTCAACCACTCTGGCCATGCCCTAATCTTGTTGTAAAGTCTAATTCCAGGGCTTTCAGTGGCGATCAACTGTCTATGCCCAACCACGTGGTAATCAGAAGTGAGGTGACAGTTCTTCACACCACACTTAAGGAGTGTCTGGACTGCATCCAGCATTTGCTGTGTTGGGTTGGTTTCTGCAAATGGATAAGCAGACTAAGATTAAAGGCAGTCAAAAATTTAAAAATACAATAGAATAGTTAATAGAAATAAAAGAAAATAGAATAATTCCAACAGACAGAACATAATTCAGTTTGGTTAACTTATATGGTTATCAAATGAATGGATATCGGAAAAAGAATTTAAATAGGGGGTATTTTTTAGAGCAATGGAATTCAAAGCAACAGTTTTTCGAATTTTTGTCTGTTTGTATGTTTGTCCTCGCATAACGCAATAACTTCTACAATTTTCAACGATGTATTAATAGAATTACAACTTAAAATGAAAATGCCATTTTAACGCAAAAATACATCTTATTGATATTGATATTCATAAAGCGTACTTGTATATTAAAGTTAACTTAAACTTATTTCTAGAAGTAACGCCTAATATTTTGTTCTGAATTAAGTTTGAACTAAAACTAAATTTAATACCAATTGAAACCACAAAAAATACATTTGTAGTTTTGGAGTTTATCATGTACAGAGAGACAAAGGAGAGTTTTAAATATTTGTTTACATTTACACCTCTTTAATAGTCCCAACTTATATTTTTGTTATTGTAATCAATGTACTGATAAGCGAATTCCACAGAATTATTATGTTTTTTCTTGTGTTTAACCCTAGTTAAAATAACAAATGAAGGTAGTGGAAAGTAGGTACCCATAAAATTCCCAATAAAAGAGATCCCAATGGAACGCTTATTGTAGCCGTACGTATGGGCACCCTCGTGGAGCCAGCCTGATCCTTCGTAGATCTTACCATCGCCTCCAACAAGGAACCTGTAAAACAACGCAAAGAATATTAAAAAGCTGCCTCGAACCTTCAATAAATTTTGAAATTTGTATAAATAGAAATCTCATTTTCTCAAAACGATATTTGTTTAGTTTTATTCAAAAGATTAAAATTATTTATGGTTTGCTCCACATATTTAATGTGCTTATTAAATTTAGGCATTTAGTGGTTAATTCAAACACTCATGCGTAAAATTGATAATTTATAGAGTATTTTAGTTAGATGTTATAACCATATACGAAACAATATACTTGCTCAAATTAAGACTTGCACGAGTATACAGTAACATGTGTTGAAAGGTATTGGTACAAATTTTTATACTTATTTAAATCTTAATATCTATGTAAGCATGAAAAATAAATAATTAAAAAAATATATATATACAATCTGTTTTATTTGAAAATGGGGACTAGATTTTAATGTGACAAAGAAGGTAGGAAGATAACTAGATAACCGTGGCTTTTCTTTTTTTAACAAAAGACCATGAGCGATACAAGGTTTTGCAATACTTTACCAACAGGCAAATACTCATTGCCACCCTTATAAAAATGTATAGGTACTCACGAAGGTCCAATTTCATAAAAATTTAGTTCTCCAACATGGTAATTCTGTATACTTTGCAGAATCCTTTTACACTGCGTATCAGTGTTGCAGGATTCAGTGGCTGTATGCTGAATGATAACCAGATCCACCGGCCTAGGGAGATATCGAACTTGCACTGGATCCAGGCCCCCCCATTGCTCTTTGCTGACGACGTTACAATCTGAAATTATAATGGCGAGTTACTAATTTGTTTAAATTTTTTATGGTTTGACCGAGTTGTCAATGTGGCTTTATCTGCAGTAGAGTTTAAATTCAAACCGTACAATCCAGATGCAATTGGTCTTTAATTTCCTGGGGATATAATGCAACTAATTTATTTTCAATTTTTTGTTTTATTACAATAACCATATGTTTAAACTGACTACATATCTATCTTCGCTTGTATATTTGCTATGCCAGATTTGGGCATAGATTTGGGGAAAACTCCACCACACTGGGCCAATGTGTGAGTTGGTGGCTTTAACAACCTTAAGCAACAGTTTGACGTGAATTTTCAAGCACAGAAGCTTGACCTTACCAACTTTGTATTCATCCATTCGGCATCAAGCATGTAAATCTGCTTTGTTTTCGTAAATTTCCAATAAAAAGAATAAATAATGTACAAATCCATTCATCGAAAGACATTACAGAAAAATTTGTCTGAAAGATTTTACACATTATTTCTCATGCTTTACATATAAGTCCTTATTAATGTGTTTCTCCCATGAGCAAGGCCTGCTTCCAACAGTAGGAGGGCTGTTGATGAGGACGATTATACAAAAATATTAAAACTTGGGTTAAATTCAATTATTTGTTAAGTTCACACATTTGTAAGGAATAAAATATTTTTTATCAAAAAAATAAACTTAAATTTATTTATGTTAATTAGATAATTTTGGTATTTCCTGTGGCCTTCGTTAATTAACTATTTATATGCATGTTTCTGCAAAAAACACGTTTAAAATAAATTGCATTTTCACTTTAATATCAATATAAGTGATAGTGTCCAGACCGGGAGCATATAAAAGAGAAATACTATCTAGGGATAATTATATTTAACATCATTTTTCTTCATTCTCTCACCGAGGTGTATGGTGACCGAAAGGCGGGCGGGACCTTGGCCAACGGATCAGCCTTGCCATCCAACATGGTAATGCTACTAGCCTTTTAGGCACCATTCCTGACGGCAGCTCTGGGGCTTATATATTTTTTAACTTATTATTTTAAACTATTATTTAAATGTTTTAAAACTTCTGATATATTTTTATTGTACGTCATATTATAAAATTTATTTAAAACAAAATCATAACGATTTAAGGGTATAATATTTTTCCCATATATAGTTAAAATTTAATAAAAAGCTTGATCCAAAATATAACAGAGAATTGGACAGATAATTCAAAGAAATTGTATCAGATTCGAAACTGTATACTGGATATTAAAATCTTAATTAATAAAATACTTGAAAACTTACCTTACATAAAATAACCCAGCTTAACGCTATAAAGTAGGTAGACATTTTCAAATTCATCAAAAATCTAAATTTCGTTCCTTAGAAATTCGATATGGGTAATTGATGTCGCTATAATATCGCTATATTTAAGAATGCTATAATATCTAAAGACTTGTTAACAGGAAAGTCACTTACCAGCAGTAACAAATCCTAAATATAGAGTTAGCGCTGATAAAATTGTAACAAATGTTTTTGCTGACATTTTGAAAACTTGTATTGAGTAGTAGAGTCAGATTGCGACTGGCCATGATTGAGCAACGTCACTTCTGTATTATATAGGTACCTACTAGCCGGTTGCTGCATTCGAAGAAGCGCCAGGGAATAACCGGACGAACCTATCGCCAGACGCTTCTGACTCATTGTTTTGTCAGAATAAAATTAACCTGTTCACCTATACACGCTCCGAAAGATTCTTTAATAATAATATATATGGCACGGGCTAAAGCTACCTTAATCTAATAGACACCATCAATTTTCCAATCAAAAAGAATATTAGGAATAATTCTCAACCTATTACTTCGAAGTATGTATTTTGTATCAAACTTCGCAATTCCTATTCTACCTACTTCTTTGTTTATCATTCCTGTTCTAACGCAAATATTCACACCAAACTAAACCTAAAAAGCTTCAATATTAGACATTTTACACACAAACCACCTACGCAACCTACCTCGTCTCCTATGCGGTCACCCAGGAGCACTACGTCATAATGTTAGCTAAGTTTGTACAAGTTATATCAAACGTACATATTTTATTATATTATATAATAATATAGTACATTTTTACTTATCATATCTGTGTAAAGAGATATACTAATGGACATACATTTGATTTTTGTAATACTTTAGCTGTGATTGTGTACGCTTATTAAGGATAACATTAATTGACATTATTTAAATATATTTTCTTGCACTTACAACACAAATGGCGACTCTTAAATTTTGAATTCTTCAGCCGGCATTTGACATTAATTAAACTGATAATGATATCAATAGTGTAAAATATAATAAATATTATCTGGCAGGAGTGACGTCCACTGAGGTCTTACTAGTTGTAGTGTCAATGTCCTCGTCACAATTTGAGTTAGTATAAAATGTATAAATATGAAATTAAACTAAATCTATGTACTATTGTTAAAATTAAATCACTTCCTTTTTGTTTCTATAAAGTGTAATCGTAAATTGAAAGTTGCAACTAACTTGAAAACATATCTGTGGAAATAACTAAATGACATTAGTTAACTTATAATTGTATTTCTATAGTTGATATTTGACTCTAAATCTTCCGATAACGGAATAAATAAATTAATTAATTCTCGTCCCGACTAAAGAGATTAAGACTGCGTGACGGACCAATAAAAGCAGGACTCCAGTGGGTGGTTTTACCCGATAATTCCAAGATAAAAGAACAATTACTGTCCCTACAAAGTATCCATAGTATCAATAGTATTATCTACAATTTTAATTGCCTATGTGGTAGTCTTGGAGTTCAATTCCCAGTGGGGGAGGAATTTTCTGCTGTTTGCTTGGTAGTAGAGCTTTTGTGAGCTATTTGCTACAATCTTACCTTAGTCTGCCATCATAACAATAACGTGTTTCGGCAAATGGAGGTAAGATAGCCTGTTTCTCTGTAGTTGAGAAATACAAGTGTAGTTCGCTTTCATGTCAGCTTTCTCTTTCTTCACTTACCATGAGGTGTGATGAAGGCTAAGAACTACCCCGTTAAAAATATAAAAATACAAAACACCAATAGTGACGACACTAGCTATCGATAGCCTTACATAGAAAGTAGTATGTACTATTTCTTCATATTATCCTAATTAATCGTAAGCATCGATACTATTATTTTTGGAAATAGCTACGATGGATAGTAATGTTATCTTTTAGCTCATGAGCAGCAATACTATCGAAAATATTGCACTTCGTCAATAGAATTGTCACCTTCTGAGCTGTCGCTTGTATGGATGCTATTAAAAGCACTATTCGATAATAATTATATCATCATCCGGCGATCTGTACAATTGTTTGCTAACGAAGTGTTTTAAATATATATATATAATAATAATAATTGTATATAATAATTGTCTGACTGTAATATATATATATATATACAATTACAGTCAGACAATCTCAATTTATCAGTATCTTCATTTTCCTGAACTTATTGAGTGAATACACTCAATCAATATGAACAACCGTTTCCATTTATCAAAGAGATTTATTATATTTGCAACTGTTTTGAAATGCTTATATTATGATAGGAAACAAAGACTGAAAAGGATGCTCACAATTTTCCCAATTTGACTGGGAAATATTTTCTCCTTTCTTATCCCCTCATTTACTTTTCATTTGCTCTTAGATAAATTTGTTCATTACGAAAATCTTTAATGATTATCTTGAGCAACAACAACAAAAGGTTACAATGCTAAGAAATATTTTCAGGCGTATTTTACAAGAAACATACCTTTTTCTATGAATACTAAACAAAGCACAATTGTGTTATATTACTAATATTTGCAATAACTGGCCACTTCAAAAAAGTTAGCTTGTTCGTTTCAACTTATTTTCATACTTCATAACCACATTATAAGGGGTGGGTGCACTATTACTGAATTACAGAAATAAATTTAAAAAATGTTAATTTATAGAATTCAATTCGGTTGTAAAAAATAGTTTACTCATATACAGATTTTTACAGTACTTTTACCGCTTTGATTTTAAGCTTAACAATCAAAAAAAGGCTGTAAGGTTCAGGAATATTTAAATGATTGTTATCAATCTCAATACCAATTTTCTCAGGACAATAGCCCCTGGTAGATTTACGAATGGGTGGTTTAAATTACCTTTCAATAAGTGTATGTAGTAAGTTCTACTTTTCTTAACGAAGCAAAAAGTTCGTGAAGCAGTTCGCTCTGCTTCGGTACGAAAGGAGAGATGTTTTTGGTCTTACATTATTCTGTGTGAAATGGCAGCAGTGTAATTACAGGACGCACCTGTAGTATAAAGTGATTTCTTGATATTGCAGTACCTATGTGCGATAATTAACACTAACACTCAAACATAAATTGTAACCGCATTTGTGGTCTATAGGCTGAGACTGCCTACGTTAGATCTAGAAGGCCGTGTTTCTATTCCCGGTAGTAGCAGACATTTTATGCCTTTTTGGTTGGTTATATGGTTTTTCAAAGTATGCCGAAGTGCAATAAAAAATATATTTATTAAAAAGTGCATAGGAAATGGCTTAAAACGTTCTAAAATTTATTCCTTATTTTGTTTATTCCACGAAAAAATATAATAAGTGCAACTACATAGACAGAAATGGAATTTTATGTGGGAAACCTTCACTCAGAAAGAGATCCGTGAATGTTTCAATTTTAATATAGAAATATTTTTTTAAAGTTTTATGCATGTTAGCTCTTACGATATATTTAATTTGATCAGCAACTTGATATTATATTGATTGGATAAATAAAAAGCTTTAATAATAATAATATTTTTGTTTATATTTGACTTACAAAAGTATGAAAGTATAAAATTTGATAAATTTTCACAACCTAATACCTAACATACAATTCACAATTTTTTTACAATTAATTATAAAAAAATATTATCGGCTATAATACATAGTTACCTTACCGTTACCTTCTTTATTGGTTGATTGTTTACGTAGTTTATTAAATACGAATGAAAAAAAACTATTATTTGCTAGAACCTTATCAAATTTTATATATCACTTTATGTACTTATTAATGCTCTCTATTCTTTGATTTATTAAAATTACAGTGGTCCTACAAAATTCAATAATTTCTCGTTGCACTTGTTCTTGGTCAGCATTCCTAATTAAAGGCGCTTTTAACCTGAAACAATTCATAAAAATTAATCAAATAAAATATTGTTAGTAGTTTTACAGGCGATAACTAATAACACCGCGATGACCGTAATCTATACATAAAAACTAATCTTATGAATTATCTTAGGAATAAGTTCATTACGGAACACGATAAATTAGAACCTCAACCTACTGGAACCTACCCTCTTTACCAAATAGAACCTTTTTACGTTAATACGATTTAACGATTGAATGAATTCTGTAGGTCCAATATAATAGTTTATAATTTGCTTTCAATAGTTTTAAGATTATTCTAATTGATATCGAAATAGTATTTGATATCACTCAACTCGTTCTCGAACTAGTACGATGCAAGACTAGAAAACTAAGCAACTGAGGCAAGAAAACTTTGTGTAAATTTGAAAATAGAATATTAAAATTAAAAAATTAAAGCTTGCCTACATGAATAACGGAATTAAGTCAATAACAAAATCCCTTGTGTGGAGGAATCTACGGATTTCACCATCATTGCCGCTGCGACGGGCGTGTGTGGAACTCACCCAGCGACTGATTGCTAGCACACAAAAGCCCCGTTAACACCTTTGCCCTTCTTAGGGTTATGACGAAGCAATTCACCAACTGCAAAACTCCTTACAGCTTATCATTTAATAAAATTAAAAAGAAAAATGACATGAAATAATTTCATTATTCTTTGGTAAATTGAATAGTTCTGACAACCGCCTACTAGTTTTGGGGTTGAAGTTATTGACTGAACATCAACATCTTAATGGACGTCAAACGTCACTCTTTGTTTATGGTGACAAGGGTCACACGAAGTCTGAACAACTTTGACTGTGATGTCTTTTATAGATCCCTAAAGTGAGGACAGGTATAAACTTTATATTCCTCATATTTTGATGGATAAAATGGCTTAAATTATAGCATTTAACATTCTTCAACATATTATAAGAGTGTTCGGAAGTAATCTTAAAGATGGGAAGTAAAAAACTACTTCCTAATACTAAAAAGGAAAATAAAATTCAAAATGAAGCTCCGACTCCAAGAAATAATTTTAAATTGGATAACTTCTCAAATAGTAATTTTATTTGAGAAATAGTAATTTTCAAATAGTAATTCTGTCTTCTTTTTTTCTTGGAGTCGGAGTTTCATTTTGAATTATATTATTACAGATTTTTGGTTATTTATGTTTCGACGGCGATTTTCAGTGTTTTGAAAAGTTTTTTTATGAAAAGGTCAAAGTTAGATGGGTGACCGTCAGTATTATCCGCTTGTCTTGTTTGTCACTTGTTAAAAATAAACACGAAAGTTTTGAAAAAAAAATGTAACACGTGCTAAAGAAATTCGAAGCTTGCATTCGATTTCTCTGGGCTCACATCATGAGAAATGTCGTAACAAATATACAAAAAAAATATAGTTCAATTGAGAAACTCCTCCTTTTTTCAAAGTCGGTTGAAAATATAGCACTCAATCACAAGTCATCATCATTAAAATCACAAGCCCACAACAGCTACCAAGTTCTGGTCAAGCTGTTAAGATCACTTATATTAACTAGGTGCCGTAAAGATCGCCCACCTCTGAGAGATCTGACATCTTAAAGATTAAATTTTAAAATATTTTTCATTACCATGAAAAAAGTTATCATGAAAAATAATTTCTAAATGTGAACTATATATATATACACATAGAGTTCCCTAGAGTTCACATAGAGTATATAGAGAGAGAGAGTAGAGTAGATATATATATATATATATTATCAAATGCGTAACTATTGAACGTACATAGCAAAAAAAATTAAAAAGAAATCGGTTCAAGTTTAACACAGAATATATTTTTTCAATCTCAAGACCCATTTCTTAATGATACGTAATTTAAAATGTAATGTTCATATTTTATTAACATATTACTTAAAATGCGACAAGGTTATATCAATATCTACTATTATTATTTTGACAAGACATGTTAAATATAATAAATAGCTTTCAGGCAATGAGACAACAGGAGTACATTCATTCAATTTCAACTCACAGTAATATACGTATCACAACCGTTTCAAGATAGCTAGCACAGTCTGTGCACACATTAAATAGAGCCACATGATTTAATATTCTTCCTCGAGAAGTATGTCAATTTCTGTTTTCGGCTCTGTGATGTTTGTATCTATTATTTGCCTTGGATTTTATCTACATACTTATAAAAAAATTGAATAGATGTTCTTTGGATGTTATTTGTTTTGATTTACATAATTAAAAAAATGTGAAAAAGCCTTAATAAAATTAGTTATTTTCTATGTAAAATCGTTTAACGTACTATTTATTCAAAACCGTATTCTTCCGACGCTGCTTCAGATTACTTTGAGTTGAATTGTATGTCTGGGTCAAGTTTTCCTCGTCTCACTTAAAATAAATAGCATTCGAAGTCAAATATTTTATTACAATAATGTTATACAAAATAGATCTTATTCAATGTCATTAGTTCATACATGAAAATTGTTAGGAAATATCATTAGGATAGTGCCTTATCAAAACTAGTATAAATTATATTAAGTAATCAAAAACAATAAACACCCGTAGATACTCATACATAAATAATTATATATTATAAACACATCCACGCACACATAAATACGTACAGATATATATTATATCGTATATTATAATAAATTTACCTAATGTTTTTTTAATATTATAAAACTACTTATATTGTTCGCTACTCCAGCTTCAGAAAATAGCGTCTGCACCGTTTTTTAATGATTCTAGCGATGAAACACGACTTAAATGTGTTTCACATCCATATAGCTTGCAATGTAAATAATATGGTATAAAAGTCGATTAACGCAACGCAGGTTCCGAGTAAGAGTAGAGTATTAAGTGACAAATAGTTCTTTAATATAATATGTTAAACATTATATGTTTCATTATGTTATGTTATATGTTTCATTATGTTCTGTTATATGTTTCATTATGTTCTGAGATGTATCGATATTTTTGAGGAGGTGTTAGTTCTTTTCACGACACGTCATTATTACCTTTGAAGGAGCTACCAAAATGTATGGGCGCATGGGCAATTAATGATATCTTTATTAAATATGCGCTTTAATAGATGGGTGATATAGCATAAATATTTGTAACGAATTGTCTAAGATTTATTTAGCCATTTTTTAGAAATCACTTCACCGCATACGATAGAATTATACTTTGCAAAGCTTATATAATTAGAAATATTTGATATTTTTAAATTATATATAACTTTATTATTTTTATATCAAATTACGCATCAGGGGAATCCAGGAAACTACTGTCTGTGCCAGTTTTATTAAGATTTAATATTAATCAATGTAAGTCAGAAATTATTTTATTTGTTAATAAATTTCACTAAAGCTATTGACGCAGGAAAATGAAAATTATCAATCTTACCTAAGGCTAATAATGTTAGATCCCCATTAATCTCCCAACCTCTTCAAATCTTCCGCTTCATTTTTCTTTTACACACTTCTCTTTTGAGTAATTTATCTAACATTTGCCAAACAATAGAATGTCTTCTATGAAACGGATTAGGGTACATATTTACCAGATTATGGCTAGTTAAATACACGATTATACTGTACACGACTCAATCAAACACTGAGGGAACTGCCGGACAACATGTCAATCAACTTCACAGATAACGCGCAGTATTACATTGTTTATTAGATAAGTTGAATGTTATGAGGTCTCGAGCTAATTAATAGTAATTTAAAAAATTATTTTCGTACTTATAAACCCGATTCTGTTGTCTATTATTAGTTTAAATGTTCAGTCACTAATGGTCTTTTTTACCTCAGGGCTTGATCGTGTTGTGACCCAGACGCTAGACTAAGCTAAATCGAATATTTATAAAACAAAATTAAAATAACGATAATTTAAAAAAATGTTGCATAAATAAGATATTTTCACTTTGTGTTTTAGTTTTCCCTCATTGTCTCCAAGACGTATTAAAGTGTTAGATCTCATGCCAAGAGACGTGATTTTCCACGAAATTTCATAATTCCTAAAAGATTAGCTTAGGGTAGTATTACCCTATAGTTTTTGACTGTCTTGGGAGTTGTCAAATTGTACGTCATAAACTATCTTAGCTTTTGATTGCGTTTAACTTTGACAATTTACAGCTCTAAGGGATTGGTGAAATGTGTATTTGATATTAATTTTAACGGGAAGACGGTTTGTCTCAACACGTGGGGGTCCACATGTTGAAGCAAACGATCTTGATAGACAAATTTCGGTTTCGTTTCCATTCGGAACCCTGAAAATTATTATATGTATATTTTTTAAAACACTATTTTAATGTAAATTAAACGCTAAAATTTGATAACATACTTTTACTCTTTGTACTCTCTCCATTACAGGTAAGACTATCAACCATACGCAACTAAAATTATCACAATCATTTCATATACATCTTTATAAAACTTGCCTGTATTTTGATTAATTTAATTATTATTTTTATAAAAAAGTCTACATTACAAAAATTATTGCATACTTTTTTCTATTTGATTAACGCTAGAATAACCAACCATACCTCATTCATTTATTTTCCATGTATTCAATTTCATGATACAAAAGTCTATATTTAAAAGTCCACGTTCTTTTTAGCTCTTAAAAAACTAACAGTCACAGTCACCAGTAAAATTATAACTGTACCTACATATACCATCTATATAAATGAAAGTTAACCTCTATCTAGTTAATCATAATTTCCCTTTTTTGGAACGCGATATTGTTCCTCGAAGATAGAGCTCTATATTTGGCAGGATTATATTTTGGGAGCCACCTATTAATTGATAATAATAAAAAAAATTATAAAAATTTACCACGCAAAAAATCAGAGGAGACGTGGTGCGGAAGTAATACATTAACGTAAGCGACGCGTCCTCGTCGTACCTCTCTTCTGTCTGACCTGCATGATGTACGAGATGTAATCGTAAAATGTCCTCTATTTTACGATTACATCTCGTACATCATGTCATTGCTCATTGTCGAATTCTAATCCAGTTATATATACTGCAAAGTTTTATCAATCATGATAAAGCGTCATCACCAGCTGAGAGGGTTAACTACTTCCAAAATTTGCCGTATTTCAATTTTCGGGTATTGCCTCCTTAAACGAAGATCTAAATACGTAACAAATACTGATAAACGACTTCTCCTGGTATAATTATGTCTTGGGAGATACACGCCCATTTTTATGATATATACAATAAATGACTTACAATGAAAAGATAATAGTCTGTCAAAAGTGATGTAGATTTATTACGCTGCTTAACATATTCATGGCTAAATGTTACTACGTGAGCATACTTCCGAGTACGAAATCTGAATATACCTTCATACATACAAAATACTTTGGAGTTACCTATATTTTAGTCAGAAGATAATACGAATGAATATAGAATGTAGCTACACGAGAGTTTGCTAAAATGGACTCGCTTATACTAGAAATAAACTAGGTACTACAAAATTGAAGCTGTGAGGGTTCGCATGTGTCACGTGGAATGGTTAAAAACCACTTTAGCTTAGTTCTAAAATCGTTTATTAATATGTACGTTATTATAATCTGTATCATATTTCTACAAAAAGTAAATCGCATATTGAAATGTACCTTAATCTACATCCACAGCAATGTAAATAAAATACATTTTAAAATCTTAAAAATTTATTAATACAATCGGATATTGGAAGGCGCACGACAGTAATATTTCCCGAGTCAAATATATCTTCACTGCTCGGGCTGGTACAAAAATATAAAATCCTATATAACTTATGTATTAAAAAGTCAAAGTAAGAAGTAAATTCACATTCATAAGCTGGAAGCCGCTGTTTGAAGGCAGCGGAGGACTGATCATTTAGGAGATCCTTAGTGAAAACCTATGTCCAGCAGTTGACGTGTTTTTAGCTGATATGAATATGAGCATGATGACGATGTTGAAAAATTCAAGGAATTTTAAAAATACTTATGTTTTATATGAAGTCTACTGTTTGGAATTAATTGCTTAACCCCAAAACCAGTCATTACTATAAAAGCCGTAGTACATATGAAGAGATCTATTACACTCACAACGGTCGGGGTCATTTACACTCTCATCGATTAAACGTTCACACCCTGACTCCGTAATGAGTATCTATTATAACATTTATAAAATAGTTCTTTAATAAAAGTAGTATATCTAATTTCTTATCCGGAAGCTATTGAACTAATAAAGATACCAAGTAATACTGACCTCGTAGCAGCATTTCTTCATTTATTATCATTATCTTATTGGTAACATGCTTAATAAGTGGTCAATTTTATAATGTTTTATAAATAAATTATATTTATTATCGTTATCTGTCTTTATATAAGCGAAAAATAAAGATTGAATGAATGAAAACAGATGACTTAAGCTTAATAATATATATTATTATTAGTGTTACATATGTAAATTAAAATTGTTATGGTTTAGTGAATATTTCTTTGTTATTATCTTAAGTTTTTATTTTATACTCTCCCGAGGTAAGAGGCGCTGTATGCTGAAATACAGGCTTCAGCCTAGTTCATCAACAGATAATCTTAGTCCTAAATAAGATGTTTAAAATAAAATAAAATTTCATTTCATTTCATTTCAAATTTCATGAAATTTCATTTCATTTCATTTCAAATTTCATGAAATTTCATTTCATTTCATTTCAAATTTCATTCAATTTCATTTCATTTAATTTCAACTTCATTTATATCGATCAATCTATGTGTAAACAAAGAACACTTATACGTTTTGGATTTTCCTTTATTACTTATCAGCTATTTAATTAGAATGCACTTATCTAACTAGATAAGTCCAATACGAAATAATATCAGGATAACCATTTTCAACTGGCCCTACCTAAAATACCTAATATTTTTATCATGGGCCGGTGATTCTCTAATTATTAGGAGGTACCTATGCTTAATTGATTTTATGTACGGTAAGGTAAATCCGGGTGTCAGTGTGGCCTTAAGTAGGTATTCTCTGATAAAATTTTTTTTTTTATTTTATAAATTATTCTGAGTACATATTAGTTACCCTTTATAAGGTACTAATTAAAACCAAGCTTTTATTTAAATGCTAAGAAAGTGATAAATAAACTTTAACGTTTGGCATGTATTAAGGAACACTTATATCCAGCGGTGGACAAGGGTAAAGTAGGTCGATGATGACGATGGAGATGAAGCTTTAATTTTTATATAAAGCTCACCAAATAACTCGACTCCACCTGATGATAAGCAGTAGAGGAGTCCATGTGAAGATAGCTAGCGAAGCATGCGACATACTGCCCTAGCCACCCTCATCTTGCCGGCCTATAAAATGCCTTTTTACGCCTCTTTTAAAAGAACCCATTTAAAAACATCACTTAACATTAATTTAGCACACATCAATTCAATTTATTGCATTAGTACTATTTTTTATTTAATGTACGTCGATATGTCGTATTTCTTAAAATATAAACATATTTAATGTATTATGGTGAATTACAAGCAAATCTTACATCATATAAATCAAATACTTGTTAATTTTAAATGTTTTCTACAACTTATCTTTTTTTATTTAGATATATATGTTTAATTTAAACTTTTTTTCTCAATGAACCCTTTCATTTGATACCCATATCTTTGAGTGCACAAAATATATCTAATTTGCTATCTTTGCCGATCGCAAACGATGCGGTATCATCAAAACTTAATGAAAACACAAAATTTTATTTCAATGTGTTGAGAAAAACAGAATCAAAATTCAGTGCCACAATAGGACTCAAACATAGTAGGAAATACATGTTAAATACATTGCAATTTAAATAAAATGAATAATTCACACATGAACTTTGGTTTGATTATTTTGATCTGTCTGGATATGGCTTTACCTAAAACCAACCTCAACTAATAGTTTTTTTTTCAATTATTACCCAATTCAAAATTAAGTGCCAATTTAAAAAGTTTAGAAAATCCGAAAACAAAATAGACTTAGTTTTCCAAGCTATTTACTTAAAAAACTATCCAATTTCGAAGCTCTAAGGAGACAGACATTTATGTTTAAGAAAAGCTTCGGATGCTCTTTCTAATGGGGTGGATTCAATAAGCCTCATTAAAAAGAATAAAATTTAAAAGTATTTGAATAACAATAAAACTATTCCTCGCACTTTTTAATGCACTTTGTTAAATTGGAAATCTGTATATATTTAAGCAGCGAACACAAAGACTAAACTAAAAAAAAAGTATAAGTTAGAATGATTGTGTGCACGAGTGCAGAATCGCTATAAGAAACATTGTTTACCGAAGTTAAGCTGACCTAACAACCGGCCGAAAGGGTTAAGGTAAATTTCGTAATTTACATAGAAATGGGCTGTTACAATTACGACCAGTAATGCCTGTTCGTTGTCGTGCGATTCCAAAAGGTACTTAAAATATCTATAAAATTGGCACCTTTTAGAAAATACATATTTTGGGGAATCTAGTTAGCTTAGGAAAATAACAACACAAGGCAGGGAGATGCGTCGATAGCAGTCTTTGTTCAATACAATGCCTTTGTGCACAAAAGATAAAATAAAGAACTGTGACATTTATTTCTAGCGTAAAATGTTCCTTTCAGACAACAATCTGAAAGCTCTCGCTACAAGAACACACTAGAAATTTTAAAATTGGAAGAATTTTAAACCCGTTCTCTTTTCACTCACACACATACGTAAATTATCGAACGTAGGCTAAGAGAGGTACTAGTTGGCGTAGTGTTTCGAACACTGTTTTCGAATTCGAAAAAAGGAACTTGCTACGATAACTGATTTCACTCACCTACCCACATTGAGCCAGCGTGGTGACTTATTAAGATGGTTATAACCCAATAATCTCAAGTGTTTCTCCTATGTAGAAAAGCCTGTACCCAACATATATATAGGCTGTTGATGATACTGATGAAAGCTAAGGGGTGCTGATTGCAGCTTAGCTTTTCAGAGCAACCGAAAATAAACTTTAAGCACCTTTCTTGTGAGCACTATTTAGTGTAAAATCAATATAATACCAAATAAAAATCAATACCTCGGCTGAAGAACAATCTCACTCAAAGGCAGAACACGGACCTATAATATGAAATAATTTTGAATTTGAACAATAAGAAACTTATTCTGTTACAAATGAATTTTTTTTTATGAATCGATTCTTTAAATTAATATGAAGTGATATACTTCATTTTCGAACACCAAAATACCTATGTCTCTTACACTATTGTCTTGTCTTGTGAAAATGATATACAAATTATTAAAAATTTGTAGACAAGTCAAATAACCCCAAAAGTTTGTCCTGAATGTTTGGTAGCAATGTGTGATAAGTATTTCTTCTATATAATCAGGCAATGGTCCATATATAGACTTATGATGAAGCAAAAAGGTAATGGAAGTAGTCAACAAAAAAGAAAACCCTTTGGAATCTGATAAACTAGAAGAATCTTACTTAGAAGATCACATAAAATCATTATAAATGACTCCATTGAGTTTCATTTTCTGAACTATATATATGTATTTTCGTAAACAAACAGCCCGTAATTTTTTTCAAATCTAGATAGTTCTAGATCTAAAAAACTTAACCTAGAAACAAGCCATTGAACTTTTATGGAAAGCTTGAAAAACATGTATGGCATACCTACATTTAAAATACAAATAAACAAAGAACCGTAAACCTTTCATTTTTTACAATATAACACAAACCGAACATGCGTCAAAGCTTCGAATGGTGTAAATGACGTCAATGCCTTAGATGTGAAGGTTTAAACTGCATCACGCATAAATTTCATTTTGTGACACAGTTTATAATGTATATTTTGAATCAACTTATTACAATGTAGCCAATTGATTTTACGACGATTAAGGTATATTAAGGCTAACGATTAAGGCCTTTATTTCTTCTTATAGAATATATAAAATATCGTGACTTAGTGTTTGTTATCGAACTCTTCCTACACACCTATACCTATTCATAAAAACTTCTATGTGTATAAATGGTAGGTCTGAGCATTTGTCGTTATTTTTGTACCCCTAGGTTATAAGTGTGGCCCTCTCCATACCTTTTTTTAAAATAATTTATATGACGAAACAAAGTTTGTCGGGTCAGCTGTAACATATCAAGATGTTAATGTGGCTTTTCGTTAATTATCGCTAAAACTACTATTATGAGCGGTGGTTTTAAAAAACAGGGGAAGTCAAAAATATTATATATTTTATTGAAGATTTGTAATTTACAATTAGAATATTAATCGTGCTATTTACAAGGGTCATTACTTCCACCACTACTTCGGATTTCTTCTAATAGATGGCGCCAGTGGCAGGTAATACAAAGTTCTCCTTATCCAACTTATTTATAAAAATCATCCAAAACTTTTTATCATTTCATAAAGTTGACCTACTAGTGGTCGGATTCAATATTATTGAACATATAAGAAAGCTTTTGAAATTTTTTTTGTCTAAAACATTTCTTGACAACTTAACTCTAGTAGGCCACCTTTACTAATTGATAGAATATTGAAATCGGTGGCTAATATAGGCAATAACTAATCTAGTAGAATTTTTCTGTAACTCTTATTTTAAATTCACTTTGGGTTTGAATAATATCGTCTATAAATGTGCATAAAGTGAATCGCCTCTATGTAGGGCCTGTGTGGAGCACACTGACCAAATGGAACACACCTGTGTTAATGTGATGCTCTTGCTAGGAAAAGAATAACTCTCTTTGGACTGGGCTACCCCACTCCTGAAGCCATAAGGCTGCTGACTCCAAAGGTACTTAGTAAGTACATCTTGGAAGCATTCCATGACAGTAGAGACTACGATAAGGGAAGCACAAAAGATTCCATTAGGTCGACGTATTCTGGGAGTGAATCCTAGCCATTAACTAAGATAAAACTTGTGCAAATCAAATAACGTATGTCAAAGTCAAAACATATTTATTTAAATAGCCTCATTTACTATTTACTGGATTATTAAGCTGAAACAGTACCATGCTCTCCCAATACGTATTGTTAGGTTAAACTGACTGCAAACAAATCAAATTCCACAGTATCACGAACTTTCAGGATCAATCATGGTGAAAGTTAATATAGGTTCCATTAATATGTCAATAAATAATGCAATTGTCTTCAAGCCGAACAAGTTATAGCTGTGTTTTATTCCTTACAATCCTTTAAAAAGGTCAGCGCCAATTTACAGCTTCATTGATTCGGTTCGGGTCGATGTTTTGAATAAATTGGGTCCGACCCTGCACTAGTACTCGGGTACAAAAGATTTATGACATTTTTCAAAGACAGTAGAGATCGATTTAGTCTTAGGGAACTTCTGTTTTATTCTGTTTAAGTCAAATAAAACCTTTTTATCTTAAGCACTACTTGATATACTGAGAGAACGAAGCAACAAATTCGAGTTCTGAATCTTCTACTCCTTCTTACATATACATTGAATTGCTGGTCGTCAGTCTCAATGAAACGCAAAAACGGATGAAAAATTATTCAAATTTTTATTGTGGTGGTTTAAAAATAAAACTAACTGGGAATATCCGAAAGAAAAGCTAAAAAATATAAAACTGTTATTTAGTTTGGAAAATCTGACTGACATGCTAAACATGAAAACTGTCATTTCTTCCATCGCTACTTCGGCAGTTTTTTTAATAGATGGCGTTAGTGGTAGTTTTTAGGAGAAACAAAGTTCACCAGGTAATGGAATATTTATGATCATGTAATTCTTAGAAATTATCTGCTCTGTGAATTTATTTTACTTAATCCTTGAGCTTGGAGTACGAGGCCACGAATTGAAAAGCGGTGACGACGAATATTTATGTTTAAGATCTTAAAGTCAAAAGTCAAAGTCAAAATAAAATTATTCAGTATTATAATCAATACTTAGAAACCGGAAGCTTATCACAGCTTACGATATTTCGCTGGTATTCTCCAGAATATTGGCGGGTATTACCCTCTGATCAATACTACGTTTTATTTTTCATTGTCGATTTTACCTAAGTACCTCAATATTGTCAAAGAATTATAAGCTTTATTTCCTATAGTGAAATAATTTTTATCTGGTTTCTTATTTGTTTTCGCTTTTGTGTATGTGACCTGAAAGCAGATAACAATATAACTGTACAAAAACAGTTCTTATATCACAATTTAAAATTAGCAGTTAGTAGACTGACCTGTTGGAAAGAACGATACAAGTTTTAAATGCAAAGGGAACAAATAAGTATTAACAGCCCATCAGATGGTAAGCGGTTACAAAAGCCTGTTAGTTCCCAGGAACACAACGTTACAAAGCGGTATTAGCTGTGAACTTCTATAAGCTCTCCCTTTTCCCTCTCCCTTAACAAGTTGATTTAAACGGGTTCGGAATGGATTATCTTTGCCGAATATTTGGGAAGTTACCTCTAAGTAATCAGTATGCATAAAGCTGAATTAATTTTTGTTGTATGAAATACAGAAATAATTTAGAGATAACATATTTTTAATTTTGGAATATGAAATTCTGCGAAGTAATTTCGGAACGTAGTTTTGGTGTTATTCCAAAAAGTTTTAGCAATAAAGTTGAATTTAGTTTAATAGATAGTAATAATACAAGTTATAAATAGATTTATGACGTACAATAAAACAGAGCGTACCTGTAGAGGTAAAATTTGGTGTCATCTAATTATAACACGTCGGGCATAGGTTTTAACGTGCATAGTATTAATCCCTGACCTCAGGCGCAAAAGTGAATATCTTAGAAGTTATCATTACATGAAACTTGTAGTGCGTTAATAGCTGCAATACAATAATACATTGTTACTAAATATTGTTTTTAACATATTGTAACAACTACCTTTTGAAAATTGATACCTTTTTATAACTAGTTTTTCTATGATCAAGGTTATGTCTGATTAAGAGAAGAGTCTTATAGAAGAATGAAATCTTGGGCAAGCTTCAGTGAGCTGACGAAACTTAATGAAAATATCAATTTATATCGTATTATCAGCTTCATATTAACTATTCTCAAAGATTCATATTAACTACATCCTCTAATGCCACATCAGCGGAAATATTGACCACGTCTTGAAGAATACGGTTATTGTTTAATTTCAATGGTGTCCTTTAATAGAGACTGTCCACTCATTTCGCTGCGTCTCCATACAAAAACACTTCTTCCCCCACAGACACGCGGTAAGAAGCGTTCATTTACAACAATACTTAAAGTGGCCTAAAAACAACTATATAAGAGTAGTTTTAGTTTGGCAAATAAATAATTTAAAGTTTTAGGTGATCGCTTAGAGAAAGTTCATTGACATCATTAACCTATATAAGTCTTCAGAGCACAAGCCTTCCGTCATGGGAGAAGCATATGAAGAGTTTGGGCATTAACATCACACTTGCCAAATGCGGCTAGGCGGGTATAAACGGTTGGCACGATCAAGGCTTAACGCGCCTCATCATGCGCTTAATCATGGAGAAGTTCATAATTATTAAAAATATTTATTGACTTATCTACGGACCAACGGAATGGAAAGAGTTGGTTTGTTTACGTAATCGAAACCGAACGCTCGAACCGCTGCACCATCAAGCTACTGTGGTAATTAAAATTAAGACTCATTTTTACATCATTCAATCCTATAAGGGGCCCACGAAGCATAAATGTAAGACGTGAAAATTAAAATTTTAATAATATCAGGTTTTTAAGCACAAAAATAATGATTTAAACTTAAGTTAGTATGTTTGTGCTCCAATAAGATTTTTTTTCTTGTTCTATCAACTTTTATAGACTCTCGACGACCGTGAAATGCTATTTACGAGAGGTTACGGGTTAGTCATCAATAGCCCGGGTAAGCAGTCAAGAGCAAGGAAAAGTTATCACATTTTCATAGTTGATGACGAGTCAACGAACTGAGAGGAGGAGTAATACAAAAACAAGTTCTATTTTTACCATCGGCTGAGCCTATTGCGTCGAGGACCTTAGTACATTAGTGTAGGTGAAACACTATAAACTGGATAACAGAAAATACTCGAGAAATCGAATCATTATTTTGAGTGGGAAGCTTCGACTTATATTACAAATTAAAAATACTATTTTATGCTTCACCTTCACAGACAAACTCACAATGTTGTAACTTAAAGACTAAATATATATTTTAACTTCTTGATTATTAACATTTAACAAAAAAATATCAGCCAACCGTCAATATGGTTCAGTGGCTGGTCCGGAGTTCAATTCCCAGTGGGGCAGAGATATTTTTTTGGTGTTATTTAAATTTTTAATGAAACATAAATAAAGTCTCAATAAAAATCATCATTTTGTTATACTTTATTTGTGCATTTCAATGAAAAACATATTTCTAAAAATATCCAAATTAGAATAAAGTGGAGGTGATAATCAATATTAAATTTTTTTCTAGATATTTATTGATATTTATTTAAATAAGATTAATATAGTAATGAGTAAAGTAGAATATTGTTCCAAGTAAAAACCTAACTATGTAGCTATACTGTAACGTTAATTAACATACAATGGTTAATTGATAGACAGTAGGAAAAAACTAAGCCATTTATTTTCTTGACCTGACAAATCACATCAAGACACAACGTTCTTTTTCTTACGTCATTATCATTGTTTTTTGTTCAGTTTAAAATATTTATTATGTATGAACGTGAACTGTATAAATTTTAAACCTTTATATTATTTTAATTTAGTCCGAAGACATTAAAAATGGGCCGCAGAAATCGATTATTAAAATACTACATGGTCATTGTACGACATTTGATTGTTTTTGAAATGATTTAAGTATAAAACGCCCCTTTAAAGGTTCTGAATCCAAACTAACTTCATAGTAAATTCAAGTTTCGTATCAAATAATAACGTTCGTCATACTTCAAATGAAATTTTGATAGCATTTCTAACTGCTTCTAAATCTTTTAATATTGATACAACGTATTTCGAAAAAACGAGAAAATGATCATAAGAGGTGTGCACAATGCTTGTAAAAACTAAACCAGCTTTAATCTTGGAGAACACACTGCTACACATTCCGCTCTAGCTGTGTTATGGAGCACGAAATTCGTTTTTCAAAGATCTGCATCTTCGCATAATTTTCAATGGATTTTCAATACAGTGTAAACGTAATAACTACTATAATTGTGTACATACTGGACTAAGAAGCTTTACCGTTTGGGCCTACATAGCTAAGAAGCTGTTTAACAATATAATTTTCATACAAATTGACACAAGAAACGCTTACAATATCTACTACGCAAATCACTCCGTTGTGACTTGCAATATGTGGCACGAAGTAGGATTAGTCCATATGCGAAGATAGCTAATGAAGCATGTGATATACTACCTTACACCAAACCTAAACACCAAACCTAAGTGGTCCACTTTGGTGACGCAAAAACGGCTTTTCACGCCTCATAGAAAGAATACGAGGATATTCGTCATTATCGTCACTAATCATCGGGTGTGGTGAAGGCAACGAATCATCACGTTAAAACCAGTCAAAAAATTTTAAGAAAATTGAATACCCATAAAATTAATATTATTTTTTTATATTTTATTTAACAACAATTAGAAGCTATTAATTTCAGTAAGCTAAAGTGAACTATGATTCACTAGACATCTTCAGACCAATGAGGCCAGTGCTGAATCTCTGCGTAAAGAGCATCTCCTGGACTGATGGTGTTCGACAACTGCCGGTGACCATAAAGCTTATAATCCTTTGACAGATAGTTGTTTTCAACGCCGTATTCGAGTAGATCTTTAGCTGCCTGCAAAGCTTCGGAAGAAGGCAACTTATCTGAAATAAAAAATTTTGAAATGTTTATTTGATTACCTCAATCATATATTTACAATCCCTTTGCATTCTCTTTTCTTAATTTACTGACTACAGACCAGATTTAAAATCTTTTACATAGTTGCAAGTTTGGAACTACTAATAAGTTCTAAAAAAAAATGTTCTTTATTATTACAGTATAATAATACTGTAACGAACATTTTTCACTACTTCCTTCGCGTCCGAAGTTTCGGAAATAATTTTTCATTACTTCATTTAAGCCAGAAGTTTCGGAAATACTCTTTCATAGCAGCCCCTCAGATTAGACAAATTACTACTTCGGAGAGCTCCTTACTAAGCTTAACCTTAACATTAGATTATCTTTCAATCAAACTTACCTAGAAAATCTCCAATAAAAGCTATTCCAAAAGATTTTTCATTGTACGACTTGGTGTGAGCGCCAACCTTCTGCCAGCCCGCACCTTCGTACACCTTCCCTGTGGCTGCAATCATGAACCTGAGGAACAAATTAAACTAAAATCAAGAAAAATATACTAGATATTGCTGTAAGACCAAGCCTGATCAAGTATTATAGTTAGTACCACTGTCTATTTAGCTGGAATTCCAAAGTAAAATTCCCAGTAGCAGCAAATATTTGTATGATGAGTTATATATATTTATAAGTAATATATATTTGTTCACGAGTCATGGGGGTCTGTATGTTTACGTGGGTTTATGAACTAGGCACTGCATGATAATTGTTATATCCAATTGATTTATTTCAAATAATAAGGATAATATCTCTAATAATTGGACATTTCCACAGTTGAATGTTAATCAGATACTTGTTTACATTATTTATATTTGATTAGAGAATTTTCTTTAATATCCAAATATATATTGTTATTTCTTTTTTAAACAACCTTTTTTATATCTTTATTCATCCTAGTATATTATGTCTAAATAGTGTCATAATAGATTATATACGTGAGCTAAGTTGCTCATTCAAAACTTGTTTGTAGCCTTCAGCTCGACCTGTAGGGTAAGGCTTAATTCAGCCGTGTATGTCAGCACAGCACATGTTTACATACGACATTTTTCAACCGATTGGAGAGGAAAAAATAATTTACTAAAAAAGTAAATACTAAAAATTTAATAAAAATGAAAATAAAATAAAAAAAACCAATCAAAATTATGGGAAACGTCCCATAGTTTTCATTATTCTTATTCGTTTTCATTTTTATTACGCTACTGCGCGCAAGTTATTTCTTAACGCACCCAATGCAGTCAGTGAAAATACATCAACAAATTAATAATTTTTAGTGATAAAATGCAAACATTTTGATATTTTATTATAAATTATTGTGAACTATAACTATTGAGTGTCTATTTTAATTAATGAAGGACGTACAAATTTAAATATTACAACAATGTATGGGAATTTCCAGCAGCAGGTTAAAAAGGAATGTTTCTTTCCAATAAAAGTAAAGGGTACTTTACTCCAACTACGCTCGTTTTTCAACAAGGAATATCCGGGTTCAATGAATTCCAAACTTCAATTGTTTTTAAGATTTCGCCAGAAAAAACGTAAAGAAATAATATTATTGTTGTTAATTGTAACTTTAATTGACACAATATTTTTTTGGCAAAGAATGCCAAACAAGTCGTTGCCCCATCTTATGATAAGTGACCTCACCGCTAGACAACAGCAATATAATTAAGTCACATGATATGGGCGTTAATATTTTATTGACAGGAGATTCTTATGCCTACCATGTTCTGTAATTACACTGGCTATCTTAACCTCCATACTGAAACACATAGAAAACCTTAATAGAAAAGGCCATGATACCTACCCGCATTAGCCAACAAGGTCTTCAAGGAGTTCTAATAACTTTTTAAAACTACCGATGCGTTTTAAACAATCACTCCCCGTTAAGTTCCTGGTAAAGATTTGAATGCGTCTTCAGACGATTGTAGACATATCTGCTGGCCGTTAAGCACACTTAAAGCCGATCCTCCACCGCTAATTAAACTAAGTTAGTTTAGCTTAGCTCATAGTTAAGCCAGTTTTTCTTCCATCCACGTGCGTACACAAAACATTGTCACCTACGTAAAAATAGTCCAAGTGGAAGTAACTTTGTGAGCTGATTCGAAATAACGTGATTAAGCTAAGCTGCCTCTATCTTCTTACTTATCCCTTCTGATACCTTACGCTGGCGTTATTGTTAGAAACCTATTTGTACTGTAATATGGCATGATTGTGCGTAGGAATCGAAACCCGTAAGTATGAAAATATTTAATGAATGTTGCGTATTCTGGAGCTGTGAAAATGCCATGACGCAAATAAAAATTGTATATGAAAAATGATCTAAGTCCATTAAGTTTAGTAAATTACGAATAAATCACCAACGTAGTTTCAGGTTAATAAGTTTCAGTGTACAGCTAACGTTGCTTAGTTTTCACTTAGTATAGCGGTGTACGATCGGCTTAGTTGATGCCATTTTCCTCTTATCGCACATCATTATTATCATCAACAGCAAGCAGTCTTTAAACACTGGCCATAGGCCTTCCTAAATGAAACAATTAAGGAAACACATGAGGAGGGAGGCCGTAACTCAGCTTGGTGGCAGAAAGTGGTAGCAGTGACAACCAGGACCGACAGCTTAATGTGCAATCCGAGGAACGAAGGAACTCTAAACATAAAATTTTGATTGATCCAACCAGGAACGACCATGGCATAAAATACTTTGTCTTCGTAATCGAAACCAAACTGCTTAATCTAGGTTCTACGCCAACGAAGAAGTCGTGTAGTGTTTCGTTATAGCATATAATGTACTCACGAATATCCAATGTCTGTGTAGCCAATCTCCATTTGATACTTCTGCATGCTCTTCGCTATAGCTACACATTCTTCGTCCGAGTTGCATTCTCTTGTCACTGTGTGTTCGATTACCACGATTTCCACCGGTATGGAAAGATTTTCTTCTCGTAAAGTCTCTCTACCGCTCCATTCAGTCATGGGAACGATTTCTAAGCTAGAAACTATAACCAATAGCAATACGTTAAATATCAAATAATCAAACCTAATATTGAATAAAAAATTTTTTGAATGAATTGTTGTTCGTAAGCCCTGCTAAAATTCTAACGTTATGTCTTAACGAATTTGAAAATCTTTTGTTTTTTTTTTAAATAGATGTAGTTGTAAAGCAAAAATTATTGAGGAAGTTCTTAAATTATTAAAATTTGATAAATATTCCATCATTCACTTCGGATAGATGGCGATTGTTGCAAAAAAGCATTAACAGACACTCTTTTAGCCGACGTATAGTCTAAATGACTTGCTTTAGTTGGAGGAACAAAGTCATCTGGTTTTTGATAAAATTAATGAAAATTTTAAATTAATATTTTACATCGCTTGAAAAGAAAAATTAATATTCAAATGAAATTTATGTTACTCTTATGAAGCATTCGCAGCTACCTACAGGTACGGCCGGTTTTCCGAATGCTTTATGATAAAAGTGACATGCTAGCAAAAGGATTATATTTTGATGAAGCCTCACAAATAATAACAACGTCTTATCACTTAATTGACAATATTAGTAGTAATAAACAAACCAGCTTTCTTTATTCAAAGAAATTGGCTATCACCTATCCATTATCCTGGGACGAAAAGAAGGAACCCTCCAAAACTCCACTACGTAGTTCTTAGTAGGACTTATTCTTAACTGTCGCAAAATCATTTGAATAATTAATTAATTTTTATAGTTTTTGTTTTTGCAATTCGTCCAAATTTTCCGACTAGCTATTAGTACTATATACTTTTGTTATAAAAAAATTGATATTGCAATATTTTATTATTTAGAGACACAAATGACAATTCTGCGAACGTAACAAGAAGTCAAAATAATCACGATTTGATTTTGAACATATAAAACCTTAAAAACTTAGATAGCTGTATACGTTTATATTGAAATATATCTTATATATAATGCGATGTACGGCGCAATAAATAAATGAAGTAATTTCATTTTTAAAATCACAAATTCTAAATAATTATTAAAAATTGGGTATGTTAGGCATAAATATCAGAAAACACTATACCTGTGGCAATACAGCCTGTAACCAAAACTCCGAAATAAAACATTATTTTCCTTTTTAATTGATATTAGAGGATAATCCTTCACAAATAACGTTAGCACTAATACTGACTACACAACAAGAAGGTTCCGAGCTTATGTATGAAACGAACAGAGATAACGGTACTTCCCTGAAACCTTATGGGGAATTATTTATATATCAATATTTTTTTATCATTAATTAATACGTTGTAGTCTCAATCTATACGCTTCCTCTTAATTACAAAAGACTAAAGCATGATCCAGGCTTATAGAAAGCCATTTTCTTTGCTGATACATAGAGTCTGCTTAATATACTGATTAATAAGAATTGAAACTATTCACAGCCGAATTTTAAGAAGATTATAATTTAAGGAATCAAAAAGTATTTAAAGTTCTAAAAATTAAATAATATAAATGGAGATATTTTAAATTAAGCACTCCCAACATATTTATTGATCTCCGGCTTTAATATTCTCGTTTCAATTCCTCTGTGTTTAAGGAATTCAAATTATGCTCGCTTCAATCTTCGGCTTTGTCATATATATTTTATACTTTAACCACTAACTTCAGTTCTGAAAATCCAGCGCTCGATTCCCAATGGGGTAGTAATATTCTGCGCTGTTTGGTTTATGGTAGGGCTGTTCCTACATTCGCCTGGCTAGCTACCATCACCTTACCTACACTTTTACCATAACAATAATGTTAACAGCATATTTGTATTCTACTGGCGTACTGAAATACAGGCAAAATACTTGCCTAGTTCAGACTCCAATCTCTCACTATCTTATGCACCTGTGTCACATGCATATGATGTCAATGTAATTGTTAAACTTAAGATGATAAGAGAATAAATAAACGTTATTATTATTATTATTATATTCTGGCATTTGGAAAAAATGTTACCCTGTTGTTGAGAAATCCGGGAGTCGATCGCTTCCAGTTTCGGCCTTATCTTCATTTACCATCAGTTGAGAGACCTTCAGGTCAAGAGCTACCCCGTTAAAATAAAAACAAACAAAAAAATCTTTGGCTTCTTCTTGTAAAATTACTCGAAGCCACGTTAAAGCAGAATATATAATTTCATTCATTACTTATTAATCAAACCATAATTGTATCTCATAATACATACTCGGCCTCCTTTCGACCTTCTGTAATGTGTTAATTGGGACATTAAGCTTATGACTGTTATTGGTAAATTTCTGCACTATTAGCTTAAATTCATACAATTGACTTCAAGTATAACTAATAAGGGACAGTATAAAAAGTGATCCTAATTTAACGGTAGAAGATTCTAACTTGCATACGCTGATGTTATTGATTGCACATTATCAGACATAGCTATTTTTTGTTTTAAACTTTCATGGTCATTAATATATAGACAGTTAGTAACTATCTTTATAGATAGATATATTATCATTAAAAAAGTAAAAGTATGATGTCATTTATATTAACTATTTTTGTGTATCATAAGAAACTTTAATCCCAATATACAAAGAAAACTGTAAAGTTTACTCAATTGTATATCTTTGACTACATAATGTATATTTAAAACCAATTGTATTTCATATACATGTATAATACATAAGCCACAATCGCCACGAAAAGTATACGATAACTTTCAGCTTACAGGACTTGAAAATACAACTTTGAGTAACATTTATGTAAAATTCATTTTAACACGTTTGAAGTATGATATACACACATGAGAAGTGTCACAATTTTATTTATTGATAAATAATATCGGAAATTGGGTTAAAGATAAGTCACACCGCGTGTAGTTGATAAAGAAAGTAACAAATCCAAACAAATATAAATGCTCGGTATTGACTAGCATAATAAACAATCCAGTACAGGAGCACTTCAACAGTAGTGCTGGTGCTCTGATGGAACTAGGATAACTTTAATTATTTTGTAATGGACAATATATTAAAATTAATAACTAAGTATTAGTAACTAATATTTGTAAACATACTTCGTCAGAATTAAAGATTGGATTGCTGTCATTAATAACAGTAAAAAATAATCAAAATATAAGAAAAAGTCATGTCTTACCTAAACGGGAAAAATTCAGCTGTAATCGTTTCTATTGAAAAATCAATTAATTTAATGTAATTAATGTTTTTATTTGTTTGAAGTCAAAATTAAAAAATAGGTGCCTTATTTTATTTCGGATATAGTTATTCCCCTTCGAAGACAATGTAATAACTACATTGCATATTATCACGTAACTCGTAATGACACATACTTCGCTGAGTGCTCACAGACGGGTGATAGGACACTTGCCTTGAAAATTGTTAGGGATAATTGAAATCGTATACTTTTATATTAGTAAGCAGAACACATGCACTGCATTTTTGTGCCTTTTTGGTATTTTGTGTGAATAATACACATCGTGAATTGCGGGCAATCAATTTGAGAAAAGTCGGGAAAGTTTTCAACAAGCGACATAGCGACAGGTCATTAACACGAACTGTTGCTCGTCTGTGACCTAACCAAAGTAATATGGTACCGATCAAATATTTTATACTTAACCGAGCAATAATAGTACATTATGAAACTTGTCTGTTCAAATCAGGTGCACTCACAGGTTCTTTACATTGTTATTGTTCTATGAGACTGTTACAATAAGTTTTAAATACAAACATGTAATAAATCTCCTGGTCTCTTGCTCATAATACAATTATTCATAGTGAATCCTAAGATGCAGATAAACCTCAGGTTGAAATGCATCGAAGTTCTTTATTGTTTTATATTATATATTCGTTTTTATAACATTTGAATAGATGTTCTTTTGTTATTTCTTTTGTCTCTGAACCATTTAAAATGATGAAAACGGAAGTCAATTTTTTAAAGCCACAGTAATGTGGCCAATGTAATATGACCAATATTTTAAGGCATGTAGATTCCAATACAAGTTGAAGCAAAGCAAAGAAAACAAGCAAGTCTGATGTCAAAATCTGCGGTATGTGCACCAATAAGCACGACCGGATTCGAAACGAAAAAAAAGAAGTTTTTCAAGAGCAAGATAATGGTGGTAATCCTGCTGGCATCCATTCAAACAAAAATTAAATTATCTGCATCTCTAAGTCGACGATCAACTTAAATAAGAAAAAAGTAAAGAATTACTTTTAGAGATGTCAAGTTCGTTGACACTCTGACGCTCCATACGCCATATTTAAACGGCATCTTTGCATGCGCATCAAAATATCGCAAATTTGTTTTAAAATCGCCGTTTTAGAAATTCAAATCACGTCACAAGTAGTCTGTCCTTTTCTGGTCGAGTTGGAATGAATGAGTAGCGCGATCTTAAATATTAATGTTAATATGTGCACTATAAAATTGAAGCCAATTTTAAAAAAAGGACATTAATTATTTTTAACATTCTAACCAGTAAACAATTTTAAATTAAATATTCATTGCAGAGTACTACCTCCGGAATTCCTCATTTTTCTTTTACCAGGGATTTGTTAAATATAAATTTTAATTATTTTTATGATTTAAAAAATTGTAACAGTAACCATAAAAAAATAAAAAATCCAGAAAATTGGTTTTATCTACAAAAAACTTATTTCCTAAATTTTATGTTTTTTCTAAACCAGTCTAAATATTTTAATAAAATATCAAAAATAATATCATAAAACAATTCGGTATATTGAATTTTGAGGAAATAAATTTTCACACCTCCTGGCCACTATCGAAAGGTATTCCATGCATTCGTTGTCTGTCAATCCGTTATTCTGTCTGACTGAATGAGCTACATGTAAAAATTACATTACCAATTTAATTTTGTATGGAATATAATCAAATGCTACATGAATGAAAATCTATTATTCTTGATAGTATTACTATAAGCTTGTTAATATTATGAGTGTGAAAATGACTTGCAACTAAACGAATCATCTATCTATTTTAATGAACAACAAAAAGCTACAAATTCAAATTAATGACCAAATTTCTTGAGCAATTTCAATCTAAGATGATTTACGGTCTTTTTCTCTATTTTTGTATAGTTTTTTCTATTTTTTATATATTTCGTTGATTTACTGAGCCGGGTACTATTTTCGGTAACTTCTAGACAGTTACTTACTTCTAGACCTTACTGTCTACTACTAGACTGCTTGCGTCGTCTTGGTGCCCTGCGCACCATACATTTTTATTTTAGCACTGTTCAATAAATTGCATAGGTATTTCAATCAACTATATTATAGTGAGATATATGCTTAAATCTCGTCTGCTTTTAGAGAAAATGGGAAATTGAACCCGTCTAAAGCCGCATACAAATTAGGTTTAGACTGAAACGAATTCTATAACCCACAAAAATTGAATAGTCAATGACAGTTATGATAAAGGTTCTATGAATACTTGAGAATCGTTCTATTAAAATTAAAAAGTTTAAAAGTTAAAAATAATCACAATTCCCATACAAAAAAAAACACTTTCAAAGATTTTAAGCTTTTTAGCTGTTGCTGAAGGTTTTACTCTCTACTTTTATAAAAAATGTATGTGTCAAGTTATCTCTGCATTTTACATTTAAATGTCAGTCCATTGTGCATTCTATCAGTCATCGTTTTATTTACCTACATTATCGTATCTCTGAGGGCAAGGTCCTGATAGTCCTGAATAGAAGCATTTTATCAGAGCCAGACAAACTCGTGATTCAACATTAATAAATATTATTTTTTTTATCAATAAGGAACATTTGTGTATTAAAAGATCATTAATAAACCGTAATGCAATATATATACACGTGCGATGTTTATAAACCTTAAAAGTATTTGATGTTTTTAAAATGGTTGAGCCATTTAGTTTTATCAGTGTAATATTAAATATTTTGTCAATCAATTTAAAAAGCGGTTGAGAATATTTCGGACAACGTTCCAACCAAAAGTTGTGACACATTTCGGAATTTCTCGTTTATTGGCCGCACATTGTGACGGCGGATTTTATATGGCATATTTAGGTACTCTGTATGTATTTACGCAAAGCCGTCGATTTCATAAATGCGTCCCTGTCAAATACCTTCGAAAGAAAGTCGGATACCCATCGTTATAGCCGACTTTCGAGTAAAGAAGAATCATAATTCCGAGTTTTGAAATAGGAACAATCGATTGTTGTTTCTACGTTACTATATAAATAACAATTTCTTATTGCTTTTTTTAAACGGTTAAACAACTATTTCATGTATTGATTCTGTTTATCAAACGAAGACCTATGCATAATAAATTAGTAAATTATTAAATGATCTTTCACAAATTACAAAGAATTACTTTCCTCGAGGCTTGGAATCTTACTTACAAATACGCTCAATTTGGTAGTTTTTTAACTGATTATTGTCTTTAGATACAATAAAGTGACTAACTACGTGACTTCTCGCAGGAAACGGCTCGAAAGAGATGTAATTCATTATCATTTGACATTTGTTTTTTGCAAACTTATCTGTTTAATGTGGAAATAAATTCATAATTTTAGAAACATGACGTAGCTTATTAATCTATGGATAAAATATTGATATGAACTGAGTTATCAACGTCTTTTGGTAATTTTTTTTGTTCACTAAATGGGTGTAACCAAGTAAACACGCAAAGTATCCTAATGTAAATATCGATCGAATCAATCGAACATCGGCGATCCTAGTTCTCTTGCGGATCGCGTTACCGAATCCAAAATATTTTGTAGATTTGGTAACGTAAAGAAACTCTGATCGTAGCCCTACATTACTCTTTGAGAGACTTGACCCTTTTTGTGAGGCATATTGTAAGATCGTAATGATAAATAACTAAATAACTACATTTCTATTACTAAGTACTTACTCAAAATTAAAGTAGGATAACTGTGTTGACCAACTTAACGCTGTTCAATAAACTTTGGTAACAATCTGTGTTTTACACCTGTCAAGCTACAAAATCCAGATACAATTTAATTTTAATTGTTTTGAAGTTCCCGGAAGCAAAACATGTAAATAATAAATATTGTCTTCGTTTTCGGTATTAAAAAATGGCTAATTTTTTATACTATAAGTGTAACCGTAACAGTATTTATTGGAACCAACCTAGTATGCATTTAATAATACCTGTGTCTTTTATTTATCTCTAATTTTGCAAAGTATGCACAAAGTATCTGAAGTGAATTTAGTTTTTGATTTAAGACACCAGGATACGCGACGGATTGTTGTTCTTCTATTTTTGGAATGTTTATTTTGATTAGATTCAGAAAGGTTTAACTTGGTTGTGTGGTTAAATTTTACCTAGTTGATAGGTTAGAGAAGGCCAATGGAACTACTTTATTTGTTTTCTAAGAAATTTTACA
Organism: Acentria ephemerella; assembly: GCA_943193645.1. Classification (NCBI taxonomy): domain Eukaryota; kingdom Metazoa; phylum Arthropoda; class Insecta; order Lepidoptera; family Crambidae; genus Acentria; species Acentria ephemerella. Next base: position 3,130,405 of record OW971882.1, read on the forward strand.
CAAAAAACTCGTACGGTTTTTATTACATTTATAATAATAAAAACGCTTTTAAATTTTAGTATGCATAATTCCACAGAATACAAACTTTTTACGAACAAATAAATACTCCTGACTTTATTTAAAGTATAAAAATACCTAGAAAAAATAATTCATAATTTTTCCGTCAATGTTCTAGTATAAAATAACGAAAATATTCAAAATAATATACAAAAAGTTGTCGCTGATGCTTACAATTACGTCGTATTCTTTGGTGAAGTCCAATCTTCTTATAACAGAACATAAAACTATAACCAGTGCTTCTGCTTGCAGAAGAATGCAAGCAAATATCACTATTATTATTTGTGTTAAATTGACCAGTGTTCATGAAGGAAATGTTCTTTATGGATTACGAATACTTCTTTTCTATAAAATATTTTTTAGGGGATAACACGCTGACAACACAACGGAACGACAGGCGTAGCTGCGATTGAGATCGGTAAGTTTTATATTTCGAATGAGAATGCGAATACTTTTTCTTGAAGCTCTGTCCAGCTTATCAAGCCCGTGTTGCAAATCATGCGAAGGTGTGAAATTCGCATCACCGTTGCTACACACGATCTTTTTAAAACGCACTTCGCAAAATGCGTTCCAGTGTGACTTGAGATTAAATATTTACAGTTCTGGTCACACACCAGCTTCAGTGTTACAAGGTGCATAGACTACATTTATACACTAATAAGTAATATAAGAATTAGAAGATCACTGGAATTAACTAAATGAATACGAAGCGAACTATATATTTCATATAAACGTTTCTGTAATCGCTACAAAGAAATGGAATTAGTAAAATAGAAATAGTCAGTGCCGTCAGCCTTCGGCCTAGGTCAGCCAGGTCAAGACTGTAGATTAATTAGCAGCAATCAAGAACAACTAACTATTATTAATGTATGATACTATTTTATTGAACTAATTTACGTAACTATCATTTAAAGTTAGTTTAATAAAATAAAATTTTAGGTTGATTCCAAAAATTATAATAAAATATAAATAGTTTTATTGATTCATTCATTTCTTTTCTTTCCTTAATACTGTTAATAACTTAATTTTTTTAGCTACACAATATTTATGATGGTTGGTCGTACGGCCATATTAGTTTTATAAAAAAACTTTAAGACAGTCATTTACTCCATCCACTATAATAGGTCATATATCAATTATGCTAATGTCTGATTATCCCAATATAATAATTATGTTTAAAGAATCAAAGAAAAAGAAGAGAAAATTTAATCGTTTCCAGATATATTGTTTGATCCAATCTAATATTCCGTTTCATTAGATTAATCAGTTTGTGTGTAAAGTTTCCTAATTTATAACGCGCTGCAGTTTAGATTTCTTTAGGAGAACTATCTATCGACTATCTTTATATGTATATTAAGGGCTATTTATAGATATCAAAAATACTGCGTGACTCGTGACTTCCGTTACAAACACGACAGTTAAATGTCACTTTCGATTAAGCACCAATAACCAATTGAGATTATTTTTGGGTTTAATGGTGAAAACTATTACACTTATTATCGCTTAAATGGGTCAAAATCGTTTAACTAATTTGTTGTGATGCCTAAATGAAATCTAAAAGCTTACAATCGTAATAACACTTGATACCGTTACCTTTCTAATAAAACACGGACTAATAAATAATATTGTCAATATGTCAAACTAGTAATACAAACAAATTAATATTTTTATGTATAATAAACACTAAAAATGTATCGACGCCACTTGATGGTTAACAGTAGAAGGAGTTCATATGCGGAGATAGTTCAGCATGCAACATGCTGGCCTTGTAACCTCCACCTTGCTGATATGCAATTTGGGTTCCTATATTGTTCTTTTTTGGAAATCAATTTAAGGAGCACATGTTATATGAAAGAGAGAATACCATGGTATTCTCTTTTTCACAAAAATTTTTTTCAACTTTGCTACGTATGTACATACGTGCTTATTGGAATTGACGTTTCTGTGAGAAATTGAACTCTGTAGAGGCTAAAATAACTGAATAATAGTTATTACACAGCGTTGAAAAGTAACAGCAGATAATATTAATCCCACTGTCCATTCTTAGTTATTTCAAGAGATGATTTTATTTATGTTCAATGTGACAATGAATCTTGAATATGAAAATGAAAAATCGGTTGGCGGCTCATTCCCCATTGAGTTTAAAAGCTTGTTCACTTGGAGTTAATTTTCCTTATTTTCATTTCAATATATCATCTTTTACCACTTCTATAAATATTAACTCGTCCTTTACCGCCGGAGTGTCTAATAGTAGTTACTTCAAGTTAAGCAGTTACTTAAATTTTCTTATACTCTGAAACAGTATCTCAGACTTGAAAGGACTAATATATTATGAATAATACAAAAAAAATTAAAAGCCGTTACTAACAGACGTATATAATCGTTCATCCATAATTTATATTTGTATAAAAAAGGTTAGTCATGTATTTTGCATATTTGTTATGACCCGTTGACGCACATCAACAAAAAAACTAGTAACTGTGGCAACTTTCTAAAGAAGGGTTAAAGATTAAAATACCAGTATATTAATTATTCTGAATTTTGTTACGCTTTACAGATGACATGAAAAAATAATTCAAAGTCTAACAATCCAAAGACTACACTAGCAATACTTTTTATAATTCTTGAGCATTGATAAAAACTTCTTTATTAAGGAACTTATCCCTCCCTCTCCTTTCCTACTAAGGAGTACGCGTGCTGGTCTACGGAGTCACTCCTTCACTGTAGCCACGTCTACTTTACGTACTAAGAGATTTAGTGACTCCTTTCTCTGTCGCACAACTAGAGCATGGAATTACCAGCACACGTATTCTCTCCTTCTTATAACATGGGTTCTTTTAAAAGAGGCGTGAAAAGTACTTTTTGGGCCGGCAAGGTGAGGGTGGCTAGGGTAGTATGTCACATGCTTCCCTAGCTATCTTCACATATGGACTCGTCTACTGCTTATCATCAGGTAGTGTCGAGTCATTTGCTGTGCTTTTTCATATAAAAAAAACTAATTCTTACATCTTAGTTTCAACATGGTAATTTAACTTAAGAAAATAAAAGAAAACTTTGGTGTCGTTAATAATAGTGGGTATTAATTTTGTCATTTAAAATTTCTCCATTGCTACCTGTTGTTACTGTAACCTCTTTTAATATGTATTGACCTAAGCTTTACATATAACTATGGAGAATAAACTTTTGACTTCATTAATATAATAATAAAATGTATCCACCTCAACATTTAAAAAAAGTATATCTCTACTCTCACTTATCTCTCTATACTCCTGAATCAATCTATTGTTCTATATCTCTCTACTCCCCCGTAAAGTAAATTATTTCTACTTTAGCGTTTAGTAAAGTATCTCTTTACTTTCCTGTATATCTTTACTCTCGCGTATAGTAACGAGTATATCTATTCCTCCGTATCTCTCTGCTCTACCGTATAAGAGGGTCTGTGATTAAAGCTTGCCTGTAGGATGACTTCAGTGTACACTAGGGAAAACCACATGAAGCAAATCCTGAGCGTTTACGAGAGAAAATTCTTCAAACAAAACATATTATGCATGTAATGGTCCTATACTCGCGAAGTCCCCACGTGATAAATAAAATGAAACAGAACAAAACACTACGTCATATTTACAAGACCTTTCTCCGAACAGTAAATTAACTAACTGTTAGAACTACTTCTTCACCTGGTTGAAAACACACTGTCTACAATATAAATAACCCTTTTCTTCTTTTGTATGATGTTTCTATATATGTACAATAAAGTCTTAAATTAATAAAGAATAATACATCGTTGCACATTTTTAATAAGAACAAAACATGTCTTCAGTGCAAATAATGACGTCAAAGTATTTTATTTATGTCAATAGATGTAGAAATATCAAAATAAACACTTTCACTTGTCTTCTGAACAATAGAATATAGAAATATTGTAATGAAAGGTACTAAGTTATATCCTACGCCATTAAATATTTAAATCCCTAAAATCAACAAAAATTTTACAAAAAACTGATAGAGAAGTTAAGTAGAGATAAGTCCTCCCTTTCATATTATATAGAAAAGAGTTTATTAAAAGAGTATAAGCCACCATATTTCGAAATCGGTCAAATGTTATGGTGTTACAAAGAAACACTAGTCAGCTTTATTGTACTGGTTGTTAAAGAGAGTATGAGTCTACTCTGAATAATTTTTTCTTTGCCCATATAATAGGGAATATTTATTTATTTAGTTGGTTTAGAAATGCCGCACTTGTGAAATATATCAACATTTCTTTTGGCTAGAAAATAAAACTAAAATGGACCTTTTGAGACCCTTGAAGACTAAACAAGGAGCAAAAAGTTTCCAAACCAGTAATATTTCCAAACAAAGAAAGACAATACAATTCAAATATTATTCTCAGATTCTCACACACGCAACGAGAATAATAAAACCCAGTTACGTTAGTAAGTACAATTGCGGCCATAAAAAATCGCCTGTAAAATAATTATTTAAATTTTATTAAATGTACATTTCTTTAATGATTTTTTTAAAATAATTGCCATCTTACCGCAGACTTTATTACTTTTTTATGTCTTTTCATTTTGTACAAAGGTATTAACACGATCCTATTTATTTAATATTAAAAATGTCGACACTTAATAGTAGCCACGAAATGAAATGGCAACTTCAAATATTATAATTTATAAACTCTCATCAAACGTAAGTTATCTCTTACCAAACTGCCAGCGGTTCATTAATAATAGAATATCTATTAAAATTTGTTCATAATTTTCTGGAAACAATACAATATGCTAGCTAGTATCGTCGTTTCTTCATCTTTTCTAACATATGAATTCTCGTAATTTGGTTTCTACAAATATATCTATTTCATAAAACAATACCTTTATTACCTTGAAACCTTGCTACAATTTATTTATATCTCAAAAGTATCTTATTCTCATAAAATTATAGTAATAGAAACTTTAATATTATTTAATTTTCCTTATCTTTGTAGTTTAAGGAAACTATCAGAAATTTATGTTTTCATGAAACTAAAAATTATACAGATATTAAGGATTAGATACTACTACTATATCTAAACATAAAAGTACTAACAATGTTATTATAGAATCATTATTTTCATATATCTTTTAACTACATTGGTAAATTTTGTGATATTTTCATATTATCGCTAATCCGCAGACGTTGTATTGCCATATAAATAATTTACCAACCCTTATCACCTAGGGGTATAAAAAGACCTACGACCGGTTCTCAGACCTACCATAGATACTTGAAAAATATCATAAAAATCCATCAAGCAGTTTCAGAGTAGTTCGATAACAAACTCTGTAAGATGATTTTTAATATTAGATGATTAATGTATTCTGATTTGTAATCTGTTTTGTAAACAAAAACTTACTTATGTTTCTGCTTAACACGCAGATAAAAGCTGTCAATCACGTTTTTTTAGATCAAGTTACTACTGATATTGTTAGATCTTAGTAAATTATAAATAAGAGTCAATTTTGAGGAACGTTATAACTTTAGTTGAAAATATGACACTAGCGTAACTAACTGCGCTCTAATAGTTGCGATTTGCGTAAATATGAATACAGTATTTGGTGTGACGTGATTGAATACCTACTGTTCGGAACTACTATTGCGACCACTAACACCCTCTAGCGAAGACGATGAACAAAGAAGTCCATTGTGTCCAATCGGATTCGTTTTATGGATCCCGGTGTGACGTCTCGCCACTGTACTGGTCGATTGTACCCCTTCTTTTTCGTTTGTAAAAATCTTTTTTTTATTATTACACACTTGTTAAAATCCGACAAAACTGCCATTTTTATTTAGTTATATTTAATAAATTCCTTAGTAAAATAAATTCAAATCCACTTCAAAACCATATAAATATAAATATATCACGTATTGCACACACACAAGACAATACACCTACTTCTCCTTCTAAATTTGGCGTAATTAGACTCCAAACATATTTGAAACTCTTTCGACCTCATCTCCTTATAGACACACTCTGCCTTTTATTTTCTTCCTTTTTTAAAGTTCGAATTGAACCTATTACGTACATTAAAAAGGTCCCTTTCATATATATATATATATTAATGACTTAATGATTAATAATCGTATTTCTATCACATACTAATAGACATGAAAATATCTATAAAACGGATTTTGATGAATAAAGTTCACAAAATTAAATATTAATGTGGCCTCCGTAATTCCGGAAAAACCCCGCCAAGTTTAAGTAAAATGGTTATGTCATTATACGTTTTAGCTGACATTCGTCACTTCGCTCAGGGTTAAATTAACCATAGATCACTGAGGAAAATTAGGGCAGTTAGCAACTTTCAAAAATTCTAGATAAGTTTAAAAAATCATTGATTTCATATATTTCACTTTTATTTATTTACAGCAATAAATAAAAGTGAAATATATGAAATCAATGATTTTTTTAAGCCACCCTTTAAGAAAAAAAAAATTATATATTCAATCAAAATATTCAAATAATTTTATAATCATCACCATTCTTAGGCAATCATCAACAACATAGCATAGCCATCATCATTCTTTAAATATTTCCATTCTTATTTATACTGGTAAAATAAAAAAAAATGAATTTCACATTTTATCATTATACAAGAACAATAATGAAAATTATAAATTTCATTGTTAACTTTTCCCAACTTATTATGGATATTCATTTGATTAAGCTAAAAAAACTCTTTGATTTATGATAGCTTTCGAATTAGAAGAAATGGGGTAAAATAGATAATTTATCTTACCAAGTAAATTGAGTACCAAGTTTATTGCTAACAAGCAATAAACTTAATAAGGTAAATTATCTATTTTAAACGTTAAACGAGGATGTCGTCGAGTTGTCATAACGTTTTTTATGTATGTTCGCCCATTACTTGAAGACGCCTGAACCGATTACGAAATTATTTTTTATGAATCCTCTTCCTCCGAGGCAGTGGTAAGTTGTTTCCAGAAATATAGAAAAAGAAGTTCTAACTAAAAAGTTCTAAAAAATATTTTTAAATTGGATAACTTCTTAAATTTAATTATTTTTCCTTTTCAGTATTTTGGAATCGATTATTGGATTTGTTTAAAACTTTTTTTCGATTGCCTCTTTTATTAAAGACATAACATGAAGACATGAAGACTCCACTGGTTGTCAGGTGATTTGAAACCACTTGTCGTAAGTACGTAACAAAAATATACAAAATGCTCTTAATGAATAATTTTGTAATCAAATCTACTGAGTTACTTGCAAAGTTATGAAAACGTATACTAAGTTACTATTACTTGATTACGATAATGAAGAAAACATACATATACTATTGTTAGTAAGCTATTGAGACACATGTTTAGACTAGACTGAGACAGGTACAATTTCCTCGCCGCAACTGAGAACCATTAATATGTGTAAGTCGTGTCTCAATTTACTTACTGCTTTCCTTTGTAAAGTTAGTAATTTGACTGTTATACGCTTGGAAAGATAATGACAATCTTATATGTAATAATAATCACTCTCAACTCAATTGAGAGTTCCTATATATAGCTCCTCCGTTACACCATCTGGTCCCGGTTACTAAGGCAATCGATCACACCCTGAATCCAACATACGTTAGCAAGATGATGATACTATGGCCCAAATTTCTATAGCGCAGTGTTTCGGAACGAGGGACTTGTCACCTTGACAGGAGGGCCCACGGTGTTGATCATCTGTGGACAGACACGCGTAGACTTGTTCTTGCCATGAGCTTCATATACTGTATTGATTGTGAACTTCTTTATTTATCAAATAAATAACATGGTGTCAGAAGTGGGATTCTTGTACATTTAGTTAATGATAGATTATACCCTCTTAAACTTCAACATGCCACACTTACCTTCGGATTGCGTATTGACGCGGTAATTACGCACCAAGCATCGCTAATTTTATATATTAATCCTCAGAATCACTAGGGGATATAATTCCCGACAATACGGGTAACCGGTACTGGTAAACCAATATTGTGTCAAATTGCAAAAAGAATAAATGAGATGTGAATAATGAAAGCTTATAGTCAAAGTAAAATTAATAATTTATCAAGTATTTGACACGTCGCAGGTTCAGTTATAGCTAATGTAAATAAAAAACTCATAGTTCTTATCACTGTAAAATAATTCCTAATATCCATTAGATCTATCACAATGACATGTAAATTATTTATACTAATAACAGTTTTTCCAAATGAATAGATCATTAATCAATAATGGCTCATATCAAATAGATGAAAACATAAAAAATAGTTTCAATCGATTATTACGACTATCAATTTTTAATTACGGTTGACGGTTAGTGACACGGACGGTAAAACCGCGCGTTGGATGAAAATCATTGATGTAATTAGCAAATTGCATTCGTGACTGGTGTGATGATTAATTACATTGGGACTTTTAAATGACAGTTCCTCGATACCTCATATGTACATAATTCACGTCACAGAATCTACTTGAGTAAAACAAAAGGATTTTATATCAATTAAATAGGAAATATTTATATGTATTCATCTAATACCTGATATCTGGTATCTGAGAAAAAGTAGTTTTCTCATGTAAAATATTTTTTATCGATTAACTTTTTTATTTCGGAGACAAAAAAATATATACTACCTATATGTAACAAAATTAGATTTATGTTATTAATTATAGATATCACTGTATCTCTAAGGTGGATATCTCGCTGTTTTCTACTCTAAACATTTTTGTCAATACCTTACAATCAAAATTTCAATAAAATTTAAAATAAAAAGAAAATAATTTTAATCATTTAAAATCAAATTGGTTATGATTATCTAAAAATATTTTTAATAACCCGGTCTTCAATTACAAAAAATATTTTTAGGTAATTTTAATAATTGCTCAACAAGTTATGTTTCCAAAAACATTACATGACAAATCTTCATTATCTACTCAAATACAAAGGCTGAATTTACAAATTATATAAAAACTAACGTAAAACTTGTTAGAGATTAATCCGTTTTATAGATATTTTCATGTCTAATGCTTAATATTTAACAGACAGAATAGACTAAGTTCTTACAATAACACTTTTAAATAAAATACCTAAATTAGTTAAGTTATTTCTTACTTTTATAAATCATATATATTTTTTTATCTTCACAAAAGTCAATTAGGTACAGACACTTGCAAGAGAATATAATTTAAATTATCAAAATCTAAATATTATTAAAAAGTTGTTGTACATACTAATATACTCTAATTAATATATATTTCATTTTAATAGTTTTGTAGAAGTTTAATTTTAAATGCATTCAAAGCTTATTTTATATTTGAGTAAAATAATTAATTAAATATTCGCTTTCTTTATAAATCAATTCAATTTGGACGAGTGAGCACCTAACTAGTTTATATCAAACGGAGTTTTGTATATTTATTTGATATTCGCTATATTAATGAACTATTTCAGATGAAATACTAAGCTTCGTCTTTAATAGAAAAACTACGATTTTTAAAAGAAAATATTAATACTAAAAGTTGAGATGTATATCGAAAACATTTTAATCTCTAGCTAAAAAATCTTAGCTTAAGTTTATTTATAGACAAAATCATAGTAATAAATTAACTTGTTAGATCAAACATGAAACTAGATTAATCTTTCACATGCGCAGGTAACATCGCTATTATCTTTAACAACACATTTAAATACTTTTTTTTCAAAATCCGCGTGTAAACAATAACGTCAAAGAAGGTTTTTAATTATTATTATACCTGTTACAATGACGTCTATCGGTCAACAAATGATGACCCGGTGCGCGCGCTGCTTACTATATATAATGAGAGGGGGAGGCACGACTGAACGTCAGAATTTGTTGATCTGCGATCGCGAGCAGACGTATTACGTACTTTGTAAAATGTATACAAATCCATTCGAAAGAAAACACTCATCTTTGAGGCAGGCCCTTGACCGCTTCATAGATGAGACAAGAATCAACTTCAAGAAGAAGATCAACCTTCCGAAGAGCGGAAGTAGCACCAGCAGTGCATCTTCTGTGTCATCTTCATCATCTAATTCGTTCTCATTCAAACCTAAGTTTAACAAGAGATGATGGAAGAAGTGAAGTGTGTGGTTACCAGTGATATCTAAGCGTGTTCCACTCTGAAACAGGTTGGTAGACTTTCTTTTGTTATGCTCTATATAGTAAACTTTTTATCTCGTTACATGCATAAGTCTATCTTTTGCTTTAAATCAACTTATTAATAATTCAATTCCAATACTGTTCTCAAAATATCTAGAACAACTAAGTAAACATGATTTAAAGTATAGCTTGCTACAGTAACTTACTAATGATAAAATGAATTTTAAGTTTCTAAACGAGATTAATTTTGTTCTTTTCGACAATTTTTAAAATTTATCCACTTATTTTTGAATATTTAAGTTTTATTTTGTTATATTTCGATACAAATACACAGGGGAGCATGTCTGAAATTTTTTTTAACAAATTTGTAATTTAGAATCAAATTTATATGTCACAAGATGTAAAAAATCGGCTTTCTAGGGCTCGGTTGCAATATCACTGAATATCAATTTGTTTGACAAGATCATTCACCTTGTGTAGTAATAATCATGTTAAGGATTTAATAACAAAGAGGTTTTAATAGATTAATAATTGATCTATTGTTATTCTTAATATAAGTATGCTACGTATTACAAAAACTGATAAAATAATCAGAAACTTTTGACTAGTAAACGTGGTACGAAAATATATATTACTCACATTTAAAAATAAGAAATATCAATTCGTTTAATTTTATGACATTTCCTAACGTTAGCCTTGTTACTGAATTGTTATCTAAATTGAATTAAAATTCGTATTTTATTAAATCTATACCTCTATCAGATTTAAGTAGAATCGCATGTTTATTAATCTATTTAACTATGTATTTGTTTTACGCAAAAATGATCTGTATTATTTGAACAGTGGAGATACTGTTTTAGCTTAATTAATTTCTGTACGAACGATAACAGTTCTCTATATCATGCAAATATATGTAATTTATCTATCAAATTTATAATAAATATTCAGTCTTAAACCATTAAATTTTTCTGATTAAAATTTGAAAACACTAGTGCGATTATAAACCTTATATGAAGTAAGAGTAGAGATAACGAGTTTACTTCAAATTTTAATAAGGTTTTATGTTTTTGTCCCCAGGTCGAGTGGCATGATTGAAAACCGGTCAATTGACGTCACAGCACATCAAGTTGGCTGATACCTACATTTTAATGACAAATGTTGATTAAAACTGATTTAATATATATTAATATTAGAATACAATCGTTTTATTTCAAAGCATAAATTGATAAGTTTGAAATTAATAATACATAATAGATAATGAAGAAAGCAATTTAGATGTCAGTAATGTATTAATAATTGGAGGACGATAGTGTAGCACGAGTCTATTTAATTGCTTCAACGGTTACACGACATATACGATTAAAACACGACTTTGAAAAAACGTTTAATTACTTTGAAGTTATATAATTTTTTCAATGCAAGTTCTTCTTAATCTTTTTGTAAAGACCATTTTGACTAACATAGTAAATATATATTAAACAATGTTATGGATCTGGAAAAGAATACACCTTTTTTTAAATAATAACTTCCAAAAATATTGTTCGGCACTGGAACATGAATACATTGTTCTATTATTCTTTGAGTTGTTAAATGAGAATGTCACGATATTATTATATCTTTCATATGAATGGGAGTATATAATCCCATTAACATTACATTAATAGAATTATTAATATTAAAATACAGGTCAACCATATTAATCTAATGTTACCGAAGATAGATAAAACCGATTCAATTAATCTATAAGTCATGACATACAAAAAAAATTACAGCAGAATAAAGACTTATCACGATAAGCTTATAATACTTATCTACTTAATTATGTCCTGTTTTTCGCTCGTCAATGGGTCAAATAAAATGTTTAAAGATATAACATAATGTGAAAGAAAGTATGCTAGAGTCTAATGTTTCTATAAATATTCTCACCTTAAAATACGGGTTCCAATATACTTGAGTTTTCGCTATATAGCATCTGTAGGGTTGTAGCCAAGAATACATTTCTAAATATAATAAAATAAAATGAAATAAAATAAATAATTTGCAAAATTAATTATTGAAATCAAACAAATATTTTTGAAGTTATCGCAATTTTTCTAGAGGTCTACGTTAGCGCGAAATTACGCGAAAAATCACCCGTTACCAGCACTAGTACGCGGCCGAAAACTGCCCGATCACAATGTGCTAAGACGCGTAAAAAGAACATAACTAGATTCACATAAATGTCAGTACTAACATAATTGTTAACTTGAATCTATTTTTGTTTTTAATCTGTGTAATGTTTAAATTAAGAGAAATAGAATATACTGCAGACTAATAGAATCAAGTCTTGTAATTGCTTATTGTACACACGTGGTAAACTAATTTGGTATAAGGCACCAAAACAATTTAAAGGCACGTTATTTAAACGCACGTGGAAGCAATATTTAGTTATATGAAAATAGGATGTTAGGGCTTCGTCTATATCAACTATAGCTTTTCACATGTCAGCGGTTCTTTAACGTACATTTCTGGCAGTGCGATGGACACGATTTCAAACTCAAAATATGGGTTGCCATCTTCTCGTACCTACGAGTTATTTTTCAGAGCTGAATTGCAATCTGTCTTGGTATTTAGGGTAGTTTCAAGTGAAAAAAGATCTTGATGGTGGACGGCTGATATAGCAAGGCAGGGATTTTTCAACATTAAATTAAAATGAAATAAATAAAATATGCCATAGAATTGACAACATGTGACACGGATTATGACACAAACAGGAGTTTCTTTACATTAGTATACATATGAAATCACCATGCTAATGCAACATTACTACACTTTAATCGCATCAAAAGAGTTTTTAGTCGTGACCGCTAAAAATATATTACTTTTTTAAAAGATTCTTTCTTGCCTAATTCGAGCAGAAAATATCACAAATGGAAGCAAAGAATGTTTTCTTTTTTTTTAAACCAATACAGGACCTAACGTAATTCCTAACCTAACTTAACGGCATGCAAACGCCGACGATCCATCCGAAGTTTGGAAAGTAGTTACACAAGGGATTTAGACCTTTTATGTACAACAATAGAGTTCTAAATCTAGAGTTAAATCAAAGAAAACAAAAATCGGTTTGAAATACTGTATTGATCGCACCATAATTTTTACGCTTATCTGGGGGAACATATACAGTGGTTACTCTTTTCTTCTCTCCAGCAGTACTTATTACTTGGAAACATCTTTGTCTATGTTTAATACATTATTATTAATAAATAAATTATGAACGGTTCAGTTGGTGTATTTCAAAGCATTTCTTAGATCAACTGTCAAAGTTAATTCGCAAGTTGTATCCTAATTCATCACTGATTAACAATCTAAAGCTTATCTCCGTTAGATGTGATTAACCCCAGCAACAGTCAGTTGTCTTAGGGGATTTCCAAAATTAGAAGGTTAAGACCACCGTTAAGAAACCAGTATTACAAAGACTCTAAAAATGACTTTTCTAAATTGACTCCAAGTTAGATAAGCCTTTAGTGTTAGCCTTAGTCTGATTCTCATTCAAATGGTAATACAAAAGATACCTAAAATGAGATTATGAGAAGCATGTATTATATTAATTGATTTAATATAATAAAAAACATTTAAACAAAACTAAAAACTGACTTTTAAACACTACAAAGACAAAAATTCAATTTAAGAAGTTTTTTTAATTTAAATTCATGAATATATACCTACTCATATTATGGATAATGTACACTTTTGTTCATTGTGAATGAGTTTATATATAATTTTATATTTTTAATATAGTTTAAGTGCAATCAAGACGGATCATTTAAGATAGGCATATAAACATTTTCGTGAAACATAATTTTTGATGTAACAGATTCAAAGGTTAATACTTAATTTATTACTATGTTTATTGGGTTGCGATAAACAACCTCTATACATTAAAAATTAGACTATAAATTAGACTATGAATTAAACTGAGGAAGCACCAATCAGATGTCGTTTCAGCTTTCTTTCACGCAACAAATGTATCACAAAGATATAATTGTATATAATGCAAAGAACCATTCAATATTCTTCGCTTGTAAAAATAACCAAAACAAGCAACAATAATTTCCATATTGCCGACCGTAAAACGGGAATGACATCATCATTTGTGGAATTATCCTTAGATAATTATCGTTAATATTATGTTAATGTTGGCTCGTAAAAATATTTTGACTTGGAAACTACTCTATATATATAAATATCCGGTTTAATTGTACAAGTAACTAAACAATCACGTTCCTTAATGGACAACACGTGTGACTTTATTTGTATGTAACAATAATTATTAGTAAATCAGTTTTTAAGCGACCCCGCGATACATTATTTTCTTTTTTCGAAACAATGTATTATATATTATACGGAAAATGCTAAATCGGCTTTAATCTTTTCTAATCTGTTAAAATACTTTTAATATTTATCTCGTGATAATAATGGTGTGAAAGGAACAGACGTAACATTAGTAGTACGCAGTACCTTTGTACAATTCTCTGTAACTCTGTTGTGTCATTTTCTATTGTCTTTTTGTACATAAATTGTTAAATAGCAAATAAATAAACAAAGGTAGTTAAGACCCTTTTTAGTAAAAGGCCTCTTGAATATGTATATAAAGTTTTTAACAGTTTTTAAAAGACATTTTCCGAATTATATCATTTTTCAGAAGACTATGAGCTAATTTGTTATTCTAGACTTGATAATTGTTTTTTAGGTCACCCTGTCCTCACAAATGTTGCATTTAAATAAAAGTTTACTTCACCTAATAGAAATAACAAAATTAATGTATACAGAACACACCAAACTTAACGATATCTTCATTTTAAATTTCATTTATCCCCTAAATTATTTTATTCGCGATCTGAAGCAGCTCTTAAGGAAATGTACGATGAAGTTATTGATTTACAAATTTTATTCCTGAATACTTCTATAACAAACTACACTACTTCTATTTCTACTTCTTCTACTTATCATGGAGTATCATCAAATGTCTATACGTCCCACTATTGGGCACAATCCTGCCTAAATGGGTGTAGCACATTAGATATTTGTGATATAAAACCTCTAAGCTGGCCCAATGCTGATTAGTTGGTGAAAGCGGTTGAGATAACAAATGTCAACCGAACCAACCATGGCGAAAGTTTTTTTATGTAAACCAAAGCGCTCACATCACTACGTCATTGAGATCCTCGTCATGTAGAGTTTAAGTTTGATATGGTATTAGAAGGTAATATAACTAGCAAAATATGTTAAAATATCTATTAATAGAATTAGTCATTATACCTTTACATTATTAGTTAATTTGCTAATCAGCTGGTTCTCCTACTGGTCTAAATAGGTGTTTATTCTATTAATCAATATTTTTATCCTCCATGTGATATTCACATGGGATAGTTTCTGTACACGTAGTTTAAATATAGAATACTCAGAAAAAAGGTTCGAAATAATAGCTTTTTAAAAATTTATGTTTTTATTTCATCATGAAAATCCTATATTCGCCCCACGTGCCCCGGCCTTTCTATATGGGAGCAACACGTAAGGTTCTTAGTCAATAACTCCACTACGCAGGCCCAATGTAATTTGGCGCCTTCAAACAGCTTAGCACGTATTTTTATTTAGAAATTATAGTCTATTTACATTACTTCACCTTAACTACTAGTTGGCTATGCTTGTCTTCCTTGCGCAGTTGAACATCTTGTTGTGATTTTTAACTTACATATGAAGTTCCTATTAGTAATTTACTGTTGTAATCACGCGTTCTTTTTATTTCTAAATGTCAAACTGGCTTGAAATATTTACATAAGTTTATGGAGAAATTGTCAACACAATGTTATGTAAGATATAACCATAGAGCAGTGCCTTCTTATATTTTAAAAATAGAATTACTTCAATAATGGTATAAAAACAAAATAATTCAATTTAAGAGCTTAATTGTTTCCATAACTAATTAGAAAGAAACAAACCAAGTTAACAAACATTTCATCCGATGGGTCAAGTCAGGTCAAATGAATTAATCTCACGATTTAACTAACTTTACTTTTTCTGCATCTATATGATCACTGGGTAATTAAATTTAATATTAATATATGGAAAAATGATCTGTCAGTGGAAAATATCGTATACAATACTATAAAGTTATTAAGTATTCCCGTAAACCAAATTTTAATATCAATGAAATGTTATAACGACATTCATTATTAAATGGAAAATTGTAAATTAAGAATGAACGATTCTGTAATACCATAACTAGCCTATATATGACATACTGAAGGGCAAAGGCCTTTCTACATGGTAGTAACACATCAGAAGTTTGCGCCATGATGGCACCACGCTGACCCTGATACGACTTGGTGTTGTTTTGTTTTCGTTATTGAATGCTGATATCACTACGCCACCGAGTTCTTATTTACAATTAATTTACCAATGAAATAGTAACCAAATTGTTACACGCATTAAAATGGAATGATTACAATAGTCCTCGACAGACCCGTTATCCACGACATTTAGCTGAAGGGAATGGTGAATAGCGGACTACGCAGCCGCGGGCTGGTGGCTAAGAGGATTGACTAGTTCTGTGAGTAGACCACAGGCCAAATGATTACTTGATATTTTATGGCTTACAGGACATCTCTGGATGAAATTGGCACAGAGCCGTGTGGGTTGGTGTAGTAGGAACCCACACGGCTCTGTGCCAATTTCATCCAGAGATGTCCTGAAGTAGGAAGGAGCCCTATGCCCAGAAAAAGGTTGATATGGGCTGATTCCAATATAGGTTCCAAGGGCTGCATTTCAATGAACTATTATCAACAGAAATTGGTCCCGGTTGCTACGGCACCCGTTTTCACACCAACCCGCTTTGGGCCAGCGTGGTGATGCTATAGCCAAATCTCCTCATGGTTTTTCCAATGTTCCAGCCCAGGAGTTTAAGGCTGTCGATGATGATGCAGCATATATTTTAATCGTTGTATTGAATCCCATGTACAGCAGCATTGAAACTAATGTAAATTGTTGACAGTATGTTGACAAATTAATCCTCTTATAAGTGCCTATTTACGGTTACTATCATGAATTCTGCATGCACCAGTGCTGGACAACGCTGAGCTAAGTGAGTATTTACACATATTTTCGATAATATTTCGATTAGTCCACCTCTTATTACAAAGATACTATTTCATTGTACCCGGTTAAATAGATAACTAAAAATTCTCTTCCCATTGTAACATTTGTACATTAGCAAATTACGATAATTCGTCGGTTATCTTATACAAACGGTGCCTAAACATATACCTCCAGAGCCCTTACTGACTTCCCTCCTTTTCGTACACTGAAATAGCTGATTTTATTTTACATGAATTTTTTTTAATCGTTTACATAGACAGTAAAAGGATATAAAACTAAAGAAAAGTACACTGCAATTTACCTGCAGCTATGGAAGACATAAAAGTCACATTTACTCTGAAATACAACAATCGTGCGTGCATAATATTTCAATATCTTGCTTATTCATTTATAAAAGATGATTCGATTCTAATAAATGTTTCCTGACAAGATTTAAAAATATCTATGCTAGTGGTAAGTATATAAAAATGTATATATAAGGATATAAATACGAATACTTCAATTCCTGATTTCTTAAAATTAATAAACGATTATTTAGTTCGCACTGTGGCTAGTGTAATAAGGTTTTTTAATGTTAACGTAATAAAAGATTGTTATAATTATTGGCAAATATTTTCAAAACTTTATAAAAAAAATATTAATCTGTGGATTTTCTAATTTAGAAAATATTATGTTTCTTCAATTAATATTTTTGATCGAGCAATTAAAGATACATTAAATATCACATGATATTTTTGAGTATCTTTGGTAATGACTCGTTTATTATAACGATACTCGAAGTCGCATGGTAATTGTCATTTTGTTTATTAAGCGTGTTTTAGGGTTTGGTCCAATAAATTCGAAATAAGAAAAAAAATTCTAGCTACAAGAAAAAGTTTTAAAAAGTTCTAAATTTAAAATTAATTATTAATATATTGTATACGTACATTGTTAGACATTGATCTAAGGATTCCAAATAAACTTGTTTTAAAACGTTTATTAGCATTTTTTTTAATTAGGTATTATAATCCAAGAATTATACTGTTTAATTCACGGGCTAAAAAATTAGTGATAACTTTATTGAAATGAGTGTCACGTTTTAAAAACGTATAATAATGATTAAATAAATGCAACTATATAGATATGGTCCATATATATTTAGAATTATCAGAGCAAACGGTTATATTAAAGATTCCTATAAATAGCAGTATGAAACTTATGTAAATACATTTCGGGGCATTGCTATATTAATGATACGAAATAGTCTTTAGTGTTATAATTTACATATTTTACTTTATCAAGCTTCCTTTTTTTTCGAGGAGGAATCCATTTATGTGGACCTACCTGCCACTGGCTAAGTTCCACATAAAATTGGACCAGGGAATACCCACTAAAACTCCCTGGTAACTCCATTGCCCTTGAGGGGGCGAAGGTTCCGCCTGGGTTCTGCTGAAGCAATTCACCTAATCGCCTCCAG
This sequence comes from Acentria ephemerella, assembly GCA_943193645.1. Lineage (NCBI taxonomy): Eukaryota > Metazoa > Arthropoda > Insecta > Lepidoptera > Crambidae > Acentria > Acentria ephemerella. The sequence goes on from OW971882.1 coordinate 3,149,194, forward strand.
GCAGCTTATCAAGCTTCTTAACATTAAAACATAAATAGATGTCAAAAGTATATATGGGTATAATGGTATCTACTGGTCCTATTAAATCTACACCCAAGGTACATTGACACACTGGGGGCCACTAGGTGCCTCCGTGAAGGCCAATGGAGTTACCGGGGAGTTTTAGTGGGTATTTCCAGGTCCAATATACTTTTCTTGTTTCCATTGCTAATCGGCAATACGGACTCTATTGAATTTTTGGACCTAATTACCACAATTTGTTTTGTAAAAATGGCCCGAATCAAAGTCAACTGTGTTTCCGTTGAATATATCGGTCTGATACAGTTGTGGTCTTATTTACATTTATTCCGATACCTTTGGCCCTAATAAGCTCAAATTTTACACAAATATGTAAACTGGATACTAAAATGGACCAAATATTGAGTTCGGTTACCCATACAGTTACAGAGTACATTAATTCTCTGCGGATATTTTTTACTCTATTCTATATGGCTAAAGAAGTAAGTAAATGAATTTGCACAGCGGGCATTTTTTTTCAAACCAATTTAAAAAAAGAGAGAACAGAATTGAATATATCTTTATTATCCATCAGCCAATTCAAAAAAAGGAATATGCATACATAACTATGATATATTTCTAAAACAGTTAACTAATTGATACATTTCTTAATTGATCGATTGCTTGATTTTTCTGTAATTTCTTTTTTAACTGTATAATTTATTATACAGAACTGTATTGTCGACTTCACAGCCAAGTTTTGACTATATAGTGGTACTTTTCTCACCAAGTCGGGATCAGAGATTAATAGCAATTATATTGAGAGTAAGCCTCAAATTTTATAGCCACAGAAAAAGAGGCCTATGTTTTTAATACCTATTTTGATTTCTTTTTGGTCAAAATGCCACAAGCAACAGTGTGACTAAATCGTCTCTAAAGAGTCAACAACACTGCAGAAAAATTGTTGCACCAACATCGAACAATCTAGTTCATTACAAAGACCTTCACATGAAAACGCGTAAACCGACTCTGGATATCCACTGAACATAATTGCAAATGAAACGTTACGCTGTCTACGTTTTACAAAACAGCATATAGGTTCCCGATAACTTCACTTTCATTTTTATTCCCTTACAACAAGGTCCACGTTTGCATTAGCAAAGTAACGGATAATGCATTGTAAATTGTACTGACCATAAGTAGTTAAATCGACCTTATGAATAATTTGATCAGATGAAACAACGTGAACCTATGGAAATAAAGTTTATGGTCGGAATTTATCTAAAAAATTGGTTATTTTACTACCGACCCGTTGAGATAAATAACTTCGGGTTGTATATAAATTCCTAAATACAAAGTTACACTATTTACAGTTAAGAGGTTTTTGTTTTCAATCAGAATTGTTTTTACTTTTTATTTAATATTATTTTAACTATAATAAATAGTCATTTTTACTGTCCTTTCATTTTTCTACTAATTCACGCGAGATAGTTAGTTCACTTTGTATTGCAAGATTGCAAAACATATAAATAATAGTTGTTTATTTAGTATAGGCATCATATAATATAATAATGTGACCATTTCTTCAATCTCTTTGTTATATATGATATAATATTCGACAAAATTAAATTTACAGTAACAATTTATTATCCGCCTTCTTTGTATTATGTTAAGAAAATTAATCCTTAATAACTTATCAATAAGATACAGGTTTGTTGTAAACTTCTCATGAAATCATTGATACCTTCATTGCCGACGATCATTGACCTTGGCCCTCAAATAATATTTACGTCATTAACAATTACGTATTTATTTCCGTCATTATTTTACCTTAACATTAAATAATACATATTTCTCGGTAAATATTACGTCCGCACGTTTACAATGATAACATAATGACATATTTTAGGTTACATAAACGGACGAGATTTCATTAACCAATTGTATACAATAAATATCACAATTTACAATACAATAATAAAACTTTCATTTTACTTATTAATACTTTTTTAAATTCTGAGTTTTGTGGTCCACTTGATTTAAGTAAATTGTTGTTGTTTGACTACTACCCCCGATGAAACGAAATTCCAGTGGGCAGAGCACATTGCAAGAAGGAATGACTTGCAAAAAGGTCCTTTTGTGGCGGCTTCTTATCGCCAGACTCAATGTTGGTAGGGCTTCCACAAGGTGAACCGACTATCTGGTAAAGGTCACGAGAAGCCTGCTGCGAACCAATGGGGTTGGAGATCCTTGAGGGAGGATTTTGTCCAGCTGTATGTCTGGGCTGATGTGATGATGATAATTAACTTTTAATGAGTTGTTATAAGGTACTTACCTTATAACGCCCCAATCACGTGAATATAAATTACTTTGACAATGAACTGTAATATTTTGTTTTGGAGGCCAATGTTCAACTCGTTCAGTTAATTGCTTCAATCTGCTCAACTCGATACAATCAAAATGCTTATCAATATGCATTCATGGTGCCAATATAACTGATGACGTCAGACGACACGCCTCCGAGTCTTTTTACCAAAAAAGAAAGAGTTAAAAATGGGTAGGTCCAAATAAGATTTAAATTTAGATAAGCAGCGTTAATTATAAATAATAGGTTGGGAGAAAAGTTTCTTCGCATTTTATATGTAATAATTTTTTTTATTATATTTTTTTTTTATTATAATTTACATTTAATTACACTATATATGTGCCATCTTATAGGTAGAGATATGATCCCGTTTCTGTAGAAATTTTGGGTCTTCTTATCAACAAAATGCAACAAGTTATTACCAGCCATACCAGTATACCCAGCTTTTTTCAAATAGGTCATAACCATTTTGTGATCAATTCCCAGTTCGGCAGCTATGATGTACCTGCTGATATGTCAAGCTTGTTACACTTTTTCCAGAAAAATCTCCACAAAATTTTTTTTCACGGCTTGCGTTGTACTTTTTCCTTTTCTGAAATAAAATTTTAAAATGAGATATATTTCTTCATCCAGAATCTCATTTTGACAGAAAGAAAAACAAATGAAAAATAGTTGTAAACAAACTTGTTCTAATTTGATTCTTTCTTTAAAATGAAAGATTTTATTACAAGTTTGTACATACTATACACGAAAACACTTTTTTCCGGACCTAATAGTAGTTCAAATTAAATGTTTCGTATTTCTTTTAAAGAAATTTTAATTCGCTATGTATAGGTATATAATACTCCAAGGTAAGTAAGGTTTCTATTTTTGCTTATAAATGTATTTCAAAATAAATACCAATACCATTATTAACGATGTTCACATTAATATAGATTTCCATAAATAGAAAATGCCATTTTAGACGCATTTCATATCTCGTACGTAAAAGTATCGCAACAATATTGTTATTCGTATCAGATATGACGTCTTCAACGGTCATGTTATTGAGAGTATCTTTATACAAAAATATTTATTTCCGAGTGATGAATATTATTCATTTAACCCTTGATTCTTTATTGTACAGATAAAAATACATAAAGATGTATACGGCTGAGTTTGACATATAAATCGGAGCTATAGAAGTAAATAGATAGTAGTCTATATACAACATTAATAAATTTAACTAACACGTATTCCACACTTACACGTATTCCCTCCTTCTTATAACATGGGTTCCTTTAAAAGAGGCGTGTAAAAGCACTTTTTGGGCCAGCAAGGTGAGGGTGGCTAGGGCAGTATATCACATTCTTCACTAGCTATCTTCACATGTGGACTCGTCTATTGCTTATCATCAGGTGGTGTCGAGTCATTTGCTGTGCTTTTTATAAAAAAAAAAAGAAGTTTAAATAAACTTTGACATACTCCATTTCAAAATAACAAATAGCCCCTTTGATACTAACATGTGATATTACTAGTTTTACTCTGTCAATGTTTGGCCATACAAATACGTTTTTATAAAATAATAAGGTAAATATGGCTAAATATTTCAGGTAATTTTGTCTTTTTGTTTGCCCCTATTAACTTAGGCAGAGAAGATAGAATCTTCAAGATTATTACTTAGCCTAATAGCTGGATCTTAATTTAATATCACTTATTATAATTTGGAAGCGGATTCGACCACGAGTGCGAAAAAATACGTCATCAAAGAGATTCACGTGCAGGTAAACACCTGCACGTGCATCTTTGATGACGTATTTCTCGAAATATTTTTAGCTTGATACAGATTTAAATTTTTTATATTTTTTATGATATCAATTGGTAATTTGTTTATTCATTATTATATTTAGACATACCCACCATTAGGAGATATGATAAATTATGCAACCAAATTGAACTTTTTTTCTTTGAATGTATATTTAGTAATGTATATTTTACTGATGGGTGTAAATATATTAATGTTTATATGTCTTCTTTCAAGTAGTATCCATAACACAAGCTTTCAATGAAATTTGGTCTACATAGTAGGTGTCAGTGTGAAAAATACTGTTTTTTTAGTAACTCAGGTCATATTTGAATACGACCTTAGTTAAGAAGTATATTTTTATATTTATATAGATCTTTACTAAAGAATATCTAAGGAATTACACTATGATCAAGCTGTCAAATAAATCCTTTTATTGCTACAAAGCTCAAAGTCTGACTCTACATTTTGTTCATTAATCAATTGGGATGGAAGTAAAGTAATAAAATACGTATTTTACATTTCACATTCAATGGATGTATCCCTTATCATCGAGAAACCCGAATAAAGCTTTGTTTGCCCTAAATTAAACATTTCCATTATGAATTCATTGTATACTATTAATGTTTAGATGAACGAAAACGAATACTTCCATTTATAAAATATAACATTTTAATTAAAATCCAAACGTAGTAAAACGACGGACTCACGTATGAGAAATCAAAAATTCTGCCTCGCATATCAGTTTAACTTTTATTATTCGAGGGAGTTAACGTATGAAATTGAAAAAATCAAACAATATTTTTAAGAATTAAATATGTTTATTTAATCAAAATACATATAGTCCATAATAGTTTATACATATTTGTCTCATAGGAGTGATTTATGTGTTTCCGGTAGAACTCTGGGCAATAAGCCAACTGTGTGAACGTATTTTATACTACTTCCTTAGAAAAATATATATATGGAAATGGAAAACCAATTCAAAAACAATAAGTTTTGGTTGTTTTGTTTCTCCAAGCTAAAACTAATTGACAAAATCTCTTAAAGTCCAAAGTCATACTCCGTAAATATCAAGTGATGTTCCTTGACCAGATTTAAGGAAGCTGTAGTGGAAAACACCATGAATTGATCACCGAATAGTTACCATCCGTTTTTTGTAGTTAGCTTCCCTATAAGACACTGTTGCAGTGTTTGACCAGAAGTTAGCTATTGCGTAGTTCATTTGCGATCATTATAAAGAATCCATTATTCTTCACACGTCACAATCACATTTCAATGCGTACTTCTCTTTGTATTTCATTCAAACCATGAGGCTCTGACTTTTAAAGTTTTTTATTTTACCTGTTTGGTGCAAACGGGTCATGGGTCATTTTGTTGGTAAGCTTACGTCAAACCATACCGCTAATTCCTTGGTAGTTTTGACACGGATCTGCTTCCACCGTCGTTGTTTATTTTAGTAACAGGTCTGCCTCAATGTTCATTCTTGAAGTTTCTACTACGGTTGAACCAAAAACGCACGGTTCGTTCATTCTTCTGTCTTCCCCGAATACAGCGATGATATTGCGCGCTGTTTTGCTGTGTTAGTTCCACGTTCCACTCAATTTCAAAATTCACTTTAATTTTCGACGTATCCATCTTTTCCTGTAAAGCTATTTTCTTATAATTGGGAATCATGTTAAATAGTAAAAGTGCAGAAATATGTATGTTTAATTTTAATTCAAAGTTTCTGCTACGAAAAAACGTTAATTTCATATTACAACTACTATTATTATAAGAAATTAAGGAATAAAATAATAAAGTTTGAAACGTGTCCGGATTTCCGTTATTTGCCAAAAAGGCGAGTAATTTTTGCTGGTAAAATATAGAATCAGCTTCGTCATGAAAATAACTCAAGATTGAATAACTGAGCGAATATTTATATTACGAATACCTTCAATAGGTGCGTCTCCACCGCCTTTCCTATTACGAAGGGAAATATTTCGCTTGAATCTCCACACAATGAGCTATGCCACCAACTAGCTCTTCCAACTCCCTAATGCTTATATTCAATAAGTGTTCAAAGTTCAAAGAACGCCAAAGTTGCAGCGAGCATGTATGGTTGACAAAATAAAACTGATTGCAAACTTATTTGTAGCTATGTCGAATGACCCAAGTTTTTGAAGTTTTGAGTCAGACTGCTATCGAACTCGCAAAATCTGGGACTTCGGGGAATTTCCAAAACAAGTCTGCTAAGAGCTCAGAAATTCTTATAAATAAAGGAGTAACTCTTTCTTTGAAAGACACGCATACACACACAGTTTATGTACTTTTGCTTGAGACTGTATAACTTAAATTTATTTTGTGTTAATACACAAATAAAATAAATAATGGGACTCTTTCCGCCTAAGTCTTAATATAAGCGTCGTACTTTCTTAATGATATATAATAAATAACAAGCGGAATAAGCCTGGTGAATTCGCATAAGGGGGATTTTATCCCAGGGGAATTTATCTTAAAAACATCGTTGTAGTTTTTTAAATAAATTTGAAAACCTATGATGATGTAAATAAAAGGACAGCAAAAGATAATCGGTTAAAATATTTTTCTTCATTCAATACCAAACCATAAAAGTAACCAGATATCTGTAACTTTTAATGGTTACATACAAATGGATCATCAGCATAATAAGGATATTATTTACTCCAGAAACGTTGTGCAAAATTACAATAAAATGTTAACAAACGACAATGCAGCAATGTGACTTACAACACAGATGACCGCCGGGTCGGTATGAACTTACCAAACATTTCATAATACCTAACATCAGAGGCCTTTGATCTTGACCACTAAGGTAGTTTCTCAACCTCCCCACGCTGCCTCGCTGTAGCAGGCACTCTTGCAATACTCGCGATTGTGGGCGCACGAGCCGAACAAAATGTTCCCCAATCCTTTCGATAGAAAACATTCCACGATCAGACAGGTGCTGGATAAAATTTTTAAAGACTCACGCGCAATGCGATCGAATAATTCTCTAAAGAGACAAGACAGCGGTAGTTCCTCCTATTCTAAGTCATCGTCTTCAAGTAGCTCTTCAACAAACAGCTCATCATCAAGTCGAAAGTTCTCTCGTTTCAGTGTCCGATGCTCTTGACACGTGACAGTTATACGAGTTTCAAAGTGCGTTATCTCAGATGGATGTTTTGCAACCAAACAAACCATATCACGAGAAAAACTGGTAAGTTAAAATTCATAATAATAATTTATTGGCCAAAAAGCAATAAAAAATAACAGTTTTAGATATATATTATTATAGAAACAATGAAAAATATTATAAAGCTTGCTGATGACTCAAAAAAGCCCGTATTTCGACATTGCTTCCAATTACTAGATGACACTTTACAGTCTATTTTTATGACTATATAATCTCATGAAAGTCGTTAGTAGTAATTTAGAAGAGTTTCCAATGATATATTTGTGACAATAATACATTTTTTATTTAAATAAATCATATAAAAAACTTCGTAAAATTCTGATATATTTTACACTTCATTATAATTGGAGCTATTAAAATCTCCTTAAATTTGGCACAATTAATCTTTACTTTCTTGACATGATAATATTAGGGTTTGAACTAACCAAAAATATTACTAGGCAATAAATTGAACTAGAAAACTATAAAATTTACTACTATAGAAGGGTCAAAGTCTCGACATGGAGAAAAAGTTATAGTTGTATTCAGATCGTATAAACGAACTGAATTCATCACCAATTTGTTCCGTTAACTAGTTCTAAATGGATCAAATCGGAAATGCAGTAAATTCTTCTTGAGGACCTAAACGTTTTCCCGGAAAATACTATTTATTAATACGTGCCTCTAACTTAATAACAAGTTACAATACTTAAAATGACTGAAAATCAAAAAGAACCGTAGACTATACGTTAAATTTAACAGTCAAATAAAGTACAAATATGGCATGGCAAAGATTAAAAAACCATGCTTTCGATAGTGTCTTCATACATACATACATAATATGACAAAATTTATTTTGTAATAATTTATGAAGCAAATACTTGCTTTCAAATCTATGTTTGTATTTTAATATTTGTCTATGATTAACAAATTAAAGACCACTTGAACTCTACAGAGAAGAACAATATGGAAAATATGAAAATCTGATTGTAACACAAATGTTGAGAATAGAATAGAAAAGAAGATTGCATCATTTTTGTACTAAATCACTCACAGAAAAATCTTTCACATTATGTAATTATAGTTTCTGCTAAAGAACTATAACAAAATTAAACAATATGATATTTTTAAGCAAAAGAAAGCTTTTGCAGAAGCCGGGTAAGACCTTAAGCGTCCTTTCAATTGTATAGATTTTAATTTAAGTTTTACTATCATATTAATATCTCATCCCTTTCTGAACAGTCTTCACTAAGAATAAAAGCATGCTTCAAACCTCTTAACATGATATATCTCGTCATTGCGACACGCTTATGCTATAAATAGATTTCTAGTTAGCAAGAAATTATGAACCTTTACACAATTATTGGTACATCCAATGGGTGTTGATTTTTAAACTATTTGTTTACTTGCTTGGGAAACTTGGTGTGGGCTCCTCGCTCAGTATAATGTCATGCAGGTCGGGTGTGCAATTAAGAAGGCACCGCAGAAACCTTGCCACGCGGATAAAAAATGGAAAAGTTACTTTTGATGAACATATTGTGTGAGAATAGTGACAAACCAGTATCCATAACTCGCTGGCCAAGTGTTCAATACCTTACCTATAGGCTTCGGCCAAGTACCGAGTTCGAAACTAGGTAGTGTAATGTGAACTCTTAATACCTTTCAGTTTAAGATTTATAGCGATGATTGAGACTTCCATATCCTATATAACTGTGATGTTCTTGCTAGGCTTGCTTTTTGGTCTACGCCACTCCTGAAGTCATAATGTTCCTGAATCCAAGCGTACTAAGTAAGTACATGTTGGAAATATTCCAGGACAGCAGACACTAGAATAAGGAAAGCACAAAAGATCTCATTGGATCGAAATGCTCCAGGAGTGAATACTGGCCCTTAACTAAGATAAGATAAGATACAGTGATGTTGCTACACAGTGAACTTAACTAATATAGCCAAAGAGTTTAAGGTTTCGTTAAAAGTTATCAGTCAATAATCTGGATAGAATTACGGCTTTTTAATTTTGACCACAGAGCGAAATATTTGTGTCAAACAAATATGAGTATTTATTACCGTCTTAATTATTTAAAAATATTTTAATCTTTTTTCTTAAGGTTAACTAACTATATGAACTTTGTATCACCTACAAACTACCACTAACGCCATCTATTGAAAGAAATCCAAAGTAGCGATGGGAAAAATACAATTTTTTTTAGTTTAAGCGAGACTAACGAATATTCATTTTTATATATAAGAAAATAAGAAAGAAGAAGAAGATATTTATATTATTATTTTTAAATTCTTTCCAAAAAGTAGTGTCGTAAACATACAAATTGTCTTTTATTTCATATTGAGAAGAAACGTTAAGTACTTTTGTAGGAAATGTAATTTGATTCCATAAAACATTATTTCGCTTCTCGTGATAAAACGCATCTAATTTTTGAGCCTCTGGGGAACATCTAGACAATTAACAACCAATTATATCTGGATTATACGGCTTGACAGGTCATTTGTCCCGTAAAATAAATTTATTATGAAAAAGGTCATATATTTTAACATTGATATTATACATGTGCAAATTGAGCGGAATACATTAACATTTTAGTGTCGCTTAGTCCTTTGTTTTAGAGTCAAATTAAATAGTTGTTAATTTTTATTTGTTTTTAACTAAAAAACTGCTCGAATATGTGAAGTACCTATTTTTGAACTGTCAATGATATTCGTGCGCACGTCCCAACAGATAGAAATAAAAGATGTTTGAAGTTATCTTTAGACAACGATGGTGAAGAAAAATAACATTATTCTGTTACAAGTACGAAGGAAGAACCAACAAGCATTGGGTTTCACATTAGAATAAGTAGTAGTCGTCTTCAGTCCCGAGTCCCGACGCTCCCTTTTAGAATATACATAAATTATGTTTATCAAATATGCAGACAAAATAAGAATAATATGGAAGTGTAGCAAATTATGAACTTTTTATGGTCTTCTAAAACTGTACAAATAAATTATTATTTAGTTCTTATTTTAGAAAACCTTGAAAAAATTTAATACAAATACGTTAAGCTCCGAAGCTAAATTATCACCAATTAATTTTCAGTTGACCTTGCTTTGCTGAGTGAAGTTATTGTGTGGTGCGGTCATATTCTTAATTTGACCGCTTACACTCGATATGATAATGATTCGAAAGTTGAAAAATATTCGTGCTAAGTGTAAAAGAATAACCTCTCCATTTTATTAATATTTAAAAGACTGTCACACCTGTTTCAGTGTGTACCTAGACGTATTCTTTTATTTGAATTTTAAATCAGTGACACGAAAAACAAGATATCATGACAGTGACAGCATATCAAAATACAACAATACACTGCAAAAACCAAAACCAATTACACTATTTAACATACATTAAATGTTACGCAAATAGGTATTTTTTCAATTTAAAGTTCTTTATTTGAAAAACATACGTGTCAATATGTAAATACATTTTTCTGGACACAATACAGAGCATATTAACATTTTGAATTTAGTTTATTCCGCCACAAATACAGAACACAAACACAACTAAAATAAAACATTACGAGAGGGTAGAACTAAATATCCTCCGTCAGTTTATTGTGCATCTACCCGACACTCGTGACATTAGTGTTCCATTAGGTATGATTTTCACGCTGGAAATGTTTTCCTTCTTGACTTGTGCCTCTCCATTATTCTCCTCAGTCTGCAGCCAATTTCCTAAACATATGATTAGGTACCTGTTACAAAACAACGGTACGCTTTGTCACAGGTACGATAAGTCCACTTCTTACTTGCTTTTGGCTTTCCATCAACACTCACAAAGAATTACGGAGTAGAAAATATACTTCTTGAAATACTGTATTTTACTTAATGTGTATAGTAACACATTAAGTAAAATATTCTACAATATGAGATACACTTATTATCCAGCCCAAAGTACCTCAGCAATATGTTAGTATTATGTGTATAATAGAAAATAATATTTAATGTTATAAATACACACGCTGCCCGGCAAACATTGTTTCTCCATACAAATTATTAAGAAAAATCCTCTGGAGAAAATATCACATATGGATATAAATATAGCGTAGAACTATCAAGTATACACAAAGAATTTCATATAAAACGATCAAACCCTTCCGGAGGAGTTCTATAACAAACACTGTGACACAAGATATTTGTTTATTAGCTTTTATATAAAAATATAAGCAATATGCATTATATACAAACTACATTATATTAACAAACATGGCCCGAGAAAAAAATATCAGGCCTATCAATCTGCCACGACTGGGAATCGAACCCAGGTGATCTAACTGAGCAGCCACCGCCTAGAAGTAGGTACTGACTATAAAAACATGACAGTCTAAATAAGACAAAAGCGAATCCTTCTAAGTGTTAAATAACTTAACGAGTCTAAAAGTCATACTAGGGATAGTATGACTTTAAGTAAAGTCAGATTAAAGTAGAATACAACACAAGCAGATAATTTATATAGACAATTTTATTTTGTAATAATACAGAAAATCGTGGCCATTATGACTTGATGTTTTTGAAATAGGAACAAAGTGCAGGCGTCAGATAGAACCTACCCTTAATTCATGTTATAAGAACTAGTATATAGTATGACTACGTTAAAATAGAACTTGTTTCGACGATTGCGTAAGTGCTCGGTTTCGTAGAGTAGACTCTAGAGCCCATAGTTTATAGTGATAACCGTTACCATTTTATGCGCGAAGAATTTTTATGCCTTTTTCCCGGTTGTAAAAGGAGGCGGATATATAAAAACATTTTTCATGAAATTTTTTTGATCAATATGAGTTTACTTTCCAATAACCATATTATGGTTAACGATCTCCCTAGGATACTGTACTTTATACAACAGTCGCCCGTTTATTTTAATTGTTTTAAATCGCTTTACGACCACAAGAATAGAAAACGTTCAAAATCATATTGAAGACCAAATAATCCTTATTATTTAAAATTTATTTCACGTAACAACGAGATAAGTGTTAACATTTCCAACTAAAAACTCATTTTGTGAGTGGCGCTTAATGAATTGCATTGGAATTAGGATTCGAACATTATGCATGTATAATAAATTAATACGAATTCGAGATTTATGGAAATATAAACGCTATTTAAAAAAATTCGTATAGTAAAAACCCATACATTAGTACTTTGATTTTAGCAAATCAAAATATTAAGACTAAAATGTGGAAATAATAATTTTAAAGGATATTACAAACCACACGTCTTTATTACTAGCACGCGTTTTTATAAAATACTTAAATTTAGAAATTGACAATTAATATTGTGAAAAAAATACAATTTACTAACCATTACTATTAACTAAACCGAGAATGGTCTGAATGTCCCAGGTTGACGATATTCGGTAAGGACTGTTTCACATCCATAAAGAAACCGTTTAAATTAAAATATTTATTTTAATATTAAGAAAAAAAGTTGATTTAATATAGTTTTGGCATTGCATTTTAACGTTTTTGTTACAATTACTATTGACTTGTACAAGTGGGATCAATTTTGCAGATTCCTGAGTTTCTTGCCCTATAATCAGTATGTCAGATCTGAGCATTTATAACTTCATGAAATGACATTTATAAATTTTTATCATGATATGATTATGCCAGGTCAATGATGACTCAGTGTTTAACTATATGATCACTAATCTTTGGTCACTTCGTAATGTGGTCAAACAAGTTACATTATTCAACGGTGGAGGCGCTATGTCGTCTAATTTTTATGATGCCCAATATTGTGTTTTAAAAGCAATAATTAATTGGATTGTCCTTGCACATTGCAATTGATCCGGCTTATTTGCGTGTTAGCATCAAACGGAAATTAAAAGAATGTTTTACTACACTTTTAGTTTACTAAATAATAACTCATAATATGGGCCATTTAATTACAAGATTGCACACTGCTTCTTGCGTCTCTCCTTCCTATATAACGGTTTATATGGTACGAGGCTAGGTTGAGGTAACTGTAGCAGAAGGCATGTTGATGTTGAACTAGCTTGCATATTGTAGATAATGATATTCCCCGCAGTCATACCTATATTATCTGAGCCAGGTGAAGCCATTTGTAGTTTTTTAAAACAGTTTTGTATTTCTGCAACTCTCTGATAAACAAAAATAACATTTGGATTTCGCAACTATCTACAAATGATACTCTTGCCTTGTAAAATGCAAACGCAATACAAGATTAAGACGGTCGTATGTAAGCATAGCGAGTTAATTGAAAAATGACGCTTATTACTACCAACTAATGAAGAACACTTGGACTGCAGACATGTGTACAAAAGCATGGAAGTGTAATTTTAGCTAGTGCCAGAAGTCAAAAGTAAACACATTTTGACTTAGGTCACGCACTAACAAACGTTAAACGAAAGAATGCGTATTTTATACATGAATTGTACGTCATTACGTATGTATTGGTAAAGATTATCTTTTAGTATTGAACAGATACTCATAGACGGACAAAATATTGACTGAGATTTAAGTACTATTTTGAAATTCATCCTAATTCGTTGGGATCGGGATATTACAAACTGATGTAAGTTTCGCATATACACAAAATCTACTTTCATTAGGAGTACAAACGTAAGCTATATAATGAAATTATTGTAACAAAAGATTCGTTTTACACTATGTTCGTTTGCTTCTTTTTCTGCATGTACATAAATTTATTCCTATAAACAAACCTCACTGTGTGAGGGTGACACTGAGTTTATTTTGTTTTCCTGCCTCCCCATTATTTCTTTGGAATATGTCATGTGACAAACCAGTGTTCTGTATTTTATGAGAGAATAAACATATATTAAACGTCGAAATAACTAAGATTCCAAAATTTTTGTTGAGAATGAAACTCTCAGTCTGCTTCGTGAGCGTATATTTTTTAAACTGATAGTAAAACAAAATGTATATTTCAAAAACAAAGAAAAACTATAAAAATACAAATATGGAATTACACAAAAACATACACCTTTTAGTTGCATGGCTTGATTGTGATGTAACTTATTATTATTTTTGGAGCATTCACACTTAGTTTGTTAAGCATCAAAATTTTATTTATGTTATTAGTCGATACAAAACTTAATGTCCAAAATGTATGAATATGAGGGTCAAGGTTCTATAGAATAAATTGTTAAAAAGATTTTATTAATACAAATTATTCATTAGAGATGAGGGTGTGCCCATTTTGCAAGACTTTTAGGGATGTCATGACTTTTCAATGACAAAAAAACAACAAGTTCAAAGTTTCATATCAACTTTAACAATTAGATTTAATTAGATTGAAACTCACATTACGATTACAGAAACACATTGGTATAATGAGTAATTACAGTATTTTTCTGCGGTATTATTTTAGGAAGATTCACCTTTCATTAATCAAAAAACATCTAAAATATTGTCAAGGGCATCATCGATTCAGAAGCCTATGTAAAATAATGATTAATTACGCACAATTTACGCGTGTATCATACACGCGTAAATTGTGCGTTGTGCGTCATTCAACATATCATTTTTTAACATTATGAACAAACTACTTATCACAAATTAAAAAAATATATTTTGAGTAAGTTATTACCAGGATTTGTAGTAAAAACATCATACAAAAAAATGACAAATAGCTCGTTAGTTTCAACTCGATTTTTTATTTGAAATTTTATTATAAATTTTTGAAAAAGTTTTAAATAATATAACAGATATACACTGAAGAGAAAACATGGTATTTGTGTACATTATGTTAGTTTCCCCTAAAATGTAAATAAAAATGAGGAAACAAAAGAAATACTTTAATTGTTTGCTTTTTTACTAATTAATTCTACCACAATAATTAAATGATAAAATGATTCTTAATAACGTTAAGTTACAATGGCGTAGTGATTTGAGCTCTGGTTTTCATTTCTAAAACAAAACAACTTCCGCCATGTTTACTCATCTTATTACGAACCATGGTGATAGCGAATGTCAAGGTCAAGCTTAATTAATTATCTCGAGCTCCGGAGCTTTGGTTCCGGTTGTTACGGCAACCAAATTCACCCATCAACTGTTGGGTCAGGGGTTTTATGGCCCTAATTCCTTTTGGGTGACCTGTACCCATAGTGAAACGGTAATAGGCTGTTCATAATGAAACGTTAAGTTACTTATTTAATATTAAGCTTATTATCATTGGTATTAATTTATCACAGTTTAAAGACCCATCTTTTAAATGTGTTTTTATGGTTAGAAACAAATTATGACATTTGTCCTTTTCTGGAAGGATGGTGATGAAAGGTTGCCATTGGCGCTGTGACCATATAAATTATCTTTAATAAAATTGTTAACTAGGGGTATAAAAAATAGTCAACAATCAGACCTACGAAATATACACAACTAATTTCATAAACTTCGGTCAAGCCTTTCTAAGGAGTTCGATAACAAACATTGTGAAACCAAATTATTATATATAAAAAGATTAGGCCAATATATTTAAAATTTTCACTTCAATTGCATTACATACACACTATTATAAAATTTATTGTCAATAATTTTGAAAGAGAACTCTACAAATATTTGGCATAGAGTCATAAATTGTAAATTCTTTCGAAACGCATCGTGTGCACGCGCGCTGATTGCACAGGTCGACGTTTCCAGACCAGTTTGGGACGCAACGCGTTTGCCAACACGCTCGTCGGAAACACACCTGTATATTCCTCGTTATATGTCTTTACTAGATGTATAATTGTTGTTTGTTTTCAATCCTGCTTGCTTGTGTTGTTGGAAATGTTGAATTACCAGCAAGATTCGTCGTCTGCATCTACGTCATACCGTACATGTATGACTGTATCAACATATACGACATTATCGTTAGTTAAGGTATTTCAGTGGAATGTGCTCAATATACAGTATAGAACGTTGCTAATGGAAATGTGATGACTACAAGTAAATATTTTGGGATGAAATATTATTGCAATATTTTTGTATAATTGTAGTATATACTACTTTTTCATGAAATAAAAAAGAATGACAAATACTTCATGATTTGGAAAAGGTTATTCAATTGAACCCAAATAAAAAGACAATAATATATCATAGGGTGTCCAAAAAGACCTATTATTTTTAGTGAGACAAATTAATTTTAACAATGGTTAATAAAAAATTGAATTATGTAACTTTACAAGATTATGATACTTACAATATAGACTACAGATTTTTTTCTCAAACATGCTTAGAAGTTTGAGCATTATTCGCTATTGGCCAAATACATGCAAGCAGCTGCCATAAAAGTTGTATGAAAATCTATATCTGCGCTGTATTTTAAAAATGGAACACTCTTTAACTCCGAAACATTCCAATCAAGAAGGTAATTAATCCAAAGTTTTATTTAAAGTTTGAAGTACCTTGCAAATAGGAAGCTATTTTTTGAAAAAAACAAATGGAACATTTCGGCGTGAAAAATTATTGTTGTTCTGCCTAATTATAATTTCGCGCATTATTTGAAAAAGGTACTATACAAGCCTTAGCCATAAGTAGGAATTAATGAACTTACGTATGTGTGCCTTGGCTTCAATTCGATCCACATTTACATGTTCGTCAATCAATACCTCTTTTGATGCCTACTGCACTATGAACTATTATTGAAACTGAAAATGTAGCCTTGCAACTTGTTTAATTATTTGAGGTGTGGAAAAAATACGAAATACAGATTACCGCTAAATTAATTAGACCATAAATTAAAATGAAAAGTAACAATTATATACTTACCGATATTGTAAGTTTCAGTAACTTTCGCTATTTTTTTTTCAATGTTTATTTTTCGACATACGTACCACTAACAAAAGCAAAATCTACATTAGGTCCTTGTAATGGTTTTATTAACTAAAAAAACTTTGAAAATTTAGAAATCTTGCAACTAATATTGTGGAATCAGAATTTGATATCTTCATTCTATTATATTTTATGGAGACTCTAGTGATTGGTAAGAAATGACTGTAACTTAATTCAAAAATGTGGTAGAGTGACATTTTAGGAATTTTTGTCACGAAGCTTTTAGTACTAATCATGACGCAACGATTCTCACTTTTTTAAAACCAAATAAGGACACACATCCGTGTTCTTTTTGAATTTAGTATGTTTTTATTTCTTTTGAGGATTTTTTGATATTAAATTTACATAAAAAATTTACATCGATAAAACTGATTTATAAAACTGTTGACTTTGACTGTTGACTGTTGACCTTCAAGTTCATGATCAAAACACCAGTTTTGAAAATTTATTTCTTTCCTTTAGCTTAATTGAATTTTAACGTGCGTTAAGTATTTCTACAAGTTATGTCAGTTTTATAATATTATATTGTTTGTATTTTACACTTTTATTTTATTATGTTTATTTATAATTAAAAGTAGATTAAGTTACTTATGTAATACCTATTTATATAAATAAACCAGTGCTGCCACTCCTTTACTTTCTGGTTAACCCAATGGTTGACGGGTAGAGAATGACTTTAGTCATTATATCCATCATAAATAAGTACATTGATAATCTTAAATTACGTGAGTAAGATAAAAATTAAATAAAAATAATTTTTCATTGTTGTTAGGACGTCTTGACTCTGTTACAAGCGACTTTCTCTCATTTGATTGCCGGTTATATCAAGAGTAACAGTTATATGATAGCATATGAGATAAGTACCTAAGTCAGTAAATGATGAGCTCTGGGAATCAGACTAATCACAGAACCACACTATACTGAAGAATATTTTTTCTACTAACTTATATAAAAAAGTGTTTCTCCAGTGAAACGTTAATAAGTCGATAAATCATCTTCTAGGCTTAGAATGACTTAAGCTCTACTTTACGTAGTATTATAGTAACGTATGGACTGTACTATGTAAGATCTACAATCAAAATGTCGATCAACACAAAGCGATAGGTGGGGGATGATGTTGAAGACTCTTTTCATATGTTCTTTTTTTATAAAAAGCTCAGCAAGTGACTCGAGACCACCTGATGATAAGCAGAGGAGTCCATATGTGAACATAGTGCAGCATGCGAAATACTGCCCTAGCCACCCTCACCTATGGAGTATGCCGAACGAAGGAAGAAGGCAAGGAATTCCACGCTCTAGCTTTTTTTTGACTAATTGGTTAAAAGCAAATGCCCACGCTTAGTGTTATGGATACTAGATAACGGATAATATAGATGGTAATGTCTATACAAATATCAGAAATATACTAAATAAACATATTTTGGTACTTATCACACAAATATCTCTCATGATGACCAGATGGCTTTTACAAGTAACTAAAGCTGTATGTAATTTACTACACGAAGTAATGTTTTCATGTGAACTTCTTCTACTGTTTACCATCAGGTGATGTCATTTGTCATGATTTATATATTTTTTTATATTAAGCTCAGCAAATGACTCGACACCGCCTGATGATAAGCAATAGAAGATTCCATATGTGAAGATAGCTAGATTCCATATGTGAAGATAGCTAGAATCCATATGTGAAGATACCTTGCCGGCTCAAATAGTGCTTTTTCACGTCTCTTTTAAAGGAACCCTTGTTGTATCAAAGAGGGAATACGTGTGCCGATAAGGAATTCCATTTCAAATTTAAAAAGACTAAGGGTGTTGTTTTTTGTTTGGCATATTTTGAGAAAGGAAAATAAGTCTATTTTATGCGGCTAGACACTGGTTAGCAACAAGTAGACTTATTTGGCATTCTTACTACATTAGATAAGATGATTCAGCCATTTTAAACAAGTTGGTTTGCGGTAAAAAACGTTGACTTGAAAAATATAAATTATACAAACACGTGTTCGTTCACGTGTTCAAAACCAGCTTCTCAATCTCTGACCTGTATAATTAATGTCCTTAATATAAAAGTGGTGAAGACTTAGGCTTTTCGCCAATATTTCGGTCCCCTACGGTAAAAATTACAAAAGCTTCACTTTACAAAATACAATATTATTTTCACCAAAATTTTATTAATTTTGATTCGTTAAACAATGATACTTACCTAAAATTAACTAACAATCAATTGGGCTCCTAAAATTCCACCCACGTACCAAGCGGGAGTATTTTCTTATAGGGAGATTTAATTAGATAGGATTTTTATACATTTAACTGATATTGCAATGAACTAATACTTGCAAGTTATACGTGACCTACACCAGACTATACTCACGCAGCAGTGTGGGGATCTTGCTTATTTATTCTCACATAATTTGAGCACTTTTAATACCGTACTTAATACTCTTTATCATTGCAGATATTAATTTGGTTTTTTATTGACGTTTGTAGTACTGATGTTTGAAGAACTAGGCTCACTAACGTAGCCCAAAAAATTGCGGGGCTTAAATGAAATGTCAATGGGCCTCGTGCTCAAATTATAAAGAGGGCTGATAGTAGTAGGGGCAATACACACACACACACATCTAACACTACTAAAATTAAACTCGATGGATCAGTTTCAAACTAAATTTATTGAGTAACGATATTAATCCAAATTTAGTGTTAATTTTCAAGTCATACAATAAGTAATTTATATTTGCTAAATGCTTTTCATGTATAAAACTATTAAGCTGCCCACGATATTTCCAATAAAAACTAACAAACAGAATTAACACGCTAAATGTCCGAATTATAACTACCAAAGTCTTATCTTACCGTTAAACTTTCAATGCTATATAAAATTTTCATACCGATTTTAATAAATAAAATGTCTGTGTATTCAAATTAAAATAAAGAGCTGACGGTTAAATATTATTAACTCGAATCTACGTTCATAATATAGCAGCTAGTCATTTCGTCAAGACCTAGATTGACCTTGACCTTCATACCTTATAAAGATCAGATTCAAGAACGTGCTAATAAAAACTATTTTAGAAAATAAACTTGAAAACAACATGTTTACAAAAAATAAGTATATGACTGTACTAAATACTAAACAGATTCATAGATGGTAAAGAAACATTATTGTATTCATTTCCGACAGAATTAACTCGAGGTTGTTGTTTGTTCATTTATTTTTAAATCATTCTGTACCAAACTCCTTTCTATGCTAATTAAGACCTTTAACCTTTTTAGTAACATATTTTTCCTTTATCGTTAAGTAGATATATGAAGTAGGTGTATCTTATTATATTTTTGGGCTCTTTACCGAATATCTAATAAACAATATCGTGAATCATTTTTATCCGTCTTATCATAGTTAATCTGATTTGGTAATGCACTATATTTATATGAACTTAATAACTATGTTCTTTTAAATCTTCAAAATTAAACTTTACAACTTCGACTAATACTTTAGTTTTGGAGAAGACGCGGCGCAATGAACTCTCTCATACTGACCTAGGCAGATCTATGAAAGAATTATAAAACTTGAACGATTGACAAAAGTAAAATAAGATTTTTACAGTCAAGCTAGCAAGTCTCCAGAACATACATTAACAGTCAAAACAGTTATTACGATAGCGATAGGAATCTCTATATAAATATCTATGATAAACAGAGATGTGTTGATTAACGTATTTCAAAATGTGACAATCCGATTTATGTTGAAGTTAGTATACAAAATAAGTCTACCTGAATAATCCTTACTGACTTAAACATATTAATATTAACCGGTAAATTTTATAAGGTCATTGGACAACGTATTCAACTGGAATTCCCACCATTGACCTGAAAGTAGGTCGATACATTAAATAAAACGCAAAGGGACATAACTTACCTGATACTGAAATGATTCATTCAGAAACTATTACGGATATGTCTTTTCATTTTATTCCTGCGACCTTAATAAAGAGTATTTCTGATTTTGTTGATTGACATAAAGTCCAGTTTTCTCGATAAAGTGTTTTATAACGTAGTAAAGCTAGCCTGGTTTTTAACAAAGTTATTTTAATAATGTTAAATTTAATACTTACAATTATAGCTTGTAAACAAAAATATTAAAATTTATCCCACTTGATGGCATCCGCTGTTTTGCTTTTCTTTTGAGGTGGTATTATGATCTTTATGTCACAAAAACATTGTTCATAATTTTATATTCTATTAAAGTACTGCTTTAAGTTGGGTGTACACAGGGAGAGTAAACGGTACATTCAACTTGCGTACTGCTTTACTGATTAAGGAGAGTTATCAGTTTAAGTTAATTGCTTCTGAGAAAAAAAATAGCCATATACAAATACGGTACACTTAAGCTTTTACCAGTGGACTTTTATAGATCTGTCATTTCGGAGTACAGTAAATTTAATCAAGATAAAGATAAGATTCTGATAAGACTTGCAGAAATAGTCAAAAATCCACTAATATCTCAAGATAAATACAAAAATTTCTCAAACTATCATTCCACAAAATAAACCGTAGGAAGCAAAATAACGAAATATCCTTTTTTGTTGTGAAAGTAACTCAATATTAACCTGTTTCAAAAGGGATAATTAAGAAGAGTTTCATAATAGTCTCGAATGAAAATACAAGGCCGTGTTCATTTATTCACTCACTAATATGAAACACAACAATGTAACAAGTGAACCTATTTTCAAAACAAAACTATTTAGAGGGAGCTATTGACGTTAACTGTTAAATGTTGTTATTGGTGGAATACCATGCAAACAGACAATAACTTAGTTATCGACTTTGTCAGATACTTTAAAACGTGCATTTTATTGATACATCCTACATAACAGGGAAAGACCACTTCGATGAATCTATGTCTACCGAAAATAAATGTTTCAGCCCGGACATCTATTGAAGGCACTCCAATATAACCATTAGCGACAGTCTCCTGCGAACGACGCGCAATTTCCTCAAAGTTTCTTAAAACATTGACAAACTAACGGCCGATTGAGAAAATTCAATACAAAAATCGGTCATAAAGTATACCAACGATTATGTTAAGTTGGATACAACCGAATAATAAAAACTTATCAAATTTGGGGCAGTATAAAAAATTTCTACGGTTGTGAAGTGATTCCAACGCTTGGAGAATGTAAGCCTTCAATGACTATGAAAACGCCAACTTTTGCTTTTGTGGGTCTGTAGGTGTGTCTACCAAAATTTTGTTATCTTGATCTTCTCCTAACTACAGAAGTCAGGCGGCAACGGAGCAGCGTTGTGGTGTCATGGCACAACTCCTCGTCTGTTTCTAGCATGTAGGTCTATGCTTAGCAGTTGGTTAAAAAGTGTTAAACATGATGATAGTGTAAAATTTAAAGCATTTTTAATGAATTTTTTTACAGATAAACGTAAAAAGCACTCCGTAAAAATTGAGCTAAAACTCAAATGACAGATGAGTATTTCATTAAAATTTTGACCTCAGGTCTGCCACTAGACTGACAGGTTTGACTGTGCAGCACATTAAGGTCACCCGTCGCGTTAGCAGCACGTGTGCACCTCTATGCATACACGCCCGTGACCTTGAAATAAGGTGACATATACATAAATAGAAGGCTTAAATCAAGTCAATAATTACAAATAGATCGTGGCTTAAACAAATCTACACGAAGTATACTGTAGTTAAGAATGTTAAACGAGTTTAATATAAATATTTTTTTAATGAAATGCGCTAAGTTGACCTTGAATATTGTATAGTATTTTCATTGTTTAACTGTGTGATAATCCGATCAGAAAAAAAACTTAAAATAGCCAAATAAAACATCGTAAAACAAAATAGACGTGAAATATCATAAAATAATGAGAAAGAGAACAAACAATAATACAAAAGACGAACGAAAATTTAAATAAGTAATAACGTGGAGTCAGCCTCCTTGGGTTTCTACAATCATAATTATGTTCTTTTACTTTACAGATTTTTATTGTACATAGTAAGGCAGAAAAATACTTTTGGATTAAGAGTATTTCATTAAAAAATCTAGCACGTTCTACGTTTTGATTTCACGCAATGCGCCATTGTCTGTCTTTGTCGTACTTACAGCAAACGTTGCGGCATTACTTTGATTTCAGTCGCGAATGCTCCATATAAAAACCTTCAATAAATCCAGAACTAAATCTCTTTTAAATTCCATTTGCAGTTTCATAAAAATATTTATCATGCAAAAAATTTTGCTTCAATGTACTGGGGCTACAAGTTTTTGTGGAGCGACTGTCTTATAAATTATGATCATTGCAAACGTACATAATTACTTAACAAATAAATAGTTTAATTGCTGTTGTTTTACTGTCACTGTCAGAACTGTTTGTTCAATTGTAATTTATTCTGTTATCGTTTTGTCTTTAATTAACTGATGTCAAATACCATTTAATGTTATTTGCAGTGATACATTTAGAAACTTCTCTAGTCATTCTTCTAGTCTCTACTATCATTGCCCGAACTGTAAAGGCGAGTCCTCATCTCTCGAAAAATTGCGTGTTTTGATTTCACTGCCTTTACTGCTCTACGATTACTGATTCGATATATAGTATAGTATTTGACGATACTCACTTATTTACAGCTCTACGGAGCTATTCTTCACCTTATTTTGACTAAATTTGTTATTATTTTGACTATGTAAAAAAAAAATTATGTAAACTAAAGCCGGCAGGGTTTCTAATACAAAAAACGTTGCTATATCAATCACCATCTATGTAAATAAATGATGGTACCTGCTTGATACAGTAACTAATCTTACATTAGTGAGGTAGTTATCTTACAGGGTCCTATTTAGAGTTCTTTAGCGGCGTATACAAAATTGTTGTAGTTTAAAATTGCTAACTTCTAAAAATCTATTAACTTTGAAGAATTTTGTATCGTAGTTTGAAATTAATTTATTTCAGACTATAGAATATTTACTTATAGCTAAAATACTGACCCATTTATAATATTAAAATCAATTAATATTTTCACCGTATTACATGTTTTATTTTATATAACATTTCTAATTACATATTTAGAAAGACACAAAAAGTTCACTTCTCTATTAGGGTTGAAACAATTTAAGTCTCACTAAAGAACCTACTTATCCGAAATCCCTTAGTAAAAATATCAATACAAAATTCAGTTCCGTTGCAATCTAATTTCAATAGTAACATTATATTACATTTGATAATATCAAAAATAATACTAATCCGATTTTGAAGTTCAGATATTAAGTACTTATACAAGTATTATTTTACTTAACATATTTATTATTTTTGTTTCAGACGTGGATACCTAAGAAGAACGGAGCACCAACGTATTTGATATTTAATACAAATGAATACTAAAGAGTTCGATTAAACATGTGAATTAATATTCAATCAATTGAATAATCCTTTGTGCCTATTTAATGTACCAGAAACATAAAGTAAACGTATAGAACTTATTTGAAATATATTTAATAAGTAAATTAAATATATAATATCAAAAATCTAATCTATCCAATGACAAACAATAATGTATTCATATTTTCAATTCTATTAAATTATATGTAATATTATTCATAATAATTTACATCTCTGAATACTATGATAAAAAATACGATTAGATCTATTATGATGCAAATTAATTTGTTAAAATGTTCCAAGGAAGTTTATGTCGTAAATAATAATTAGACAGTGCGCAATTAAAATTGGCATAGTGTAAACACAGAACAATGAAATGACGTCTTCTTAAATTAAATATAAAGTAAGTACTTACCTACCAATCTATTAAAAGACTCTGTTTTATTATGTTATTATCTACGTTATAATTTTATCGTAAGTAATATACGCATATAAGACAAGCAATAATATTTGTACGAGATCTATATAAAATTATATTCTTACAATCCTTTGTAAAGTAACGTAATTGCAAATTTGTATCTTATAACCGAACATCAAAGTTTAAATTACCATACGTTATTCAAATATGGTCATGGAAACATAACACTATATGTCTTGAAAGATAATTGTTATGATGCCATTGAAAGCTTTAAAATAGTTAAGAGTATTATAATACTATTTATATTGCAATAAATGTGTTTTATTTTTAAATTTAAGTATGAGGTATTTTGAACCTTTCTTAATAAAATAACCCGTTTAAAATTAGGATCCTCTATAACATCGAGTTCCACGGAATATTTCAATTTACTTTAAACCTTGCTAACATCTCGCAGTTCGGCAAGATCAAGATGGCTAGTGTGATGCATGGTTTTAATGGCACTAGCACACCTTTTTATTCGGATCTACTTCTACTGACCATCAGGAAGAATGGAGCGACTTGCTTGTCCTTTCTATAAAAATAAACTTTTATTGGAATCGTATACAAAATTATTGATATATCTAACTTATTTATTAAAAATTAATCATTATTAAATTAATTTAAAGATTGAAATAAATAATTGCAGAGTAATTAAGCACCAATCATAATTCTTCAAATCAAATCATCAATTAGAGTAGTGAGCACTTAGAAAATTTTAAATTTGGGGAACACTTTTCACAAATTTTAAACTATTCCTTGCTTATGACGTCACACGCAAGAAATATTTTCTTTGAAGCATTTTTGGGCGACTTGTGACAGCTCCCCAAGCAATGATATATGTCAGAAAATATTGAGCGAGTCGAAAACAGAAACGGTATGAAATAAAAAAAAATGTCCAACAACCCATTGAACATACTATCGCTCATCAAGCGTAGCACAATGTTCGGAAAAATTCTTATTACAAAGGATTAAGGTACATATATAAATGTAAGTTTACCTTGTACTGCAGGTGTACCGTGTAGTATATAATCCTTGGCTTTATGACATCACTTGTTGTTGGAATAACATATCGGGTTACTTTGTACGAGTTCAATGAACTTAGAAATTAGTCTTCACTCTGCATTAAAGTATAAAAGTATCTATAACCTTAATAAATAAGGCTAAATACTTGTCGACCATATGGGTGGACTAATGATCTAGGAAAAGAACACATTTGGTGATACTAGAACCACATAGAGTTACCAGATGAAAAATTGAAAAGTTCTAATACGCCTAATTCAAACAATCAAATACAATAACTGTCTATATGGGTATTTTTTTTAAATCTATTAATCCTAAAATGTCTATACTTCAGCTGAACTCCTTTCAAAACCTTCAAAATCCAAATCACTGATTTTGGTTGTAGCTAGCCTTAACAAAAACCTTACCCCAACCCAAACCGAGTACAAAATTTCTGTCCCCAAGGGGAATGGAACCTCGGTAACTCAGTATTCTAAATCTTAGATAGGTTTTCTCAAATTTTTAAGCACTAGACCACAGAAACGATTAAATGTTCTCAAATTTTAGTATTCGGTCGTTAATGATATAACCTCAAAAGGTAGAGCGACACGGCTCCAAAACAAAGTTCTCCAAACGGTGAAAAAATTTGTATATCCGAAACAACATCAACATGCACCGTTAAATAAAAAATTAAAAACAAAATATTTTTCTAGATCGTTCGAGGATATTATTAAACGACGGATACAAAGTCGAAATCAACAAAAATTCTTTAAGATGAGACACGGGGTGTGTCCGTGTCGCATCCAAGGTTTTTCCTTGTTTATAGGATAAACATTGTAGCGGTTTATATATTTTGGGATAAGTATTGCATAAACATTTTTATGCTTATCCTTTTGTAAATACCTAGCTAAATCTAATGAACAAAAAAGTTCATTCATATACGTCAGAGCTGTTTATTTCGTATATCTTATCAGATTATCGTCTACTTAATCGTCGGCTTTAATTCAGTTAAAATATTCACTACTAAAATCACTCTCACCGGTTTCAAAATGTATTTACAAACGCAAATATAAAATACTTTATGCTACTGAAATTCTTATTCGTCTTATTTCTTGATCTTAAGCAAAGTTTTTGAACGACTTTGATATTATAACATTTGAATAGTTATATTAAGTCCCTATGACAATCGAGATTTTCCATATGTTATTGTGGCGTTTAATGTGCGTACCTCGAGTTCTCTGGATATTCAGAATTTGTTAGGCTTATTTATTTCCATGAAAAAGTAGAAACGAAGTAAGCTTCTATAGATGATATTGTGTTTTATGTGAATTTTAGGTTGTTCCTGGAAAAAATCCTCGCATAATTGTAGGACTTTTTTAGTTATATGTATAATTTTAATAATGATTTTATAAAGAGTAAACTCAAAGAAGCAAAGCGTTGACTAAATAAATATAAAATTATGTATGAACACAATAAATTACTTTATAATCATTGGGTTTCATCTATTGATAACAACGTTAAAAGCTTTTATGAGCGCTTTTTTTTGATATTACGAGGAGAAAGGGTGGAAAATCATAGAGTGCGTTCATTGAAGTGACGATATTGAGTAACCATGGAAACGTAAAACGTGCCTATAGTGAAAATCTTTATTAACATATCTTTTATGATTTGGTGTTCATTAGTTTCGCTAAATCTATAAAAGCACCTAACCGATTTAAATAACTTTAATTGTTTTGTGTTCACCTTACTTCAGGGGTGGTTTAAAAATAACGTCAAAAATGCAAAGAAAATCTTATTAAAAATTAAATTAGAAATTGGTAATTTTCCTTTTCATATGTGGCCTTCATGGTGGTTATGTACGGGTGATACAGTTTGGAACGTGGCAACCTCACATGCCACAAGAGAGGGTATTTAAACAAGTCAATTGACTTATTGACATGATATAATGAATAAAATAAATTACTGTAATAGAATACAATAAGTCGCGTATTGTGTATGAGTGATGGGCTGGTAAAGGAAGAAAGAGTAATACCCACAAGAAAACTTGGTTTTTTAGAACTGAAGATAAAAGTTATAATTCATAATCGCCTGCGCAGTATTATTTAAGTATACTTTTACAATATAAGTCTAGGATGGCAACTTGATAACTGCCAGCCTCATTCACAAAAGATACTTGGCTCTTGACATGGTAGAAATTCTATCACCCTACACTGAACCAAAGGGCACAGCGGCGCACGGGGCAACGACTCTGAGCTTCATAGATATAACTTCAATCTCCAGAACCGGTAATTTTTTCTCTTTAACAACGGTATTACATGTGTTTTGAAGAAGTATGCAGTAAGTAAAAAAAACTAAATAATTGTAATACCAATAACGTTAACTACAGATTAAATATGGTATTCACTAAGAGGTAACGTTTATAAAGCATTAATTAATCATAAACGATACGGTTCAATTCTTAGTGGGGTCAGAAAATTTCTGCTTGGTTTCGTTCGTGAAAGGACTTTTTCTTAGTTCGCCTGGTTGGCTACCACAGTCTTTCCTAAGTCTTCCGCCATAACAATAATGTAACCAGCATTGTTGTAGTTGACGCTTCCATCTTCGACCTCACGTTATTCTCACTTACCATCAGGTTCAATGAAGGCCAAAGGCTATAGAGTTAAAAACTAAAAAAAGATAACCGGTTTTACTAAAAATACCCTCGCGTTCATAATTAAAAACGGTCACAGCCTTAAAACAAAAGATCCTCCTTATTTTCTTACAAAAGCGATAGCAAAACATTTCAATTAATTTTATTATTATCAAAATGCTCAAGGCTCTTCAACAAGACGCTGGTCTAACACAAGTTGTCAAATTTGATAGATAACAATAGAACTTGAATTAATAACCCCGGGTATTTTTTAATACATTTCATATATATAATATGTAGACATCTTTTCCAAATTCGATGCCTCTAAACAAATACTACTTTAGATAGATATATATATTTTGTTTTCATGTAGGCTGCAATCCAATCGGATGATGGATGACGGATTTTGATGATGACGTAGTTATTAAAAAGTTTGCCAGTCGTTTCCAAAACATACAATTCGTTAACGTATCAAATAAAAACTGCTACGATGTCTTTATGCTGATTCTACCCTTTATTCTTTGATTATATTCCTATATAATAGAAAAAGAATATCTTCAATATTATTCTGGAAAGTATTTTAAATATTGAAAATAATGTTTTTTTTATTCCACATTTTTATAATTTTATAATAAAGAAAAAAATACAAAATTATAAAAAAATATAAAGTTAGAATGATACTCATGAGTTCAGTACAGTAGAAGTCGCCTACACATAATTTTTTGTTATCCCCAAAGGACAGAATACATTGAAACAAAACCTCAATCGAATAAGTACAAATGGCGTATAAATCTCCATAATTAGGCCTACTGTCAGCAAATTAGAATCTACTTACGCGGTGAAAGCCAAGGGCAAAATAGTCAGCGGGGAAACACCTTAATCTTGTTGATCAGGTATCTTACTGAGATGTAATAAAAGGTTGTTTACTAAGTGCAACCGTAACAATAAATATATTTCCGTGTTGCCCATAATAATATAAATGTTAACTTCCTTCGAGAATCTCGGGACATTGTAGTAATTGGTGTGATAATACTCACTAAATCACGTGAAGTATTTAAGGTCAAAATAAAAGAAGACATTAGATTGGAAAATCCAATCTCTTTTAGTATAACAAGAACAAAGGGACAAAAGAACAGTTTAGAGGTGTGGTTGATCATGAATTATCACGATTAATAAAAATGTATAAAAAAATATTATTACCAATGTAATAATATTTTTTTATGTAAAAAAAGTACTTAGAAACTTTTTTCAAGAACCATGTAGTGTGCAATAGAAATTCAATTTTCTTTCCACTCACTGACAGCAGGTGACAATCCCATAGCCATTAATACAAAGCTTTCTCGAAAGTTCTCGCGGTCGCTAAAGGACATAACGTGACAAATATCTTTTAGAACCGGCAAAGTAACTTCATTGCTCTATTGTCATGAAGTATTTGTTTTCACGGAAAATTTTATTCCTATGTGATTTTATCTCATTTCTGATATTTTTCTTGAAGGCAATTTTTCTTTTCGAACAAGGTTTTGTTTAATGATATGTTGGATGGTCTAATGAACTTGTAAAAACAACTGTAACTATCAGCTCAGCAGTAGATTAAATATTAATGAAACTTCGGATAGTGGACTTATACATAATTACGCTCTATAAATCAATATCCTAAGGAAACAGAAAAAAAATCTATGGCTTTTTTGTTAGTTACTTTATGCAATGGGTGGGATGAGAGGAAGTGATTAAATAGAATTAGATGTGTATAATTTTTATCGCTATGATAAAAATCAAACTAACACTTTGTCCAATTGTCATAAAGGGTTTGTGTCACGTAGGTAAAATCATTTCTAGTTTCGTAACATTTCTTTATTATTTCCCTTTAGGTCGTAATTATTTCTATAAGTAATAAATAGTAAAGATTATTCCAACTAAGTAATAAGATTGTGCCCACAGCAAGGTGCAAATTGCGTCATTTGATTGTTTGTGTTCCGTTCTTGGTAATTTTTTATTACGACCTTAATAGGAATCTTCCATATTGTCAAGTTTGATCAACGGTAGGAAAATACGCCGGTAATAATGAATCAGCAACATCTTTAATAGAACGCACTGGAATTTATATGTGTTTATGACACTGAAAGCAATTTGAATAAATATATGAATGAAATATATAATTAACATGCGTACTTCCTCAAATATTATGAAATAATCTGATTTAACTCATCATTCCTAAATAATATTGAATAAGGAAAATTTTGGTGGTATTGTTGTTATTAATCAAAAATGTACTAGCGTTATTTACTAGATAGATAAATAAAATACTTACTAGTTACTTCAAATTCAAAATCTATGTCCTTGTTCTTATTTCTTAGAAATATCATTTATGATGAATAGACATCGATCTTTTACTACGATTTGTCAACGGAACAAAATTAAATAACTACATAATTTAGTTAAGTCAGTAGTAACATAAATATTAAAACCAGATATTAGTTGCAATATTTATACATATACTATTAATAAATTGCCCACGCGTAAGGAACGGACACGTGCTAGATGATCAGCATACTTCAAAATAATTATTTAAAACAATTAAAGGGGATATATTTGTTCTCCTATGAGTAGGTATTTGTAATGGTTATTATAAAGAACTACACTTTATTTTCTTAATAGCCTACTGTAAATTCCAGGGAATTAAAAACCTAGGACAAATTTATACCCTGTTATTTAAAAAAAACATTCAAATATGTTTTGTTTTATATATATTTGACGTTGTTTTGTGTTAACCTATATTCCCAAAAGTAGTTAATAACACACATCCACGTTTTATTACTATTTGAAATATTGGGTTTTTTAAAATTAAAACGTAGTATTTAGCTGCATTCTTTTATATGATAGAGATACCGTCCTAGTTTCTACCCGAGTTTAGTACTCAAAATTCTATTTAAAAATACTTATCACTTTACCCTACCTTTACTTTGCCCTACATTTCTTAAAAGCAGTAGTAATACATTTTCGTACAAATACCTAAGCAATTGCTTTATACTTTGTACATACATACTGATGTAAGCTGTCAGAACGAATAAATTAAATATTTATCTCTGAACTATATACCTACTTACCCATATTATATCAGACACAATTATATTTATTAATTTACTATTGAGCATTACGTCACGGGCTTAGGAACTCTCCTATAATATATTCATTACATCCAAAGCGAAGTAATCAAGTAACTGCTGTAGTGGAGTGAAATAAAAGGTCGGACAGATATTATATTAAAATAAAATGGAAAATATACCAATATAAAATATAGCAAAATAAGAAGTAAGTAATTAGGTAAGTAAGTTGATAGTGGCAATAGTGCACAATAACAAGACATGATCACCGAAACAAAACAGAACAACATCATCAACAACCTTACGAAAAAAAACAGAAAAGTAAAAAAATACATATAAACCTCTTTGTTTGTAAACCTGCCTGATGGCCATTCCTTAACAACTGCATTACTTACTTGTAATAAACAAATCCATTATTATTATAAAGATTTGTATCTTTCCGAGATAATGCTTAAAATAATGCACAAAAGCCCCTTCGAGAAAATAATACTATTTACCGACCTTGTGTTACGTTAAAGATTGCTCATCATAAGAATATCATATAGGTAGGTATAGTTACTCGTAACAAATTAAGCTTAGGTTAGTCTTCTATACTTCATAATAAAGTGGTTTTTCTTGAATGGGAATTCCAAGATTTATAGAATATTTCTAAGCTCTATTTAACTATAGACTGCGTACCTAGGCTATAATTTATTTTTCTACCGGCCCGTAGATATATCTTTCTTTCTTAAATGTTTCTTACACTTTGGAAGAATTTAATTCAACCTAAATATTTCACAGTAACATTATTAATTATATCTCAAAATTCAAAACTTTTAATCGAAAGCTAAACATTTATATTTAAGCGAATCAGGTTTTAATTTACAACTTAGGTATAATATTAAAAATCATAACATTAGATTCGTACACAACATACTATAATATGATATTAAAGTTTGTCGCAAAAACTGCAAATACAGTAACAGAATACCTACCCACATGTGTAACAAATAAGAAAATGTAGAAGTTATCGGTACTATTATTTCTTTTCTCGTGTAAACATTTTTGAACATTTCCAAACACGAAAGCAGTTTGTTACTTAGATAAACTACCCACAGATTACTATACTAAACACTAACTTTGTTTAGGTATTTGGATTCGTACCACTATCTGAGAAAGGGAGCAAAACTTTACAGGCAGGGGTTGAAGTAGGCAGGCTGGGTCTATTTGTCTAAATCACACGAACGAGCACTGACGATCAAAGTCACGTGTTTTCCTACGTTTCTTTACGGTAAACATATATCGGAGGCTCATCCAGTATGAATACATAAAGTGCCTCATTTCTTTCTTTTCTTCTTAATTTAGTCAGAAAATTTTGTATTCATTAAAAAATTTTTGAATTGGAATTGCGACATTAAGATTCCGATATTCAATGAAGCATTGTATCTTTTACTTACGTAACACCTAGTAATTCATTTATAAAAAACAAAATTATACTTTTACATTTTACAAACCAGTATTATCCCTTTATAAGATGTGCGTTGCAATAGAATTATTTTTATGTTACGTGAGTCAAGTTTATCCTAAAATAGACAGGAAAACAACACGCAATATTTTCAGCGACAGCTCAGAACGAATCAAAACTCGACAAATAAGCAAATCCGAAAGTATGACTTTTGTGTGTCGTAATGACTTCACTAGCAGTTTGTCATAAATGATGTGAAGGTAACGGAAGATTTGCCACCAGTCTGCTTGTGACCACGACTGTTGCAATACAGCTGAAACGTCGACCATCACAACTTTAAAGCAACAACAACAAAAAAAAACTTTTTAAAATTAGTGGGCTACGTTATCAGAATATGTTACACCAGTATTCCGGAGCCAGAAATAAATAAAATCATATTCCATTTTCAAATTTTTTCTCGTTAGTAATTAACAAAATGGTTGTGCCTACCATCAGTAGTCAAAAATTACATGAAGTAAAGGGATTCGTCACACCAGTATACCGCAGCTAGTAATAAAGTAATACTGTATCTACTTAAGATTTAGCTGTATAGCCTTCAGTTACCTTTGCTTTCCCTATGACGGGGAGAATATAAAATAATATGTTAAGCAAAATGTCAATGTCATGCCATATCAAAATGTCATAACAAAAACGTGTGGCATATACTCTTATGGAAGATATTTTTTTACACGTGATTAAATATTGTAATCTACAAAAATGTTGAAACCCAAGAAACTGGGAGATGAACTCCCAGGATTTGAAGCACTTAGTACTGAAGAGAACTCTCAAACGGATTCCAATAAAAAGAAGAAAAAAGGTTCAGGAGGATTTCAGTCCATGGGATTTAGTTTCCCTGTCCTCAAAGGCATAACCAAAAGAGGGTATAAACAACCTACGCCCATTCAAAGAAAGGTATTTTAATTAATAATACTGATGAAGACGAATTATTAATATCTTTTTTTAACTAGCGTAATTTGAGGTTATATTATTTATTCCCTTTTTTGACCATTTATTCCCTTTTCTAGATTTCTAAATCTAAATTTATTTTCATAAAAAAATTCTTAGACCACATTAGGCAGACCTGCCATTGATAATTGAATTGAATACCTATTGTTTGCTTTGTAGATAATTCCACAATTAATTAAATACATAAAAGACTGGACCTGAAACATTAAACTGTTTTTTGCTACAAATACCTCTTTTTACTTTATACCTTAAATTTATAATTCGCTTTTAGACTATTCCATTAGCACTAGATGGCAAAGATGTTGTTGCAATGGCAAGGACAGGATCTGGTAAAACAGCAAGCTTTGTTTTGCCTATACTAGAAAAACTTACAGCACCTTCCAACAAAGCTATGCCTGGGAAGAATTTTAGAGCCCTTATCTTGTCTCCAACTAGAGAATTGGCTTTGCAGGTAATACATTAATGTTCTTCTAGTATATTTAATTGAGAAAATGAGTTGAAATGGACTAAAAATTAAAATGAACAAGTTTTAATAACATCAAATATGATCTATTGAATTTATATTTAAATACTTTTTTAAATAATAAAAATTATATTTAAAATAACGAAAATTTTATTATAAAACTTACTAATGCATGTTTACAAATGTTATTTTGATAGCAATGTTGTTTACTAAATTAATAATGTTTTCTCAGACCCTCAAATTTGTCCGTGAGCTGGGCAAGTTCACTGGTCTCACATCTGCTGCAATACTAGGAGGGGAATCAATTGATCAGCAATTCAGTGTAATGTCTGGTACAGCACCAGATATAGTGGTTGCAACCCCTGGACGATTCTTACACATTTGCATTGAAATGAACTTGAGGCTTGATAACATAAGTAAGCATATTAATAATAACGAAAGTCAACTGGTAAAATTCTAAAAGTTCCATATTGTTTTATAGACTTGTTATATAAATTAAAAACTGTCCAAAATTAAAACTCACCTTTTTCTATGGTTTCGTAAGTTGCATTCAAGTGTTGTATTGTTTACCATTGTTTCAATATAGCTAAAAGTAAAATTTTTCAGAAACAGTTTTTTTCCAGAATCTGTTGAACATGAACTAAAATGACACTAAAATTATAACTAATATTTATGAATATTTCAAGTATTTTTCTCTATAATTTATTTCAGAAACAATTGTATTTGATGAAGCAGACCGTTTGTTTGAACTTGGCTTTGGTGAGCAGCTACGAGAACTTGTTGCAAGATTGCCATCAAATCGGCAAACACTCCTGTTCTCTGCAACATTACCAAAAATGCTTGTCGAATTTGCCAGAGCTGGACTTTCAGATCCAATGTTGATTCGGTTAGATGTCGATTGGAAGCTGCCATCTACATTATGGCTTGGCTGGATATCAGTTAGAGCTGAACTGAAGACAGCAGCTTTGTTGTTGTTGTTGGACAAAGTGTTAACACCAACCACACCACAGGCAGTTGTATTTGCAGCCACAAAACATCATGTTGAATATTTACATTTGGTATGCAACCATTTATCTTTCTTTAAATACAACCATGCCTCCTTAGTCAAATAAGACACCTTTTAAAAATCATTGCAATTGAAAAAGTTCTACAATTATCTCTATTTTTTTAATTTATAAAAATAATTTGTATATTTCAATTTCAAACCATTTTGGGGGAGATTAAAAATAAAATAAAAACATTACTAAATAATATTTTTTTCTTAACATTTAAAAGATTTTTGTGATCACTTCAAGTTATTCATTTCTATAATTTAAAAAGTTCAATATTTTAAATTACCAAATTTAATTAACAGTTTTAATAATAATCTAATAAATTTCTTTGGTGGTCAATTTTATGGTTTTACTGTGAACATAAACTTTTCTTTCAGATACTCCAAAGGGCAGGCATATCTTCTACCTATGCATATTCTGGACTGGATGCCTCTGCACGTAAGATAGCCCTTGGTCGGTTCACGAATAACAAGTGCTCGGTGTTAATTGTTACGGACATAGCAGCAAGAGGGTTGGATTTGCCTGCACTAGACACAGTCATCAACTACAATTTTCCAGCAAAACCGAAACTGTTTGTGCATAGAGTTGGTTCGTATGTTTTGTCTTATTTAAATATAAGTATAAATCCAATCTAGGCCACGATTCCACTTAGTGTGGCGTGCGTGTTCCGTTGACATTGCGTGTACACAATATCTATTCAAAGGTCTGAGGAATAAGGAACAAAAAGCCTTAAGGTCATCTCGCAAATATTTAATAATATTTTTAAATTTCAAAAAATTATTCACTTCGTAACTCTTTGACTTTCGTGTTTTATTACTTTTTTATTGTAACTTTAACATTAATATGACCTTTTGAAAAAACTTCAGAAGTCTGTGGAGACTTTGTATATTACATCATCAAGTGAGATGTAACATAATGTAATGTATGTAATGTAATTTCATTCAGGTCGTAGC
Source organism: Acentria ephemerella (assembly GCA_943193645.1). NCBI lineage: Eukaryota > Metazoa > Arthropoda > Insecta > Lepidoptera > Crambidae > Acentria > Acentria ephemerella. Next base: position 3,185,836 of record OW971882.1, read on the forward strand.
GCGCGCGCAGGTCGTGCAGGCCGTGCGTTCTCTCTGGTAGCGGCTGAAGACGTAGCTCATTTGCTAGACTTACAACTTTTCTTAGGAGCTGACCTCATACTACCACCACAGGTATTTCAAAATATTTTTTCATTTTGTGCATTTTGCATCTCATCCCATCTGCATCTAATAAACTTATCCATATTTCTTTGCTAGGTGAACCCAATCTTGTCCCGTCTGATCCATATTTGACATAACTTTGTTTACATATTGTGATTCTTACTTTCTTGTATAAATCCTTTTATAGTAATAGATATTTGTGGCCTCATTCTGCCTATGTATTACTTTAATTCAAATAAACTCACAATTAACAGGTAAAAGAGAAAGGTAATACATGCCCTAGCGGTGTCTGGGGCGCTGTGCCGACCGGGCCCTTAGAACTGAGACACCAAGACGTCATGACGTGGGAGAGAAATTACTCCGAAATCGTAAGTATTACCATAAAATAAAAGGATTACAAAAATTGGATACTGTCCCTAATAAAGATAAGTCAGCAGACTATTAGTTTAATAAAAATTTAAACATTGAGTTACAAGCCAAAATATCTCTTGAGCTTATGCTATGCGTTATGGTTGTAATGTTTAACTTTCGATTTTTCTAGTTTGGATATCTGTCTTTCGAGTGTCTACTAATGATTTTTAATAATTATAGGAAGAAGCAGTTCGCACTTGTTCTCGTGGCTGGCAGCAGTACATAAAGTGGCGTGAAGTGGCCTCCGCCGAAGCCAACAAGCGAGCCAAGACTACAGTGATCCCTGTACACACACATCCGTTTCTGCTCGACGAGTCAGGAGACAACACGAATGATTTAGTAGAGAGGATTAAGAACTATACTTCTAATGGGGTAAGTTGACACTGAACCCTAAAAGAAATTAATTTAAATTTATCATGCGGATAGAGTCAAGCTTATCCCCCCCAGGCCTATATTATGTGTAGTGACCGAAACTCGTCGTGTGATTTCTTGTTTTATGGGTAATTTTCCGGTGTTCTGCAGTGAGAGGTATGTCAGCTGTCGATGAAGATCATTAATATATTTAAAAAATTAACTGTACCCACAAACATTTTAGTAGTCATAGAAACTACATTAAAAGTGGCTAAATGATTTCTTATATAAATTCCTGATGACGGAAGTGATTTAGGTAAAACGTACGTCGCGTGTACCGATACATCTAAAATTATTTTAGAAATCATCATGTAATTTTTTTGTATAGTATATTATTATATAGTATAAACGTAGTATTTATATGCTCAGTGATATACACATGTTTCCCTTTAAATAACTTCTTTGGAATATTTTGCATCATAATTACAACTATAGAAATCGCATTTCTTTTGTTAGACTATTCACAATGTGAATGTGTTCTCAATTTTTTATGTTTATTATTAGGAATGAAAGGTATTTTAATATTTGTACAGTCGATAGAATATCAAGCTTAAGTTTGATCTGGAAACAGCTCGTACTATGTTCGTAATAGAAGCGACTTGAAGTGCAACTATTACACTTTACGTGCGTTAACATATATTTAAAATTTTATTGTTTTAGACGATATTAGAATTAGCAGCCAAGAACGAATCGCCGATGTATTTAGCTATGAAAGCGAAAAAACGTGCACACGGCAAGGCTGTACAGAAAACACGAGAAAATAAAAAGCTTATGGTAAATAGTTTGTATTTCATCACTTAATAAAATTCTGTTTAAATTTTAATTCTAAAATAATTTGTAAAATTTAATTGTAATGTCATGTAATAAATATTTTTTAGGCTGAAGGAAAATTAGCAGATGTTAGTCTTAACAATATGGCGAAAAAGGAAAAGAAGGAAGTTATTCGTGACGAAAATTATATTCCTCACTCTGCGAGTGACCAACACACGGAGGCTGGGTGAGATTGAACATCTTAATTACAAATTGTAATAAATTTTAACCACCTTATTACAAAACGTGCTTTAAATTTAGTCTTAGTTTGGAACTGAGACTGGTAGTCTCTATCTAAAGACATCATGAGGGTTAAACCAGGTTTAACTTTAGACCCGCGTTTTGTAATAATGCAATGCCTAAATAAAATCTTCCTATTAGAGCTCTCTTCAATCATTTATCCAATTACAAGCATTTTGATGGCGTCTAGTTCGGTCAGTACACATGTACTTCAGATAGCGAGGTGTGAGTTTGTGAAATGTGATTATTATAATATTTTTTTTATGAATATTTGATTATATATCCAATTTTTTCTAATTTCTAATTTTAGTGAAATCGGTGTAAATTTTACAGGTTTATACTGAATAATTGGATGTAATCATTTTATTAGCCTACATTTATTTATTTTATGTTCATTGATTCAAGATAAAACAAAGTTTTCTGGTTGATCAAAGTGAATATCTAGTTGTTCGCTCCTTTCAGCCACCAATCTTGTTTATGTTACTCTATGATTTACAGTATTGTCTTCATGGTTGGTTTCTGAATGGATCAATCAAAATTTGTTATAGCAAACTACTCTGTGCCTCCGAAGGCATGTGAAACGGTTGGTCACGGTTATTAAGGTAACCGCTTTCACCTAAACTGCATTGGGTCAATGTGGCGTTGAAATGGCCCAACCTCCTCATGTGTTTCTCCCATATAGGAAGGCCTATGCCCATCAGTGGTACTTATATAGACTATTAATGATAATGATAATGTAAAGTGTGAATAAACAATTTGATTTTTTTATCTATTAACCAGTATGGCGGTGAACTTCAACGTGGGCGCGGCGTCGGCTGAGCTGGACATGGGCGCTGACAGCGGCGACCTTGCTCGAGCCAGGAAGAACCAGCTGCGGTGGGATCGCAAGCGGAAGAAGATGGTCCACGTTGATCCGGTGAGCTGTGATGCGCACTGAAATTATTCTAATTTTAATTGTTATTAATAATAAATTTATTCGCAAAAAAATAATATACAGGAAATAAACATACACACATATATAAGTATGGAACTATCGATCTCAATTATAACTCGAGTTATAAGTTGCTTATAAAGAGTTTCGTGTTCAAGATTAGTGTAGTACGGGAAAGTCGAAAAAATAACTGCCTACTTGGAAAAATCCTCGGGTTGATGCTTCAATACTTTATCTCATATGACATTTTGAACTACACAACTTCTTTCTCGGGTCAGTTATTCTACTTGATCATCAGTTTATAATAAAAATGTTGATAATTACAGGACGGCGGCCGCAAGATGATCCGCACAGAGAGCGGCGGCCGAGTCCCGGCGACGTTCCGCAGCGGCCGCTACGACGAGTGGCGCAAGCGGAACGCGCCCGACCTCGACGACGACACGCGCGACCACGAACTACCTCACGCTGCCAGACCCGGTCAGTGTAACGGCACCGCCACCAATAGAATTATAGGATTTAGTATTTTATTTACACCCGTGCTTTAAAGATTCTGAAACAGTTAACTTATTGCCAACATAAAAACTACCAATGGCCCCAGTTCCGTTATCTACGTACTAAATTCCCATCTCTTCCATTCCAATTCAGTAAGAGGGAAAAACTCTTACTCATAGCATTTTAGAGACGTCACCGGTCACCTGTCTTTTTTTTTTGTCGTATTTCACTGAAAGAGTACCATTGTATATATAATAATAATGTATATATAATGTTGTATTAAATTTCACAATACAACTTCTTCGCTTTTTCTATCTCTTCCGAGCTGAGATTACTCATCTGTTGGTATTTAAAAAAAATAACTTAGTCATTCTATGATCTATAGCTAAGCATGGACTTTGTCACTTATGTATATTTTTTTCCAAGCAATTACGTTAGCGATTTTCGAAAGTCACATTATGTTGTTTTAGCCCTCTGGTATAACCTCTATGGTTATATTTCTAAAAGGGTCTTGAAAGACCACGCGGATCACAAGCTTTCCTACCTAAATTTATGTAATATCCAGAAATCAGACAGAGATTCTCTATTGTTGCGGATATGTTGAAGATATGGAAAAGGAAGGTTGAAAAATGAATGAAAAATGGAGAAATGGTAACCAGATAGGAAAAGATAGGTTCCAGATGGCTCTAAATTTTGAGATCTTACATTATTTTAGAAACTCATAATATAGCCAGAATTAGTGCAAATAAGTGGAGTGGATAATTCAGGTTTTACTAAATGACGTCATGATTTTTTAACATTTCTCTGCGTGAACTTATTCTCATGTGTACAGCGCGCGTTGGTAACGCGTCACGTTTGCGTTAGTTTTGATGCATACGCGTGCCTTTTAAAGAACCTAGTGAAAATAAGCTCTTTGTGACTTATTTGAGTATTCACAGATTCGCAAACATTAATTCATCCCAAAATTTAAAGGCAAAATATTTTTATAATAATTATTATTTTATTTTCTAGTATCTGAATTTCGACCTCACTGGGTCAAACACAATGAACGCATCGCCAAGAAAAAGGCTGAAGCATCCTCGAAGGAGTTCCGAAACAAACAGCAGATCGTGAAGGATCGTCTCCGGAAAGAGAAAATCAAGCAAAAGCTCAAACATAAGACTAAATCAAAAAAGAAGAAGAAATGAAAATTAACATAAAAACACTATCAGTTTGGCGTATTTATTTGTTGTTAATAAAGAAAATCCTTTAAATATTATTTTGCCGACCGATATGTGACTGGTTGATGAGATGGTTGGAATTGGTCAAATCTTGGAACATGAAATCCAAAGGTTACCTTGAACCAACTTAGCGAAGTTGGTTCTAGATTTTTTTAAGACCACTTAAAAGCGAAGGATGCTAAATAAATAGACTTTCCCAGACAGATCCATGTCCTATCCGCATACAGGATTTATAAAAAAAATGCTTACAAAAAATCATGATATATGTATATTTAAAAAATTAAGATAAACATTACAGTACCTACTTACAATTATCTGTACATGTTGATAAATAATTTTCATTTTTAAGAAAAGTATATCAATTTTTGGACTTCGGATGCAATATACTTTTAATCCAATAATAGTGAATTATAATTAGCGAAAATATTTATTTACAGATTAAAACTTTAAGCTAGCAAACAATACAATGCAATACAATACTATAAATTACTTTTAGAATAAAATATTTGAAGGTACTTCAGATATATCCTATCTACATACATATCCATAATATCGATTCACAATTTATCACTCGCACAAAATTACATGGATAATCCAGAATACTTCAAAGCAAATTAGTTTTATTAGAAAATAGAATAAAATGTCATTATTCAAGTAAAAAAACCAGAAAGAGTTCAATGAAAACAGGAAAAAACTTCTAAAACGTTTCATACGATTTGAGATTTAATAAGTGAGGTATAAAAAAAAAAATTTATCAGTTAGTTTTCAGTAACCTGAATGCAATAAAGTACATAAAAGGTATTTTTTTCTAGATATACGTTATATCTATATATTATATTTTATACGGTATATCTAGATGTTAAGATTAAACCATTATAACAAAACAAAATCAGGAATAAAAAATATAGTTAATTATATTCATTAGTAACTTCGAGGTATAATTCTTAGCAGGCTATTACAAATTATGAAGTTACAGAATATCGTGAATAGATCGAAAAATAGAAGCATTTAACCTGCGTAGATAAGGAATAATCGCTTAAAATTTGGCAACATACTTCTCACTCCATTTATACTAAGCAAATATATTCGATTATCTTAACCAGGTCGAGTTACACGTTTAATGAATATTGAATAATTTTAGTCAACTTTAAACTTTCGTTTAACACTGGAACTCTTTGGTTCCATAATAATTACTTTCCTAGCTAGCGACAGCCCTATAACAATCTCGCATTAGTCTCAGCGTGACAACATCGAAACAACACTGCCCAAACAACACTCATAAATTTATTTAAAACTCACTTCAGTTTATTTCCATAGAATTATCTAATTAACTTGGTGTCTCAAACGCCTAACTAGCGCTGAATAACAATATCTTTACACTAATCAATGTCACCCTTATTATAGTTTAACATTTATTACGCGCACATGGAAACACGGGCCCATTCAAAAATACATTTACACAACTAATTTCAATATACAGGATAAACTTAAGTTTATAAGAATAAGAAACCTAAACCTATACCACTTTTCATGCATGAACAATCAGTCTTCTCTTTACGAAAATTATTATAATTTTAACTATTTACATATCGGATTTTTGAAAATTTAACATTCCTACACGCATACTAAAACTTTACACAAGGAAATTATATAATATTTCAGATGTAAGAAAGACCTACGCGTTTCTATAAAGTAACTACAATGGACGGGTCCGAAGATGATACGAATGAGCTGTTGACATGATTGAGCAAACAAGGCTGTTATTATTTCAACAGTACAGCGAGTTACGACGTATTATGGCACTGATTATCAAAACAAAAACTACACGAAATTTATTGAAATAGAAAGTTGAAAATTACTGCGCGTACAAACGGTATGTTGATCTTTTGAGTTGAAACGATATTAAAACAGCTGCCTGTTTATAATTTAATACAAACAAGATGAATGAAAACCTAATTTAATGATTAGAAGCATATATATAGTGTTGCTTGTGTGATATAAGAGTATGATGATTGCATATAATTACTGCAAACGAAATGGTTATTACTAGCCAGATTCTGAATTGAGAGTCGTTTAAGATTTTTTTCAATTCCAAAACCGGAAATTCGCCTTCTAAAATACATTATCTATCAGCACACAGCATCTCTGAAATCACCACAATACATCGGATTTCCTGTATTCATAAAATATATATCTGACACTTCACTTTTATTTATCATTATGACGAACAGCCTATATTCGTCTAGGCGTTCCGAGATGGGAGAAACACATGAGAAATTTGGGTCACAACACCACATTGTGGGAGTTTGCAATCGTTCGAAAGCATATGCCACTTAGCAGAAGTGTAGTTACGTTATTATCATCATTTAATGTAAAGGTTGATATAGTAACTTTTGATAGTGCAAAAACATAACAAAATAATAAAAAAATTCTAATGCTAATTCTTGGAGTATGTTTGTTAAACCCTTAATGCTGGTATTACTAGTTCAAATAACCGTCATATGCCGATTATTCATCGAAGTTTTTTATTAGTTGTTATAATTTTGATGCTAATTATTGTATACCTCTAGTATTAAAGTTCTCCTATTGCAAATTATTTGTGGTAAATTGTTTTAAGCTTTCATGGTTCCTTACATGTATATCGGAAATTCAAAGACAAAAATGTACATAGTTTAAATCCCGTATATAACTATTTACATATTTGTGGTTAGTTCTGATATATTTATTATGTTTACCCCTAAGGTAGATTGAATATCACTTACATAGTATAATGTAACAAAAATATTTAAACTATAATTTAACGCCTGCCCAAAGGAATACAACACAATATAAACTTTTTGTAACCGAATGACCCCACAGCGTCCCCGTTGCTCTAGATCTGTCAGAGTGGCATAGAGCGCAAATGGTCGCTACCACTGTGGCCTACAGTATCCCGTTGGTGTAGTACTGGTAGTTGTCGTAGAGGCGCGTGGACAGCGAGTGCAGCGCGTCCCTGACGAGGCGCTCGACCAGCGCCTGCAGCTGGGGCTCGGTGCGGCCGGGGTGGAAGCGCGCGCGGAACGACGACACCGCGCTGCTGCTGCGCAGGCACGACAGCTGCCCGCCTGCACAACATTTATAAAAACATTATTAATATATAAAAAAAAAAATTTTTAATTTCATTTTCATTATTTGAATGGATATAATACATACTTATTGTAACAATTGCCCAGAATTATTGCAATAAAATCATGAGTCGATTTTTCTTTTCTTTTGGGGTTATTCTTTACTTGTGATAAACACTCGAATGGTCAAAAATACAAAAAACTATAATTAAGAGGCTATAATTTGACGGATATAATAATTAAATAAACAAATGTAGAATTAAATTTATAATTTGCTAAGAATATTGTCTTTTAAATGAAGAACTAATACCTCTGTATACTACTGTATAAAAGAGACCCAAGAGAGACCTAAATCAAATTTTAATTATCTCACCCAAGAATATACCGCGGTTCAACAAATTAGTACTATAAAATTATTGCCATATCAGTAGTCTCTTTGAACTTGTCTCAATTTAACTATTTATATGATATCGACGTCTTTTATATTTTTTATATCGAAACTTTACAAGATATGCTATATTAGGCATCTACAATTTAGCTGCTTTCTGGCTAGACTAAACACACACCACACCAAAAAATTGGTCGCATAAATCTTCTATAAATAGGTTTGGTAATAAATAAGGGCTTATTTGGTAATTCCGTTAGGTAAATAAAGGATACCATTAATAACAAAGAGGCACTAACCCATCCTCATGAGCTCAACAATATGTATGATCTGGTCGCAGTGCTTCCGCGCAGCGATGAGCCCACGCAAAATCAGGATCTTGAAGTACTGAAACATGTCCGACGTCTCGCCGTCCATCACCTCCACGAACTCCGCCGTCAACTGACAACAATAATATTAATCTAAGTTTTAAAGATAATTAAGTTTTAAATTTAATCTCATTTGAGGCATAACTTCGGTAACATACGCGCGGCAAATGTAATATTGATTTGAATTTAAAGAGTTCTAGTGCTTTCTATTTCATCATTTTTACACCACTTAAATAAATTTAACTTTTCATACCAATACAATAGACTTGGAAAATATTCAGTGATCTTTTGGAAGAACCCTCGCCATGATGATGAGTGCAAGTTCTTTCTGCCTTAAGTAATGAAAAGCTTTATGTAGTCATACTGGAGGTAAAACGCTTACTTTTGATGAAGAAGGTAATCTCCAAAATTACTTATAAAATTTCAAAAGCCTTTCACAATTATTCAGAATGTGTTGATTTACGCTAAATATTACCTAATGTATATTTTAAATAAATAATAAGGTTGGTAAAAAGTTTCTTCGCATTTTATATGAAAATTGGTGGAAATCTGAAGGTGCAAGGTCAGGGCTATATGGCAGATGTATTAACGCTCTCCAGCCAAACTCTTTCAATTTATGCTGAGTGGCTAAAGATGTATGTGGTCTAGGGTAATGTTGGTATCTAGACTGTATTAATGTAATTTGATTTTGGTTAAAGTTACAATGCAATAACTCAATTAAAGAAAATAGTGCTATTCATAAATTACTTATTGGAAACTGGTAAGGACTAGGAACAGTTTTTGTTAAAAAGTACTTATTTATTTTACCTTGAAAGGTGAACTCTCGAATCCCAAGTTTTTGGGTGAGATAGAGAAAATAAATCCAAAATCAATATGGATGATGTGGCCAGCACTGTCCAATAGAATGTTTCCATTGTGTCTGTAAAAAGGAAAAATTACTATTATGTAAAAAAAATTTAACACTAACATAATTGTAATCAAATAAACTGTTTATATAGAAATATAATCTTTTTAGTATTGTTCTAATGTTCTTTCTTCAGCAAATTAAAGACTTTATTAGTATTTTAATATTCAGTCTTCACCGAACATAATATACAACCAGGTAAGAAGCAACCATATTTATGACGTTCTTGGCGCATATTTATAGGTTTTTTATCATTATAAGAAAGAGCTACTAACATACTAAGAAATAATAGACAGTTTTAATTAATACCATTTCTGTAGCTAAAATGTGAATATTTTTACAAGCAATAAGTCATTATTCCTACGCAGGCGAATATTAAGTATAGCTTAGCTAATTCTTCCTTATAATGATAAAACAAACTTATTATTCATATAATTATGAGATTATAGTACAACAATTAATTTATTGAATTTAAGATATATTTATAATTTATATTGTATTTTGTTATTATTGTGGTTTGCATGTTTTTGACGCAATTATAAAACCCCAGTGTAATAGTTTCCTAATAGAATAAAAATATGTTTTAGCTAACTACACAAACTTTGCGAGTATGCATTTTAAAGTTTGTTCACCAAACCCATTTGGATAGACAAGATATTCTTGTATATCCAAATATGTAACACAAAAGGAAACATAATGTGAATCTACCTGTCTTTCAGCTGCAGTAGGTAACTGGTGAGTGCGTAGGCGGCAGCGGACTCGACGAAGTTGTTCTGAGCGCGCAGGAAGCCTTCACTGTTGGGCGGACCGTGTTCTAACTCTAGCCACGCGCGTAGTGACTTGCCAGACTGCTTTTTAATTTGGTGCAGCGATACTGAGTTCAACACCTGTTAAAAACATTCTGGTTTATATCACGGTCCTACATGTACAAGGCTAGAAATGGAAAGGAGTCGGCCAATACCTACATACATGGAAGTTAAAAAATAATTTTTTTACCGACACTCTTTCGGGTTTCTATGTAAGAGAGTAATCCTTTATTTAATTTACATTTGAGAGTAAAAAAAGCACTGCACAGTAATATTAACTTGTATCGGAAATATTTCCAGTTAGCACCACCGCATTGATTAAAGTAAATACATCTTATACGTGAGATTAATTCAATCTTAATTTCTATGGTACGTCATCATCATCATAAATAGCCTATATGTGTTCCACTTCTGGACACATTACTTCCTACATGAGAGAAACACATGAGAAGTGTTGAGACAGTGTAGAACGATCATGTTCGCCCAATGCGGCTTGGTGGGTGAAAGCGATTACTGTAACAACCTGGATGACTGTCTTAACATGTATTCGATGGCGATAGCGATGGAGCTCTAGATAACAAATTTTCATTAACCCATCCAAGGACCAACCATAGCCAAAGTTGCTTTGTTTTTATTATCGAAACGAGAGCAATCTAACCACAACGCCAAATATTTCCTCTATAGTACCTGCCTTAATAAAGTTAATATGCTATACTTATATCATCTCATTGTGACCATAGGGTCATTATTATCATAGCATAAGAGAATTATTTTAGTTTTTTTTAAATATTTTGGAGTGCAGGAATTCCCTTGATATAATTAATTATTCTAAATAAAACATGTTGATTACCACGAATACATCAAACATTACAACAAATTATTGTTTAATTTTTTTTATTCGTAAGATAAGTGTGAGTTATGAACGGTCAATTTGACAACAAAACAAGCTTATGAATCATATCGATAACAATAAAAAAATATTAACAGTAAACTGAAATGAGCAAGTAATTAAATCAACTACATAGACAATAATGTTAAACTTGTTTGACGAGACAGTATTGAAAATTTGTAAGGCTCGTGGGTAGTACCACCGTCTACCAAGTCAAGATGGCTCCGGTTTTTAAATCCTGGACACAGTTGTTTGTAAAATTATACATTATCGAGATATTTATGCAAATAAATATATTTAAAAAAAGTTAAATACTATGTGTACTTATTTTGATACATAGATCAAAATAAATATATTTTGTTGTCATATACATGAAACTAATTTTATTTCAGCGATATTGAGTATAGTTTGCTAGTAGTAGTTAAGTTAGTGGCGGGATCTCTTTCGATAACATAATATAAAATCTGCTATCATATTCACAATATGTGACAAATAGTTTACTGTATATAAGTTTGTTAAGTTACTTAGTGGTGGAATCTCTTTCGATAGCGTAGTATATATAAACAGCTACTGTTATCATATCACAATACGCGCTACGCAAAAAGTTAATTGTCGATGAGTTAATAGTATGATCTGTTTCGATAACCTAGTATAATATAGCGTAACTGACCGGCTGAATCAAGCCTGACTCCTTGTCCAAGCAGAGTATCTCGTAGGGGTGCAGCCTGAGCGGCACGCGCTCGGCGCTCCAGACGGCCTGCAGCCGCCGCAGTAGCTGCGCCGCGAGCATCTCTTGCCGCAGGTCGTCGCCCACCTTCACGATGCAGCCCAGCAGCCGCCAGCCGGCCAGGCTGCCGTATGGAGACGACGATCGCATTCTAGCCAACTTGTTTTCCCAGGATTCCTGTAAACATAGAGGATAAGATGAAGCCCGCATCTAAGAAAGGTGTGCTCAATAAAACGTGACTTCTGACTTCTTACGGAACGGTCTGTTACATATGACGCAAGTGAGACCCCAACGACGGGCTCGACGAGTGGTCAGTTTCTAGAGGCTACTGTAATTAACCTATTTACCGGAGATCGGTTGTGAATGAGAGTGAGTGATTAAAATCCTCACAGTTACAGAAAGAAACAATCACACATGGCATTACATACAAAAAGACATACATATTATCTAGATTACAGAGAAACATAGTTCAGGGTCATAGTTTTATTATATTATTAACTATGTTTCTCTGTAATTTAAATAATATGTGTCTTTTAGAATATTCTTACTAGGTATTATACGGAAAAGTGCTATTAGTTATGGATGCGGTTCTAATTATATTTTACTATAATAATGATTAGCAACGCACAAGTGACACTCCTGATCTTATACGCAGTACACAGACAATGGTAAATGCTTTCCATCAAGAAGGCTGTGTATATTTGATTGCCACCAAAGTGGAGTAAAACATTAAATTGAACTGACGTAACGCTCTAAAGGCACAATAGGAAGGTTGGGTTGTGGTGCAGAGAAGTACAAAGTAAACAAGTGGAAATGTATATAATATATATAAACAGAGGACATTGTTATAGCACAGAGTATGAGAGAGAGAAACATAATTCGAACAGGAAGTTATATATTTTTAATTTAAAGCACACTAACTTTGATCCGTACGAAACCTAATCCGTGAAAAACTATGACAAAGAAACGTGGTCGCTTACTTAAGCCCTCAGAAAAGGTCAAGGTCATTCACGAACTATAGTGAGAACTAGGCATTACCTACACGATATAAGCCCCACAACATTGACATAAATGCTCGATAACTAAGCAAAGGCTTATGTCCAACCCCATAAATTTGCGATTGCTATAGCTACTTCAAAAGACAGTCTAGTGGGCACAGGTAATGGAGATCGAAAGGCGAATGTTACTATGAACTAAGCCCAGCCAATGAGCAAATAGGCACAGACAACCGCTCGTAAAATTCTATTAGTACTAAAACATTTATGAGTAGACCTAGAACTAGACCAAGGATATATGAAAATTTTTAAATAGCATTCACTGGTAAAGTGTAATTTATACAAATCTGTTAAGATTACAAATTTAAAAATAGCTAAAATTGGAGTCAAGCAACGATTATTTGTTTAAATAGAGTAACAGCATGATGTCAAAGCTGCACCGATTAGTAATAAACACTACCATTAGACTGAATTTTGTGAGATTAAGGGAGACTACTTAACAGCTGGAAAGAACTGAAATGTAACCTAAAACCTTAAAAATAAGGTTGTAATCTAACAACGCAGTTGCCTAATTGGCTTATCTAGAACTGTCCTTTAACACGCAATTTAAGACTTATACAGGATTAAGAATTTGGTTTTTAGTTTCACGCTTAATGTGAAAGGTGCAAGCCTACTTGTCTTCTGTAAATCTAAGCGCACGTGAGACGACTTAACATGTGGCGCAGAGTTAAAATGAAGCTAACATTAAGGACAAGCTGTCAATCTAATGGTTATTTATACATTACGATTAAATCTTTAATATAAGCTTTGCATATTAAAATATACATTGTATTTTATTAAAATTTAATACCTAATCATAGAACGTAATCCATACAAGAGATACGTAATATTTTATCTCTTTATCAAAATTATTACGCATTTGTAATTTAATTTTAAACAAGATACTCTGGAATGTATATTTTGGGTTCGTGTTAAGATCCCTTACGTCCAAGACAAACCAGACTGTCCTTAAATATATAATTGGAAATGGACAATAAATTGGCACATTCCAAATCACGTTCATGGGCACTGATAGCGCTGCGTGCGCAATAAAATACCAAACGGAACGACTTTTGGTGCGGTCGTCACAACTGTGTGAGTGCCCGCGAGTATAATCTGGAACCTTAAATGCGATCGGAACGTAAAATGTACAATTGTCTTTCATCATATAAATAGATAAATAGTTCTATATATTCCACTTAAGACGCGTGAAAAACGATTATTTCTGATTATTTGAATAAATGTCTTATAGTCATGTCTACGGTACAATCACATGATAAAGAAAAATGTCATAAATTATTAATACCTATTACAATTTAGCGTTTTTTATATTACCATAAAAAACCCACTAGCAATTTTTAGGCCCTGAATCTAAATTTATCTGAAGATTTGGAAGCCGTGTTAAGCCGTTGATGATGAAAGACAAAATATTTCATACGCTTTCATGCTATGAGACCAAGAAAAACAGGTGATCCACACCATTTCACGTTTAGCTGATATTTTTTCTGATTTCAGAGTGGTTCCTATACCATAATATGTTCATATTGATAAGTAAATAATGTTTGTAACAATGTATATCATGATTGACATGAAGGTGTTCAGGGCTGGTTACCTTGAGCGCGGTGGCCGACGGGTCGGCGGGGTCGTGCCTGAAGGCGTTGGGCGGCGGCGCGGCGGTCGCGTCCGCTAGCCTCCGCCGCACGTCGCCCGCGCCCACCGCCACCGACTCCCGCGACCCGCACGACGAAGTCGACAACGCTGATATCGCCGAAACCTGTTTATTTTCTCGTGTTATAACATTTTACAATATTTTTTAATTGCATAAATGCATAGTACGTCCATAATAAAGAAATCATTAAGGAGCAATAGTTTATCTACAATCAACATTTTCTAAGATATGTCGACAAGTTTCAAGTCGCTCAAAAAGCTGAATAGAAAGTGCTCCTAATGTACATAGTTAATGATATCTTTGTCAATTATGCAAAAATATAATGCAATAATTTACAAGCATGGCTTTCATAATATGTACGAGTTGTTAGGTTTAATGAGAGCGAACTGATAGCACAAAGATTTGTAACTGTTTAATATTTATTTCGCTTTTTATTCAAAACTTCCTCACTATATTAGATCGAGATCATGGAAAAGAAATATAACATTGCAAAATAGATTAAGTAAAACCTACGAAACATCAGATTCAAAATTTTAATTCAAAGTAAAATGTAAAGACACTAGAGTTTTACTTAATAGTGAAAAATCTAAATGGTACTAGCAAGAATTTCATTAGAGTCGCCATTTGAACTATATCAGAATATGCGTTTGTTCAGCGCTACCACACCTTTTGCCACCACTTTATAGAAAAACAAAATTTAATAGAAAAAGAAAGAAGAGAGAGTGCTCCCATATGGACAGTGGTGGTGAAGATGCAGCATAAAGTAATTGATTCACTACAACGACGACATAGTCACGTCATGACAAGTAGGTGACAGCGAGTAACGCCTTTAGACTTACCAAAAAGATTGAATTATTCTAAAAATACTGACGAAATTAAAATTATACTACACTTCAGTCACCAATTCTACTAAAACTACGTTTTGCTCTTAATTTTTAAAGGTGTGGCAGACGCGGGTATAGCCTAGTGTTACCAATATTGACTTAAAACGTATCAAATAATAAACCAGCTCATTTATGTGGCGTAAGTGCAAATACAACTATGTGTTTAATAAACAACAGTAATATTATTAATACAATAACACTGAATCACTATAAAAGGTTTGTCGCATCAAATTCAATTTTATTTCATCAATAAGACAACAGTCATTCATCAATAATTAATTATTTCATAAATTGATAAGATATTCATGTCAACAAAATGTTTATGAACCATACAAAATAAATTTCTTCGCGTAATTAAAGCTCAATAAGCATTATAATAATGTTTTTGGTATGGTTATAGTAATGTTTTTGGTATGGTATAAATTGATTAATAAAATATAACTACAACCGACGTATTTCTTTAGTGATATTGCTTGCCGTTTATTATTTCCTAACACTGAATACAAGGGTAGTCTACACGTGCGGTGAACACGTGCGATGCTTGTTCAGACGCGCACAATCTGCTCTTTAAAAGGTTGAATTTTAGTATTTTCATTGATGTCACAAACTGTAGTATATGACAACAGTAGTTATTCATGCACACAATCGTGATTAATAAACTCGCTATTTTATTCGTGTGCATTAAATTGTCTACTTGATATTCAGTTGACGACAGTTTGTTGTAATCTTTTTACACAATTGTATTTAAGGACGAGATAACGATAACTCTTAGTATCGCGCTAATTTCGAAATTAATGAGTGTAATAAACTTTATTATAGACACTTATTCTAACATCTGACATTATGTTCAACAATATTTTTGGATGTAGTTCTAAATGTTAAAAGTAATTCTAAATGATAAAAAACGTGTGCGCGTTTTTAAATGAGAAATATGAGAATTACAATGTTGTGATAAGAGGTGAATTTGCTTTTGCGATGCGCTTCATGAATTTACTAAATCAAAATTTAGGTGCAGTCCATCTCTTTCCCTCAATATTTATACAAAACGGACGGCTATCGGAGGGACAGCTAACAGGTTCACATGACATTTACAAAGTTTTGTTAAATTTTCAACCTTAATAAACGTCATAAAAGCATCTTAAATTGTTATTTATTTCTTTAAAGCTCTTTAAATAAGTTGATTGACGGTTATAACTTTAATTATACTATACTTTAAGGCAATGTTATGCTTACTGAACTTATTGAATCAAGTCAGTTACATCTCAATTAAAGCCATGTTTGTAAATAGTACCTTATAAAATAGAGCGTACCGTACCTGTGATAAACTATCGGGCGCCGGTAGTCGGGGCGCGTACTGAGTGCTTAATTCCTCATCATCATGACTCCAGCAGTCCCCAGCATCAACGTCATCCAACGCAGAATACAGTGATAGTGCCGGCCACTCGGGAACTAAATTCTCTTCGCTCTTCGTATGTCTAATAGGCGGTGAGTGTGGTGTGGGGGGCGCCGGAGGTAACAGGCGCGGAGGTAACGGCTCATGTCCCTCAGTCTCCAATACTTCCACGTACATTATGTAAGGTGCCTGAGGACAATAATGCAATGTTATACTTTCATATTACGTATTGACTAATTGTCTAACTCAGTCTATCACGATATTAATGACTGTACATTTTGCACAGAACTGCTCTGGTATTTATGTTCTATTTTAGAACAAAATATAATGCTAATATTGCAATCATGCTGGTTACTTGATACAATATAAATTACTATAAGATATATAATTGACACTAGATAACGGAAAAATACACGATTGTGATTCATATGTGAGTGCAATAAGCGAACGGAATGATGTGTGAGCGGAATAGGCATGAAAACAATATTTTTGTTCGGTGTGTTTTTGGCAGGCATCATGATCATAGAAACATTGGTAAAATAATTATTTCGATAGCATGGGAACTTCTATAGATATTAAAATTTGTACATACAGCACATTTTTAAATGGCCCTAAAACGTTCATAAGAAAAGAGAAATGCAGTATGACGGTGCCGATATTTTTGATTTGATTTTTTTTGGTTTGTATGTATATTATATATACTTATCTACTATATATACACATAAATGGTAATAATGAAACCTACCTAAAAACAAATGAGTACAAAGGTACTGCTTAATTCTAACAAAAGATAACGATTCATGTTCTTTCTATCGATTTATATCTTTCTGTTCTTTTATTATTTCTTTTATATGCCAAATAAGTTGATAAATTCCTCAAATGTCCTATAAATATTTACTATCCTCAATAATAACCACTTAAATAGCTTTGAATGTAAATTAATAATTTGTTCTAAGAAGTTAAACGGCAAGCAGTAGAACTGTTTACCGTTTAACTTTGTTAGCTGATTAACTAAATCTATCTAGTTTACAATTCAAGAAAAAGATAACATATTATTGTTTCCTATCTAATATCTATATGCGATCAGTCTATTGTTATATCCATGGCAGGTACTTAAACATAATCATAGTTACTAAATTTGACTAGGAGCGGACGAGAAGGTCGATTTTAAAGATAAAAATCATTTACGTTCTGTTTTAGTTCAGGAATGCTTCCGAGCGTGCATTGTTTTTTATATAAAGACACTCTGTGGCCCTGATATTGTATCACCAATCACCATATCGAAATACAGGCGTTGCGAAGGCTATAATATACACTACTACAATAACATTACCAATAAGAAAAAAGGATCAATATTACTTACAATATTAATCTGTAACTATATTATGTAAAATGGAGAGTGGGTATAATTTAGTAGGATATCCTTCTAAATCACACCCACTCTCTCACTTTGATATTAAATTTTTGATATTAAAGTATGACCTATCTCGTGAAGTTTAAAATCAATTGAAGGTCGAACTGCACACGAAATTTTTATAAAACAAAAGAACCTCATATCAGACGCGAATTTATAATTAAAAACGTGTGTGATTGAAATTAAAACAGCCTTGATTTGACGTTACCTTGCAATGAATTTGCAAATTTTAAAATGTCATACTTTACCGACACGCCGGCGCTAAAACGCAATGGAAAATTAATTGTGTGTGTAAGTAGCTAGACACTTTATTAAAAGGTTACTGTTTTTCAAGACAATATAATAATGCCAATAAAAGAATAACAACGAATACGTAAAGATAAGTATAAATTTAGTAATCAACGTATTAGAGAATAATGACTGACCATCGTGCATTAACGTAAGAAGATTATGTATGATAAAAAATCTTTACCTTTTACCACTAAATATGATAAGTCTGTGTTTTATTTTAATGCTATCGACTGTAATACGGGTGTAAATTGAAATTAATAACATTGGTTCAAATAAATGATACTTTAAATAAAGATATTTTTGGATATAGGGTTATTTCATTAGCTCATTAAATGCACAACAAACTGTGACTGTGACTAAAAGGCGGTGTCCTTAACCTTTTCCTGATTAATTATCTCATAAATGTATCGCAAGGCCATTGTTTGTAAGCAGATCATAGGAATTGAAGTCTAGTTGCGTATGAATAAGTGTAAATAATTGACTGCTCGTGACCAAAATTTGGAATAGATATACATTGTTGCAAGTTCCTTTATAAACTTTGAGACACGTAAGATGGTTATCATATCTATAACATGATAAAAGATATCTAGAATTTAGTAATGCCTTTTAATTGTTATTCAATACACGATGGAATGCACTATAGAATAGAATATATCTTTATTATACATCAGCCAGTTCAAGAAGAGAAATACACAAAAAACATTTAACTCATTTTGTACAAAGGGCGACCTTATATTGTGGCACTATATCATGTTTTGAAAATTGAATAATTCATGTCGGTTACAAATAAAACATAAAAATCTCATAATTCTCCACTTTTTAAATTACGCCCAGTAAAATAAATCGCTAGCCGGTATTACTGATTCTATTCTTAAAATTTGCTTCTTTATAAAACTGTCAATAATAGATACATTTGAATTTGAATAACTATATTATATAATTTTATGCATTATAATAAAGGTGGTAGTTTTTTTTTATATAAAGCTCAGCAAATGACTAAACTCCACCTGGTGATAAGTAGTGCGACATACTGCCCTATCCACCCTCACCTTGCCGGCCCAAAAAGTGCTTTTTCACGCCTCTTTTGAAATAAACCATGTTGTATGAAGGAGGGAATACGTGTACCGGTAAGTAATTCCACCCTCTAGCTGTGTGACAGAGAAAGGAGTCACGAAATCACTTTGTGCGCAAAGTAGACGTGGCGACAGTGAAAGGGTGCCTCCATAGACCAGTTCGCTTAGTCCTGAATTGGAAAGGAGAGGGAGGGATAAAGTCAAAGGACTCTTCAGAGCACTCTCCGTGGTAAAAACGATAAAATGCACTAAGCGACGCTATTTCGTCACGCAATTGCAGAGATAATAATACGCATAGCGTCCAGAAGATCGAGTGTAAGATGATTGATATTTAGTATAGCAATATTATAATTAAGTAAAGGGCTTCATGGCATTTACATCTCCAATTTGGAGCGCTGGGCTTGGAGTACCTCCAAGAGAATTAACACAACTTTAATATGTTCCTATGAAGAAAGGCCGGCAGACCTCATTGAAACCAGTTTGAACAGTCTCATAGGCCATAATGGTTCCCTGATTGATTCAGTAAGAAAATTGATTCGGTGTGCCCTGATCTGATTCGGCTGATTGTGCCCGAGATGCTAAAAGGTTATATCTAAAGCTGGAAAACAACTTGCCATCAGGCAGGCCGTACATTTCTTGTCACTTAAAAAGTATTTAGTAGCGAGTTAATACCTTATCCTTGCTATTGAGTACCGCTGCCGCATGCGGTGGTATCCTCAACACGTAGTGCGGCCGTTGGTGCAGGGGCAGCCAGACTCGCGCTGGCAGGTTGAGGTCGAGCGCAGCTAGTTCAGCTCGCAGCTTGCCATTCCGCCTCTCTTTATCGGCCACGCCGGCTAGCCGGCGGCCTATGCTCGTTAGAGAGTTCAGGAACTGCAGAAAGAATTAACACAGGTGTTAATAAAATTTGACACTACTCTATAGTATTCTTAAGGACTTCTTTGCACACATTCTATTTCATGATCCTAGGTCATCCTAATGTCGAATATGGTGGTGTAATATGATAATATTGTTGTTTCCTACTTTGAAGTGAATTCGTACTTAATTCAAACGAAAAAAATCTGTAGTTTCGTTTTAGAAGCGCTCTGAACTATGATAATTGAGAAGACTCAAAACTATTTATAATACTGGAAACATAAAGTTTGGGACGAGAATTGTATAGGAGGGCGCCCCTATACAATTCATGTCACAAGCCGGTGTAGGTAACGTATACCAACGACGACTGAATTGAGGACGTTTCCCAGGCGAAATTGACCCCAATAGGATTAGAACCTACCAACTAACGCAATTTTAAGGCTGCGATAACACTTTCAAAATACGCATTGCAGATGGGATAAGTTTTTACATGAATCGAATAGATTTATTAATGTAAGAATTATACCACTATACAAACAATAATACAAGCAATATAGCAGCAGGGCAGCAAAATGTTGCACTAGCAATCCTCACAAATGTCTTCCTCCTATTGCTTACCATCAAAGGTGTAAAGTCATTTGCTGTGCTAAAAAGCAATAAATAGTTAAAATACCAATAATATTCACACATATTTTGTAATGCTTCCTATAATATTCATTGAGTTTGTTTTGTTACAGGAGGTTATTTTGTAGACCATATCATAATGTCTATAATATTGGTTGCCACCTGATCATATTTAAAAATACTCCTTAAGATTTTTTTGATTTAATTGCTCGTATTATTTAGTTTGTTTAAGGATAAGGCAGCCTCAATTTTCCTGCTACTGTTATTTTTAATATTCTTCACTACAGTCTACCTATTCCCCTCACCATAACACACCGTTTCTTAACTTGTCAAGCCATACAATAAAAGTACAGATGGATGGATAGAAGTATGAAACTTACTGACAGCATTATAAATAATCCAAATAATAACCAAACAACAATAAAGTTCATTATATATCATATCATATGCGCATAAACAGCTTTCCATAAAATTACATTTATGGATAGTCATAGAGTCATTTCGCTTGTTTTGTGTGGTATTGTAATAATGATAGAATTTAACTAACCAAAAAACTTTATAGAATTCGTAGGCAATTTTAATAATTTCACTGATGATATTATTATCTCACTCGCAGGTATATGCATGTCTGAGTATAAATTGTATAAATCTACGGCTACCATCGATTGCCTTCCCTATTTCGGGTGTAAAGCATTTCTATATAGCTTTGATTTGGCATAAAGTAAAACATTCCCTCTCTCTTGCTTCCAAAAAGTTACAATAACTTGTAACTCACTATGATATAAAAAAGTGAATAGCTAGATGACTGGCCAATTCTCATTAAAGTACTTCAATTTAAATTACTAACACAAATTAGCAAGAGTAAAGTAATTAACTGTCAAACAATACTATTTACAGCCTTTGTGTTTATCAAGGTCATGTTTAATATTATTTGCACGTAATATTTGCCATAAATAAATAATACGTAAAACAAGATAAGATTAGGCATATATTTTATTTAGCTTAAACACTATTAAGACTTATACGTCTTTATAATAAGGTACGTATTAACTAACTATCGTAAATAAACTAACGACATTTAAGATGATTAGAAACAATATTAAACCCGTAGCTTTTGTCTTCAAAACCAACAAAAACAGATAATATAATTAGTTAAGCACATTCACTTTCTGTTTTCTTAAAACCCGCGATTACTTTCATTATTCAATATATTGTCATGACGTCAAATGCTTCTTAAGAATAATAATCCATGCCGAATACACAAGTTCGGCAATTGGGACTTCCACTTTTAAAACTAGAAATTTAACTTGATTATAACATTTGACTAGCAAAAGAATTATACAATGAATCATTATAAACATTAGAAAGTTGTTCACGATGTATATTTTTGACGTAATCAGATGACAAAAGATTAGTATTTTTATGTATCTTATCTGTTTTGAACATTATCATGACTTAAAGTTTTTAGAACGAGAATTTAATCTTCTACGGCTGAGAAGGCCGATACAAAAAATTATATAGCAGTCAAAAATGCTACAACTATAAGTCTGTTTACTTATGCTAATTTTATAACTTAGTAATTAATGCTAAACCTAATTATTAAAAAAAACGGTCCATTATTTCCCGGAAATAGTTTAGCATCTCCCGTAATAATCGCAACGGCGCTGATGACGTCATTTATTCCACTCTTAGTCACTGTGTCATTCCGAGCTTATTACAGAAATCATTAATATGAAATAGACTTCATGTATGAATGTTATCTTACGTTTGTTCACTTGTATTATCCTAGCATTTATTTACTACATGCCGTTGGCGTGCAAAAGGTTTTGTTATATATAATGTTGATCACTAACACTCACTCCGAATCTAGAATATTTTTTTATAATTACAAAATATTTCACACGTTCTATTTATGGAATTCTATAATAAGCATAGCTTTTATATGTTTGTTATTCCAAATACTTAATTTCAAATAGGTATTGCGAATAATATAAAATATAATTTACCTGAGTCTGTGGCGTTAGTCTCGGTGCTCCACACGAACACTGTTCGCCACAAAGACATCCACTGTCAAACGCACGTCCAGACGCCAAGTCGCCCAAGTGCCTTCCCGAAGGTGTAACAAGCCTCAATGCAGACGCATCTGATTGTGACCGATGATGACCACGTCTGGCCGCTGGCCTAATCTCTTCTGCTAATATTGAGTCCCTTAGTTTGGTCGCTTTCGATCTTTTCATATCACCACCAAAAGCTGTTAGTAGCCACGCGAGTCGTAAAGAAAATTCTGCACTCTGTTTACATCTATAAACTAAATAAGGTCGAAGTACATCCGCTACATCACCCATTTCTATATACATGGTAGCTATTTGTGGTAAATAAAAGTCCACATCTTCAAAAGGGAATGAAAATAATTTGTTAGCCAAATAAGTCTGTACACCGGGCTCCTTGGAATTAAATAAATATGAGATGGCCATACTCATATCAAAAAGTTTACTTTCGAAAAGTCGTAATAAAAAGTCTTTGTTTTTCGAAGTGTCTGCAGCTGATACCTCTAATTTGACTACTGTTTCTACAAGGGTATCGGGAGGATCTGGCAGTTTATCTGTGTCTTCCGGATTGCCGGAATCCAGACTTTCTCGTGATCGAGCGGCGGCAGGCACTGGAGGTCTTTCCTCGTCGTTGCCATCAGGAGGAGTGTGAATGCCCGAATCGTCAGAGCCAGCCGGTACCTCGGGCGGTAATGCAAGCCTCGGTGCGGGTACTTCCATCGGCAAACGAAGCGGCGCACCTTCCGGCGATGTCGGTGTCATGTCTTCCGGTATCCTTTGAAGAACAGAGTCCAAGGATCTGTTCCTCTGGTGGCCGCATCCTGGTGGCGGCCCACTTGCGCCGGTCACATGTCTGTAAACACAAATAAACATTATAACATAGATAAGGAGCTTCTTCGTTGATTGCAATGACATTAATTTTAGAAAAAATTAAATCATTAGCATTGACATTAAAATTTTTTGGTCCCAAGTTAGATTGTTTACGTACTTGTAGAAGGGATCCTCGTAATGTCGTATGCCGACAACTATTATCTTCCTAACCATATTTTCACTTTTATAAACCTAAACACAATCACACAACACTATAACTATTTACTACAATATTTGATATGCCTTCTCACACAAACATAAACGTCACGCTTGAGCATGAGCTCGACTAAAACAATGCGAACAGCCGCGCAATTTATCATATCAATCAAAGCTGAACGGAATCCGAACTCACACACGTCCAGCCGCGTGGCCGTCGTGGAGTAGACTGCTTTACGCAACAGAGGCACGCCGCTTCGCATACCATTCGCATTCGTATAAGGATCGCCTCGGTTACACAGCCAAAAAGCAACTAAAGAAGCGCGAAACAGTAAACAAAGCCCTGTGCTATGCAGGCCGAAGATTTCCCCGACCGAGTTTACGTTAAAGTTATGTTTACATATACGTGGAACTAAACAGCGTAACGACTAAAGATTAACGAACGATCTATTTATTTACTTGACACTTGTTCAAATGGACGTATGTTTGTGTTTGGACTTGCGTACCTATGTTACCAGAGCACTGTTTTTGTTCTTAACTTGGATAAAAAGTACCTTGTTACCTTAGTAAAAAGTAACTTATTTAGAGGCGAGGAAGAGTTTCGCTACTAAAGAAGTCCTAGGACTAAAGAATCTTTCACCCGTGGTAAACACGGTGCTTTTTATTACGAATACAATCAATACAAGAAAAATAAAAAAAAAACATGAAATACAAATCTCAATAATGTTACGTTAAACTATCCAATAGGATTAAGTACGTAAATCAATTGATTTTCGATCAGTTACTTCCTTGTTAGACTACGACAAAATGCGTTATGCGTATTATTCACATGCGGCAACGAATAGTAATGTAGATATAACAGTTACAAACCATAATAATTACAAGACACATAAATAAGAGCGTGGTTTATGTATCGTTTTGTAGTATCTAACAGTATTCTAGACGGTTTTTATAATGTACACCTTCTTAGGCAATCTATTTACGATAGATAGAAGCCCCATAACGTAACATAAACTCATAAAACATCTCAGAGAAAGCGGTCGCTGACCCTGAAGTTTTTATCATCGCGTAAGCTATCAATTTCAAAAGATTCATAACATACAGCAAATCTAAAGTACCGCCCGCCTTCTCAATACGGCTACGTATTTTCTGTATCAGAAAGTCAAGGAAGTGGAAGTGTATGGCAGGCACTCATTGAGTGAGCATTCCATACAGCGCGTGAGTGGCAAACAAATTAACGTAGGTTATTTTTGGAGTGTTATCTGGAGTGTAGCATGTGTTCATTCGCTTAACAGATGTGTCAGTCGGTGAAGAGCTAACGGCATATGGCATCGGGCATAGTTGCCCCATTGAAAGGGAGATCACTCACAACACCATTAATGAGCCCTTTTATTTATTTTCAAAATATTTATGTACGTCTGAAAGGTTTATTTATAAAAGAAATATATATTTTTATTCAATCAGTTACTAACGATATTAGAAACAGGGATATGAATAATTCCCAGTTCTTAAATAGTTTGGAACAGTACGTTACTAAGAATACATTTATTACATTTTGCAACATATTATTGATCAACTTTGTATCACAAAGTAAGCGCTCTAATTTAACTTTATTCTTAATAAAACATAATATTCCATTTACTACGTGGAACCTAGCCAAGACATTACTTTTCATTACTAGTACATTAATCTTACGCATACAGTTTCGGAAACGTAAACACTCTAAACAGGAAAAGATTGTTGAGAAGGGTACACGTTTCTTTATAATCATTTTTATTTTGTAAATCAAATCTGCTTAATATGTATTTCCAAGTTAGTTCAGTCCATTACTGTTTTATGAGTATACGTTATAGTATTTACAAATTTCTAGTAACTGGTATGCAAACCAATATCAATAACGCCATGGTCAACTCCGTAATACAGGTCAAATGATCATAATCGATGGAATCGACACGTATTAGGCGACCTCGCGTGCAAACCAGGTAAGAAACATTTATTGCGATTTATCGCTATTGGATAATATCTAATAAAACACGCAAAATTAATTATATCCATTAAACGCACCAGTAAGACAATCCCCTAATTAATAAAAAGTATAACAAACAAAATAATCACCTACGTTGTTTTTCAATCCAGACATGGCATCAATTATGTTATATTAATAGAAAAGTAATTCAGAAAATTTACGGTGCAATCATGAATGCGGATGGCGTTTGACGATATACTGATATCAATGCGTTTAATTTTCCCTACAAATACAATGGTATTTACAAAATGAAAGTGTAAAAGGAAATCTGAATCGTAAAAGCTTAGCTTAGTTTTGTTGATTACAGCAATATGTAACATTCGCAGCAACCAAAGATGTGAATCGATGAACCTATATCAAACTAGACGTTTCACGAGTAGTGTTTGACGTCAGCAACCAAACAATGGTGAATTGACTGCACTCAGCACCATACCGCGTATTGTTCATGTGAAACATCACTGGTGAAAGCTACGCGAATGGCTTCTACAAATAAGATTACGATTTATGGGAACTTGATAATCTAACAATCTCTATCGCTTTCATATTGTGAAAACGTAAAATAGGAAATGTATTGTTATGTACCTCGCTTATTCCAACTTATACGATTTCATACGATATTAAGATTTCATGTTGCAAGTCATTGAAAAGTTACAAGATTCCATTAGTTTCACTCTTAAAATTTACTGCGTTATCGTAACAATCATTTCTGCTGAGAATTAATTATAATTAACTACTACGTACAAGTTCCGTGAGGCTACTAGTATAAATGGAAACTGTTACTTGAGCGGAGACGTACTTGCCAAATAGATGCGAAAGTGAACGCCTCTTACGACCTTGCCGTTTTTAGTGTGCTCCATATAATTTGCAGTGTACAAATTCACACGTCAAATATAATATACGCAAAAAACCCGGTAATTCGACCTACATTCATAGATTAAATTATATGTATAACAGAATATCATAACATTCTTCGTCTTTCTATACGTTGTGAATTATAACTTAAATGAATAAAATCTTTCGACCTAGTTCATAAAAGTCGTCGACCTTTTATCAGCACTTAAAACTAGCTTAAATTATGTAAAAAAAAATACTAAAAATAAATGCCAATCGCCTCAGATATAGCAATTTTGATATAGAACAATAAGAAAACAAGGAGATATGTATATTCATCTGGACTGCTTATAGTGTACCTAGCATCAAACTACAAAATTAGAAAATTAAATCGGTAAATTTAGTAGAGAGAAAGAGAACAAAATCTATAATAAAGATTTATTCAATAACGGCTTTGACAAATGAGAATCATGTAATTCAATGTTAATTTAATTAACAAACAGTCGATAGCGTCTAATGCGGAGATAGACTATGCTTGGGGAGAAAGTGCAACTTTCCTCTGGTTCGTAAGTTGTAGACTTGTTTAAAAATAGAATCTAAACTTCATAAGCAAACAAACAGATAGTTGATCGTAAGTTAAATAATAAAAGCCATATTTAATGGGTATGGTGACATACCTTTCCTAGATAATCATGTCTTCTAAGATTTTCTAAAGAAGTTATATGGCCATTATTAAAAACAGCTTTACTTTAGTTTGCGTTTATATTATGCCAGTGTCTGTTTTTGGGCAGGCTATTAAGTTACACTAGGATAACATTCAATTAAATTAATTATTAATATTAAACCTATACTGATTTAGTTACACAGGTATGTAATATTGTATAAATGTTTTTGTATTTAAACTAACTAAACTAACAGTCTATAACTGTCTATAAAATAGACTATAGCAGAGACTTAACTGATACGTAGTTTTAGTTTTTACTGCTTAGTCATCAAAACCTGAAATCGATTGGTTTAAAATAAGGTGCACGTGAATAACATTTCAAGGGATTCCTTCCACCCACAATTAGGCACCGATGAATGTTTAGTCTTTAACATAGTGTTTAATCAGATCGATTGAAAGGAAAACATGTAAGAATAACAATGACTTCAGTTACATAGTTACAAGTTGTAATAAATCTTAAAAGTACAAAAGGATAAAGATATCACTAACTTAAAAATTGATATTTCTGATCTCTTTCTAGGTAGATGCGATTGCGTCAGGTCAGGATGGGGAAATTCTTTCGGTAATTAATTACGCAAACGCACTAATTTCATAATAAAATGATATTTTAAATTCAAAACGAGCACCGAATGGCAAGAACAAATATAAGTAGATTAGGCAACGGTTATAAAGCAAGGCTTGGACTGCGACGATTTATGTAACGCATAGAAATTGCAGAAAGCAACTGTTCTATTATTTTTGATTGGAATATTAGATACACCGAACAAAAAGGTAAACTGACCACCGCTATTTATTAGATTCGGAAACTATTTATACGGTCTACTTATTTTATTTCCATACCATCAATAGTATTTAGACAATACAATTCACCAAAATTAAATTTGGCTTTTGCGCTTAGGGAATAACTTAGTTTAGAATGGGTGTGATAGGAACTTATAGAAGTTATATTAATAAAGAGATGTTCTGTTTGTCAGATTATGTATTCTTTCGTCACAGCGAAAGCAGATCTTTTAACATTTTTTTCAGATTTTATACAGACTTAAACTAGTAAAAGAAAACTATATAAAACTACTACTAACTATATAAATATACAAACAAATCTTCCATAAGAACAAGAAAATTATATAATATTCTTTAGCTATTTTCTTTAGTAGTGCGGCTTATAAACTAATATTTTTAATCACTAATAAAATAAATCTACATACTATCACATTTCTCTGGGTTAAGTCCATACCAAACGGTAAGGTCAGCTTCTCCACAAAATGATATCAATGATAGAGACGATTGGATAAGTTATAACGTAATTTAACCACATTCATTCGCGTGTCTATCCAATATAAATCCAATAAATAATTTAGTGTGGCATCCATTGACTAAGGCAGTTGGGCGCTCAACATGCGGGTACGGGGCATCGGATGCTAATCTAATAAAAGATAAAGCCTGTCCAGCCTACTTCACGCTGACCCCAGTAGGGCTTCTTCGACACTGGTTTTATGCATACATACCTGTTGGATGCAAATAATAAAATAGAATCAAAGAACCTTGGAAAAAGATTGTGGAGTAAGCATGTGGTGCATGACGTTGACAAGATGCATAATTAATCTGTATCAAGTTTAATGTAGGTACAGAAATCAAATCGATACTAACATATAGAACATAGAATAGAATACTATATATATTTGTTATTTTATTTTGTACATCAGCCAATTCAAGAAGAGAAATACACAAAAAACATTTAACTAATTTTGTATAAAGGGCGACCTTATCGCTAAAATCTCTTCTAGGTAACCTTAGGATGGACAGTATTAGAGAAAAAGTATTAGTAGTATTTTAATTGAATTATCCTAGTCAAAAGGTGCATAAAAACTAAGTAACACTAAAACAACTTGCCTAAATAGTTCTGCTGGTGATGGTGACCTCAACCGTTCTCCTAAACACAAAACTGGTTTTTGGCACCCACATAATATTGACAATTCAAGTAGTAAAATGCAAACTTTTAACAGCTTTTTGGTATGGACCAAATGCAGCAGTCAAATAGAACACCAACAAAGTAAGCTGCAAGTGATTTTAGAGTGAGCACGAGACAAAAATTTGGAACACACTCAACTAGAACGCTCTGATTCAACAATGTATCAATATCAACGCATGTTGAACACTAAATAATACCTAGTGTTGTATAAAGCATACATTTTTATCAGATATGAATAAATAGATCGTGTAATAAACTGAGATCAAAAAACGGACTTACGTCTAAATACGTAAATACGTAAAACGATAAAGTAAAATAAATATGCATTTGATTGTACGTATAGCTCGTATGCAAACACAGCTGTTTGAAGAGCTCAGCGTTGATTGGTCACACACAGAATTCACCATGATTCGCAAAACAGCTGCCTTTCTGATATTGTGTTAAGTGTTCGTATGAAAAAATGCAATAGAAAAAATAAATAATAACAATCTATGGTAGAACAACTGCACGTTTTAGTAGATGGTACTTTAGTAGATGGTATTTTTTATGTTATACAAGAGTAATTTTGTATAACATAAGAAATAATTTTCACGCTATAGAACCTCGTGGAGATAAAGACGATCTTGATAAGAATTACAATTACGAAATAAAATAACAATGATTAAAATTATAAAAAGAATAGATACAATTTTAATTGATAGAATATAGAAAGCTAATATTGAGATTGTTAAATATTTGTTGACTTGTCTCAGTAAAGGCTATTCTTAATTTCCGAAACTACGTAGACTGATTAATAAATTGACGTCATCAAGGAGCACTTGATAAGTTACTTAGAATACCAGATAAATATTTGATATTCCATATACAAATTATTGACGCATATAAAATCGCGAGTTAGTTTTGTGCACGTTTATTAACTGATAAAAACAAACGTGCACAAAACTTAAAACATTTCTACAGATTTGTTGTTCTTAATATCATCTCATATTTATCTTTAATGCAGACATCAATGAATGAAGTAACACGAGTTATCATGTTATATAGGTATTGAAACTAGAATTACACTAACACACCCATGGGAAATATTATGTCGTTTACCTTTAGATAACAATGTAGTTTCCTAAGCACTCAAAAAATGGTCGCTTCCTTTCATTGCAATAAAGGGCAATTAGTTGACTTCCTCAGCTCAGCACACAAAGGTAAAAAAGCAGCAACCATGACGAAACGAGACTTAATTATAAGAAAAGGTAAGGTAATGAAAATACGATT
Source organism: Acentria ephemerella (assembly GCA_943193645.1). NCBI lineage: Eukaryota > Metazoa > Arthropoda > Insecta > Lepidoptera > Crambidae > Acentria > Acentria ephemerella. Next base: position 3,216,763 of record OW971882.1, read on the forward strand.
GCATCGTTTATTTTTTCACAAATATAGTAATCTTATAAAATATTAAATAGTACATATAGTTATCTTACTTTTATAAGTGCGATATCGTATTTGATAAAAAAAATTGAACAAAAAATATTTTAATCCCATTACAAAACCACCCGCAACGTTTAACCAAAATGTATTAGATCAAAATTTAGAAACTGGGTCATAAGATTTAAGTAAATAATAATAAAAATTAATAGGACGCAATAAAAGGAATGTGCCTTCAATTTTCAGTTAGATTAGAAGTTTTTAAATAATAATTCGTCCTTGCTTCTTACTGGCGATGGCGGCACCGTTAAGTCTATGAATTGGTTAGTACTTCCGAAACCAACGATCGAGGTCGTTGAGTTGTTGCTGTGAGCTTCAAAAGATGAGAATCAATTTACCGATCAATTGCTCGCACCATTTAAATCTTCACGTGAAATATTACTGACTAAGTCACATATTATGTAATGTATAATTTTATTATCTCATAGTTTTGGTACGACTGAAAATCTTTCTGTAGAATAATTGATCCAATTCCATATTTATGTATATTTAAATAAAGAAAATTTTGCATATAAAATTATAAGCGGATAAAAAACCAGCAAACTAAACACTACATATAACATAACAATGTTTACCTTAAATATAAATTGGTTGACAAGTCTTATATTTTTATACATCATTAAAAAAATATAATATTGTTTTAAATTACTAGTGTAACGCTTTTTCCAAAGATGATTTTGTTATTATGTATATATATTTGCTATATATGATGATATGTTGTTCAATAACATTTTCATAGCTCATAGAAATGTTTTGAACTATCATTTTAATCATAATTATAGAGTTAATAGATATAACTAATATCTGGTTTAAAACTCATGCTGTCTCATTTTTGTTTATAGAAACAGATAGAAAGAGGTACAGTACTAGCTTTAGTGTGAATTTTGTAACGAAGGAGTTAGAATGCCCGACATGGCAATAAAATAACATTCACCACTCATAATAATAAATAGCTATTCCTCGTCAATAGCTTTTAATGTGTATTTAATTAACCCTTAAATAAACGGGCGCCAGCCGGTGTCTCTAGTCTCTATTAGTAGCAGCAATAAACTACGTGGTTCGTAAAAAATCTTTGGAAAAATTTTGCTGTCTGAAATACAGAACTCATAATAACACATTTTTTTTAATTAGTATCGATCGCATTAGTCAAAAGTTTAAGAATAACTTTAGGTATTTCACATTGGCCTCTATCCATTGCCGACGGCGACAACGGCTTGAGACAATCCGAGGGGGCACTCTGTGTTCCGTTAACAGCTAACACAAAGACCGTGGACCCTCTCGTTGTGGTCGAGGACCGCTGATTGATGATTTCCGTCCATTGTGTCATTCCCTTTTATACACCCGGTGTGCGTAACCCACGTAATATTTCAACGATATATTTGACCGCTACGTTACGTTTTCGAGTAAGCAAGCACTCAAATAGACTTTGTGTAACGTCATATTTTAAATATATCCCGTAATTCCGGATCTATTTCAAAGGGCCATATGAATTTCCTCATTTCAACATTTGCTATTGATTATTTATGGGTTATATGGATAAGTAGGTTCATTACAAAAATTACACGGATAACTTTATTTTTTATATTACAACCACAACTCAACCTACAAACGTAGTTGTTCGACTTTTATTAGGAACTTTAGGGGAGTGTCCAAACTCCATCGTCGTTATTTCAGGCAGGTTTATGGGATTGTGGGGCGTCCTCATTTTCGAGGTCATCTACAACTACATCACTTCCGACGTATAAAATTAGAATTCTAGAATAGTTTAAACACAAAATAACCTTAAGGTTATTAACCTATAATAATGAGAGATTATGCACTCATAACATAGCAGATAAATTATTACATTATAAGTTGATATGTCACATCACAACAATCATAAGTAATTCTAAATAGAAATAGTAAGAATTTATTGTCATAAATATGATAAAATAAGAAGGATAATGACATGTGACTCTATTATTTAGGGTGATTTATTTCAGTAAAGACGCTAACATATATACTATTTTACATACACAGTAAAAGTACCCTACAAACGCAGGGTCTAGATTTCGTCATAATAATAAGTTGCGTTAACTTCAGCCGAATGTTTAACATAGGAAAAATGCAAAACAAAGTCAAACGTGTAAGGCATATTATAAGTTAGGACATAACTAAAGAACTGAACACTAACATGAGTAATATGATAGTTTAGGCACATTTGATCAATTTCGGATTTATAAAAATAACTCAATATTTGAGTCCCACATGAAGAAACCACATTAATCTTGTTCATAAAACTGTGCAACTAATCTTAATATAACTATGTTGGAGCTGTGACAGCCAAGTTTTCATCACAGAGACAGTACAGTATGGAAATATCCGATGGTTATAGTGCACCAAGTAAATTGTTGTTCCATGGGCATCAGATCTATAACTAGTGAAACGCGTGCCAAAAGCAAAGTTCTCATTTGGCTGGAGATTTTAAACAGCCACAGATGTCTCAAATATAAATAATTGAAAATAGTTTTTCAAAATAAAAAAACAAATACACGATTAGCTGTCCAATTAAATCTCCTATAGCTTTTTACATCTTCTAATAAAGTGTAACATATTCAGCTATTATTGTTTGAATTGTAACAAAGATAGCACTTATAAAACCATTGTATCTACCGGTGACTTCATTACGACCTTCATTTCTTTTGGTGGGCGCAAAAACGGCCTCAATACAAATCCGTGGGAAGGCGCGATATGGGCAGGTCTCTCTTCAAAACGAGGTCTGAGCTATCATAATGTAAGCCCGTTATTTGTCCCACGAGACTGCTAATACGTACAGTAAACTACGTTTGATTAAATGACAAAGACGTCTCAAGTTAACCACTTAAATGTTGAGTTCTAAACTTGAAACGTTTACATCTAAGTTAAACTATTAGGTTAAATGAAAAAGAAATTTAGTAGAAAGTTAATATTTTGAAGAAATATTTTTATACATAGCTTAAATACAGCAGTAGATCTAATTACTTTAGGATATGTAAAAAATTATGCATTGTGAATAATGTTGTAATTTTTGTGCATTCCTTTTTTGGATTATCTTAAATTATTATCTAGCTAGAGAGATAAAATGTATTTGGTTAAAAAAACGTTAATTTTTATTACTTATAAAATATAAAATTTATTTAATAACTTCTTGAAAATAATGTTTTTAAATCTGCAAACTTACAAAGACTATTTTGTACAACGATCAGTGCGTAATTGGTACAACAATGTGTGATAATAAAGCTATTCATTTAGTTTTGGATTCAAAGTCCACACATGATTCATGATTAGGTTAGTGGATTTATTACAGTAACATCGTCAAAAGGATATTTATAATTGATGTCTTGTAATTGATCACATGATTCAGTTTCTAAAGCTATAAATAATAATAGTTCCAATTAAGTATGATACCTAAAAAAGAGTACCTTCAAATACCAACAACTCATTTTTAGTAGACAGTAGCACTTTATTTTAATCGTATGTAGATTACAAATTCCTGTCAGCGATTAATTATCACAAGCAAGTATACTGTGAGATATTTACTTTGTTTAAAGATGATATCCAATTCCATCTATTAAATAAGCGAATGAGTCTAACAAAATTCGTTAATAGGGGACAGAACTCGTTTCATTCTGCGCAATCAAGTAAATAAATGCAAGCCTAAGATCGTTTAAGAAAGGAGTGAAATATAAAAGAAATTCAGAAAGTGATTACTTGCAAATAATAAGATCATGCTAGCTAACGTAGTGGTCAGTCTCGTGACGAAAACAAAAAACGGATGACTTGTTTTAGGAAATACTTTCCACGATAATTAACTAACGAAAGTTAGTTAATTATCGTGGAAAGTAAAATTAGATTTGTTTATAATTGGGTCTTATTTATTTATTTATGAAAAAATTAGTATAAAGGGATCATTTACTTCTAAAGAAACTTTTGCTAGCAAATTTGCGAGGAGGTCGAAAAGGTTGGTGTGATATAACTAAACTGTGTGTACAGACCAAAATAAATAAAATAATATATTATATATCTACTATAAACAATTAATATTAAATTATATATAGTAGTCATAATAAAATTTTTAATAACTATGTCTTTTTGTATCCTTATCCGATTTTCTACTTAATCAATCACACTCACAATCACACACATGGCGTCAACCTGTCACATCTTTACTTGGATGCGAAAGGGAAACGATACATCCCTATAGACATAATGGAAAAAAAGTTATGCACATGTTCCTTCACACACCTGCTCCACTTTGGCCCATTTTTTATTCGATAACTTCATATTTTTGAGTTTAGAAAGGTGGTAATCAACGCTTCATTGAGTTTGAACTTCAATAGCATATTCTGCGGGATTTAATAATAAATAAATAATGTACGCAGTACCTATGTTCTGCACACATTATTTATTCATTGATTGGAATAAAATAAAATATATACATTTGTAATGTAATTTTAATATACTCTTACACCATATACTTTTTATTAAATTAAAATAGAAAAACAGTGATAATTTTATATGCTTCATCATTATCATATTTGTACTATTATATAACTTACCTAAATGTAAAGAAGCTATAATTACCTATATTTACTTAGAACATCATTATCAAAAGACCCACAAGTACCTATTTTCAACATCCGACATCTGAGTACCTTCTTTGTTATATATATAGTTAACGATCACGACCGTCTACTAAATGACTACCCAAATAAATGATGAAATTTAAACCCACGTAGACATTGAGCGAGTGCGCGTGCACTGCACGGCTCGTCATTCGAGGACAACAGGCGGACAGATTCTCTTCATCTGAACTTTGAAACAAAAACAAATTAACTATTGAGTACTACTACAAACAAAATTAAATTGCTGACTACTTCCAGCAACGGCGGCGAAACTAACAATAAATTGTTTTAATAATGCCACTATTTCTCTCGATCTAACCATAACATGCCATGACACAACTTCGACTTCCACTTGTGACTCATGGAATTTAATAGGAAGTCTAAATTCAATGTAGGTGTTAGAAATGTGGAGGACTTTTTTGTTTATGAAAATATATCGCAACAAATAGGATCAATGATACACATAATATATATGATAGGAATATAACGTACGACAAACTTCGTAATATATTTTGTAACTACATTATCTATCAGAATTTGTAATAATCTTGGTAGATAATAAACATGTAAAAATAATAAAATGTATGTAATATGGTAATCCCTATCCGTTTTAAATGTAACTTTATTAAATTAAAACAAACTACTGTGTGGTTCTAGCTTCCCTGGTGTAGGTGACATTCCGTTAATTAATTGCATTCGTGGTCAGCAGCGTGACTGGAGTGTCGCGTTCCACAAATTCCTTTGTTAATTCCCCATTGGTGGGGTCAACAATATTATTGGGCTAATTGACCGAATACTCTCACACTCACTTCACACTAATTATCACAATGGATTCATACGTAGATATAAACTAGAATGAGGAAAAATAAGCGACCAAAAGAGAGTATGGAGAACACATGACGAATAATTTGAATGTTCAAAAAATATTCGGAGTTTCGGAGGAAGACGAGTCGAAAATAAAACGAACGCCGAGAGGAAACTAATTACGATTGCTGAATTACATTACTACTAACTTTTTTCACGCTTTATGGAACCTTGCTCAAGCAGGTCTAATTCAATAGCACCCAAAACATGAATACAACTTTGCCTTGGTCGCTCCAACGCACACGAATAGAAGTGAGAAAGAGAATCATTTTCTGTTGAAATGTATCTGAAAAATACACTACCGAATCAAACAACACGTAAGAAAAATAAACGCTTGATGCAGACGTTAATTCGCTACTAATAAAATTGTTTTTTTTTAGATTAGAATTACAACCGGATAAGAGGCAAAAAAGAATGCCAAAATTAAACAATAAATAATAAAATAATGCCATAATTAAACAGTACATTATTCTTTTACGAGGTTTAAAGTGAGCTATTAATCTCAAAGTGCTATATATCGCAGAGTTGTTGTTTATAAAAGTTTAAAGAGTGAAATTATAACTTCCAATATTGTTTATCGGGAGATCCATACTCTTACTACAGAATAGATTAGCGCAAGCTCAAAATATGCCTAAATTCAATTATAGTTATTATTTTGTCAACTTATGAGGATATATTCTATTCTATTCTATATACGTTGTCCACGAAACATTATTATGTTATATCTTATTTACCTTCACCTTGTTAATATTTTGCAAGTATCTAAATTATTTGGAAGGGAATTCGCCGCCAAATAACCATTCATGTCTGCCTTGCCTCTCTTTATCGACAGCCTATAGATAGACCGACTTAAATTTGTGGTTTAGCTTTAAAAACAAGCTATGTTTTTTGATAAAATACCGAATCAGACATTACATAAATATATACAAAAATTTGTAATCGACTTTAATTAAACAACAATAACTAAAAAGTTAAAAATTAAAAATGTGTAATTAATTGTTACACAATTAACTTTCCTTTCGACAGTGCTAATAGCTATAGAGCAGCATTCCAGGATACATAATTAGAAAGAGCCAAGTCTTGATTGCGGCGAGTTAGCTCGTCAGGAAATGGTCGGTTAACCGTCGTCGTCCACTTTTACTTTCGCCTCGTCCATTCACCTGGCCGCGCCGAAGACGTGCCCTACATTCCATCAGCCTAATATTTACCCCAATGTCATGCCCCAATTAACATACACAAAAGATCACCAATTTTCTTTTTAAAGCTAAATTTGTTATAGTACCTTTATGTCTTGTTATGGCATATATTATAATAATAATGTGGATTTAATTTCAAAGAAACTTAGCCAACCACATCATTACTAGCCTATAGATGAAACGTCCTACTGCTGGGAACAGACCTTCCTACAAAGTACACACACATGAGGAGTTAGGCCATATCACGTGGACTATTATGATTGGGGGGGTATAAGTGATGCTGCAGTATCAACTGGAATCAATCACAGCTTAACGTGCCTTCGGAAATATCACGGAGTAGCCCAGGATTACAAATTTTTTGAATGTCGGTCATCGATTTATAGTAAATCGCCACCAGAACACTCAGACCATAAGCCAGCGAGTTATCCGCGCCCTTCACTTTGGAAATCTAAGGTTTAATAGGTTATAAGACCAGATAAAAAATCTAGGAAATGAAGTTCTTTCTCTCAATTTTTACGCAAGTAGTACTCAAAGTGCTTCATGTTTCCAACTTTATAGCATGGCTGGCGCTTTCAGTTATTCGAACCTAATGCTAGCTTGCCACCCTTGACAAAGGAATATTAAAAAATATGTATGATACATAACTCCCGATTTTAATCAATAACATTGAACAAAGTAGCATCAAAAGATAGTGAGTCTAACACCATATGTCATGTCAGTGATTATAAAAAATTATAAAGTAGGCCTTTTTACTTTCATTGCATATTTAATACCAAATTAAATCCATTAAATTTAATTCAAGCTGTTAATTATTAAGAGCTGAACTGTATGATTGCATTTTTGTATTACAACAATCATAAAAACAAAAAATTACAGTAGCAACATTTTGGACTAAAGTAGTAGCAGACAGGAATAATATGGATGTCAGCAGGCTTATGTTGAAAGGTACCATTTTAATAGATTTTTTATAGGAAAAAATAAAAGTTGAATTGTTAATATTCTTAATAAGGAAATTTAGGCCAGTTTTATTTCATTGTTACTACAATCAACAAATAATGCTAGCAGGAAGGATGACAGACACAGGATATGAAGAGTGCTGTAATTATATGACATTACAATCATCATACATGTAATTGTGTAATAATTAAGACATCTCCATAATGATTTTAATAATTGAAAGATATAATTATCTTGTAGCTCATTTCATATCAACAATTTTTCTTATAGGAATCTCTGTGAATGTTTTACAGAGATTTAATAACAAATATTATTATTTGATGATATTGCATTTTGTTTATTTTATTATAGATACAGAATTCACTAAAATAATTATTGTCATTTTAATAATACAGTTAACTTCAAATAATTAATGTTAGTTTGTTATTTAATATATTCAATCTTGATTTTAATACTATGGTGTGGATTAATTATGGTTTCTGCAAATTAATGAAATTATACCTAAATGGTTAAATATAATTAATTTATTATAATTCAATAGTTTTTAAGAATGTTGATTATAGTTCTGTCGCATAATTATTATTAGTGAAATTATAAAGAAAAAGTAATCAAATATTGCTAAAGAATACATAAAGGCACAATGACCCAAATTCTGTTTAGCACAGAAAATTTAACACAAGTTCAAGTTCTTTCATAAATTACATTACAAGCCACACCAATAAAATGACATACTGCTGGTAATGTCATGTTTGATATTTCTTTGATGTCATGGCAATTTTAAAAAAGGTTTTTTATTAGATTTATTTTAAACCTATTTATATACACGGACTTTCTGCTTAACTGACACTATGTCCCCTCGATGTTTAACTGTAAATTTTTTACGTAATTTATTGAATGTCAAGACAGTGAAAAAGTAACAAATTATGTTGTTTTAAATCTAATTTTATGAAAGTACTAATAGTGTGGTACTTAAATTTAGTAAGTACACTTCCTTCGTTACTTACATTAATTTATATATTTATACATTATGTTTTCACACATATTAAAAGAAGGTGAAGAATAAAGTGTAGTGGTGTTGTGAATAATGTCTTTTCAAGTGTAAAACTTGGTAACTCTAATAATAAAGTGAGCAAATAAACCAAAACAACCAAACAAAATAGCAAATAACCTTGTTCTGTCTAGTATTGATAGTTTAGACAGATGTGAACCAGAGACAGGACAACTTAAATTTCATTTACAGGCTATAGGTATTACAAACACATTAACCTACTACAGGTTGTATAGTTAAAATTCACTTGGTTCATCTTTTTATTTGGAAGAAGATAAATAGTAACAGAATGTACTTAAACATTTTTGTTAGTAAATGAGGTTATGGAGTTTGATAGGTCATGACAGCTGATTTTAATATTTTATGTATGTAGATAAATAAAACTTAGTACATTACTTTCAACTGAGGATAGAAAAATGAATCTGAGATATCTTGTTGGATGGAACTATCATGTCAATGTTTTGTGTTTTAATTTTAATTACATTGGGCTACATTATTAATACTATAGAGTAAGTGTAATATAAATCTGAAGAAATTTTAAATTTATTGATATTATAAAAACTGCCTTATTTGCATTTAACAATAAAACATTTATTGCATATTATTTAAGTGTAAAGCAAAAAGCACCATTTTAGAATGAGGGAATTGTTTTGAGTACTAGTTTACTACTAGAGAGAACTAGTTTCTTATAATTTCTTATTATTAAGGCATCCATTAGAATTAAATTTTATGAATTACTGACCAAATGAATGCAATTACAAAGCCTATTTAGTCAGTAACCATGAACCAACAAGTTTACTAAGCATAAAGTGCTTCATGCACTCTTAACGTAGATTGTTCAATACCACACATGAAGATAGCCTTGAGCATTGCTCAATGCTAATTTGTGATATACTTTCTTATAAATTACTGCATTATTGTGGTGTCAATTTTAAAGCAACAATAAATGAAATAGAATGTGACACATCAAGCCTAAGAATAATTACCGCAAATAAACTTATTGCATTGCAAGGATTTTGACCAATGAACTAGTAAACTTACCTAAAGTCCAAACTGAGATTTCTCTGATGCATAGGGGCTTTTGGGACCTTTTGGTCGCAACGACTCCCGTGTACAGGAACATCTTCCAACATGCTCACACTGTGATGGTTGACGCACAAGACAAAATACCCATATCACTACAATTCTGACTTCTGGACAAATTCAAAGGGTAAATAACAACATTGCCAACATGGCGTCCAAATAAACCAATTCCACTTTTAATAGGCGACACCCACAATTTATGTCAAGCAAATTAATAGGAGCTAACGTTAATAAATTTTATACAAATATTACATAGACATTTTGGGATTGACAACATTAGCTAGTTTGCAAAAAGGAGTTGTTAAAACAGATTTTCCTATCGTGAGCAAAACTATTGTAAATATTAAGTTTTTGCTTTTAAATAGAAAAAAAAAACACTCAACAAAACTATTTATCGTGCTTAATAAAAACTGCAGGTGTAATAAAAGAAACAAATTTCTCAAAATTAAAGAAATCGATGGAACTTCGACAAAAACGACATCTTGTTTTTGTTTTTTTTATACGGCTCAGATTAATGCTCCGCAGACTAAACATCACTAATCTATGGCTGTACTATTGAAATGGTAAGCAGCATAATTGCTATTGCTATTCCTAAATGAAAAATGTATAGAATTTGACGGCGATGAATTAAAGTTAAGCGATGACTTATATCAGATTATTTATATTTTCAGTAAATTGATAGTAATTATCAAAAAATCTTGTCTAGTGGGCAAGTTGCTAATCTTAATGATACAATACAAATTTCACAAATCCCGCTACTTTTATTCGAAGTTCAGGGGGTCTAAACCTTTGATTATCTGAATATAGAATTACTCTTTAATCACGATTCTAGTGCCTCTTAGCCGTTTCTTAGAACGTAGTGTTTATATCCTCAATGCATATCCACATAAAGAAGAAGTTACTTCTTTACTAATTATGGCAACGTTGGCTCCAAACATAATGACAATATTTCATCATTTATTAGACCCTTTAGCAATTGCGATTTATGTATCCTGAATGATGGTGCCCCTACATGACGAGTATTATCCAACCGAAATCCTAGTGCTATTATTAAATGGAACTGGAATGTAGATTAACAAGCGTTAATCAGAATCATGTCATCCAGTATACACAACCTTAAATAAAGTTGCTATAAAGTATGTGCTGACTGAATGCAACAAAACCTTCGCTTAGGGAGAAAAAAAGATAAAGTAATAATTAGTTTCGGTTATTTTTTTATATATTTGAACAAATAACATTATCTAAGAACAATTTATTCGTAATTTTTAGAAGTACCTATAATTTCAAAACAAAATTATTTGGGTATTGAAAGATATTTATTCAGTACTTATAAAAATGTTCTATGACTATATTGTCGCCGACGCCACAAAAAGTTTTTAGTTAAATATTTTTGTGTTAAAGCATAGGATATATCATTAATTTTTAGGTATTTTCTTAGAAATGCTTTGCATAACTTTATTCAACATACTTCTGCGCTGTAAGCTTCAGTTTTTAAATAAGTTTAACTATGATTTAGGTGTAGATTCCTGTGGCTGTCTTGATGAAGGTGGTCTTTTGTGGACATTAGGTTTCCTCAATCTATGATAGTTAGGCATCACTTTACTTAAGAAGTCGAGTTGGAGAAGTTGGGAAGGTTGTTTCTCCAAAGCTTCTCTTATATGATGCTCAGACCCCCATATCACAGTGTTATCTACTAATGTCTGTGGGGCAGTTAATTGACAAGCTGCGCCTGAAAAAAAGTCAGATATGGGGAAATATGTTCTGATAATTATAATAAAACATTCTACTAAATTATATGAAACAATTGCAAAACTGAATTAAAATAATATTTTTGTGTCAGAGATGTTATTCCGCAAATTTTAAGTTAAATCCATTCATTGGAGTTTTAATTTCATTAAATTAATAAATGTTACAGCTGAATGTATCTTAAATGAAATTATAAGAAGTGCTAAAATTAAGCATTACTCAATTTGATGTTTAATTATTTACACAATGAGTGTACTAAGCCACATCAAATTTTGTAAAAAAAATGTTTACTTATAAAATTTTTATACATGAAGAATCCTTCAAGATAACCTTGCAATAAAAAGCTTTTGAGTATTCTTCAGCCATTAGTGAAATTGAATATGTATATGTCATAACAAAAAATTAGATTGGATTTAAAGTATACACATATATCAGCAGTATTATTGTGCAATTATTTTAAGGTTTCTTACCTATTACACATCCACTGCCGATTTTCACATCAACACCAACAAAGGATCGACATTCAAAAACATTACTTTCTCCAATATGCCCACATGAAGATTCTAACTTGCATCCAACTTCAAAAACATTGTGAGCACCAATAAACAAAGGCTTGGGGGGCACCTCTTGTTTGTCACATTTTCTGGAACATTTAGAAAGAAAGTGATAACTCACACAGTATGTAACAAAAAAATAATCCAATTTTAAATTCCACTATGATGTACCTGCAAACCAGAAAGCATATTTGTACATTTTATAATATTTTAAGTAACCAGTTACTATTTTAATCACTATAAAATAACTTGACAGGGTGTCCCTCTATCACCTAAAACATAAACACTAAGTATAAGTGGAACTGTCAGTTATGGTGTAAGTTTTTCAGAAACTGGATTGGACACAGAGAAGTCTATATACGAAAGGTGAAAAATTAACTTCCTAAGATTTGCTGAAGAAGTAAAGATCATTACCAGTTTGAGATAGAATTGCAGCAAATTCTTGAAGATCTTGATACAGCCAGCAGAGAAGCGAGATTGACAATGAACACCCAGAAGACAAAATCAATGACCACTAAAACTACATCCGAGGGAATAAAAGTAGATAATAACATCATAGACTTTGTAACGAATCCATATGTTTGGGTCAATTAATATCACCTTGTATCTCATTGGGCAAGGAAATTAATAGGAGTGTTAGAAATGCATGGAAGCAATCATTAAAAATAGAAAACAAGAGAAGACCTAAGAAAAAGAGAATACAATACATACATATACATCAAGAGAAAACTATTCAACAAAGTATTTTGCTAATCTCCACTTATGGCTGTCAAACTTAGACATAAATTAATAAATTGAAGGTAACACAGCCAGCCATGAAGAGAAGCATGATCAACAAAAAAGAGTAAACAAGATAAGAACAGGTTTAGATAATGTTACATCCATAGAGAAATATCTTAAATGAAAATGGGCAGAATAAACAAAGAGGACCAGAAAAATAATTTCATTATGTCTAAGTTTGACAGCCATGAGCTACTCATTGGTACCACATAGAAATTATTTATTTAGCATCAAGGTAGCACAAGATAGTGGGAATGTTTGGCAGGAGCCAGACATAAATGGAAAGGGACAAGATAGTGAAGTCATAAAATTGAAATTATGTATTGGTTACGGTAAATTAAGATATTGTTGTATCTAATGATTAAGTCTTGGTTGAATAAGGGCTATATTATTTTATTTTATTATTAAATTACTTACTTGTGTATGATTGTGGAGTATTCTTCAATAATACAATACTCAGCTATGATGATAGGACCGCCCTCTGCAATAATCGTCACCCGTGGATGAATAACAGTTCCTCCACCGATTGTGATATCACCTTCTAAAGTGCAATCTTCACATACTGTAGCTCCAGGTAGAATTTTTATACTGTAAATTTAATATTGTGTTTAAAACAATCAACTTTTATAAAATTGCGTATATCCTGTGATTACCGTGTCGCTAATCTATCATACCTGTGTGACATATTTATTTTTCTATCAATACGATTTACTATTATATCCTAGTAAAGACCTCAGTGTAAATCAAAGAATATAATACTCCTCTACGAGGAGAAGAATGGTAACTCCATAGATATTTTTAGCAACCATACACATACACATATACGTGATACTAGCGCCATTGCGTAATAGCAACAAATTTAAATTACGGGCGGGAATTTTGAAATAGATTCTAAACATTTTGAAAATTTTTTAAGGTTACAAAGAAAACGAGTTAGAAACAAAAACCTACAATACTGGAGTTTCTAAATAATAATTACTTTTATTTATTTATTAAAGAAACTTAAATCTAGCTCCAATATATTGAGGTTATTGTTACAGACTCATTTTCTTCCAAATGTAATTGTACTTTGAAGAAAACAGCAGATTTAAATATTTTATTTATTCAATTTTCGTTAAAAAGATTTTAGTTGTTCTTCTTCCTCCAATTCATGGTTTTTAAGTATATTATACCTTTTAATACAAATGAAAAATTATCAGTTTTATTTGTTTCTATAATCTCATTTCTGCAAATATAATATAATTTGATCTCTCTTTCCGTTAGTTCTTTTAATTTCAATGTATTAATTGCTTTTAAGATGGTAAAAGGTTTCTTCAATTTTTTCTGCACACCAGTTGCAATTGCACATGTTGCTGGACTATTTTGAGCAGACACTTGCTAAAATTGATCAAAAGAAATATTAAGTTAATTATAAAAATAAAACAAGATCAACGTATATTTTATAACCCCTTAACATTCATTACAACAGATTATCTCTTGGATTTTAATTCAGAAAGAAACTGAAATTGTAAGCAAGACAAAACCACATTTGATTGACCAATCAAAAGCAAGCACACTAACCTGTATATACCCTTTATGACTAAATTCATTCATCTTGCCAATATAAAATATCACTATCTACCTATTTATTATTGTGTATCATGAGAGAAAAGCACTAGTCATCTATCTCATAAAATCATAGAAATTAGAAAGCCAAAATATTACCTTTTCATTTTTTGAAAGATTTTCTGTCAGTATCTATGTTAATTTTATTTGTACAGTGCAAACTACTAATTGATGGTTCAACTGTAATATTATTAATTTGCATTACTGGTTTTCTCTACAGCATATTCTCTCTCATACTTGGTTGTTCTCGTTGGACTTAACTTGATAACCTTTGCAATTAAAGGAGTAAATTAAAATATAACACAATTACATTAATTGAATTTGAAATTTAAAAAATATTTATGTAGACAAAAAAGTGCTATAAACAATAATCATAAATAAACAATACATAATGGTATTGTTTCAAAATGATCCAGCTCCATAAAAAAACAAATTTGACAAGCTTTATATTTATAGAATATATGGTTTTATTTGCACTTACTTTTTTATATTATTCTTTCCATGGTTGGGAAACCTATGGAAGGTAACCATTGGATCTTGAGCTTGTATTCTACGACACTTACTGCATTTTCTGTGATCGTTAACAGACATTTTTTCCCAAACTTAATACAATCGCTACTTAACCTTAATAGTCCAAATATAACTTATGGAATATAACAACTAAATGGATACGCGTTTTGCCGTGTGAAAACTATTATATTAAGCTACACAATTAAAGTATGCAACTAATCACACTTAAAATAACCACCTTTATTGATAACAACTTATTACGCATTAAAACTCGATCAACACAAATAACAACAATGGAGGCCATTTGCCCGTGTTGTCAGTATTAAAATTTGTTAAATTTGAAAGCAATTATTTTTTGCTCTGGTATATATTATCAACAACTACAGTGATATAGTTTTATGCATGTGTGCCATAACATACCAAATCTCATTTAGTAAGACGAACGCCGGTGGTGTAAATGTTTATATGCTCAGTTCTTTTTTCCAATTATTTGGCTTGGTTACTAAGACCTTTAAGCCATATCTTCGTTGATCCATAAGCTCAGTTTCTACTATGTGTGAACACAAATTAGAAAGAGTATTGTGTGAATATTATCAAACTCTAAACCAAAGAATATAATACTCCTCTACGAGGAGAAGAATGGTAACTCCATAGATATTTTTAGCAACCATACACATACACATATACGTGATACTAGCGCCATTGCGTAATAGCAACAAATTTAAATTACGGGCGGGAATTTTGAAATAGATTTTAAACATTTTGAATAATTTTTAAGGTTACAAAGAAAACGAGTTAGAAACAAAAACCTACAATATTGGAGTTTCTAAATAATAATTACTTTTATTTATTTATTAAAGAAACTTAAATCTAGCTCCAATATATTGAGGTTATTGTTACAGACTCATTTTCTTCCAAATGTAATTGTACTTTGAAGAAAACAGCAGATTTAAATATTTTATTTATTCAATTTTCGTTAAAAAGATTTTAGTTGTTCTTCTTCCTCCAATTCATGGTTTTTAAGTATATTATACCTTTTAATACAAATGAAAAATTATCAGGTTCATTTCTGCAAATATAATATAATTTGATCTCTCTTTCCGTTAGTTCTTTTAATTTCAATGTATTAATTGCTTTTAAGATGGTAAAAGGTTTCTTCAATTTTTTCTGCACACCAGTTGCAATTGCACATGTTGCTGGATTATTTTGAGCAGACACTTGCTAAAATTGATCAAAAGAAATATTAAGTTAATTATAAAAATAAAACAAGATCATAACAACTACGTATATTTTATAACCCCTTAACATTCATTACAACAGATTATCTCTTGGATTTTAATTCAGAAAGAAACTGAAATTGTAAGCAAGACAAAACCACATTTGATTGGCCAATCAAAACCAAGCACACTAACCTGTATATACCCTTTATGACTAAATTAATTCATCTTGCCAATATAAAATATCACTATCTACCTATTTATTATTGTGTATCATGAGAGAAAAGCACTAGTCATCTATCTCATAAAATCATAGAAATTAGAAAGCCAAAATATTACCTTTTCATTTTTTGAAAGATTTTCTCTCAGTATCTATGTTAATTTTATTTGTACACTGCAAACTACTAGTTGATGGTTCAACTGTAATATTATTAATTTGCATTACTGGTTTTCTCTACAGCATATTCTCTCTCATACTTGGTTGTTCTCGTTGGACTTGACTTGATAACCTCTGCAATTAAAGGAGTAAATTAAAATATAACACAATTACATTAATTGAATTTGAAATTTAAAAAATATTTATGTAGAGAAAAAAGTGCTATAAACAATAATCATAAATAAACAATACATAATGGTATTGTTTCAAAATGATCCAGCTCCATAAAAAACAAATTTGACAAGCTTTATATTTATAGAATATATGGTTTTATTTGCACTTACTTTTTTATATTATTCTTTCCATGGTTGGGAAACCTATGGAAGGTAACCATTGGATCTTGAGCTTGTATTCTACGACACTTACTGCATTTTCTGAGATCGTTAACAGACATTTTTTCCCAAACTTAATACAATCGCTACTTAACCTTAATAGTCCAAATATAACTTATAGAATATGACAACTAAATGGATACGCGTTTTGCCGTGTGAAAACTATTATATTAAGCTACACAATTAAAGTATGCAACTAATCACACTTAAAATAGCCACCTTTATTGATAACAACTTATTACGCATTAAAACTCGATCAACACAAATAACAACAATGGAGGCCATTTGCCCGTGTTGTCAGTATTAAAATTTGTTAAATTTGAAAGCAATTATTTTTTGCTCTGGTATATATTATCAACATCTACAGTGATATAGTTTTATGCATGTGTGCCATAACATACCAAATCTCATTTAGTAAGACGAACGCCGGTGCTCTAAACTTTATTGTTTTTTCTTGTTTAATTCTCCCTATTATAGAGAAGGCAAAGGGAACTGAACCCCATATAGTCATAACTTATGTGTGTATTTCTGACTCCGGGATACTAGTGTAATATATCACTTTATCCCAAAGAGTTATTGGCGACTAATGGTATGCTCTACCATTTTTTTATTGGCTTACGAGAAAAATTTATGAAAATGTCAGTGATTCCGATAAAATGTTACGACAATAAAATGTTACGTTAATTATTACGATGAAATGATACCCAAATTAGAATGGATGATGATAAATAAATGAATGGAAATTGTGTCAGTGATTCTTTTCAGTGAAACTGAGATTTATTACTAATTAACACTGAATAATATATATTGCACGATATAAAGATTCGTTTTGGCATGAAACTACCTATTTCATAACATAAATTGCACTAGACGCAATATGCGAAATAAAATATACAGCACCTATCCTACCCTGCCATTACGCGCCAAAAACCGGATAAGGGTCAAACTAAAGTATAACAATATAAAATACTCTGTGTGTATAACTCTGCCTTAGACTTGTGAATGTCAACTGGCCGTTGTTTACATTATTAGAATTTTATAAATGAATACTTCTTACCAGTCCATGTCTGCAGTTCCTAAGCTACAATATTCTTAAACTTCTAAAGTTTGTGTAAATTTATATATATAGTAGTTGTAAAAATGGGTACAGAAAATGGAGTCCGCAAAATGTTTGATTTTCCTTTTATACCATATGATATTCAAGAAAAATTTATGCAAGAACTTTATTTAACTATAGAAAATACTAAATCAGGTATTTTCGAAAGTCCTACTGGAACTGTAAGTATAGCGAAGAACAAGTTTAAATAGTATGTGATTGTTATACCATAGTTTAAATAGATTTTTAAAACTTGTGACCTTTGAATTTAAAATATTTTCCAGGGAAAATCTTTGAGTATATGCTGCTCAGCATTACAATGGCTTAAAGATCACAACAACAAGATTTTCAAAAATATTGAAGAAGAAATAGCAAAATTAAATCTAGAAAATAGTAACACAAGTAAAATTATTTTTTCTTCCCCATAATCATACAATAAACAAGTTCCATGAGTTGTAGCAGAAAGATTATTATGGCAGGTTTATTACTGAACTAGGATATATCCTGTCTTACATGTTATCAAACCTTTACCTCTAAAATGAAAGTACAATGTGTAACTAATTTAAAAATATATCAAAAATAATACACTATATATATAAACTCTTCAATATGATATATAGATTGATGTAAACTGTACTTTTTCAACAGTGTTTTTTAAAAAGAGACTGATAAGTAATCTATATGATAGTAAGTGATTTCAATTGGAACATATTAATTAGTTAGCTTATTAGCCTAGTTTCAACATTCCATTTATATAAACCTGTATTACCTATCTTACAACCTGAATAACCTATCTTCCTTTTTCATTTTAGCAACATTGTACTTTTTCTAAAATATTTTTTATTTTATAAGGTAGTGTTGATTGGATTCAAGAAGAATATGAAAAGATACAGAAAAATCAAACTTTAGCTAATTTGCAGCTAAATTTAGACAAATTAAAAAAGTTACAAGAGAAATTCTTAGAAATGAAAACAAGGGTTGCAAATCTTAAAACTAGTGTGACAACAAAAACCAACAAAGAGTATTACCAAAATATAAAAAAAGATAATAAAGAAATGGGCAATTTTAAAGAAAGTATGGTGGAAGATACAGATATAGCTGAAGACATTGATTTGATTCTTGGAGAATATGAAGAGAAAGAAAAAGTTGAATCTGACAATGAAGAAATAACTGAGGATCAAAATATTACAAAGGTATTCTAAAGTATAATATACAAAAAGTTAAATTATGGGAATAGACCAGTTTTTGTATTAGAACCATATTTCTTTTTATATTATTTAGGCTTAAAGAAATTCTATTCTCATACATACATTGATTAGCCTTGTAAAATATGGTTAATATCTCATTGAAATACAATTGGAAATTTGGAAAAAATAAATCACAAGACATACTATGGTTAATATAATTGTGGTGAACAATAATTGGATCTATGATTCATGTTGATTTCAGATTTATATAAGTAGTAGAACTCATAGCCAACTGTCCCAGTTTGTTGGTGAAATCAAAAGGACTATTTTCAAGGATGACACTAGATTAGTGACATTAGCATCAAGGCAGCACTACTGTATAAACCCAAATGTTTCTAAATTGAAAAATGTTAACCTTATTAATGAAAGGCAAGTAGCTAGACTATTTGTTTAGCTTGTAACTGTGGGAATTTCTATTTAAATGTCCCATTTTTTTAGATGTTTAGATATGCAGAATTCAAAATCCAAATCCACTGCAGTAGCAGATGATGGTAAGATTCTTAAAAAGTCCAAGACCAAGGCGTGTACTGGCTGTCCCAACTACAACCAGACTAATGTTAACAGGTTAAAAGAAATAATACTCTGTGATATTATGGATATGGAAGATTTGGTTAAAATTGGCAAGGACATGAAAGCATGTCCGTACTATGCCAGTCGAGCTGCACTGGATGAGGCAGAAGTAAATAAGTATATCAAATAACATATTTACACTTTTATATGCTTAATACTAATTTTTGCATGTGTCCAACATAATTTAGTTACACTGAATATACAAAAGCTTTATTCAACTTCAATAATTTTAATGACTAAATATAAAATTTAGCAATCATTAGCTGAGCAGTTCTTAGAAGTTAAATTATGTTAAAACATGGTGCTTTTTTGTGTTTATTATGAATCATTGCTGTTACACTATTAATTAATTGTAATTTCTTGCCTGTTAAAACTGTAATAAGTAAGCAATTGAGTCAATGATTTATTATGTTCGAAAATATCAATATTTCTAGGTAGTTCTAGTAAGTCATGCTGGCATAGTGAGTGAAGGAGCTAGGTCTGGTATGTCACTGAAATTAAAAGGCAATGTGCTTATACTGGATGAGGCACATGGTCTAACTGCTGCTTTAGAGAATGCACACACTGCCCCAGTCTCCAGAAGATACTTAACAGCTGTAAAAACTTTCTTGAATTTGTACATAAACAAATATAACACCAGGCTGTCAAGCAAAAACCTATTGGCTTTAAATCAGCTACATTTTATTGTAGGAAAATTATTAGGTGAGGATAGTTCATTATTATCATTCATTAAAGATTTTAAAGGAGTCGTTGGCGTACTGTTTCGAGCACTATGGTTTCTATTACGAAAATAAAGCTACTCGGTTTGTTTGTTGCGGGATATCAATCAAATTTTTTTATCCCGAGTAAAATTTTTGAAACCTCTTTTCTTATGGCATTCACCTATCAACCTGCCATTTTTATTTAGGCTTTTTAATGCCCAAACTCCTAATGTGTTTTCGCATGTTAGGAGCCCTGTGCCCAGAAGAGGGACGTATATATCGTACATATATATATATCTATAGGCTGCTGTTGATGGTCGGACTTCATTAATTGAACTAAAATTATAATTCATTTTCAGTTATTTTATCTAAAAGAAATGAGGACACTAAAAAACAGGACCCTACAATATTCACTCTTGAAGATTTTGTAATTAAAGTAGATATAGATCATTTAAATTTGAGAAAGATCATTGCTTTTTGCAAAACTACACGATTAGCTCCAAAACTACATGGATTCTCCATGAGGTATACACCGCAGATGTTAGAAGAGGAAATGGAGAAGAATGCAACTGTTAAAAAAAATTCTTTAGAAGTATTTTTGAAAAATATGTCTAAGAAAAAAAATGACGCGGAAGAAACTGAACTAGAACTGCAGGATACAAAGTCATATGTTGAGGTTGGTTTTTGTCAATATCAAGCCCAATAGAATATCTATTGTGTCTAGTATGTAAGTAGGAACTTCTCAATTACCACATTAGTTAGTTGCTGTCACAGAAAATGGAATTTTTGGTGAGGTATCACATGAAAAGCTCGTAAAATCATGTATAGAAGAATCGAGGCTAATCTGGCATCAAATTAAGACCTGGTCCAATTTTCAAAAAGTTCTATAATCTTATTATAATTGGTATGGGTTAGTAATATTTCGTATAATTTTTTCTTTCAGGTTCCAACCGATACCTCACCAGGTACCGGCTTGTATGCTTTATTAGAGTTCTTGCAAATGCTTTGTGAGCGCAGCGAGTACGGTAGAGTGTTGGTGCAAACAGGTGACGATGGACTTCTCAAGTATTTGTTGTTGAATCCAACTGAACACTTTGTGGATGTGGTCAAACAGTGTCGGTCTGTAAGTATTCTTATGCTATTTTATCATCGTCATCATCGACAGCGCATATAACTTCTACAGCTGTGCGGTAGTAGTAGGTCTACCTAAATGGGAGAAACGCATGAGGGGTTTGGACTATAGCACCACTATGCTGGCCCGATACATAGTCGGTGAAAGCGGTTGACCTAACAACTGGTACCAACGGCTTAGCTCGAGATAACGAATTTATTTGAATTAACTGAAGCCATCCTAAATTTTTGGTAACACATGCAGCCCGAATTCAAATGCCCTTTTATTTCAGGTAATAGTTGCAGGTGGGACTATGGAACCCATATCGGAATTCATAGCATTGCTGACTGGAGATGCGAAAAATAGCGATAATGTGAACATAGTGAAGTGTGATCATGTAGTTTCACCGGAGAACGTAGCAGCACTATGCCTGTCAAAAGGCCCTACGAATGCTAACTTGAGTTTCACTTACGAGCATCGTATGTCCGATGGGGTTGTAAGTATTTACATCCTTAACGATGCATCCACATTTTAGCTTCTTTTCTGGAGCAACGTCAGGTCATATTGACAACGGTTATTATGGCGTTTAGCACGTGACTTTTTTAAAGCTGGGTAGTTTCTTAATACGGCACCATACTACAAATTATATTTTGCTATTTGATGTTGACCACTAACATTTGGAAACTGCTTCGGTGTAACTGTAATGTTCGCTCGCGCGAATTGTTGAAGTTCCGGTTTGCCATGTAATGGAAAATGTTATATCTAAAAAGACATTAACTGACATTTATTCTTTATTGTTTAATATTGTCGATGATAAATCTATATCTATATATAAATATTATTTAATTATTATATAATATTCATAACATTAGCTTAAATTGTCTTAATTTGAGATAATCAGTGTGAGTGTAAACATATAATTACTAAGGTTACTTCTAATACTAATTATTTCTCACTTGTTTCAGTTAAGTGAAGTAGGCCGTATTCTAAGAAACATCTGTAATATAGTCCCAGGCGGAGTTGTCTGTTTCTTACCATCATACTCCTACGAACAAACTTTGTATGAGCATTTGAAATCAAACGGGCATTTAGAATCAATAAGTAAAAAGAAGAATTTATTTAGAGAGCCAAAATCTGCCGCTGACGTCGATCAGGTAATAAATGTCTTTTATGTTACATTTTAAAGGTGATATTAGCTTTTATGTTCAATTTACTCACAGGTTTTAAGTAAATATGCAGCGGCTGTAAGAAATAAGATAGGGGAGCAAAATGGAGCTTTATTGCTGAGTGTTGTAGGTGGAAAATTAAGCGAAGGATTAAACTTTAGGTAAGTCTAATTTTATATGTTGTATAATATGATTTACTTAGCCTTTTAATATTTATATTGTCGTATTTTTATATTTATATTGCAGTGATGACTTGGGTCGCTGTGTTATGGTAATAGGAATGCCATATCCAAATATTAAATCTTTGGAGTTGCAAGAGAAAATGAACTACCTAAACAAAAGCGTCGGTCCGGGCGCAGGGAACATGTATTATGAGAGTTTGTGTATGAAAGCTGTTAACCAATGTATAGGTAAAAAGTGAAACTAAAACAGTGAAAAAGCAATCAATTCGGATTTTTTTATACGAGTCACATACGGCTCGAAGGGCCGAATTAATAAAGAAATGTATATTTTATTACAGGACGAGCTGTTCGTCATGCGAATGACTATGCATGCGTTTTATTAGTAGATGAGAGGTATTCAAGACCTCAAACTGTGTCTGCATTGCCTTCTTTTGTGCAAGTAAGTTTTTAATGCAAAACTATTGAAATGATTTAAGATTCTAAAGAGACATAACTTGTGGTAACGTTAATCGTCCTTTATAAAGCGCAAAAGTCTAAAATGGGAGTGTTAATTACTTTATTTGTCTGTCAGGACTCAATATTCTGAGTTCGCTAATTGTGTTATTTACACGCATTTAATGTTTTCAATAAAGTGGAAAATAAATAATCTTAATAGAATGTAGAATAATATTCAAGTAAGGCGCACATTGAAGTTCTTGTCTTATAAAGATTCGTATATATAATCGTATTAATATCTATCCTTTTTGTTTTCAGAAATCGCTTATCGCTAATTGCACGTTCGGCAAAGCGATGGGCACTATTGGAAAGTTTTTCAATAAGCACAAAGATAAGAAGCGATTATAATGTCAGTTTTATATTAATGTATGAGTGCATAAATTAATTTATTCCCTGAGAGAAAGAGTTATCAGGACAGTATTTAGTTTATTTAAAAGGAAGAGAATGATCATGATTATCGCTGTTATTAAAGTCGCTATTTGTGATATGTAAAACTTATATTAAATACTCTTTTTTTCACTTCTATTCGCTACCCCATCAGTATTTTATTTAAAAAAAATTAATCCCTAGATATTTTCAATATCCTTAAAACACTAAAAAGCTATATATTGACTTTAATATGAAAAAAAATACTCGTATAATTTTCGGCATAGATATTCTATTTTTGTCATATTTTTGCATGTAAAACTGCACATGTGTATGAGACAACAATACGGAATATCTATTACGAGGAAGATCTTAGAAGTAAGTTTTTATGATTTAGATAATTTAGAAAATATTCGTCAAGTAATGAATATTATTAATAAAAATCGACGTATTTATTTAATACTTTATCGTACACGAATGGCAAACGAAAAAGAAAAGAGTTTTTTAGTATAATGCAATTTTCATTGATTGATATCCTATTTATAATTATTAGTTGAAGTCGGTGCGTCACTTTCTATTGTTTCTGGAAACAACACTAACTCCAAAACATTAAATGGGTTATCTTCTTAAATTGATTTATTTGTCTTTTTAGTATTGCGACATCACAATACTAATAAGACAAATAAATCAATTTAATTTTTTAGATTTGTTTAAAATTTTTTGAGTGGTCAGTTTCTAATGTGATAGATAGGTGACTGTCAGTATTGTCGACTTGCTTTGTTTGTTGTTGGATAACAAAACTCGAATAGTTTTTGTAACAAAGTATCGCTAAAATTATGTCAAAGTCAAAATATTTTTTATCCAAATAGACTCATTCATTAAGATCTTTTAAATTGTCATAACAGGGAATATGTATCTGAAAAAATAAATAAATGTAATTAAAGTTATTAGTGATAACTTTAAGTGGTTATTAACCGGGTATTAACAAATTGTCCTAGTTATAGAATTTAATTATGTATTAAATAAATTATTTTAAAATTAAAACTAACACTAGGAGGCATATTCCCAATTAACTCTACCACCGCTTCGACTAATTAGTAGCTGCAGGGAAGCAGCGCAAGAAACTCTCAGCCTTTAGTATTTATAATGACATTTATAAATTAAATACAATTTATTAATTTCTTTAAATCAATACCTGAGTGATTCACGTGGCTTGAGTACGTAATTTGCACAGCCCTTTTTTGTTAAATAAAAATATCTTCAATATTAGCAGCCGTGCCTTACAATATCAGGCCATATGACAACACTGTGAAATAGCTAAAGTATACAAGTCTTGCAACATTACACAAAGACCTGATTTTCTTAACTGCGTAAGCATCTGAACTTAATCTTCCAGGGAGGGATGAAATATGAGGATACCATTGAAGCCTTGAATCTAATTGAATTCCCAGAAAGACAGTACTTTCAACACATTCAAGTTTTTCTTCATTGATGTTAATATGTGTCAACCTGCCGTACATTTGCTAAGGAAAATTTTATTCACTTAGTTTTCAACATGGGACTAAATGCACACAATACCGCATCGAAAAAAGAATCACGTAAATCGGATCAGAAGTCTCGGGGTAATTGTTGTATCATCATAAAAAAATATACCAACAGATATGAGAACCTCCTTTTTGAATCGTTAAATAAAATAGTAGAATGATACCTTTCAAGTATAGAAGTTGGTATTCTTATGTGAAATAAATGAAATGACTTTTTTCATTGGTACTTCTTTGCGTTAAAGTAAGTATAGAAATAAAATACTATATAAGCAGTTCAAAAGAGCTCTAAAATATAATAATTATTATAGTTTATTTATTTGTTATTTTCTTATAATTAATTAAAATTGTACTCTTTACACAATATATATATAAAAAACTTATACTCAAAGTTATTTATAAACAATAATAAGAATAGCTAATCATTCAAAGCTAATGGTAATGTGGTTCCACAAGGTCCTTCAAAATAATAATGAAAGTCTGAAGTGGCAGGTGTAGGCTCTAAATTGAACTCTGCTACAATGGCTCCCCTGCTTGCGGCCTGTGGTGCGAACATAGCTGCAGGGTATACCACAGATGATGTGCCAACTACTAGACACACATCACAGTTCTCCATTGCTTCACCTGTAATTTAATATATTTATATAACATAAGCATAACTTTGAATAAGCCATTGCCATACAAAATGTTCATTTTGATTGATATGCAGTAATTTTATAAGTCACCTTATAATCACTATAATTTTAAGCAAAAAGTACCTTATTTATTTACTGAAATTGGAAAGGGTTTGGGAAGGGTTTATTGGTAGATAATAAAACAAAACAAACTAGGTTGGTTTTCAATTAAATCATTATTGACAATAAATTGTAAAAAAGTATAAGTACTACAGTCCTTACTTGCTTTATTCAGTACTACTGGATCGAGACTTTCACCAAACCAAACAATATGTGGCCTTAACAAACCAGTGCATGTAGATTTTTTGCAGTGTGGTAGAGATTTCACTGGTATATCAGAACCAACGATGTTAATGTCAGGGGCTCCTCTATTTAATAAAGCCTAGAATATAATATCATCAACATAATATTCATCACCATCATTTTTCTACTCAAAGCTATTTTCCTTTGGCAAATGTATTAGATTTCTTATTGGCAAGTAATTAAGTTTACTTTGAAACATTTTTCTGTAAGAAATTAATAAGTATTAAGTGTAAAACTTTTTAAATTTTTTATGTGATATAGATACTAATCATATTACCTCACAAATAGGACTATCAGTATTGACTAAAACTTCTTTACATTTAGTGCACCTGGTTTTGTATAAGTTCCCATGGAGTTCAATCAAGTTTTTAGTGCCAGCTCTAGGATGTAATCCATCTACATTCTGTGTTATTACAGTTATTGTTTTATCAGAACCATATTTTGCTTCGTAATTTGCTATGGCTATATGACCCTGCAAATTAGTTGTACATGAAACATATTATTGATTTTGTGCATGTAAAGAAAACCTTTAAAAAGAGATAATATCTCTTTTTTAAGTTTTTCTTGTACTTAATATACATATATTAAGTACAGGTACCTGATTAGGCTGAGCCTTAGTAGCCACTTCTCTTCTATAATGATAAAACTCCCAAACCAAACTAGGGTTGTTTCTAAATGCTTCAGGAGTAGCGAGAGACGATGCTTGATACTTCCTCCAGAATCCTCCAGCTCCTCGAAACGTTGGTATACCAGATTCAGCGCTTATACCCGCCCCCGATAAAAATACTACGTTCCTAGCAGATTTAAGAGCACCTTTAAACATGGTCATGTCACTGGATTGACGAGTAGCCATGATTCTAACTTTATTAGAAAGCACAGTATTCTGTTGTAGAGGTCTTAATAAATTTATGCACATAATTCAAAGGTTACTGGTAAAGATTAGTATAAATAAAATACATAGGTTTATTTAATAATTAATTTCAATTTAAAGCAAAAGTTGCAGGTAAATTCTTTTTCTTTGGGGTTTTATGGCTAGAGGTAAATAGTCTGAACCGAAAACCAAAACAATCACAGCTGACTGTTGTCAAATGTATTTGCTATATTTTAGTTTTTTTATGTGTTAAGTTTCTCCTTATTAAAGAAAAGACAAAGAAAACCGAAACTCATACAGCCATGTCTAACAAAAAAAACAAAAACTTCACTACAACACAATATACGAAATAAAATATACAGCACCGTGTAATGTATCACTATGCCCCAAGGAGTTTTTAGCGTATAATTATAGGCCCCGCCATTTTGTTAATTACTCAGGAGAATTTTTTTGAAAAATGTATGTGATATCGTTGTCACATACATTTTTCAAAAAATGATACGATTATGTTAAATAAATTAACTTACCCAATATGGAATGAATGAATGGAAATGAAACAGTGAATAATGTCACGTAAGTCACTAATAAACACTGAATGATGTATTTCATATATTGCATGATATAACGATAGTTTTTGGCACGAAACTACGCCTAATTTCTTAATAAAAACTTCACTACAACACAATATACGAAATAAAATATATAGCACCCAACAGACCCCGCCATTATGCGTCAAAATCTCTCATTTTATTGGTAAACGGAGCTTATAGAACTAAAACTATACAGCGAATATAGTACTTATTACAAGAAGACTATTTGAATTTTAACATTATCAAAATTTTTAGAATCATTTAGCTAGCAATGCAACAATCCCATGACGGACAGGCGCAGTCGCAGGCGCAGACCCCGAGCCGTCGCTTACATGCGCTAGTGGTCAGCCTGGAGAGGATATCTAGTGGTTAGTCGGGATCTCTTTGCCCTGACTGTCTCATGACCCTATAGTTGGCACCGTACTGTAGGGATGATGCGTAAATCAGGGCGTGATTATTGATGAATTAATAAACACCTGGGAGGTGCATACCCTATAGTCTAAACCTACCTATTTTAACATAGTCATATAAATATTGAAGTATTATCAAACAAGAAATTGCAAAATAAACTACAATTTTTTTCATTCATACTTGTCTCTGTCAGTAATAAACAGAATACCTCAAATTATTTTTGAACAATTATGAATTTTTCAATTGAAGCTTATCATATTTTATATGATTATGTTAGCAGGTAAGTTTTGACTTGTTAGGGTATGTACCCATATATAAAACAAATTGTATAAAGTAAAAGTGATTAGTAAACTTCATAAAATTTGAAGAAAAAATTTTTAATACCCTCGTAATTATTATTAGGATGTTAGCCTGAACTTAGTTTAGCCAAAGTTTATTAACAAGTCAAAAGGAGTTGTAGTAAAGTTTTATATGAAAAGTATTTGAAATCTAAAAGAAACCTATTATAAGTTTGAAGATCAACTTTCGTCTTAAGTTCTGTCGAAAACTTTGATGTTTATTTGCAGACGTCCAATCTAAAATTTCTAATATTTTCGATTCATAACTTTTCAAGACTGCAAAAATTTCCGGGGTTTGATCGTCTTTGATGAGGTTTCTGAAGACTATATTTATATGATCCTGCCTGTTTGTATCTTTTTACATAAGGCACGAATAAAAATCATATGACTCGACACCGCCTGATGGTAAGCAGTAGGTGGAGTCCATAATGCGAAGATAACTATTATTATAAAATGGGAGCACGCTTTAATTTGCAAGATTTTTTAAACTTGTAACTGGCAAAAAAATTTATGCTAGTAACAAAATACAAAGTTCTACACAATTCGCACAATTTCTATAAATATTGGTAGATTTATGGCAATTGTGCTGTCACTGAGGACTGCACTGTAAGGTTGGTTGGACTAATTTCGACAACTGCACTGCAAGTTGTGCAGTTGTCGCAATTGCAGGCTAACTGCCCATCAACTCACAGTCATACGTAGGCATATGTTCACTTATTGAACGTTAATTTATGTCATTAGTTCGAAAATATACTGGAGAACTTTGACTTGAAACGTACAGGCACAAAACTCAGCAAGGTTTGTCCCGGATTTTTTAACCTTCAAACTCACAATCAGAAAAACTATTAAATTACTGCTTCAATTTAATTTCAATCTCAGTTTTCATTTACACTTTCTTAAATGCTATTAATTCTATTTTAGCTGGTAAATCACATATATATGAGATGGTTACACATAATTTAACAGTAACAAAGCTCATATTATTATTATACAATTTCTTTCCGTAAGTGACCTTGTTTGTAAGTAAGGATTGTAAGGAAGAGTTTTAAAAAAAGTTAGATATTTATTATCAACTACCATCTGACTGCACATTTTGTTCACAGTTTTATTGCAGTAGTGCCAACTGCATCTAAACTGCAATTTGTTTTCGGATTTCAGTTTGAATACTGTTCGTGGTTGCATTTAAGCCGATAATAATAACAATAATATACTTATTTATAATACAATATAAGATATATTTCTGCTGAAAGTTCATAAATACTGCCGAAATAAACATCAACCTATTTAGATAAAATAACTTAGGTAAAACGATTTAATAATCGATAAAATAATCCTTTTTTTTCAGCTAATCTTGTTAACTTTTGATAATGAGAACTTTACCTTTATAGTTGAATAAAATCAAAAGAATTTTAAGGGTTTTATTTATATTTACTGCCTAAGTTATTCTTTATGAATTACGGCAAAATTTTATTCGAAAAAAATGTTCCAAGTTTTCAAAGAGTCCTTTGTCAAAAACTAACAACTGAAGAGGTTTCAACTAAGGCGAGCGCAGAATTAGAAAAGTTCTTATTCGGTTACTAAAGTTATTCTTTATATCCTGTGACGCTCTGTAGTTGTATCGTAATAATTTTTCCAACAATGTTATAGCTGGAAAATTTGGTTAAAAATAATATCTGTTCTAGTTTTATTGTTTAACTTTGAAATAGATTTCAAATGTACCTGTATGATATTGATTGTCATAGATTTTATAGTATCACGAGCTTAGTATAAATTATTTAATATATAAATTATGTCTATAAAAAACTAAAAGAATTGATTAGTTTATTCCCCAAACATCGATGGTCGAAAAAAATCCATATTCATCATTTGCATCAATTATATATAATTTCCAATTGGCACCAATAATTGTGAGGTGGTAGTCTTTCTTAGTTTTATTTCAGTAGAAGTACTACGTTAGCGTTTAGCTAGCTGCAGTTGTTACGAGACGCTACGAATTGTTCATCGTAAAGCAAATCACTATTATACTCGAAGAGTCAGTTCTTCAGATCTATTATCAATTTTAACGCTTAACTTAAGTAAGTTTTTCTTCTCGGTTACTTTAAAAGAAAAAAATAAAACGTAATGCTACTATAATACTTAGCCGAAATTATAAACATGTCGGTCGATACGTTAAAATTTTTAAATCAACTTTCTGGAAAAAACCTTAGCACCAACGCCAAATAATAATAGTAATTTAATAATACTTCTTACATTGAATTATTTTTCTCTTTTTGTCAGTCGGTGTTTAGTTTTGTTTTTAATTCTTGATGCTATGCCCAGATCCCAAAAAAGGAAGGTAATAGTTCTGACTATACTACACTACTTACTGCTGTCATAAGCAGTGAAGAGCTTGAAATAAAAACAAAGCAGTGTAATCAATACCTTTTTACTAACAAACGTAACAGAGCTTCCAAGTTCTAAGTCATTAATGACACGCGGTCACTGCGGCATATTAAGCACCGACACCTGTAGACTTATATGAACGAAACCATTGACGTCATAGGACGGTCATGCGCACTGCTGCTCTCCGCCATCATGGTATAGA
Organism: Acentria ephemerella; assembly: GCA_943193645.1. Lineage (NCBI taxonomy): Eukaryota > Metazoa > Arthropoda > Insecta > Lepidoptera > Crambidae > Acentria > Acentria ephemerella. The sequence goes on from OW971882.1 coordinate 3,248,052, forward strand.
AATTCGCAATTCTGACCTCGAGAACGCGATACGCAGTGACAACGCGCGGACGGTCCACACGCTAACCTCGGCGTATATAACGCGGGAAAACTACTATGGTAAGTAACTAACAGCGTAACAATTTAGAGCTGAAATCTCTCAGCTAAATTTACATTATATAATATACAATGCTCGCTCTCTGTGATTAAATTTGCACTGGAAAGTCCGCAAATGTATTTACTTTTCGTGGAGTGACATGTCATGTAGCGCCGGGTATGAAGTAAAAAGGATTTTGTTATGAGGTTCTCCGAACTTTTATAACTTTTGCCGGAGTGAAGCAAGGGATACATACGTTCAGTTCACATACTTGTTATATTGATTTGTTTTGTTTGTAAAAATTGTAGTTTTGTTGTACAGTATAGAAGATAGTCTTATTTAAGTTTTCCAGACGAGTTTTTGAAAAATAGATGCTGTTATTATAGATGTTATAATATATGATACGTCAAGAAACTTCTTTAAATATTATTTTATGACCGTTAAATTTTTGCTTTAAATTTGTCCTATTTTATTTGTCGTACCAATGCGTTACGCTCTGGTTTCCCAGGGGACTATGGTTGCACTTTGCCGTCTTTCATGACCAATGCATTACTACGGTAACTGCTATGTGGCCCTATAAAAAAAATATCCAAATGCCTAAATAAGTCTTACATTTCGTGGATTCACAAGAGTCCTATCGTTTTTAGATCATGCGAATGATCGAATACTAAGTAATGTCTAAGGGCTTGTATTGCACTGTTCACCAATTAATATGGCTAAAAGTTCAACGAATGAATATTTTATTTTTATAGCATTTAAAATAACTTTTGATAGGATTTCTGGTTCCTCAGAAAAATACAAAACTATATTAGGTATAATAAGGTAATCTATTAATATAGTTGTGATAAAACATTGGTTCTTCATTAATTCTGTAAGAGCACTAAACAATATAACTGAATACAAATGAATGAAAAACTAAAATTGGTAACGCTTAACTTAAAAATCTGGCGGGAAATTCAAACCACATATTATAATCCAGGTGTCGACTCCGGCTGCTAGCATCTTGGTTTTGGAAAATCCAATAATTTATAATTATAAAAACTTCATTTATTTGTTTACACAAAACATTTTTTGTCTCTTTTTATCAGATTATGATAATATTTCCTTTAAAATGTATTTTGTATGGACTGGTGTGTTCTAGTACAATACAGACATTGCGTCTAGTCTTTCTGATTTCTGTTATGCCTACCTCTACTATAATGCCGAAATAATTACAATTTAATTGAACGAACTTCCAATTAGTTTCTTGTGTTATATTTAAACCGTCTGTTTTTCTCAATTACTTCGCTATATATTTATAAAACATCTATATAAATAGTACAAAACAAAATAAGTTATCGGTTTCAACAAAATCCTTTTTCACTTGACTTCACAAAGACTTACAATGGGTACGTCTTTTTTCGGAGATCCTATACATTTGTATACCTCTCTCAAGTAGCAATAAAAGTAAACGAGGAACATATACAGCTTACATTACACAGGAAGTATTATGTGATACGAAGTATTCGTTTCCTCACATCAATAGAATAATGAATCAATAGAATTTATAAACATTTTTGACGCGATACCTTTACAAAATTACTATAAATGTTTGTAATTGGGATTATTTTAGCGATCTATGTAGTACCCTTTTTGTGTTCAGAAAACTCCAAATAAAAAAAATTGCATGTTTCTTTTCGACATAAATATAAATAAATAAATAATGGATTAAATTTGATGTATAATTAAAATCGATTGTATTTTACAATTGTAAGCACTTAAACTATATATAAATTTTGGTAAATTGGCCTCTTTAATGAACTTTATTTCACTGTACTATTATAAACTTTGACTTTATCATAATTAATCAACTTAATTACATTCGCGAATTAATCAACCCTTAGTTTAAAAGCATACATACATATACATTTTTACTCTCTTTTTGAACAAAGAGGATAATATCTGTCTTTGGATTTTGAGGTTAAATACGGCTTATGAGTTCAGATTCGTATCAAATTTTTATTGCTTGTCTTTAAACCCCGTTAACGTTCACGCCTGTATTTGAGTTTATATTTACAAAGTATTTCTTGGTCTTGTAACTTATTTATAGATAATCTGAATAGCTGATACATGAATATTATATTTTTTTATTCACTTTTATTCAGCGGCGGCTTAAAATCTGAAGAGATACTTTTAAAGAATAGCAAAAAAGTAAATAAAATCAAATTTGATAATTTAGTCTGGGAAATCGTCTAGCAGGCGTACGAAATTTTTAATTCAATACTTTATTGAATAATGTTTAAAAAAAGAATGAAAAATAAAGGTCTCTGTATTTGTATGGTACGCCTTTTTTGCTCTACCTTTTACTCGAAAAAGTTTTAACATATGAATTTTTAAACATAAAGCCTTTATTGTCAAATGGCACTAAATCCTTTCCGTAATTCAAGGGAAGCGGTAAGGGTCACAAGCTCGACTTCAATGAATTTAAATTTACTTTGCGGCTAGTAAACATGTGTACAGTTAACTTTTTATGTTTTGAGAGTGATGGAGGCAGAGTTAAACTTTAATAAGAACGTGAAGGCGTGAAATTCTCTTTAAATACACTATTTCTGATAGTGATCTGAGAGCCAGCCTTTTTTGAAAGTATCTGGCATTTATGGTGAACAGTAGAATAAATTGTATCTATGCATACAGTTATTATTTGATATTTATATCAAATAGAATATATCAAACTTCTATTTTATATAAAAAATAATTAAATTCATATTTTTTTTCCTATTTTTTTTTCCCTTGCCAGTGAGCATTGAGATTTTAGAAACGTATTTAAACTAAGAACAATTTAATAGCTATTATGAGTGTAGAAATTATATAAGCTGTGGTGAACTGAACAGTGTGTACAAGCATATTATGCTGCGAACATTATTCACATTCTCTTAGAGACTACATACCATAGCCAAACATATTTGTGGTTGACGTAAAAACGAAATTAAAATTTGATAAGTCGAGATTTATTAATATTAAGGTATTATTATAAGGGATATATTTAGCAAATGAAAATAATACCTATTTAATAAATATTAATATAAACGCTTTTGCTAAAAGTACAAACTTTTTATTCATGCTTATGTAAGCTTCAGAACTTAGTCTGATACCCGATATTGAAAAGTTATCTGGGAAAAATAAATAAAAATCAGTAATGTCTTCTCAAATTATTGAATTACAGAAACCTTCACTTAACTCTTTACAGTGCACACAATATCTCTTTTCTAATATATCTTAACTAATTGACATAGACATGACTATATATATATATATATATATATATATATATATATATATATATATATATATTTTAAGATAATAATATATTATAAAAATATGGAAAAGGTGCAAACCTAGTGAATCTCATAATGGATCCATTTTTGTAACTCATACTCACCACATTATTTAAGGATTAAGGTTTTTCAAGAATTAAGTTTGGGACAAGAAATATCAGCAGGTAACCCTAAAAAACTAAGCTAAAAATATCCCTTCTTCATTTTATTACTCTTGAATCTGCGTGGGCGTGACGACGAATGGCTGGATCTCAATGAGTGAGCACAATATTGTTAAATAAAAGGTGCTATTATTCAACCAAGAATGAATAGACCTGTCCGAGGTGCGTAGTTACAAGGTAACAATGGTTTGACTGTCCACATATCTACAAGCGGGCTTGTGAACCGTATTGAGCTTCGGTACGGATTATACAATATACTATGTACACAAAATGTGATATTCAGAAAACAATTTTTGTTATTGTTAAATTAAATTTCATTTTACAGTCTACAAACTTTTAATTTATCACTGTATAACGATTCGGTATTTGGAATAATTTCTTGCTTACTTTTGAAGTTAGGTACGTTTGTCTTGCTTTGCATTGATTAGGTTCATCAAGAAATATCTGCTGTTAACTTATTATTTAGGTGAACTATTGTGAAATATGTTGTTTTAGTAAAACGGCTAGACTGTTTGTAAGATTGATTAACTTTGTTGGCTGCGACGTGAACATGTTGATTAGAATGTCATCGGATCTGACATATTTTCAAAAAATGCACACGTCTTTATGTCGCTTAGATTGTTGTCATATTAGTGTTAAATGGTTACCATGGGCCTGGGCTACTATACCGTCAGTAGGACCGTATGGTTTCGTGGAAATAAAAATTATAAGCTTTCTCTCACACCTATTATCTAGCCTAAAGTAAGCTGGAAGCTCATTAAGAGTTTGTGTTCTGGATACTAGATAACGGAAAAACCATTTTTAATATTATACATATTTTTATACTACAGTATAAGAAACAAACATACATAAATATATAAACAATAGTGACCCGAGAACGAATATTTATGTTTATCAAACAAACCGGCTCCAATACTTGGTCGATCAGTTTAAAGTAAGGGGTCCTGGTAACTAGATCAGACGTTCGTTAAAAAAATCAACTGTTTTCATTAGGTTCTTAATTCTGTTCTTACGTTCTAATATGCTTTCATTTAATTTGCGATTACTCTACGGAGTAAGTAATCTCATTTGGATTTATGATAATTTAACGTGGATTACTTTTTTACTTTCCTATAGGTAATGTTAATAATTTACAATTAATCTCTTCTTTTCTTTTTCACTTAATTTTTTCAACCTTAAGAAAAATATTATATAAGAAATGAGTTTGAATAATTGTTCTATAGAGATGTGTCAAAATGTAAAATAATTTGCTAGGTAAATGTTTGATGATTGAACAAATTATCACATATAAAAGATAAGCTAATGACAAAGTCATGTTTTTAATCAAGGTTTTAAGTTGGGTCTAAATATTGTCATTAATTATTCAAATTATTTTGAATAATTGACAGCCATAGACAGTTCTTGTGAATCATATTGAGAGTTCATAAGTAATTTGTTTTCTTGACTAAGAGAAATAAATTTTCTAAGAACACTAAAACCCACCTGGAACCACAATTTCGGACTACGTTTGAGAAGTGTCTTCCTTGAACCTGATCATAGATACAGGATATGTTTGCTGCCTAGACAATGCTACTAGAGAGATTTCTTTCGATTTTTTAAATTCATTATTAAATAAAATAAAAATAAACATGCCTGATTTTCAGCCGTGCTTAGAAGCCAGCAAATAAATTTAACGAGGGTTTAAAAATAAAAACACAGCGTAAAGTATTATAAAACTTTCTTTGTTTTTATTAAAAAAGTAAGTCTAAGCTGAAGTTGTATCTTCCTATCTCCCTCGATATTTCGGTTATATTTCCCTACCCTATCTCCCTCGATATTTCGGTTATAGAGGTACAGCGCGAGAGTAATAGATCTTTTATACCTGTTTTTTAATTCGTTAGACCTCCGTTATCTCTTAAGGTCGAAAGTTTCGGGGTTGTTCTTTTTGTCATCATATTGGGATGACTGAATGAGAGTACGTAAATTAATATTGAAGAGTGAATTAAGCCATTTCTCATTTTCTCTAATAGAATAAAAATAAACTCTCGTTACCTTTATTTATTGGTCTTAAAGTTTCAGGCTTCATATTTCTATATAAGTAACACCTACTCTTGTTTATTGTGGTTACATATCTCCTTATATTCATAAAAGCGCTTATTCTAAATATAATCTTTTCCGCAATTATTGTTATCATAATGAAAGCTTTTTGTGGTGTTTTATCAGTTCTACGTTAAGTAATTTTCATAAAAAAGGTTGGTACCTACATATTTTATTGCGTAAATTATATTATTAATACTGTACAATGATACTCGAATGAGGTATTTTTGTATACAAAAATCTGTTCAGATGAAAGAGGTTAATGAACGTGTAGCAGTGCATGTCATTCCTGGTGAGTGGCGAAATAGCCCGGGTTGATATACCTCGGGGTAGGCTTTTATTGAAATGTATTTTGAGGAGACATTTTATTGCCCTTAATGGTATTTGGGCTTATGAAATATTTTACTTGAATTTTGAGTAGCCTGGGTAGCGAGGCAAGATATGTCACTTTTTTCCGGCAAGGTGTAATACGTTGCTAGACTGTATTCGCCTATAGACTCTTAAAAATACTTACTATCAGGCGGTGTAGAGTCATTTGCTGAGCTTTTATAAAAAAAATTACAGCCCTGGTTCATAAAATTACGAAGAAGTTACTCGCCGCTAAAATACAACTGAAGCGGTGAGAAACGTCATCAGCGCTCACTGTGAAAACTTGTGTTATCTAACTTAAAAGCAGGGGGACTTCTTCCCCTTAACATAAGATTTATCTTAATTTAACGAAGTTTTACTACTACTTTGGAATTAAACTGGAAACACATGAGTAGTGTCTCAGATGGTATAAGCGCCTTTAAGTCAACTAAGTGGTAACTGCCCATCTGTAGGATCATATTTTGTTGTTTGCCGCCATTTTGGTATAGAAAAACCAAATTGTGCTTGTGTATTTCATTAGTGAAATTTTTTTTTCATTAGTGACTTTGTTGAGTTATTCGGAACCCTGGAGATAAAAATAAGTTATAAAAATATAAATTTGATTTATAAATAATATTATTTGAGTTACCAGCTGTAATAGAATTGATGGCGAAGTAATTTAGGAACGGCTTAAGCCAGTGAATTGTAATTGGCTGGATTGAAGTAATAATCTTTAATAGACTTTCTATTGATTATTATATTTCTTTTCTTAGAACCAAACATAATGGATATTGTATTGTTGAGGTGTCGCCAACAAATTGGTATGGTACAAATACTAAAATTATTTAATATTTTAATAATGTAATTTTTCGATAGTAAAGATTTCTAAAGAATTTTCCAAAAAAAAGCTGTGTTTCGAAGAAGCTTTTAGATATACTTTATTTATACTCCTATTTTCTAATCCAGCCTTTTTCTAGTCACATCCCTTTGAAGGGATTACTAATTACTTGATGAGTTTTGAGCAATTAATTGAATCCAGTTCAACGAGTTTAAGGATTTATGTAATGGCGGACGGGTTGATTGTTTTACAGATTAGGACGGAGAAAATTTTAATCAAACATTTTATGTGTGCGTATACCTGATTGATAGTGATCCTAACTTATTTTTTTATAAGATAATATAAACACAGCCTGTCTGGCTGTAGCGGTTTATTGCAATAGCCTTTTGTCGGTCTTTTTACAACATTAATGGGTTGCATATTTATCAAATTTAGATATAGCTTACATTTACATCTGAAGAGACGAGATTTTTGCTGTCAATATAACAATTTATCATGAAACTGTGGCGACATCACAAACCAAAAGAACATATTACAAAGTGATTTCATTTGTGCTCAAAAATACTTCCATCGTGTGGTAGAGATCAGGAATCAATGGAACATCTATTATATCAATTTGTGTCCTGGCAAGAAATAGAATGACTACTGGTTGGTTTACCCCAAGGAGAACTACAAGCTTTACCTATAAATTTAGTGAGGCTTATTGCGTATATATTTAGGATATACAAAGAATAAATTGTCGTGAAGGCTAAAAGATCTCGATGGTAGGACGTTGAATAAACTCTCCGGGAGCAACATGTATTTTCAGTTAGGTACATAGAAAACACATTTATTTAGCAAGCTGTAGTCATTTTCCTTGCTTTCTGTATTTTTAACATCCTATTTCCAATAGATTATTTGAATTTTAAATCAGTTCACAAGAATTCTCGTTTTAATAGTCCAGAGTGTTCAGCTACATTATACGGAAAAATAATTTAGTTTCGGGATTATGTCTTAGGTAATGTTTTATAAATATTAAAAGCAGAACACCAACTGTACCAAGTTTGCGATGACATACATTGGTAATCACATGAATAATTAACAACATTAACATATTTTTGTTTATGTTCCCAAATGCTGACGAATCAGTTTTAATACTTTTGATTACAAAAACTCACTAAAGATCTACAATAAAAAAAATGAAAATCATTGTTAGAAATAAATAGTTGAAGCAGACCTAATCTTCCTGTTATGTTGCGGGCTCACTTTGATAAAAATGAATCTATTAGTATTTCGAGTTTTAAGTAAATAAACGATAAACCATTTTTTTAAATAATAATTATATATCTTGCACTCACACTTATTATCTAGTCCAAAGTAAGCATTATTAAGAGCTTGTGTTACGGATACTAGTAAACGGAGAAATATGGATAGTATATAAATATCAGAATTATACTAAATAAACATACAAACATCAATTAATCGAGAACAAATATTCGTACTCAACATAAAATTTTCTGCTCCTACCAGGATTCGAACCCGGGACTTCTGGCTAAGAAGTTTAACTCTGTTTTCCTTTGCTCTTTTATATAATTTTTTTTTATAATGTTAAGAAATTAGAGTCTATTTCGCAGCAATGTCGTGTACTGTTGTCATTTAACTGTAAATGTGGTTTATTAAGTTTATTACAGAAATCTTAGTAACTGTAACTATTAAGTAAATAAATAAATCATTTTACTTACATTAATCTAAACAATTTATGCAACTACACAATCTTAATCAATAGTCTACCTAAACTTGTGACACTTAATTTAATTTAAATGTTGCATTAAAATTAAATTAAGTGTCACAAGTTTGGCATGGCATGAATAATGCATTGTTTTTAAAAATACAATAGTTTCTCTAATTATGTATCACAGCCAAAACTTATAACGTTAAATTAATTGGGAATCGTGAAGTACTTAAACTCGCCGAAAGATAAAAAGTTACGGTACTTATATGAGGGTTTATATTACTTACTTATTTTTATTATTTGTATATCTTGTTATAATTGTTAATGTTCCGCGTCTGTTTTATAAATAACTTGATGTCCCGGTGAACTTTGTATCATATACAAACTTCCTCTAACGCCTTTCGATATAAGAAACCCAAAGTAGTCATGGGAGAAATGACAGTTTTAATGGTTAGCATATATAAATTTTATTATTGATAATGCACATTAGAATGAAGACGATCTTAAATTTGAGATTATTTTGAGTATTCGATCGGCAATAATGTTTCTTATTCTACAATAGACATGATGGCTATTTTTCAATGACAGTATTATTGTAGAAACATTATTAAAATATTTTTTCAATAGCATGGAAACTCCTTTAGAAAATTTTAATATATAGAGGTGTTTTATTACGATTACGACGCACTTGGGTCATTATAAAGCAAAATGAATCTGAACTATTGAACTCCATCGTTTTGTTAGTAATTTTGGACCAAACGTACGCTACTTAAACTATTGCCACCGCCTTTAGCTAACAATTCCATCCTATTCATATTTTGATCGCATAGCACCATGTTTTACTCAAATAAATATATTTTTATCATTTAGTGATATGAGAAAAAATTGTGCACTAAAATTGATAGCAGCAATTTTTATTTAATAATTTAAGAAATCGACACAATTTATTTTTAGTCTTAAAAATGTCAAGAATGATTTTAAAGACTGCTGATACCTTTAATCTAGTTACCGTCAATCAAAATAGAAGGTGTCCCAAGGTCCTCAACATTAAATGATTGGTAAGTCAGTTCTCGTTTAAGGAGAAGGAAAATGGTGAGCCACGTGATTTGAATCGTCAAAACTTGTAAATTGAAATAAGAAAGTTATTCTTTTTCAAATTACATTATATTATTATACTTTAAATAAATATGAAAATTAATTATTGAGCTTCTCACATTTTATGTTTTCTCATTGTAATGCGCTTGTTTTTATTGAAATTAAATTCTTTTTATATGGAAACTATAAAATTACCTCTTGTTAAAAAAATTCAATGCTACCCTAAAATTTTTTAAGTAAGTAAGAGCACGTTTACAATAACTTATGATACAGCTTTCCGGAAATGTTTGTAGTAAATCATTTGATCTACAAGTTCCAGTCCGTCTCTATGAAGCTACGTAGCTTGCTACGGAATGTGCTACGGTTTGTTTTACGGCATGTTTTACTAGTCTGTTCCATTACGGATTCCGAGTTCCACTACGGTCTTTCAGTATATGACTCGGAAAATGCAATCACTGTTACATCACTATCAAAGTCAAAGTCAAAATATCCTTATTTAAATAGATTCATTAACTAAGTTCTTTTAAATCGTCATAACAGGGAATATGTATCAGAAAAATAGAATCATCTATGATATAAATAATTTCTGAACTAAATTTGAATAATAAAATCCAATGTGAAACATATTGAACTAACAAACAGTAATTTAGTTTTAATGTAAAAATTGTTCTTATTACACACTAAGAAAAATATTTATATTATTATTCCTTTTTTATTTGTTTGATAAATGCTGTTAAATTTCCAATCAAAATAAGTTCCCATAGCTTTAAGGTTTTATCGAAGAACTAAATAGCTTACGCGTCAATAAATTCACCAATATTACAACTTTCCCCTAAATATCATAGATATAAAGCTTGCGTTAAGCCCTCGTTATGAAATAAGGTTTACCTTTGAACCTTATCTTAGTGGTTCCAGAATATTAGGTACGCTTTTCATAGTCAGTTTAGCGGAACATTGGTTTTTGTGTCACAATTAGGGTTTTACATTGTTGTTGTAATATAATCCTTATAAGAACCTATTTAGGTGCCATTATACTTTACATATGCTATTTTGAACTCATGTTAGCAAAAGATACAATTTACCATTAATTTTGTATGATTGTTTATTAATTGTGATCTCTATTTTTAAAAATAAGATTGACAAAAAAGCGTACAAGTAATTAGTTACTTGGTCTATAGGTTTATTGTTTATAAAATTTCGAAATTTTAAAGTAATGATAACAATTATAATATGTGGATGCAGTATGTCTCATGTTGCACGAGCTGTCAACGCATATGGGTTCCTCCTGCAGCTTACCGTCAGACAGTGCCATGGCCTTAGTTTGTTTTTGTGCATTTAAAAATTCAAAATAGGATTTGGCTAATCTTTATTTTTTCATTTATCACAAAATTTATTACTTTATGCAAAACAGTACGAAATTCGTGCCAACTTAGGCTCCCGTTTGATAAAAGGCGGTCCTAAAGGACAGGGCTTGAATTTTGAAAACATAAATTTAATTGAACCTTAATAAATAAGCTTTCAAGTTATAATGGATATTTTTTCAATTTATTCAAGATGTCATAAAAGTTAATATTAAAAATATATGTATGAATGTAAATATATGTATACACAATGGTTGTATGTAGTTTCCTTATTATTTACTAATTCACATTTTTAAATAAGTGCTTTTTTTCTAAATTTTCATTATCTGGTATATTATCTGTATTTCTCTTCTTGAATTGATTGATGTACAATAAAGTTATATTCTATTCTATTCTATAGGTGCCTAGTTACAACTGTAAACAAAATAAAGATTTCTTTTTTTATGACTACACTACTTAGTACACTTAGCACACGATATGCTTGAAGTGTAAACCTTGACACTGACATTAGTTACAAAGAATGACGATTTTTTTGTTAGTTTTTCATATCGCAAGTAATAAACGGATAAATCTGGATTAACTTTAAGCATTTCTACGATTATATCTTAGTTAGAATAAATATTTAGTAACGAACTTGTAATACAAAACTAAGTTTAGAATTAATATGGTAGTAATGGTTTGTGGACACTCAGTGCTTTCAAAGTAAGTTTAAGAACACTAGGAACGTTTCACATATATATTTAATTAACGTTTCAGTAGAAGTTGTTAATTCAATCATTCACTTAATGGTGAATACTATACAAAACCTTTCGGCACATACTATACAAAATCGATTTTAAGAAACTGAGATAAACAAAAAAGAATTTTCTTGACTTTGATTATGTTGGTAACTTTTTAAAGCACTTATTAAAATATATAGTTATGTAATAAGTAATGTTATATAATACGACACAACACAAATATTCTTTATGGTACATAATTTCTAAAAATACAACAACACTACAAGAAACAGTATACATACAAAAGCGTTTATTACTTAATGCAATTAATTACGAGGATGCAAAGCAAGACATTTGCTTTTATTGTTTTATAACAATAAAAGACTACCGTTAAAGTATTCATGTTTTTTCGAAACACAAAATGTAAAGTACAATTCAGTTATAGAGGTGACGGGCTTGATATGATTTAAATCAAGTAAAAGAATAGTCCCTGGTTTTAATAGTGTATGTCTATGCGTCAGCCTGTTGCATTGTAGTCTTACTTCTGTATATATTTTGCACGATCTTGAGGTCAAGTTTTAATTGAGTTTAGTATCGCATCGCAGACAAAAACAAAGCGAAAATAATCAATGCTCCTCACGTTACTGAGGCGTATGCTGTTTAGTTTGTAAAGGGATCGTTTAATAACCTACATGACCTAGAACTACATAAACACTAACTAACTAGATAGACCTGCGTACTGTATTCAAGTTCACGTGTTAACTATCCTTTATCCTGTAACAGTATGTTGCGGTTTAATCACGTGTCAGTCAAAAGGTAGGTCGCTGCAACGGGGCTCCGGGCAACTAGGACGGGGAGAACTGGGTCACCAGAGCACTGCTCCCGTTCAAGCTAACTGGGGATTCGAAATCTATAGACTCACTCGATAGTACTTATTACAAATTGAACGAGTATTTGACGCTTAGCGAGAGATTAATGGGCTTTGTAATTATAGTGGAGAGTTGCTGGTTTAGGCGGCTAAAGATTATATCTATCAATCACAGCTGCAGTTTGATTGATTTAGCAGATTTGGTTTGATTTGAGAGGATAGCATTGGATCGAATCGTGGTGACATGGGCTAACGTTTTTTATGAATCGTGCATGTTTTAGTTGTATATGACATATCCATTTATTTATTGTGTATATTTTGGTTAAATCCTAGATCTATGGCAACAAGGTGTGAAATTTTTACAATTGTTTTTATTTTTTATTGGCACTGATTCCATTTGTTTTTTTAAATGTCACTGAAATGAAAATTTTGAGATATACTAAGGGATGTTAAGTGAATGAACTTTTTCATATAGTGTTTTTAAGAGCCGTTTATTTTTACTAACAACGTAACAATTACTTTATATATTGCTTAGGAGATAAGAAATTAATGAAATAAATAGACAAGTCAAATAAAAAGGCAGTTCTATTTATATATTTACTTATTGTGATAGCTTGTTACTGACATTTAGTTATGTGGTTTATCTTCATTACTGTTACTGTTGTCTCCTGACAAAACAAAAGAAATAAAATAATGATTACTAAGGCAAAGCAGTCAGATTTATTAAAAAAATTCTATATAAGCGGCTGAAGGTAAGTAGTTACCATCGCCTATGTAAAGAACTAAGAATAAAAAAATCAAGTAAATATAATATAATTAAAAAAAAAATATTTCCATTATGGTCATGATTATTGATAGTTTTAGATAATTTATAATCTAAAACTATCAATAATCATGACCATAATGGACCGAGTTTATACCTAAAAGTTCGAATTCAATATTAACATCTTTACATAGTGTACTGGAAACGAAGTAGGTATTTTATTTCGCCATATACTAATCTGTGGCAATAAAAAGGAAATGAAAGTATTCTTAAGATCTGTAGATTCTCCTCGAATATAATAAAGTAAAGATGAGTTGAAGCTTTAAGCGTTAACAATTTGGGTGACCCAAATCGCTTCTGAGTGGCCAGCATTATCTCTTACTACGGTGTGCACAGACGAAAAATGCTTTAGTTATTACAATGGCATGTAGCTTATTTTGTTCCAGTGTCATTTAAACAGTAATGGTGTTTACTGTTAAGTTTATTTAAATAAAAAGATTTTGAAAATCATGTAATAAACAGGTGTAATGCGAATTTTGTTAAACCTTCACTTGGGAAATTTTACTAAGAAAATATTATGGGTGCAAAGCTTCTGCTTACTTATAAACGAGAAATGCTATTAAATGTTTTTTCTAAGTGATGTCAATCTACGTCCAAGTGCAAAGACCTGTCTGAGATTGAATTATAGCACTCTAGCTTTCAGTTCAGATAACTTAGTCATTTCAAATATGAATATGCTAATTGCATCAAAATTCAATTATCTTGTCTTCTGTGCTGTTAATATAAGGCTTTCTTTTATTTTTACAGAGCAACTTTCACCTTTTGTGTAGAAAGCGTTAGCCTATAGTAAGTCATACAGGATACAGCCTGTTTATGAATGAAACCACTTTATGAATGAAAAATTTTGTTGGAAACTAATAGAAATGTACCTGATATGTGTGTCCTCAAATATTAATCTTTACTTGTTTAACCGGCTAATTTTAACAATATTATATTTTATAGATATTATTTATAAAATCTGCGTTGTGGTGAATATATTCATCACCTCAATTCCATAGGACATTATTTCGTCCTAAGTTTTTCTTACGTTTAATAACTCTATAGATTTAAGATTGGAATTTTCGAAGAGTATAAAAATATCTACACACTTCAAAGTCACAAAGAAACTAGGGACCGTTCGTCGTGTCGCATGCCTTGTGTACAAAACTAATTTGGAGGGAGAAAAAGGTATACCTTTACTCTAGACTTTACTTTAGATTAAGCTATAGCTTATGGTGCACTTGGGAGTCTTCCAATTTATACTGATCTAGAATAACATTCGTACTGATTTCACCTTTAGAACAAGGATTTTTTGTATGCAATGCTATATTAGGTAATATTATTCGTTGTGTACATAATCGTCGAAATATCCATTTCGTGTTCAAAAAATTATAAAGTATTCAAACATTACCATCGCTTCCATTGCCATTGGCTTTGAAGTCTCCAAAAAACCGAAAGCAGAAAGATAGTTCTAATCAGTATTTCAACGATTTTAATAAAACAGGTACATTATATATTTTACTCTAAATCCTATTTACTTTAAAAACATTTTGTGTCTCTTTGATTGCAAATATCCATGTGACACTGAAAAATAAACGGTTATTGGTGTTCCTATGATAATGAACCTCAATGACATCCTATTCATTATGTATTTTGAAATCAAAGTGTCATTTGATATTATTATATCTTACATCTACCAACTAAATGCGAGATATTCTTGTTACAAATAGATTCAATTGTTTTCGAAACAAAAATAAAAAGCAGCATGAATATTTAAATCATCGTACGTAATTTTCCTAAATCGAAACCTTGAAAGTATTATATTTCATTCAATATTCTTTATTCTTACTGTACGTTCCCAGAGATAGAAGTGACACCGAACGAAAAGTACAATGAGTCATGCCCCATTTGTAGTCCCAAAAGGGAAAACATTGTTTGTCTGAAATGTTTATTCCTTAGACAAATAAATACTGTTTTGTTGTAGGTCTCTGGTGGAATTTACGAATTTCGTTTAGTTAAACAGCGGCCGGGTATTGCGGTTTCTGACCCGCGCGAGGTGTAACCGTAGTATACTTATGTTTAATTATTATGTATATAAATTTGGTTAGTATTAATAATTTTGTAAGTGTATTTAGCGTATATATTATCATACTTTTAGTTTGAGTCGACGTTATATTTGGTATAATATTATACAAACCCAATAAGTAATATATAACCAATTTAATATACTATATCGGTTTAAAATCTTTCTGGGAAGTACACATTATTGTATGAGAAATAATAACAATTCATATTAAAAATATTTCTATTCTATTCTATTTCGTGTAAATAACGCGATTGCTAATCAAATTGAAACTCTTAAGACCAAACCATCTAGTAAGTGTCATGCCCATAGATAGTAACGCACTCACAGTCAAAAAATAAATGTATAAACGACTATACTGTAGCCACAACAGTACCATTACTTTATATAACTAGCAAATGTTAATTGACATTTAGTGTTAAGTCAGTATACCTAATGTAATTATTTAAAAGATGATTTTTTCAATTTCAAATGAAAATCTCCTTAATCTATTAATACGTATCTCATCTTCAATATTCATCATTCCCTTTGATATTAGCAAGTTAGCAAATAACTTTTTGGTTATTGCGTTTTATAATTTTCACTTCCAATATTATACTTATTGACAGCACTGTTTTAGCCTGGACCTAATTCATCATTCAAGTTGATCGTCTCCTTTTTTGTGTAAATTTGGTACCTCTTGGTGAGAAGGATAGCCCTTACAGATTTTTTTAAAAGAAATAATGTATTTGACAAAGCAACGTTTACCAGGTCGGCTAGTAATTTTACAAAACTGAACATATGAGATAATGTTGTTTAGGAGTTTTAAAAGGCACTATTACCCTAATCACACTAATCCTACCTAAATTACCCTAATATTAATCATTCCAAAAGAGCAAATAGTGTTGCCGCTTTTATATATTCGACATCGTCTATGCTGAACTATGGTGAACTATTTTGGTCAAATTTGTAACTATAAGCGCTAACAGAGACTCACTAATGCATAGGACTAGCGGGCTTGTGGTTGATAAAGTAATATAAATTGGTTTTATTATCTTATGATTTCTAGATATATTTGGCAAGATGGTATATGTTTCATATATCTAGTGTTCCAAGTGAAGACTCATGTTAAAGATCAGTGAAACTGATTAGCAGACAGATTAACAGAGCGCGTTGTGCGGAAGCTTAAAATATCAACATTATAATGGGAATAAATTATAGCTCGTAATGAATATGAAAGTTGAAAATCAAAGGGACCTGTTCTAAAATGCAAACAAAGACAACGAAAGAAATGTAATTTACTGGGTAATTGGTTTTAAAAAGTAGCAACATACGATAATGAATATTTAATTTTGCGTCTAACGTTTTTCGGAGTAAGGTCTCTGATCCTTTTTACTCTTATTACGATTAACATCAAAAACAGCATTTAAGTTCACAAAAATTATAACGATGTCGAAATATCAAAAAGAATGTAATGTTAGATTTAACATAATTCAGCTTTGAGAGGACGCTAAAGTAAGTTGAATTTAACGTTATTAACAACAACATAACAAAACCAATTTTGTCGAGATATAATCTCAAAACTTGTATGAAAGAAACAGATTTTTAATGCCTAAATTTGTCGATTGTAAGATTTATGCTCGCCGTCTCGACCAACATAAATTATTATTGTATAATAAACTTTATTGCACATAAAAATATACAGAAGGTAATAAACATACACAGTACAAATAGGCGGCCTTATATTTTAAAGTATTTTTTTAAAATTGACAGGATAATTATGGCCGTATTAAAATTGAGTTTTATTTATTCCTCAGATAAAAATGGCGGTTTTCTGGTACAAGGTGGTGTTTCTTGCGATTGGTCTATATCAAGTACTTGCCGCTCCAACTATTCCCAACTCAGGTGAGTACCTACTTGTATAAATATTCTTATAGACAAGAAATATATATAATTTGCGCACTTTCAAATAATATCCAAAATAATACCTATCTGAATTTATTACTAAATGTCTTTAAAGACATCTAATTTTACTTTGTAAAAGTAGTTATTTTTATTATAAACCATCTCTCAATTAAAGCGAACAAAACACAACATAAATTATTTAAATCGGCTTAGGGCTTTTTTAGTTTAATCGGGGTTAACGAACAGCTATCGATTTTAAATTATAAGAATGAGATAGTGGTAGCTTAGTTATTGTCATGTTACTTAAGTCTGCAAGTAAGCGAACTTAGAAAAACCCCTACCACCAACCAAACAGAGCAAAAAAAATCAGCCTACCGGGAAATTGAACCCTAGACCTTCATATCTGAGATAGATCTGATGAGATGGTTTTATCCACTAGACCACGAAGGCGGCATAATGCTTCACTGATTGTATACAATATTTATTCAAACACTGAAGTAATTTAATGTGATTAATACAAATTTCGTATATATATATATATATATATATATATATATATGTACACGATATATGTATATATATATATGTATGTATATATATATATATATATATACATATATCGTCGTATTATATGATATACAATATTATATACTTTATATCTTTTTTATATAAAAAAATATAAAATATTTTATCCAAAAAGTCTGTCCTGCCTGCCCTGGAAAATCTTACTATAAAAACTGTCATTTTTTACATCACTACTTCTGATTACTATTAATAGATAGCATTAATGCATACTAGTCTGATGGTGATACGAATTTCACCTGGTCAACTAGTATTTATATAGAAAAATAAATAAATAGCAGTTCGCTTAAACTCAAAAAGCCTTGATCGATCAAAATATTTTGCATTGTGGTTTAAAAATAAAAATAATTTGGAAAATCCTAAAGTAGAATTTAAAATTCCAACCTATCTGACAAATTAAGATGGCGGTCGTGGACAAAGTTTGTGTCACATGAGATAAATTGTATGTGATACAAAGTTCAGTAGGTCAAATCATAAATTTATATTTTTTAATTTTGTAACGTAATAGCTGGTCGGTTTAATCCCGATAAGTGCCAATGTTTTGTATATAGAGTCCAAACAATTAATTATAAAGTCTCTTGAGTTTAAGTATTGAGTTTAACTATTTCGAATGGTGTAAAACTAAGTTTTACCACAGTGACATCTGACACCACAGTGCGGCTTGAATGAACACTGGACCTAATCAATAGTTTATAATCAAATAAAAGTGAAGAATTTTGCTGTATTATGAATTTCGATTTCCAATTTGATAGGAAGTAAATATGTACCTTGTACTTAAAAATATAAATTTTCTGATGTCATTGATTTTGCATCAAACAACAGTGCCATTTATATGTGGAAAAACCAGTGAAGAAATGTAAAATGAAAAACTATTAAAAACCTTTTTTTCTTATACCGTTCAAAGTGATAGCCATTATTTTCAAAACACAGTTTAATTGCAGTAACATTAGATTTTAAGATATTCTTTTCATCATTTTGATGAATATGTGGATTATATGTTTTTCTATAAAACTAAATAAAAAAATGATTCTATCTAAAATGGTGTATTTTCCATTATTCTTTCGAATACGGCCACACGCATTCATTTGAAAAATTCATCAATAACATTTTGTATGTACTTGCGATCTAGCGCCTCGTCCCCTCTCTGTAAGTCTTGATTATTATTCCGTCTCGTCTACTCTCAACTTTGGTCCGCCCACACACAATTGGAATTGAAATTGGTTTTTTGTAATAATGCGAAATATCTTCAATCCCAATTTTATTCAGATAAATGTATTTTTATAATGAAGAGTGACGAGCTCCTTAGAACATCCTTGTAACCTACTAATAAATTTTTAAATATAAAGCAATCTATATCTAATTGTACTATTGCTTGTAAGAATTTCAATAAGGAATCTTTTATGGAATTCTAAATAATAATAATTTAAAATAGATTGCAATGTAACAGTAAGTACTTGCTAGTCTTGCGGCGAGTAAGGTCACCGAGCGCATGGCCATGGACGTGTCTTTTATACTGTCAACATAATTAATGGTTGAAGATCGTGTTTCGTCTCACCCCTGCTTTTAAAAAAAAACAATACTTGCAATTCCTACCAGCAAAGTTATTTATGTAAGTCTTCGGTCATTTCTAAGTGGTCTAACATAATCAATTTCATTACAGAGTCTTAAGAAAAAGATGAAAGAAAAGTGCCTAAAAGTATTTATTAACATCAACTTCGTATATTATAAATATATAAAAAGTAAACCGGGTTAAGTATTTCTGAAATATTTCTTTGAAAAAGTTAAGGGAAATATTTTCGTTTCTTTATGAATAAGTAGGGACGGTTTTTTATTTAATTTATCGTTTAGAAATTACATTTCGGCGTAGTAAAATAAGTTATAATTATTTTCATAAATTTTCTATCTTCTTATTCTACGGGAGCACTTCTTTAATTTTATATGAGAAGTTTTATATGCGTCGGAAAATTTATGGTTTAACTGTCAATTTTTAAAATTTACGAATACATTAATGAAATATAAGTATCTTAATTAAGACTGAAGAGTATTCAGACAAGGGTTGTGTTAACAACCTCTTGATAAGAATCCCCCTGTTAGATCAAATCCGATTAACACTTTGGAAATATTCTAAAACGATGACACAGCTCTGGTGTAAGTGCACCGAACACGTTCGATTTAAAACGACAGACTCGAGACGACGATAAATTAGCGAATTTTCGTCGGTTGAATTTTATTCGAGTCTAGGTACAGTAATTCAATTGAAAGATAACTCAACTAGGGTTGTTGTGAGATTATGGTTGAAATCCTCTACATAGCTCGAAATGTTTCTCAAATAACCTTAACATGAAATTAGCATATTCTTTCTTATTCTGTGCTATGTTAGAAATAAAGTTGCCTATGGAATTCTTCTCCAACAACACGTAAAATATGCACTCATATATTTTACGTTCCAATATCATGTATTCAACAGAGAATTCAATTGTCTCGCTATATACCACTTATCTTTAATTAATTAAAAACTGGTTAAGCAGATTTTATTTTAATGAATTACTATCTACTCTAAAAATGAAATTACTCTTTACCTACTTCTTAAAGTGTATCCACCTTTTTGTTAAACAAGTAATATAGCACTATTTGATATTTTAAATATTATTAATTGTTACTTATTGCCATTATTCTGTTTGCTTCCATAACAAATGAACAACTATCTAATGGAATAAAGTTTATTGGTCAGTAAGTATTGCGGTATATAAAGAGTGACAGAAAAATTTGGAGTTGTTTTCGCAGTATACTTTAACATTTTAGAAGATTTGAACTGATATTACGATACTCAATCCATACGTGATATAAACTGCTATTTATAGATATATTATTTTGTATTGTCTAAATTTATTTTACGTAATAAGCGAAGTAATATTCTATTATTTTCTGGGATTACTTACTTTTCACATTCAATTTAAGATGCTGAATTGTTAAATATGCTGTGTACCCATTAAGGGAATACCAATTTTCCTATGGTAATGAGCAAACATTGGACGCTTTTTTATTAAAGTTTTAAATTCAATGATAGTAGATAAAAGTTAAATATTTAAAGCGATGCCGGATTACTTTTTCGGTATTAAAATAGTGTAGATTGATGTGCGAATTTATTATACACTGATTGAATTATTATATATTACAATCTATTGCAATATTAACAAAAAATCAATTGTATTATATATATTTAATTTATTTTTTGTTTGGTCCACAAAAAAAATTACTACCAACATATAATCTTTAAGTAAATTAAGAATGATTAAAAACACCGAATAATTATTGAATCTATTTCACAAGCCATAGAATTCGATTTACACCTAAGTCTGTTTTTACACGGTCTTTTTGTACACGGTTTTGATATAACACGGTTTGAAATTTGAATATTATATAATTTCAAATCGTGCTAAATGGAATAAAATCGTGTAAAAAAATTAAAAATTGCTATTACGTGGCATCTATTATAGTACACAAGGAGCGCCATCAAATGCGAACTGTAAGGCAGGACCGCCCCAGCTTGGTGACTTAGGGGCAGTATAATTTTAAACCATTACATTTCCGTTACGCAACGGGGATGACGCAATATCATTTCCCGCTATTCCTTCAGGGCGCTCATGACATTGAAAATAAATAACCACTGAATCTGATCTGTGTTATGTCCATGCGTCAATTTAAAATATCACCACGTAGTTTATAACAACCTCATTTATCGCGACACTACGGATCGATTTTTTTAAATTTTTACTTTAAGCAATTGTATTTAACCATCTTTTTGCACGTGTACTAGATATAGTTTTAAATGTATTTTGGTATGTGATTACCGTAGACAGTTTTGACGTTCATGAGCACCTTGGATACTAATTCTCATAATAGCCTTCACTATAGAAATCAAAATAAAGCGAAAATTGCGAAAACACAAGATTGCTTGTTTTAACATAACCATTACATAATAAGTCTTGGCAACTTTACTTATTACATGTGGCAACAATCAAAGATTGGATTAGACGAGGCATAATTTTAATACTCGAAGTTATTAATTACCTTTTAAAGATAAAATAATAATATAATATTAAATTAAAGAGTAAATTTATAACAAATTAGTGCTTACATTTCAAACTACTATCTGCCGGCCTTCGAAAACAGACCTTACCACCAAACTTCTGACAAATAGATTTGAATCAGTGGTTTTAGTTGTGTCGCGAAAGTTTAAAGTTTAAATTTGTAGTTTGGACCTTATACAATCTAAATACTTCAAGCGAACTAATGTAGGTATATAATTATTTTTATTTCATTAGTTTTGGGTCATAAAATAGCAGAGGTTGTAATTGAGTTTATACCCCAAACGCCTTTTCTGCCATGTTTGAAAACTTGAGCTAAGTGATCACAGTTCATGAACGGTAGTCAAAGTCAAAATGTCTTTATTTAAATAGATATTATTACCAAGTTCTTTTATATCGTCTTGTCTGTTAATGTAATATACTGATATTTATATACTTTATTTCTCCGTTATCTAGTATCCATTACAAAGCTCTTTGTAATGCTTAATTTGGGCTAGACAAAAGGCGGGAGTGTGATAAACCGAGTGAGTGTTATATTATTATTATATAGATTAGGAATATCTGTGATTCAACAAAACTTTTTGTATATTCTTATGACTAAGGCAACCAAGCACGTTAACGATTATCTAACGGAGCTTCTCTAGTTCTATTTCATAATTGAAATGCGCACGTCGAATAGAAAATTAGAGGCAAGAAAAGTGAATCACATGATTCTACATTGAAAAAATAAAGATACTAAATTGGCATTTTATTATATACAATAATATCTACGTGGTATCATATATAATTACCGGGAGACAGTCACTCTCAAGATATATGAGAAATATTACGAAATGTGTATTTCAATGACAGAGAATGGAATAAAAGTGGTACAATGAATGGTCTTTATAATTAATAAGACATGCAAATGTAAAATTTAAGTATAGTTTTTTTTTGATATTTAACGTTAAAAAGGGTAAAATATATAAATATAATATATATTTAATATAAATATAAACTGCTGAATATACTGCACTTTTAATAGTGTTGAAGTAACAAAATGAAAAGATTTTAATAACATACACCATGTAATAAGACACACATAGACATAACAAATAAACTCAAAGGAATTAAAAGATAAAGACAAAAAACACATATTTGTGCAGTCAACAAGGACACTTCGCGTGAAGTATGAAGCTTCTTCGAATTTCAAGATGCCGCGGAAGCACTGTAAACTATCTTGTATGTATTTAAATATTAAGAATATTTCACCTTACGTTTTATAAGAAGAAATTTGCACCTTGAAATTTCCAGTCTTACCTTTGGTGTAACAGATGTGCGAAAAATTCGAAATAATGACTTAAAATTTTTTATGGAAATTTTATGTATATACACTTTTAAACTTTTTGAAAGGTAAAGTAAAGGCAAGAAACTTGAACTTAATTTTACAGCAATTAAAATACACAATGTATCCTTTATAGTGAATATTGTAATTATATATCTCAGTGGATAATTTATTTATTTACTACATTTAACAGAGTTACAACTATACGGTTACGGTTACGGCTGTAGGATGGAATTCCACTAATAAGTAAACAGCATGTACAGACAGTTGAGCAGCTAACTTTGAAGTGGTTTGAAATGGGTTCGTTTCAAAAATAGCCTTTAATTCTTCATTATCGACTTTGGTTTCCGGCCGTCCACGTGGCTTGTTCTGAAAGTTGAAATTTCCAGAACGAAAAAGTTGACATAAAACGTGCCGTGGTTTCTTTCGATATTTCATATTTTCCATTGTGTGATGTGAACGAAGCCAAAGAAAAAATTAAACAGGAAAAAACAATTGAATGACTGTAGCAGTTATATGGATTTATAAATATTAATTTGGAATTTATCGAGGAGATATTTCAGATTAAAGTAGCCTTTAGGACAAAACGTCAATTTCATATTTAAAGTATAAATAATATGTTATATTAATAGGAAACGATCTTATCTCAGTTATACATATTGCTTTGTAGAGTAGAGGTAGTGAAGCAAGTAGAGGCGTCTAATGTGTAGAAGTGAGAAATGTTGGTAAATATAATAATTCATATTTTAAATTATTTATCCCCTTGTATATAATTAAGAACATAGTTATTTTGGGTCATGCTAATATGGTTATTTAGTGAAAATTTGACCGTACTTTATAATTGTGAGAACGATTCAAAATATTTTAGTGTATTGATAAAATTGAAACTGAAAAAACTGCACTGAAAAACAGTGGACAAAGATATAATAATTAGGCTTTATTTAAAAAATGCATTTATTTAAATAACTATCGGTACTAGAAGGAATAACAAATAGTTTGGAAATGAATATTTGTGTGAAAACTAAGTAATCGATGCTTAGTGTACAATAGTGATACAAGTAGTATATGAACCCTGACGCAAAGCTACAGCAGTGTTACGAAACGTTGACACAAAAAATGGATAACAAACGTCTCGTTGTAGAGACTGCCCGCACTTTTGAAGAATAAGTATAATTATTTGGCTTCTATCTTCTATTACGTGAAAGTTATTTGAATAACTTATAACTCTTGGCTGCAACTGATGAACAAATGAACTAATTGTACATTATATACCTGATTAATTAAACACATAAGTAAAACATATGAAATAATTTTGGTGCATAAATCAATAAAAAGTATCAGTTTTGAATACAGTTTTATCATTTGATCTGATGAAATTAAAATAATAATAATTTTTAGAAGCCCTTTCAATTCGTTTATCGTTGACAAATATAACGTGCTTTTTGCGAAAGACGCTAGGAGTGTAATACAACATAATAATTTCGTTATACACAAGCTTGTATGTATATTATCATCAGTATGTTACGTGTTGTTATGACATCAAAGGCATGCACTTATGGGTGCACACTACCGAAGAAATTGCTATTTACACGGCTGAAGTTACCCTAAGGGAAGCTACACAAATACGTGATTGTGCTTAAGAGCTTGATAAAAAGCTTTGTCCTCATTTCTTGTGTGGTTTAAATAAATATCGTCATTTTTAGTTTTTAATACAGCTAGGTATTTGTTTAGTCTGTGACGTGAACATTTAACGTATTTTATTTAAGTATGAATATCCTTGATAAAATAATAATAATATCTTTAATTATAACAGGCGTGAGATGGAAGAAAATAATTATGAACTCGGTATTGCACCAAATAAAAATAATTTATTTAAATTCAAAAAATGACAAGTGAATACGGTATTAAGTTTAATATAAAACGGTTGCTAATATGATGGCCACCGTTCACGGAGGATACCACTCTCGGTAGATTAGTGACTATAATTAGAGCTATAACATTTTATTACTTATGTTATTTCGCGTAAAGCTCAACGCCATAATTGAACTAACGAACTCTCATTTTACGATGACATTAAATATTAAATTTGATTCTATAAGAGAATTCTTCGATTCTTAAATAAATAAACCGTAACTACATTTAACATGCTACCAATTTTTAAGCGCATTTTTTTAAAAACTATTTTTCAATAATGTGTTTTTTTTTCACGTGATTATGATTCTTATGTGTGTAACGATGCAGAATAATCTTGACTTCTTCATGGTTGTTAGAACGTGACAGATAGTAAATTCCATTCGATTTTCAAATTACAGAAGGTAGCCTAATAACAGTATTTTGTAGATTTGTGCTTCTGCTATGAGTAAGGTAACCAGAACTCACTGAGTTAGCGCCATGTTGGGTTTAGGAGGACTTGTCCTGTTCAAAAGCAAGGGTTATATTTAACGCTTGCTTTTGAACAGGCGTTACCATCAGACAAGATGTCTGCTGGAATTCTAGAATATCAAAATACTTATTTCTATGGCTAAGGCGTATGTGACGGATTAAATCTAATACGATTTACAAGTTTTACTACTTACAAAACAGGCATAACTAAATAATAAAATAAATCGATCTCTACATCAATAATTGATTATAGACTTTAGACATTGACAGACGGTCGTAATAGACTGCTATGTTTTGTTTTATTTCATCGCATTACGAGATTTAATATGTTGATATGAAAGATTTAATGGTGTGAAGTTATTGCTAAGGGGAATATTTGTTTTCGATCCTTAGGTAATTAGATATTTTTTATGTTCTTGCAAGAAAATACAAATTTAATAAAGTATTACAACAAATATTTTCATTCACGAAAATCTGCAAAGAAACTTTTGACAATATAATATCTTGAACATATTTAAACATTTCACTCAAGTTTCTATTAAATATTCAGTTTCAAAGCTTTTATTTTTAGACCTTTTATTATCTCAGTAATGTTTCAACAAATTGCGTGTATGTATCTGTTTGGAGGCTTTTTATAGTACTGTTAGATCCAGATCGTTAATCTCACCCCTCGGATATCTATTACTCTTTGTGCGAGTAGGTCATAAACTTTTACAAAGAGAACCTAAGTTCTACATTTTCGGATACATTTCTTTGTTTTTACTTACATATGGCGTGGAGTTAGATTTGGATGTACAGCATTAAAGGATTTAAGTCAACACGCAATGTACATATTTACAACTGTATTTTTGCGTAATATTTTTATTCTTTGAAGTGCGGCGCACTATGTATTTTTCTAAAGGTATCGGTATGATAGAGTCCTTCTAAGAGGGAGTTTTTAAAATGTTGCTGACCATTATTTGGGAGCTGCACAGCTATTTACTTTCAGATTGGGTACTTTATAATGTTTACTTCTTCAGATCAGTTTGAACAAGTCCCGCTACCTTGATCGCTTTGATCAAGTCTCTACTTAGCATAATAATTGACTCGTATAAAATAATATTTCGGACAGTAAAAGTTTAAATGCTAGTTATCCGTGCTTTGTGGTTAAGTCATTGGGCCTAGTTGTTACGGCATATCCATATTGGGCCAACTCCGTGGAGTTGTGGCCCCTTGTGTTCCCACCAGTTCGATGTATGTGGTTGTTGTTGTTAATGATGATTATAATAAAATTAACTTAATAATAACAGTTTCGTTTTAAAGAATTATTTAAAATTTTGATCATCGATAAAATGTCGCTAGTTAATTTCTTTACATTTGGCAACTTCAAAAGCAATAGATATCGTAATGCTCCCAAGCTACTAACCACATTAACGGACATAAGCATTATGTAGAGTCACGTACGCGTAGACACTCGGCTGTATTCGCAATGTGGCTCGTGGGTAAACGAATCAGCATGTCTTTTAATAATGAAAAGCCTTTGAACTCCGCATGTCACTATACAATGAAGAGTAGGTTGAGTGATAATTAATCAAATGACGAACTTTTACTTTCAGAGGTAGATGTGGACGTAATTGTTGTTTTATTACTAAATGTTATTGTAGAAATGTCGGAAAAGAGTAATAACTCGGCTATCAAGTTGAAAGGATGATGAACTAATAAAAAAGGAATTAAATTACGCGAAGTAAAATATTTTACAACTGGTAACTAATTTTTTTATAAAGTTACCAGGTTACGTTAAAAGAATCGTTATGTCTTGTATTTACTTTTGAAATTTATTAATGTGTTCAATAATATTCTCAAAAGCATAAATTGTTTACTTGAGTGAACTACAAGCGTCTTTTAAGTAATATTCTAAACTCATTGCGCGTCCTAAATCTGTATGATTTTCGAACACCGACCGATCCCGAAAAATAAGGATTCATATTTGTGTCTTAATTTATTCATGTTGTCACACTGTTGGCATAGTGATCTTGGGTGCTCCGGCGGTTCTGGACAAGGTAAAGCTACCTAAGCAATTAGCACTTTTTACTATACTATAAGTACTTTTCTCTAGACAATATCACTACCTATAAGAACACTTACTGATTTCCAAACTTGCTAAATAAGATGATATCCAACAAATTCAGGCATTTTTACACAAGCATGACGTTAACACCATTTGATGGTAAGCAGTAAGAATCTACATCACGAGCATTAGATATGTGTAAAATTGAATCCTAAACCCGCTGAAATAAGAACCTTATAAAGTTACAACAGTCCCCTATAAAACTATCCAGTGCAGACACGGTAAATTCGTGGATTTGCTAGTGCAAATCAGGGATAGTTCCCTGACGAAATTCTAAAACAGAAAATGTAGCATAAATAGTATCACCCGAGTTCTACTCTGTCGACAATAAGATGCCCTTTTTTATTTTTCATTTATTCAAGTAATCAACAGTTTATAACAATAAACATTTTGTATAGATTACAATTAACTTATAGTTAAGCCAATAAGAGAATACCCCGGTTTAGATTGGATAGTTATTATAGTGGACGAACCATCAACTATGTTTGAAAAGCATTATAAATACAAACAATTTCTATGTTATAATGTTTGTAAACAATTTAAATTAAAAAAGTATTTATCTTCGGTTATTAATTAATTAAGTTCAAAATCCTGTATTAACTTTTCAAATATTAGTATTTGCAAATAAATTACAAGTTTTTATAATATATGACGAAAGTACAGCTGTTTTTTACCGAGAGATGTCCACTGTTGGACTCAAGTCCCTTTTATATACATACAGCAGCTTGCCGTAACTTTTACCAGATCGTTGATTCACCCTGTGGAAAGCCTTCCAACGCTACAGCCGCCACTCAAGGACCTTTCTATGCTAACAGCCGTCAGTCCTAGCAATATGCCCTGCCCACTGCCACTGAGGCTCGCAATTCTTTTTTATACCTAATGAATTTATAATTAAAATACTTAATATTAAAGTAGAAATTTAAGAATAAGCAAATCTTTTTAAGTTTGTAAAGGATATTATAATATGAATAAAGAATTCTGTGAAAGCAACATGTGGATTCAAGTGTAAAATTACTAATAAGAAATGAAAAAGCAATGTTTTTGTAGCGACAATATTTTTTCACTGTCTTAAGGGCTTAAATTTTATAACCTTGTGTGAACGTTGAAGAAGGGTTCAGAAAAAATTTAAATTATTTTACGAGAAATGATTTGTAGCAGCATACTTTATTTCGTCCGTAAGATAGAATATGGTATGATAATATTCTTTTATACTCGAAGTATATTTATAAAAGCTGTTTAGATAGTTTATAATTCATTCTGTTTAACCAGATCTCTGTATAGAGAGGCTGAAAGTAAAAGTTTGTTATCTACGGTTGGCTGGCACTATCAACTCGTTAGGTACAGATATAAACCAACGAGTTACGGAAAAATAATCAGTGTAGCAGCCACATACATATACAATACATTTTCTATTGTGAGTTAGCTCGGTGCTCTGGTATAGTAATAAAAGCGATCTTTTCAGCGATTTTTGCTTCGCAGAAGCAAATAATATACTTAGCAGTGTTGGCTAATTTTATTTGAACCGTCTCAGGTACGGATTAAGATTATCCCAAAATAAGGATTACTGTCTTTGGAGAACCTTAATCCCTACTGTAAGAGTACAAAGTTAACATAAAATGGTTTTTTATAAATAAAAAGTAACTTTTAGTAAATATTTTTTTTTAAATAATTGTTTTTAGTTTTATATTGAATTAAAAAAAATGTTAAAATATTGTTAAAATTGTTTTATTAGAACAAAATATCTATTATTAACGTTTCAATTTATTTTTACCCTTCAAAACACAATGAAATTTAATTGCTATTAGGTTCCTGAGAATATATCGTGACTCGAAAAATTAACATATCATCGTGTTACAAAACCAATTTCTTTTCTTTCTTATTAAATATTTTTATCAATTTAAATCCTTTTCAAAATAATGAGCAAAGAACGTCAATAAGCAAATTTTTGTAAGCAATGATTGACAAAACAAAGAAGTGTTTCCTTCGCAAGGAATTCACGCGGGATACTGAAATACAGATTAAAATGAATGCAAAACAAATTCCATGTACAGTACCCGGCTCACATAGATTTGTACAAAGCTTGTGTCTATCCAGTTTTATCCTCTGAGACGGGAAGGAGAACATTGGTTATTAAAGTCACTGGAATACGTTTCGAGAATACGTATTTTCTTTATTTAAAAACTTGCGTGATGTGGGTGTGTCTGTAGTATTTCGTATCGCCTCATAAATAGGAATGCTAAATTATAATTACAACCTGTGTTTTGTTTCACTATAATTCGTTTTTTAAAGATTTATGTTTTCAAAGTTAACCGTTTATAATTGTTTACATTTGTAGCAAAAAGGAGTACTCTTGTGTTTAATAAACCGCCAAATAAATTATTTACATGGTTCATTAATGCATCTTATTTGAAAAACAATTACAGCATCCGTCGCATGCGTTCAATTCAGAAAATACGGTGTCACTTCTATTCAAAAATTATTTTAAAATAAAGTGACATTTCAAGAATAATATATATTTTGATTTATTTTCCCAAATAGTATAAATGCTCAATTAAAATTATATATATTTAGTTGTGTTCGAAGTTAAGTAATCATTGGGTAACTAATTAGATGTAAGGCTCATGAGGTCATGACCAATGATTAGGTTACCAATGTGGTATAGATTTTTTCAATTATAAATACATCCTACAACTTTCTACGTCGTAGCTTTGTAGCATCCGTAGCGTAGTATATTTGCTACGAGATTAAGTAACATTTCGTCATAGCAGGAACGTAGTTTTAGATCGTTGCTACTACATTTACAAATTCATTTTGTCGTAGAACGTAAGTTTATTGTTATTAGTAAGTCTATTGCTACGCGATCTAATAATTACTAATGCATTTTTTCGTAGCAGTAATGTAAATTTAGACATATGCTACGAGATATAGAAGCACATTTCGTCTTAACAGTTAGAAATTGTCTGTAGCTACTAATAACGTTACGTTTCACAGAATTGCTCTCTGTACCTGTCAGAATTTTAATAAAAGTTGTTACACTCACAGCAATTTTATGAAAATTTTAAACAAAGGACCCATTCACATTCAGCCCCGCCGCATTAGCAACGTTATTAAAAAATTAAAAGTTGCGCCAGTCTCTCAGGTGGGCTCGTTTTATTAAAAAGCTCCCCATCCTCATCATAAATCTAATCTTAACGTACCACCTAACACACTTATAAATATAGACATTGTCATTCATCCCAATAAACCGTCATTAAGGCCACGTCACACTTTATCTTCCAAGTACGTTTTATCATGTGACCCTAATAAATTTGACAGATTATGGTCCCGAAGCCGTGTACATATTGCCCTAATATTATAGGATTTTCTTCCGAATAATATCATTCGACTCCATATTTACAAGGTAAGTAAAACAAATAGAGTACGTAAGTATAATATGAAAGTACACGCTAAGTTAATTTGGAACTTTATCGTTTACTAATAAAATATAAAGTACGGGAACGGCGTGGTTGTGGTTTGAACTTTAATCACGTTTATATTTAGAATTTCAGAAGTTATCTATTATTTACGTTTCTCAATTGTTTTCTATAGAAAATTGGTGCGCATTATGCCGGGGTTTCTAAATATAACTCTCGGTTTTATCCAGGTTTATGTATAGTTTTCTTTTTTGTTGTGTTCATTATTGTCAGGACAAAGTTTGTAAAAGAAATTTATTTTTATTTAGACATGTTTCGCGCAGCTAGATGGGAAACTAGATGTTAATGTTATATTCATACAGCTCAATGGTTCTATAGCTCAGGATTCTTAGTGTAAATTTCAATTGAATTGAATCGTCTTCATCGAGTTTATCGTTAGCTATCAAATCCTATGAAAATAATAGGAGCGCCTTTATTGTGACGTATTATAAAGTACTTTTATAATATCATTTTTCAGCTAAATGCCACTAAGGTAGCCTCCATATCCTTAAAACTTACACTTGATTATCGTTAAATTGATCATACGACAAGAATTTTTGGTCCTATTGACGTAAATAAACAGAAGGCTTTAGATAGAATATTTCCTTTTACAAGTATATAAATGAATTCCAATCTAATAAGGTCCT
Source organism: Acentria ephemerella (assembly GCA_943193645.1). Taxonomy (NCBI): domain Eukaryota; kingdom Metazoa; phylum Arthropoda; class Insecta; order Lepidoptera; family Crambidae; genus Acentria; species Acentria ephemerella. The sequence continues at coordinate 3,279,969 of OW971882.1, forward strand.
CAATGTGCAAAAACATAATTCAAACTCCAACATCAAATTTACATTGTGCTGATTTGGTTAAATAGTTTTGTTTGTCATGTTAATTATATAAAAAGTATTTTCTACTAAGTATCATTGGTCTTCCAACCTAGCAAGCATTTGTCTTAGGTGTATTTTAGAAAATAGGTTTCAGAATATACTTAGTGAGACTCCAGATCCATATGTAGACATTACAATATCAAAAATATCACGCTTACGTACTATCATACCTACCTAAAGTTTATTTGGCTAATGTCAAAAGGACGTAGAAGCATTTCAAAGAAAACCCGTTTGTTTGCGATATACCAAAAGGTTTGTTTTATGGGAGTTTTGTTACCAGATTTCTACGAACAATAAATCCGTATACTTAATTTTCAAAACTAATTTTTGTAACAACACACAACTGTATGTAAATTAGTAAACAGAATTCGGTGAAGGTACACAAGGGGTTTGTTGACACTCCGCCCTCCGCTATTTATCAAAATAAATAAACGGCAATCATACAACTAATGTAGTTATCCAATATAGAAATTTCTATTCTATTGTCGTTTACCAATTAAAATTAAAAATAAATTAATTTATTGAATTTTATTTAATTTTAACCTCTAAAATGCAAACAAATTCGTTGCGTATTTTTAATTGCAATCCAACTAATCAATTCCTAATCCATTGTGTATTTGGCGGAATCCATAAGGAAAGCCAATGAGCCAGAGACGAAATTCTAAATGCTGTAAGAGCGGCGCTTACAGAGATTGTACATCTTATATTCCCAATATGATTGCAAAAAGGATAGATGTCATATCACGTGACGTTTGTTAAGATGCTTTCAACTTTCGCTTTCTCTCTTCTTCTTTCACGAACATGTTTTGAAACAAAGTATTAAAAAGAAAATTACGTCGTTTTTACCTGTAAGCTAGCAAGACGTTACAAAGAAATTGGTATTTCGGATAAGTCGAAAGCTTGTGAGTAAATTAATAATTTAAGCTTAGTTTTTTAATTTTTTTAAATATTAAACTCAGCAAATATCTCGACACCACCAGATGATAAGCAGCAGAAGAGTGCATATGTGAAGATAGCTAGTGAAGCATGCGACATACTGCCCTAGCTACCCTCACCTTGGCGGCCCAAAAAGTTTTTTCACGCCTCTTATAAAGGAACCCATGTTGTATAAAGGAGGGAATACGAGTATAATATAAGTCAAAGACTTATAAACCTTTTGTAAGCGGCATTAGATTGCATTCATGTAAGTGTCAACTAAATTGACATTTTGAAAATCATCACTAACTTCTTACTATGACGTTATTCTCTTGTTTATTCTTTTCAAAGTAGAGTGAAAGAGACGCAGATAACATAATTTTTTGAAATATTTATTTAATTTAGAGGCTTTTATCTATTTGCTAGATATGTCAGCCCCATCATAACTTAATTTAGTATATATTGAAACACAGCGGGAACGAAGAGAATCAAAGGTGCAGAAATATATCGGCAAGATGCCGATATTTATCCTTTTACATTATTTAGTATTTAGCAGGCATTTAGGAGCCTCAACATAATTTTCATTTGTGCCAGCTGATTTATACTATTGAATATAAATTGTAATAACTAATCATGATATTGCCAAGTTTGCACTCGCTTTAAAATCGTAGCGAAAGAGCGTCTTGTTAACTCGTTACATTGGGGGTTTCGTAGAGATTTAGTATAACTATATCGTGAAACTATCAGCAATGTTATTGAAATTTCAAATTATGTATCATGCAAAACAGTTCGCAGCAGAATATACATTCTTTGTGAAGTTTTATTCCTTCAGTAAGAAAGTAAATTTAAAGTAAACTTTAAATTTACTTTCAAACTTTAATTGTATTATTGTTTAGAAAGCAGTTGAAGTTATACATTATGCTGCGGGGCTAAGAGTCAGCCTTTCGCCTAGATAAATGACTTATGTCAACGTTACTTATGTAACCTTTTTATTCCATTCCATTTTTATTCCATATCATATTCCATATTATATTTACAAATTAGCTTCTACTTAGAGATCATTTTGAATAAATGTTATATAGCCTTCCCCAATAAATGGACAGTAATTCCAGAGATTAGCGCGTTCAACCAATGAAACTCTTCAATTTTATAATAATATTAAGTTTGTTCTCTGTGTTGTCTGCAAATAAGAAAAAATAAAGAGTTTCTACCGAAATATGTATTATTGATATTGGAATAGACATATTTACTACTTGATATAGTCACACTTTGCTATTAAGTAAGACTAAATTATGAGCTTAGCTTATGCGTATATAGCAACTGAATTCGAAGTGGTTTGTGAAGCTTAGCAGAACATGTTGTGGTGTCACTTCCTTTATGTCTCGGAGATGTGCAAATAGGTCGACTGTTTCCATTTATTGCGATTAAAGTTATAGGATAGTCACGGCAATTAAACAAATGTCTTATATGCTACACTCACATGTAATAGGAGTGTTATTTTATTTTTAATTTCGCAATTATAATTTTGTGTAATAATTTATACTTAATTTCAAAGGCCAGTATCACTTATATGAGAACATTTTTATGTGGATGGATTATTACAATGCAGGCTATTGGCTTTCACAGATATAAAAAACTGATATGTAATATAACTTTTGAGACCTTATTGCGTTCAGTGCGAGTATGAAAGTATACCAAAACCTAAGGATAACCTGAGGCTAAGGATAAATTTCGGTACAAAATCTTGATGATTACTAACGAGCCCGTGCTCCATTAAGGATTTTCAGAATTAGTGTTATAATAATTTTGGTTTTTATCAAAGCCATTATTTTGTGATCATTAAAACTCATAAAAAGAAACTCAATTACCACGCAGTTTGGTAAATGTGCTGCAGTATGAACAGAAAAACTTATAATTTTGATGAACGTTGGAAGGTAAGTTTTTTAGTTAAGTTTGATAATAGGGCTTTGATTATTTTAATTGTTTTACCAGCTCTTTTTTTTCAAAATAGGACCACGCCATTTAAGAAATTCTCTGCCCGCAAAGGAAGAAAAATTGTATATAAAAAAATATAATATTAAGAAAATTTAATTTAATTTTACTGACCCCAAAAAGTATGTTCTGGAACTTCTTGTTAGAAACTATTTATAAGTTCAGATGAATTCTGTAAGATTTAGGTTAACGGTGTGTTCAATTCTCTATGGGTTTAGGTAATTGGTTGGTTCTCATCTTTGACTATTCAATAGGATAAATTCTCTATGGATGTCAGTTTACAAAACTAATAATGAGTTTTATGGTCAGTATTATATATTATGTTTGTAATATAGTTCTTTTGAAATTCGAATACAATATTTAATGACTCTTTTAAATCGTTAAGTTAAGTCAAAAAAAACATTTATATTTCAATAAGTAAGTATTTACTTACCCTTTGAAATATAAATGTTTTTTAAATTATATGAATATTTAATAAGAATACTTATTTAAGTATTCTTATTAAATGTTCATATAATAGGTACAGTAACCTAAATATCCAGACCTCTTTTTATTTAATGTTTAAAAGATGGTAATTTTAGCTTTTTTATTATATGTAAGCTTGAAATACAATAATTAAAAGGGTAGAACAACCAGAAAATTATTGAAGAGGTATGTAGATATACAAGTACAAAACTTATAAAGTATTGGCTGCCTACATACAATACTGAATATGTCAAAATAATTATGTTGACATATTTATTCATTCATCTTGTGTTTTGTTTTCATGGTGGCTGTACGTTTTTTATTAATTGATGAAATATATTATTTGCTTTACATGTTCACCATTTTATTATTCTAACAAAAATAACTGCTGTTCTTCTTGGTGTTTTTTGAAATTGACGTACTTTTTATATTTCGCAGTTAAATATAACGATGCCTTAATTGGGCCTGATTGATGAAACACCTTAACATATCGTAGCATCTAAACAACGCTACTGCTGGGACAGGCTTTTATTACCGGCTAGATTCATTAGTTGAGTAGACTGTACTTTGTTCTTTAACAAAATAATTCTTGTTACACAGAAAAAATGTAATAATTAGGTTGAAAAGCACAGCACTGTACGTAGCACCAGAATGATTAGACCGTAGGCGGTAGGTGTGGCTATTTTTATAAAATATACAAAATTAATAGCCAGCGATATAGGCTACGGTAACCTGTTACCATCAGGTAGGAAGACTTATGTTTCTATCAATTGTGTTGACTAAAATTATTCATTATCACTTATCAGTTTGTTTCATTAATAATAAATAAAATTCGATCTCTGGATTAAATACAATATTAATCCTCTCTGTATATTGTTTAGTTAGTCTGATAAAGTTGCTAATCCGATTTGTTTTGCCAGCCATATTTGTATCGTTAATCCAGCGCTACATCGCTTTTAATTAAATCGCAGTCATGTTTAATGAATACAGTTTTAATAGTCAACAATCATCAACATCAACATCAATATTCATAATTTTGGATTAAAATGCAACGTTAAAATTAAAATTGATAAATCTTAAAATACTATGTAATAAAATTACAAACTGTGAACTAACATAGTGGAAACAATACGAAAACCAGCCACCATATTTGAAATACGAAAATGTGCAATGAGCTGTAAAAGGGTGGAAAACTTTTTTATTTTATTTAAGAAAAACAAATTGAGACGTCAATCAAATCGAAAATCACTCGCATGTTAAATGTTATTATATAATGGCTACCAATATTTAATACACTAGTTACATTCTTAGCTGACATAATAAAATTTGTTACGTTATGAATAAAAAATATTTTTTGTAAATACTAAATAATTTATTTCGTTTCTGGTAGAAAATTCACATTTATTTATATTTATACAAAAGAAACAAATTTTGCGAAAATTTCCAGATTTACAATACCTGATATTTTCTAAATATTAGTAAAAGAACAAAATTGTTGCTTTCAGACATATTTTATTTCGGTATTTGCTTTGTAAAGAGCAATATCTTTTATTGCTTATTTTACTCGAATTTTAGTGGGTAATATTGATGGTTACGACTTAATTGCTTATTTAATTCATCATACTATGAAGAGGTCAGTCCTTAAAATGGGATAAACATTTTCAGTTATTAATATTGAGTCATTCGTTAAGGTAATCGACCTCTTTGATGTTGAATTTTAAAATAACGTTGATCAGGTTTTTGATATTGTAATCGGAATTTAATATATGTGACCTTATATTAAATTCCAGTTTAATCGATTAAGGTTTCTCGGCTTAAAACTTGCTCAATTCGTACCTGATACTAACCTGTACCTACAATATAAGAGATAATCTTACTATCAAAAGTTAAATTGGATTATATTATCTTATTCTCTCACCTATTATTTAGCTCAAAGTGGGCACTATTAAGAGCATTTGTTATGGATATTAGATGCGTTACGGAAAAGCATATTAAATATTAAAATATTTTAGCATGTACTCAAATCTCATTCAGTCATCCTTAAATATAGCAATTTTGTGGTACCACTAGCGTCACTTGTATTATATTCAAGTACTTTTTAGATATAGTTATAGAAGCTATGAAAATTAATTAAGTTATTTTGTTTACTTGTGTTAAACTGTGTACATTCTTGTGAGCTCCGGCTATTAATTTACCAAATAAAAATATAAATAAAATAAGACATATACATATATAAATAATAAGCAACCATGACCCAAAAACAAACATGATACGAAATAATCGAAAGAAACAAAATATTACCTAGTTTGTATTAAATTTAGATAAAGATAATTTTTTTATATACACTAAAGTTTTTACTGTTTAACATTCATTAACACTGTTTTAGTAAAAGAGGCTTTAGGTGTTGCACTTCCTCTGGACGGCTTACAGAATTTCGATACTAAAATAGCTCAACATACCTACCTAGCTATCTACCATATGCCTACATGGAGTGCTCCAGTATTTAGGTCACAATGTTCGAAACTGGATCGTTAATGTATTTACAGTACGATGAATAAGTCATGTAATGATTAATTAGGGTTGATACATACAGTGTGGAGACTACAATACGACATTAGATTAAAATATTCACTGTTAATGTACAAATATTATTGCAATTTTCAAATAACTAAGATTGATCTAATTGTTTCATAATATTTCTATGCACTTATATAGCTGATATTACAATTTCATTTCGAATTATCTTCTCCACACAGAATATATTCTTTAAATAAAAAAAATACTGCAAATTAAATGATTATATCTTGTTTTTATTTTCGTTCCATCCTTCCAAAGATGAGGGGGCAGCTAGTTAATTTTTAAACGAATGTTACATAGATAAAGTAACTAAAATACCTTTCAGGTTAGACAGATTAGGTTTTTATGATATTGCAAGCAAGTTGTTATCATATCTATATTTAATTAAATGTATAACGATTAAATGTTCATGCAAAAGTATGTCTATTTGACTTAAAGGACGGTATGTCAACAATTATAATGAACTAAGCATTCAAAGTTATTGTTCAAAGTTAAAAAGAAACAATATATCTCAAATCGTCGAATATAGTATACTCCATTCATACCATAAAGATTATATATGAATATTGATTTACAATTATAAAATGTCCGGCAATGTCAAGAAAATTAATTTATAAGCATTTCGATAAAAATTCTACAGTAATCTTAATCATTTACTTTGTATTAAAGTTTTTTTGTAGTTGTTTTAGATTGCTAACCAGCAATAAGGCTGCCTGTTGTATGTATAAGTTTTCTTGTGATGTTTTCGTATTTTTATAATTTTACACAACAATAAAGAATATTTGTATTGTTTTGTATTATATTTATAACTAATATATTGAATTCAAAATATAGTCATAAAAATTCAGTAAATAAGTAGGAAAACGATACGCTTGTTTCTGTAGAATTGGGGAATTTTGGTGAATATATCCAGTGCGGCTTTGATGTGACTGTGCGAGCCCCACACACGCCCGTCGCTTAGCCAATGGCGTGTAGATCCATACGTAACCGAATTCCCTAAGCGTGAAAAAATTAAATAAAGAAAAGGATTGTATAAACGAATGGTGTCAACGGTATCGTATTACTAAGCCTGCGCTGTCCTACCATCTGTCTGTCTTTCTATCAGTTGTCATCGTAATACTGTAATAGGTTTGAAAGTTGAAATTATTATGGAATGTGTGTTTTTGTTGCCGCTACAAGTAATGAAAATTAAATTGCTGTTTTTGGCTCCATATTTTGAATCGTAATTAACCAAACCATACAAAAATGTATCTTTCATCGTTTTTTGCTGGACTAATATTGAATTTTCTGAGGTGGTACAGAGCCCCCCTAGTCCGAATTATACTTGTCATGTCAAATTGTCCCCGAACGACGGAGACGGAGGTTGACATCGCAACTTTTTGGTGTAATTAAACTTGTACCAACCTTAAACCTTTTTTAACAAAAATGAGACAGTTTCAGCTTTAGACCACGGCACCGATTAGAAGTCTTCACTTTTGTAGAAAAAGTTGAGTAACAACTTTAATTATATTCTGGTATTCTGTCGGTAAAAAATATCTAAAAACCGTAATAGTATGCTTGATATCTGTAAAGCGACATCAAGAATATTATTATTCAAATCCCCATAGGAGCAGATTATTTATTTATTTATTATTATTTCTTTAGAACTTTATTTATTTTCATGGATGTTTGTATGTTTATTTAGTATATTTGTGATATTTATATTCATATTACTATGTTTATATCTCCTTTATCCAGTATCCATAACACAAGCTTCTAATGATGCTTACTTTGAGCTAGATAATAGGTGTTAGTGTGACAAATGTTATTATATAATATTATTTATTGAAAACCGTTTCTATGAAGTTTATTTCGTGTTTGAACTTTTTAATTAGACTATTAGTGTATATTAGTGAGGTAAATTAAATAATAAAGTCTCCTTATATTAACATGATGTCAAAAACTCGCTTTATTTTGGTAGAAAACTTTCACTTGTTTTTTACATAACAATTACAATAACTTAATATATTTACCAGATTTTGTGTACGACACTTTCAATCTGACCAATTGGTAATTTACCTAGTAAACATCAGTTAGTAAATTAAACATTTTGAATAAGACTTTACAATTTTTTATAACAAAGACTTTGTCTATATCTAGATCTATAGTAAAGACAATACAATTCCTTTGGAGATAATATCTTAAACACACAGCTGTAGATAAGACAAAAGAAATGAATTTAATTATGATAATGTCGTCCGTATTACCTGTAATAGACCTTGCCTGCTTACTTTTAGTTGATAAGTTCGGACCTGAAAGATAAGAATTCAAAAGGTCTAATATTGTACTAGCTATATTATATATCTATCATTTACATGTGAGACTTAAGGAACAAATAACAATTTCTACTAGACCTATAAATTATGTAATAAGAAAATTGAATTGACTTTTTAAATCTAGATTTAATCTATTTAAATTTCGTTTTAAGTCTAAATAAATTTTCATTTCTATAAGTTAATCAAGACTTAATAAAATCTAGATTTTAAGAATTTTGCTGCAAGTGCTTTAATTAGGATTCACACTTAAAGAGGATAATTGTAGTACATATGTAAATGAAAATATTAATCAACATGACAGATTGCGCTTTACATTAATATATAAAGATACCTTATTTTAGAAGTGGTAAAACATAGTTTACACTGATGTTCAAGAATGGACTTCTTTAGAACAAATAGGCGAGCATTGGGCCGCCATCATCTTATACTAGATTGCTCTAAAATAACAATACTTTTATACTTAAAGTAATACAAAATTTATAAGTTTTATACATACGCTCTTATTCAATTGAATTTAGAAAAAAACTAGTTGTAGTTAAAAATCATTCTTGTCATTTTTTAACTTTAATATGTTTAACAAATGATTAACTAAACTGTACTTTAGAAAACTTAATAATTAAGATCATATTTAAGTATAAGTTTGCTATTGACTTGTCCTTAAATATTATTAACTTCCATTTTCATTTTTATAGTTTAGACTAAATCTACAGTTCATTATCTTTTTAAAGAATATTTGACCAAAATGTATCCCGTTCCACGAGAAATTGGCTTGAATTATAATCACTTTCTGGAGACAATCCTGTACTTACATTTGCCGTTCTCTTCACACCTTTATACAGCGAACTCCATATCAACAGTAATAAGATTCCCTTAACATAGCTTTTATATTTTCATTGACTTTAAATGAAATTAAGTTTATTTTTTATATAAAAATATTTTCGTCCCGAAAGAGGTTAAATCAGTCCATATTTTAGTCTGAGCATTATCAAAATATGATATGTCATTGAGGTCATGGGTTTGACAAAATATTTGTTTAGCCATCCTCGTCTTGTTTGCTTGTTATAATATAATATCCAATAATAATATTATAATATCCAATGACGTATCTTTGTCGAGTAAGTGGTATTAGATGGTCTATATTGTGAGGGTTTTGTGTGTGGCGGTGGAATGTCCAGGAAAAGACAGGATAAAACAATAATAGAATTTAATATAAAATCACAAGCATCTTAACAAAACGAATATTTTGACAAGAGTGTTATTTTCATCGTTGTCATGGTTACCAAAAACAGACTTCAATATATATAATGTATTATATTTACATACAAACATATTTTTATAATATTAATTTGTGTCATTTTTAAGAAAAAGCATTTTATAATTAAGACATACTAAAATTTACAAAAATTAATCACATTTTCTTTCAGGAACTGACAAACAGATTTGTTCCTAAATCAAATAAAAAATTTTTTCCTCTTTTATTCTCGCTGTGATTCAATTCAAACAAGTTTTTTATACCTATATCAATGTAATCATTTTATTTCTAATTGTACTATCAAGTAAAAGTACACTCTATTCTCTTGTTTCAGAGTGAATCATAAATAAATTAAGCTCACGACAAGGAATCCTTTTAATGTCAGTTTCATTTCATTTATATGGAAAATGTTCAAGTTGTAAGACAGGCAGAAACTCTAAAGCACCAAAGTTATATGTTTTTCAAATAGGCATTACAAGTTTAGTAATAGAGTTAATTTTGTAGTGTTGTCAATAGAGATAAGTACTGTTTTTATATGTTAATAAAATACGACATTACCTTTACGTTACACATAGATTCTTTTCTCTTGTTTATAGAAAACCAATAAGTAGAAAAGAAGGGAAAGTATGTAAACTCGAAAACAGTTTGTATAAACAAAATGACAAATCTTAATACAACAAATTTATCTTATTAATCTTAATTAATCTTTCTTTCTTTCTCTTATTATTAATTAAACTTTCTAAGTAAATCTAAAAGTTTACATTGGTCCATACAAAGTGCCCACATTAAATAAACAAACGCGTTATTTTATTTACTTGTAAAAATAAATAGTAATTATTTCGGTTGAGTACTTAAAAGCTTCCTATAGTTGAGCTCAAAAAAAATTTCGGCTGAAATTGAGTACTTCTTAATCTTTCAGCAGTTTTGTGATGTTTAAGTATTTTTCTGTTAATCTTTTAATTTAAACTTAATGTGTTAATGAATTTAAATATAATTTATTTCATTTAAATATATTTGCTTTATATTTCTAAAGTGAGGATACATTATATGAGCGAACACCCTCTCAAACCCAACAGAATGAATATTCAACTGTCGTTTTATAGGGAATTTCAAATAATTAACAAATTTGTGCGTTGATAGTAATCATATAAAGTACTTTCTAATTACGAGCAAATGTGTCTCCTTTATAATCTATTGATTGATATTCCAAGATATAAGTCGGGGTGTACGCACCCCTTCACACAACTACAAACACTTCCAAGAACCCTCGCAACATTATTTCGGTTCTTCAAAATAGGTAGTAGGTAAGTCAAATGCAAATAAGAGCTGACTAGTCGACATGGTGTTTGATCTAATATTTATGAACAGACCTTTTTTGAATTTGTGGGAAATATAAAGATGAAAGTCTAAGTTATTGCCTACAATAAGTCCTGCATGCGCAAGATCCTATTTCAGGTTTTATCTGAAAAAATTTTAAGTGTCTAAAAGCTTAGTAAACGATTTGACTCTAGTTAGTAATTTCAGATTATGTACTCGTTTATTAGTTTTATCTTTAAACAATATCATTATAACTATCATTATAACAGCTTCCGTAGAAAACTGTCCTTGCATTTAGATTGTGTGATTACGTTGGTCTAAAGAGGGAACCGAGTATCCATTCTGGATTATTTAGTCTAATCGCATGCACATTACGTGCGACACGTAACTTCAAAAATGAATCTTATCACAAAAGTGTCAGGAATCAAATTGGTTTAAATTGTTTGTTAAAAAAGTTCAAACCGATTAATCACACAAACAATCTTGGTATAATGCAATTAATAGTGTGCGAGGTACATTAACTCTTTATGACTTGTATTTCAGGTCATGATTTTGATTTCTTTCGTATATGCTACATATTCGTCTTTATTAGCATTTATGCTCTTAATTGGAGTTTAGTTAATAGATATGTTTACAGTTTGATCAATTGTGTTCATGACTTTTCGTTTGAATCACTTCAAATAGATTCCAGAATTGACTAAAGATGTTTGTAATCAACTTAATTACTTTAAGAAAATTAATGTAATAAACCCCAATATATCAAAGTAATATATTAATTACATTATTTAAATATTAAGATTTTTTCTTTTTATTGCTCATATTTTCGTTTTTATATAGTAACGGCGGCATATAACTCTTCTGATGGGCAAAAATTTCCGTTAGCCCAGATATAGTTCTGACAACCAACCTCATTGCAAGTTCAGACTGCAGAAGTAGCGTTGCTTGCCGGTGATTATCAGCAAGCCGAAGATGTTAGTCCAGTCAGTACCAATATCTCTTAAAATATTTTATAATTTTATAGAAAACTTTTATTTAATAAGGACGTATATATGTATTATATTTTTTAAATGTAATACTTTTGTTCCAGGTAAGTCATCTTCATCTGGAGTCAATTGAAAAGTTTGTATTAAAATACATTAGTACACATTGAGTTCACAGCTATTAAGCTGTGAACGCTTCAGATTGAATAAAGCGTATTTTTATATTTGGTGATAGTTAAGTGTATTATATCGATTACCCTGTAAAATTGTTTATTCTGTGGAGTCAGGTCACTGTTCCACAAAAAAGAAACTGCTTTTTTTAAAGCAAACTTTATCCTTTACTTATTTATCATCATCCTATATAAGTCCCACTAATAGGCATAGTCCTTCTTACATTGGAAAAACACATGAGGAGCTTGGGCCATAATCCAATATTGGCCCAATACCGACACGCTGTTGGCCCAATGCGGTTTGGTGGGTGAAAACATCTACCATAGCAATAGGAATCAATATCTTGACGCGGTTTCAGAATCCGTTTTCTTATTTAACAAAGATTATAGGGGAGGTATGATAGTGATATGAGTATCAATCGAATCGACCCGTCTCGATCGTGTTTGTAATCAGCTGTCAAAATGTATAGAAACGTCAGCAGCGCCTCTGTTGTGTAGTATTTGAAACGATTTTTATATATACGATAGTCAGCTGAACGCAACTACGATAGAAACGTCTCGATATGATTGAAACTCACACTATGGGTACCTCCGGTCTCCGTCTTGCAGTGAGTAAGGTTGCTAGAGTAGGTACATACTATGATAACCTTCACAGAATATCAGGAGCCTGTTATTTAAATAGTTTATCAGATCCAATTTTGTCCCTAATGGCTCATCATTAAATTAAAATTGAAATCGATGCGACAATAAGCGTCCTAATGAATATTCAATACGCACAAAAATAGTTGTCAATCTGAGCTGAATTGCGAATATTCTGATTAAAAAAGCGAGTGTAAATATTGACTATACGTCCAATGTTAATTTAAGAGATTGACATATAAGGTTTAGCATCTCTTGAGTTATTCAATTGTAATATTTGTAATAACAAAATTAGTTCTTAAAACAAAGGACAAATATAAGACAAACTGTCTAAGTGACTTTAAATATTAAAAATTTTTACGTGGTGTATGGTTAATAAAGGAACGTGATCTATTGACGATTTAAAGGATGAGCTAATTTTGATTTTAACTTTTTAATTTTGAAATAGTTGAAAGCTTTCAGACGAACGCAAATATCGGAGGTGATTCCAAAGATTTGTCCAGTTTATTCGCCTTAGAATTATGTCGTTCAATAGTAATAGACTTCGCGAGTATTATATTGCCAAAGTTGAACCACCTTGAAGTGATTCATCAAACCTGTCAAAGGTTGATACACTTCAATTTCTTGCTATGTTTTGCTTATAATATTAAAAATTTGCGATTGATAAATTAAGTTTTGAAAATCCTTAGATAGTTGCATACTTACTATATCTATATTTAAATTTGGTTATTCAAGGATAAATAATTCATGTAACAATCAATTTATATGAAAGATGCGTAGGACAAAATGTATGGAGGTCGTGCTTACATATTATGGGTTGAACAGTGTACATTGTTAGATAACAAAAAGTCAACAAAATTATTATTCCACTCGTTTGAGTGTGAAATCGCAACTTATCTGTTCCTAACACAGATATGAACATAATGAATTAAACACTTCGATTTACTTCTGAAAGTTGTGTTATTTTTTGATATGATTGACTTTATGCCGTAAACCTTAGAAGCTCTGTGAAGTAAGTGTAAGTACATAAAATGTATATAATTACGCTATTAGATTTGAAATAAGCATCACAGTGTGCTGGGTCCGGGGGATTTTAGATTAAGAAGCGACCTCTACCACCACGGAGTGAAAAAAAAAAAACACATATATGTACATAAACATGGAATATATGTAACTTGTGTTGTTAAATTTATTTATGTAAGTATTTATGTTAAGATAGGACTTATTAGGACTTCTATTTTGAAATTGAATAGATTGTTCAAATAACAGAAAGCCGGACCGCTCCTGTACAGAAGTTTCAATGGAAATAAAATCGAACAATCAAGCCAATTGTATACATAGCCAACTCAAATGTTAACTTAGGAACCCATTCAGTGTCCCTCAGCTTAATTTGGAAAAAGGTTTTCGATATCTGCTGAAGTATTTACAGTCGATGTTATTTTAAATAGCGGTGTATAATCGTAGTGATTTAATAGCAAGTATTCCAAAATGATCCTAATGATGTTATAATTTCGTTGTACCTAACATTCAAATATGATAAGTATATTTTTATCAGTTTTATTTACTTGTTCACATTTTGGTTGTAACACAAGACAGTAACATTGATACTATGCAAGGAAGGGAGAGGTACCTAAAACGTAACAAATATAGACATCGTGCCTTTAAGAGGATTATTTTTCGTAACTATGATCTATATGCTTCTGATCTGGAAATTTTTCGTCCATTTTTAGGAAATTTCCAAAACGCACTAGTTCCCTAATGTCAATGAATTAGTCAGTATTAAAAATAGCAATTTAGAGAGTGACTCAAAACTTGATTCCTCACCAAACTTAAGTCTTAGCATGAAATGATTAGTATGAAATGAAAACTTATAAATGTATTTTTTAAATTCCAGATTACGAAAAGGTTCTGTCAAATCTGTCCTCTAGAAGCACTTCCAACGTTAGCTTTTAGACGGCGGAAATCCACTAATGCATTTCGGATATTAAAATAACGAATGGTTTAGTTTAAGTTAAAGCTTACAGTAGTTCTTAGATGAGCAAGATAAATTACTAAAGAGAAAAGTAGCTAATAAAACTATTTTGTAAAGAAATAAATAGAACCATTACATATAAAAGGCACAGTAAAAAACTTAGTTCTGCCTGATGCTGCCTATTACCGCCGCTGGGTAAAAGGGTCAATTATGTTACACATACCATAGTTAATCTATGTTAGGCAAAGGTTTCACATATTAAATTTAGACATATACATTTAGATATGACACAATGTTTAATCAATGTAAATAATCTCTTGAATATTAAATAGTCACGTTTTGTAACCGCCATAGATTACTAGATAGTAATTATATAGAAATATATATTTCAGATAGTCAAATTGAACTTAAATTTAAGGTTTACAGATGCCACTTAATATTCACCGGGATAAATAATAATAATAAGAACTTAATTCAATGCTCCAGAATTACACATACAGTTCAAATAAAACAAAAGCCTACAAAAAGATTCCTATGCATGTGTGTGTGTGTGTGTGGGGGGGGGATATTAAGTAGTATTTAATTTTGCCAATTCGCTGTTAATATTATAATTGAAAGTAGTTCAAATGTTGAAATAACCGATTGCGTCTCCTGTATGGAGGATGTAAAGGTGCACTTTCGCCGAAGTGCACCATTCTGAAAGCTAAGTAATGTTCCATAGTGTTACTGTTAGAGCAAATTACAAATTAGTGGTACTTCGAATGTGTAATTATTAAATAAAACAATTTGATTATCTTTTTAAAAGTGTTTTACTAATAGACTTACTTGCTTAGAAAGGTACTTAAATAAGTAAACATGTAAATTGGTTTCTCTACGAGTATATAGACAAATTAATATATATTCTCGGGTTCGAATTCAAACGGAGAATTAACACAACGTATATCTAAGTGTTTCTAAATTATTATTCAAAAAGCCGACTTCAAAACACGTCAAGTATACTTCAATTAAGAAGTTATTTGAACACCGAGGGGCTGGTAAGAGACAATTGTTTAAAACTCTAACGTATTCATCTTGTCTTTACTTAAATAAAGACTATTAATTAATTATGTAAAATGTTTTTATATGGCTTTAGATAGGTTTTATAAATCAGTTATTATTCCTTTTATAGCCCTAGAATTTTCCCGTGACCTCGTAGCGTAGAATGTAATTATGTAGAAAATAAAATTATGACAACTGCATTCAGTTCCATTCATTAGATTTTTCTTAACACAGAAAAAAGATAAAATTCTAAAATAAAAATGCTAATATTTTGTTTGTAGTTTCTTCTGTTGCAATTTCTATAACGTATAAACTTGACTAGGCGAGATTTCTTAGTAAGTTTAGATGAAATTGAATGGTGAAATCGAAGCACCACTTGAATGCGGTAATGCGAACTATATACAGCTCAGAGCGGTTCGATTTGGCTCGGCGCTAGTAGCGGCCCCTTACAATTAGATTACCTACTTAAAAAAACACAATGAATATCTCAAAGTAGATGTTCTAGATTTAAATATTTTTAATCAATCTTAGCACACAACGGAATCAGGGCCACTAATGTTATCCGACACGAACAATAGATGATTATCAAAAATAATTCTGAGTAACGGTGGAAATAATTGTCAATTATATAATTTTAGCTTTCCTTATGAATAATAAAAAATAAATAATTCAAATTATTTTATTTTAGTAAAGGCTAGGGAAACAGCTATACATTTTATATATAATATAACTAAAGTATTGTAAAACTGAGTTTCACGAAGTTTGTGAGTAAAACTGCTGTTAAGCTTAAATAAAACTTGAACGAAAGGAATACTTATTATCAAGGTCTTATTAAAGCTTAAACAGCTGTTACAATACTAACGTTACTGCCACTGGACACAGCCACTTAACACTACGTTTTAAGCGAAGGAACTGCTGAACAAGCATTTACAGGTTTACAATTGGAATGTATTGCCAACGTAATAAAGAAGTTCAATACCAACCTTCAAGTGTTAAATGAACAACTGTAAAAAAAATATAATAAAATGTAGTAATTAATATCGATATTAATAGTGAATGACGGAAGTGGAATTAGGATTTAATATCTGATATTAAAATAGAACACAAGGATATATACCTAAATATTACATTTATTCTCATACATATAGAATACATTAATACTCCTTTATAATCACTGAAGACAAATTTAATTTTCTGTTATTTTCGTTCAGGTAGTCGACAACAGACCAAAAAATTTATTAATCGTTTTAACTAGTCTAAACAAAAACTTCGAATGACAAAATTAACAGTTTAGTTTGTGGTTCACTTAGTAGGTTAAGTTCCCCTTATTTTAAAGATATTCGTATTTCTAGTCAACACGAAGTCGTCTTTTCTAGCTCCGTCATTAACGATCACATCTTGGTACGGTAGTGCTCAGCAGGCATCTAGGTCGACGACCACATTAGGCCGCCAATGAACTTCGGCTAATGGAGTACTCATGTGAATGTTAATGACTACTTACAAGAAGAAAGTCTTTTGGGAGGTTTACAGCTTTCATTATCAAAATCAATGAAGAGCGTCTTTATTTGGAAAGGAGTTTAGTTTATAACAACAAGACTTGATATTAGGATTGTCTTATGAACGTTTTATTCATAAAAATTTGTGAAAATCTCATATTATAATTTTAAGTGAAAGTCAGTTGTTCCCGTGCTTCTGATTATGTCTTAATTTAATACTGAATTAAGAAGACCAGATATGTGTCAAACTGGTGCAGTAAATGCGCGTCAAAATAAAGCAAATATGGTTTAAAGTCGCCATTTTAGAAACGTCAAGTGACGTCATCGATCATATGTTGTTTTTATGATTACAATGAAAGTGTAGCACAGAACTTAAATTTAATTTAGTTAGTCTATAACGAAACGGGGCCAGTATCGCTTATTTATTTGGCGGATATATCGTTTACACTCAAGGTGAAACCAAATATATCAAAGTACACCGTGTGAAACAATCGAGGGCCCGTGTTTAAAAAATGGGTTGGTTTTAAACAAGCGATTTAAATTGAGTATTCTTTTTGAAGCTTTTATTTCTTAGTTCCTTTCATCGGCCATCTTACGTTAGATTCTTGGAAAAAATCTAGATTCTAGAAAAAATCTGGTATTCTGGCTAGCGGTTGAGTTCAATTGTTTCTTAATTGAGTTCAAATGTTCAAATCTAATGTCAAAATTCCGTAAATAAAAATATTCTTCTATAGATTTAATATCAGCATAAAATAAGATTTTTTTTTCAAAGGTATCTCTTAAAAATAATCTAAAGTTTATTCGAGTTATTATTGCGTTAATAACCAAAGCTTTTGAGTTAGTACTTCTTGGTAAATATAATCTTTGAAGTCTACACGCCTATTACAGATTTAATCAAGAAATATGAATGAGATCTTTTCGATAGAAGACTTACGTATGATTATATACCAGTATGAGAAGGTAATGGAACTTGTCAAAGTAACGTCTTTGGAGTTGTAGTTACCGAAGTGAAGTCCTGACTCTATCAAAAGGATTTAACTCATTATTCAAAGTGATTCTTTAATAATGAAAGCAAATAGTTGCGTATTCAGTCCACATTAACTTTTCTAAGTCAAGAAATATTTTAAAATTATCAAATTTACCCTTTTGATTATATAATGCTACAAAAACTATAAACTAAAAAATGCAGCTAATGTTATAATTTAACGTTTTGACGTAACTAGTTTTCCACACTGTATATTCACAGTAACTAAACTGTACAATCGCTAAAATATTAAGTGTCTACACACAAAAAAGGTAACAAAAGAACGTCGCTCACGTGATATGGACTGACACATGTTAGTCACATGACAAAGGTAGTTCATCTTCAATTGGAATTGCTATATTGATTTCTGAACTGAACTGAGAGAATTTCTCAGTGGAACTCGGTCACGTACCGGACACGAGTTCCATTGACATGGAAAACTTTTCATCTTCAAGTAACGTGTATTAAATCCAGGTTACTTGAGAAAAGTTGGCGCTCAATAATTTCACGCTAAACGCATTCATTATTTTTTTTCAAATTATACCATTTTTTTTAGTTTTGTCTTGCTGTGTGCCAATTATCATTATAATAATGCTATCCCCAATATTATTATAAGAAACTTATAGTTATGAGTTAAATTCTTAATTGGAAAGTTCTGTTGTTGCTAAGTGTATGTATAAATGATTTAATTATCAAGGCATTGCATATTTATAAATCAAAAGCTAATTGACATTTCTTGTTAGAAATCTGGGTGTAGTTCCCTTCCATCTTCGGCCATATTTTCACTAATCATTAGGCGATATGAAGGCAAAGGCGTACCCGATTAAAAACTATAAAATAAAAAGGTCTCACTGCTGAATTGTTTTTAGTAAGTGATACATGAGATATTTGCGGCCGAGTTGCTACACGATCATTGTAGTCCAATGCGAAAGATTATATAAAATCAGGTTCGCTTTCCAAGCAACGAAGTGTGAGATAAAGTTGTTTTTTTTTTAAGAATATTAATGGTATTTTTAAATGATTATGGATATAAGCAATATAAGTATTCAAATATTAATAACGTATAATTCTTACCTAAAACCATAAAATATTTTGTACCATAGTCTTATTCAATCGAGAGATATAACGCCAGGTGCTCAATACATTCCATAAACTTATTTTCAAAGGTTATCAGCCTCCTTATTGTCTAACCCTGAATCTGTCTCTTTCATTTTGACGTTTGTCATATCGCGATAGATATGTAGTTACTCAATAAGCTACCTGGTCCTTGCTATGTTCTGTCTATTTTTAATTGCTATTTATCTCAACAAATTTTGGCATTTTGAAAAATTTTGAGATTAAATTGTTTATATACCACAGATTAAATGAGAAAGCAATAAGAGCATTTTATTGACTTACTGTGTTTTGTAAAAGATTAAAATTTTCATTATTGTCTTAGATAATACCTAATAAATATGTTAGTATTTTTATACGAAGGAAATCCCTTCTAGTAAATACTAGTACTGCTAGATACCTACACTATGTCAGATATAAGTTGAAAGAGATACATAATATATATATATATATATATATGTGAGTACTGAAAGCACCGTCCGTATTTTAGTCACGTAGTTTACACGAGCGCCTTTGAGGTAATAGAAAATAAGTTTGGACCCTATGGTAGATACGTTTAATACGTAGTGAATAATTTTTTAAATGATAAGCAAATGGACAAAATTTCTTTGTTCGTATTGTGATTTATAGAAGAAATAACTTTTATATGTAATAGGTTACCTGGAAGAGAGTGCTTTTAGCGATAATGTCGCCCTTTGTAAAAAAAGTAGTTAAATGTTCTCTTTGTATTTCTCCTTTCGAATTAGCTGACGTACAATAAAGATATGTTCTATTCTATTCTATTCTATAAAAGTAGCAGTGGAAATCGAATATTTTATTGTGAGTGATAGTATCATGTTAGACATTGTTCATACTGAAATATGACTAGTTGTATTCTCCTGGCGCAAAATCGATTTCAACTGTCAAACACACAACATGGTTACATTGCTATTACAATAATAGGAATAAATGCTTCATTCCTGAATAAAAAATGTGACGTAGAAATTGGACTGTTTTTTAAATTCATTCAATATAATTTTTCAATTTAACTCATCTAAAAGATAAATCGATGTAAAAATGAACTTATTTTTCTATGAGGTAAGCTATGAAGGTAATGAATTAAAACATCTCAGCAGACGTTGAGTGGTTGTGGCATTAATGGCATTGTATGAGGTAATCCTTGACCAGCTCGCATTAATTTCCTACAGGACTAATTGAGTAGGTTGGCAACACTAACAACACGCTCAGTGATACGAATAGCTTTGTTAACTTGTATTTATTGGGTAATTACGTGAAATATAAGACGCCCTCTTGTATTATATCCTTGACAATAACTTGCTGAATCATACTACGTCTCAGTAAGCAGCAATATCAAAACTATTACGTTTATATAAATGGGTAGTTAAAACTTACATTATGTTATCAGAACCTAGATAGCTTGTTGTTTTACCTTGGGTTAGTGAAATTTTTAATTAAAAACGTTAAAAAGTTATTAATTTTGGATTGGTGAATTTGTTTAATATTAGAGTCATCAATTTCGATGTAGATTGCTAATCTTTTAATTCATTCTTTCAGTCTATATTGCAATTAGACTCGGAAAATGCAACAGCTGAAATGATGGGAAGTGATTTTGTGATAATTTTATTAACATTGACAATGATGAATGGAACAACAAGAACAAAGGAATTGGTTCTGGTAGTATTCACTCTTTTCAAACTTGTAATTTTTTTTTACGAGGACGAATCCATTTACGGACCTATCCGCCACTGGCTAAGCGAGGGGCGTGTGTGGGGCTCACTCAGTTCCTCTATATAGCGGCACTGAGAATACCCACTAAAACTCCCCGGTAACTCCATTGCCCTTCACGGGGGTAACCTGGGTTATGCACGAGCAATTCACCAGGTCAATACTTCAAAGTTGTCATAAGGTTTTGAATGATTTAAATTATTTTTACGAATATTGATCTGTAAAGTTTTTCACTGAAAGTGGAACCAATAAAATACAATTATGTGTTGTATAATTCGTTCATTAGGCTAGCTTAGCTATTTAGAATACGCCTCACTGTATAGAACTCTCTTTATGCTAAATATAAATAAATTTGGCAGAATTTTAGAATAAATTCATAAAAAGATTTGATTAATAATTTTAGGACCTCTTATTAACTTGAATTGTTAGAAATGCATCGTGAATACCAAGTATATTTGTTAAACATTATAAAAAATCATATCGATTCACCATAATCTTCTTGATAGAGTATTTCTTACTCCAAGGCAGTATTTTCAATTCATAAGCTTTAAGTCTATATGTCCTTACTGTATAAGCCCTGACTTGACAAACTCTACAGTCAAAATGGCCGTTTCTTTACGACAAGAATGTATTTCAGAAAAGTAATAAACAACGGTTAAATTTTTCACTTTACGCACATGAAAAAGCGGAATTTTCAGGCCGTATATTTTGACTATTTGAAAGAGTTTGTAAAGTTAGAGCTTGTAAAAAGCGAAATGAGATCTGATAACTTTTTGACAGTGCAAGACATACGGGTTCGTCTAATCGGATAATCAATTATACCAAATTGTGTGATTGACATGTTACCGAAATTACGAGTCAATAAACAAAATATTCCCTTCTTCGAAACAAAATGTACCCTATGATACTAAACAATATGAATAATGAAAATAAAGGTACAGAAATTAGATTAATCACACTGCCGTCTGCCCTCGCTTCAGGTCATCAGTACTTTGGCAATGTAACTTGTGTCTTTGCGATCAGTACAGTTGCTTAGAATAGAATAGAATATATCTTTATTGTACATGAGCCAATTCAAAAAGAGACACTAAAAAAATACTTAGGTCTTTGTAAAAAAAAAACATTTTTTTTTACCATATTTGCTAAAGCCTTATGGTTTATTCCACAAAAGTACAGGATGGTAGTTTCAGATTGAAGCCGCTTTCATTTCGGTTGTAGTAAGCGTAGTTTGACACTGATAAAAGATCCTAGACGAATTGCGATGAAATAAATGTTTTTTATCTCAATGTATTCCCGATTCCGTCACATACATATATTTGTCGCTGTTAGATGTGCTGTCAGATGTAGCTAAAGCATTCCAATTATGTTATGTAAAACTCCAATTGTGAGTATAAACCATGGACAATGTAACTTAGCATCAATATTTTTTGATGTTAGACAGGCGTACTGTACACTACTAACTTAATAAATAAAGATAGATATTCTGCTTCTTGAATAGATGCCAGTGGGCTCGTAAGCATTGTATATGTCAAAATAAACAACCGCGTTAGCTTAACATGTGTCACATTTACAAAAAATCTAAAGTCAACCAATTGACCATCACAAAAGTGAGTGACGTCAACGAAGCCTTTTACTGAGATAGTGAGTACTGACATAAACTTTTTTTGACCTGTTACTTCAATCACGTCACTTCAGATTAACCAACATTCGAAAGGCACTATGTTCTCGTTATAGATATCATTATATTACATAAAAATCATTCCTTAAATTGGCCGCTTTTTATTTTTCAGTCAATGTGTCGATTTTACATTATGACAACTTTTGAATGTCTGTTTTCTAGAATGATCATAATTAAGAAACAAAAGAAAAAGTTAATTAAGGCTTCCTAGAACATCTTATTTTAAAATTAGCTTGCAGTCTATTATAGTTTCATTTAATTTTTGAATATTGTATGCTATTTAGTTTATTAATACATATACATATGAAAAAAACACATACTATTAAAGGTTTATAAGTTATCTAATTTTTTCATTCAACCTGTATCTGGCACCTTGAGCGAAATCCGACCTTAATCAAACGTTTTGTCGGTATTACCTAGCTTTATTGACCCTCACGTTTGTCCCAAGTGATAACATAGAATAACTTGTATTTATAGGTAATGAAAGCGGTATTCGGAAACGTTATTTCACCCAATCACAAGTAAAATACGGCGTCAGCTTATTCGTTTAACTACTGTTTCAGATATTACGAAAATGTGACAAAATATAAAAACTATAACTAAAGCTACTGTACCACCATTGCAAAGAATTTGAAAATTAGAATCGAAATTTCCTATTGAAGCTTTAATTTATTTCAATTTGTACTGCAAGCTTCGCCATATTCGAACATCTAATAATAATAGTATAAAGTGTGATTTTTTGAAATAATGCTTCGAAATTTAAATTACCTTTTGTAGTGAACACCTTAAATTGATGGTCGCTTAATTGTTAGTATAGTTATAAAGGTGAAATTTATACCCACTGAACATGCAAGGCTACTTTTCATTACCAATTCTCTGTAGCCAGACAGCTGGTAAAGATCATTTTTCAAAAGCAAGTTTGTCATCTGTTTATTTATATATATCGGATTTTCATATTCTGTAGTAGGACTGCTGGAAGATATCATTTTTATAAAAAGCAGCTGTTAAATACAATTCATCATTATTAATATAAGCAGTACATCTATACAATATTTCTCAGCTGTTCAAAATTATACAAAAAAACGTTCTTTATCTATTCGATAATACCGTTCTATCTCACGGTAATAATGTTGTTACAAAAGCTTATCGAAGCCTAAATAACCGCTAATCATTATCCTTCTCGGCTTGATATAAAAGTTTATTATCACCCAAAACACAAGGGATCACAAATAACGGAGTAGTTCGCAGTTCTAACGAATTATGAGGATGTTAATAGCTCCTAGTTTTCGACAGTCAAGGACTTTCGTGTCTTCCAAATCACATAGAACGTCGTAGGTTGTAAACAAACTAAATTTATAGCAAAATTGATAAAGGTCATCGTGTATATTGTTCTTTGTATGACAAGTCACGACGTGTATCTCGGTCAATGTCACGTTAGATTCTTATGAGGGTCGGCGTTTATCGGAAACCTGTAAACATAAACTAAGTTCTTTACAAGATGGAAGAATTACAGTGTCTAATCATGAAAACGATCTAACAATTTTGCTGTATCCATTTTAATACAACATTTTGAATATTTAATGGTAAACTATGATGTAAAAGCTGACATTGATAACTTGATAAATAAAATATACCTGCGGAAATTTCGAAAAGAATAATAGATCTCATATTTCTTGTACAGCCGTACAATATAGACACGAATAATTTTCTCGAGATTACTGGGAGTATACCGCGTCTCGTCGCGCTTCAAATTTTACAGTAAGAAGATACGCGAATTCACTAAAATCAACTATAGAATAGCTTTATCTCAGTAAGTAAATATTATACCTTTTCTTACGACTGGTCGTTTTTCTATTTACAAACCTAGCTAAGTAAAGATATAGATATTTTAAATTATATTAATGTTTTTATATTATATTAAAAATCAGTTTAACTGCACATTCTTATATAGAATTTAAATTGTTAAACCAAAAAACCTTTCTGAAAGTAGGAGATTATTTAGTGTTAAGTAATACAATTTTGCTTTATGTCAAGTGCACATAAATAAATACAAACAAACATAAACCAATTTTAAAAAGGCCAAAGAATATTATTACGAACTGGCTGAATATGAGCTAAATACGCCTTATTAACTTTCCTTTTGTTTATGTATATAGCTTCGATTTGTGATTTAAGTGTTATATTTGCTCTAAATTCTTGTTGAACAAACCACCCTAATGTAGCCCTTGTAAACTGTTCTAAAAAAAAAGAAAAAAGTAACAAGTTGTTTGTTAGTCGAGAACGGTTTATTGATGTTCTCCAGGAAGGTTATTTATACTGAAAAATTCTTAACACCGCCTTTTAGAAAACTGGGCGAATGTGACAACGACATCTAGTAGTCAAGTCTATGACTAGAGACAAACATAATTAAAATCAGCAACAAACAAAACTGACATATATTATTACTGACAATTCAACACTTGTTATTTATTATTTACAAAATAAACCCTACTTCCCTGTTACCAGCTCTCTTTTTATTTACAGCAGTAACAAATATCAAGGTTACAGTTGCCAGGGCACATTACAAGAATTACTGACGGCCGCTGTTGTGAGTTAAGATCCTTGACTGGCAGCGTAGCGTTAGTAGGTGTAATATCGAGCTCGCTAAGCCATTTGTCCTAGTTGAAACGGCAACTGTTCTTACCCACTAACTTGCACTGGATCAACGTAGTGGTGTTATAGCTTAAACGAGGGGTTTTTGTCATGTATTATACGTAGTGATATAATAAAATTTAAGAATATAATATATTACCAGGTACCAGGTACGCTTTGTGTGCCTTCACGACGTCTTACCTATTAAGTAACCCTGTAGTTCTCTTTGTATAATTTGTTTATGTAATTCACATGGTTGACGGGTTGCTGATTAAACACAACTGTATATTGTACTGTACACTCAAAGATTGGCATGACAGTCAAACAATTACTTATAGCATTGAATACATTGAATACAACCTAAAGAAATACACAAAAATATAACGAATGTTAATTATAATTTCAAAACCAGCGGAAAAAGTTTTAAATACATCGGTTGGTAATTAAAATATATTAACAGGCTTGGAATAATATAATATAATTCTTGAGCTAAAATATGAGTGTTGAAGTATAAAAAATATTGAATTAAGTACAACAGCTTTCTACAGTTACAAATACTACAAGAATACTACGTAGCAATAATAAAAAGCAGCAATGTATTCAAAGGAATTAAAAAATAAAACAAAAAATACTTTAGCATTTTGTTTAAATATTATTGATTGAAAGCTAAATTAAGACAATAATTGAACAATTATTCTCTATAGTTAAGGAGATATGAAATTAAAAAAGTAATAAAACAAAATAGTACATTTTATTTACAATTTAGCAATTATTACTTCAGAATAAGGTAGTAAAAGTATATTTTAGGGAAAAAACATAAAATTGAAACTTATTTAATTTAGATTCTCATATATAAATGTAATACTAATAATAATAATTCTTCTAATGAAAATTTTGTATAAAATGAACGAAAAGAAATTACTCTTTCAATATATTTATTTTTTGTTAGCGTAATCCTGTGCGTGGCCGCGTGGGCGTGTTTTATTATGTTTGGTAGACTATAATCTATTTACGCAATTTGTGCTTGAAATATTGGCTGTTTAACGTGCGACTCCCACTCTGAAGGATTTAGTTATGTAGTGAATTCTGTTATGTACTATCATCAGAGTAAAAGCTTTATGAAGGATATACTTAATACGTCCTTAGTGAAGTGTCAGTATACACAGATACTAATCAGTGAATAAGCCCAGACATACGTTATCTTTATTATATTTTTTGAAAAATTTAAGAAAAATGCCGCAGATTACTTATAGTACCTATCTATTTTTAATATTCTTACTCTTTTATAGTTGAATTATGTTTATGTTTTAACAATGGAACACTGTTATAAAGGGGAATAAAAATCATCTTTTTTATAAAAATAATGCTTCATGAAAATGTACACGATGTTATGATAATATCAAATTTTTTCTTGATATATGGCAAATTCATGAAATATTTTATTAGAATATCATTGGAGAAGCTTGCCATGTTGGTTTCCGAAATGCTCAATATTGTTCTATTATGTATGTAAAGAATACAGCAACGTATTTTACCTACCATCTGGGATGTTTTAGAATTTGAAAGATTTTATAATATGAAGTATAGAATAGAATAGAATATATCTTTATTGCACATCAGCCAATTCAAGAAGAGAAAGAAGTGTGAGAGTGTATGAAGTAAGTGTAAGTGTGTATGTAGGGTATGAGTGTATGTGTGTAAGAAGTATGTAGTAGAGTGAAGTGTTGTCAGATTCACTTTTAAAATGTGAATTTTCTGGTTAGGTACAACTGCCGGAAAACGAAAAGGTAGCCAATGTAATATCAGAGCATGAGAGGCAATACCATCTCTTGTCTCCATAATATCAACGCACCACTTGTGTCAAGTAATAAATGAATAAATAATATTTCTCCCAACACACTTATCTTATACTTATTACTTAGCCCCAATCAAGGACTAATTTTAAGTGTTATGGATACTAGATAACGGAGATATATTAATAGTAATTTGTATATGAATATCAGAAATATACTAAATAAATAAGATAGTAATCCATGACTCGTGAAGAAATATTCATACTCATCATATAAAAATTTGCCCCTACCGGAATTCGAACCCTAGACCTCTGGCTAAGTAGACAGGGTTTAGTATCCCTGTACTAAACTATATAACTACACTATATCACTCGACTAGTTGGTCGTTAAAATTAGTGGTTTCGTATTAAGAATTTTCTCTTCAAAACTCGCTGAAATCCTGTTACCTTTCGATATATAAGTTCAAGAATGAAAAAAAAATGGCCAAATCATACAGCCTTATCGTCCCCGTTTTCTTTAGCTTCTGTTTATATATGTGTGACGATCATAGGACCACTCATAGCCATCCATTACCTCCACTACGTAAGAAGTGTACCTTTATTACGGCCCATTCCTTAACAAGGGGATATATTAGCAGCTGAAATATTTACCTAAAAATGACCCTTCAGTTCAAAGAAGAATGAATACAGAGAGGATGAAACGTTTTTTTTAGAAATTCTACTAAAACAAAACAATGTTTTGTAAATTATGTAAAATAAATTTATATAGTACAGTTTGTAAATTATGTTTGTAAAATAATAATAAAGTAAGTAAAATATGCAGTTTAAGTATTTTAGGACTCTAAACTTGTATCTTCAATTACTCAGATACATAGTAAAATAGCCCGCAAGTAATTTTATTTCTTACTTTATAG
Source organism: Acentria ephemerella (assembly GCA_943193645.1). Classification (NCBI taxonomy): domain Eukaryota; kingdom Metazoa; phylum Arthropoda; class Insecta; order Lepidoptera; family Crambidae; genus Acentria; species Acentria ephemerella. The sequence continues at coordinate 3,308,052 of OW971882.1, forward strand.
AAAAATAAGCAAATATTATTTAGCCAAATCTTATCTACGGTTAAGTATTATGCTGTCTGCCTTAGGGCATGTTCCCTTGGAATGCGATTATAAACGCTTTGATGAGTTCCATATTGGAATACAGGCACACAGCTCTTTAGCTGCGAGCATTAACCAAACGTAAATGAAATCTGTTATTGTTGTCATATGATACTTGCGGAATGGTAAGGATCAAAAACTTAGACGAGGTAGTGCATGGATTTATTTTTCTTTTTACGATTGGTTTACACTGTTTTTTACCGTAAACTTTAAATTTTAAATAGTTTGGACCGGCCTGTGAAATAAATGGTTGAAATTACTAATTAAACAAAAGTCTAGTCGCTGAGGAAGCCAATCTATCGAACAGCCTACAATATTATGTACAAAAGAAAATATAACTAGTATTTACTGAAAACACGTTTAATTTAAAGGCTGTCTATAATTATCGATAGTGTGTAACATATATAACGTGTGTAATTAGCCTTTGATGTCGACTCGTTGAGCAGACAAACCCCATCGTGAATAGCTAACAACACCAGAAAAAACTTTCTTATGAAGAAAAATAAACATGTGTCAATATCGTTACAGCGATATGTTGCTATATAATTAATTCCATTCGATATAAAAGCATTATCTTCAAATGTAGGGTGTAATGATATATTTTTGATTTCGATGCCATTCTTTTGATTCAAAAATTAATAATAAAGTAAAGGATTGAAATCCACTAATTTTACTAAATTTTATTGGTTAAATCTTAGATTATCGAAATATTAAAGGATAATGCTGCGTGGTTAGGTATATAATAAGAAAAATGATTATTGTAGATTTGCTTGACATGAAGTTAATTTTAGCAAGAGTTACTTCTCGGAAACGACCTTGCTGGAGCGCTTCAAAGATTTCACTATCTGACTTTAGAGTCAGATAGGTAGAGCTGTTGCTAAAGTAACGAGTTATTATAACGTAGACATAATACAGTTGATTTAATAGACCACAAAGTGGGTAATGTAAGAAGCTGAATTAATTGCTCGTGAAGCGAGAATAAATGGATATTGTGATCATATTTGTTTGAAGATATTTTGACAATGAATAGGAAAGTTATTAATTAATTGGAAGATGTCAAAATGATTATTAAAACAATGTGGCATGTAATTGAAATAGTATAATAGCCCCGAGATTCTGTTACGTGATAACAGACCGTTTCATGATCAAAATATAATGGATGTAACAGAAGGGAATAAGTGTTTAGCTGGTTTAACTAATAAATTGTTTGAAATAAAAAATAACTGGTGAGGTATGTTGAGATTTCTACATTATGAGGTACGTCACTAGTTTTTAACGCAAAATCCGAAAGTCTAGAAGAAATTCTTTCAGAACAAATACTTTTTTCTGAAAGAATTTCTTCTAGATTTTCGATTTGTTTGACGCACCGAAGATTTTTCTGTCGGTGCGTCAAACAACATGGTGGCTCAGCGTATAGGGCAGTCAATGGCATGTAAGAAGCGAGTTTAACAGAGGCGATGCTGTAATTTTACGACATTAGCCGTAAATATAAAATTTAATATTCGTTTCGGCGAATAAGGTGAAGAAATACAATTTAGTGGAGTTAAATATTTATTTAAGTCTCATTGTTTTATTTAAAGTAAACACCTGCTTTGTACCTGCCTGCTGTAGGATTTATAGTCGCGACGTGATGCTTTCTTTTATTAAGTTTTGGTTAAACGAACTGTCTGCAGACTATACGATTTTTGTCGTAAAAAGTACTTTCTACACTCGTATAATCAATCGAACTAATTTCGTCAGATATCATTCAGAACTGGAATATCGTTAAGTCAAAATTCAATCATGATTTAGGGGATTCTAATACATGCAACCATTACATTCCGATTATGTTTATATATAGGTACAAACCATCTAAAAAATTTAAAACTTATATATGCTTTTAAAACATGACCTAAAACATTGTCTACTAAATAAAAACTATTTGTTTGTGTTGCGTTCCTATGTATGTAGTATAAAGTTTTATATAATAATACTTAATCCATAAGTCTCCAAAATAACATATATAACACTTTATTGCTAATGTAATGGAGTCCATATGCATTTTTTTGGCGAAACCTTGTGTGTCTTTTTCTCTATTACATAAGAGTCACTAGCTGTCAAATATGTTGAATAATAAATTACTTTTGTAATATGGAAAATTCATACTTGGAGCGCAAATTTCGTCTCATTTCACTGTTTAAGAAAGAAAATTTAATCTTTAATATTTGTTGTTTCAGGTCTTTCGGATGATTTGCTGTCAAAATCTGTGAGTACTCGAACCTTTGCAGGTGTTTTTCTATGAATGTTATTTAATTAACAATCTAATGACATAAACCAGTGGTGGGATTAATGTATGAAACCACAATGCTGCATTAAAAATTTTAGTAAGCTTACAATAAAAGTAACCAGAACATGAAATAACTAATGTTGTGTGTATTTTTTTAATGATTTACTTTTGATTACGTTTGATTACAACTGAAATGTAGTTACGTTTGTAACTATATTTTAGTTTTTAATGAAAGCAATTAACATATGTATTTATATTAAGTATATTTCTTATATTTATATACATATTACTATATTTTTCCATTATCTAGTAGCAATAACACAAGCTCTTAATAATGATTAATTTGGGATAGATAATAGGTGTGAGTAATTATTTTAATTATTAATTTTAATTTTATCATTGCGAGCGATACGTGCAGCGTTAATACACGCTTTTATTTGATGTAAATAAGTTAAAAGCTTCTCGACTCCCTAATCCGTTTATATGGTCTGAGGGACTAGTATGGAATCTACATTATATGAATCTACATTATCCCCACTACTTTGGGAACCACCTATGTAGTGAAATACGAGGATACAATCCAGTTTGTTGTGGAACTTTTCTGAAAAATGAGTGATTATTAGTAATCGTGAACTTTATGATCTTGTATATAAAGATGATCGCATATCTAAATTAGTTTAAAGCCTTAACCTGAGGTGAAGAAAAAGTTCATAATAGCTACGCCAGTTCTTTGCGCTTAGTTCTAATAAACATCAGAATGGATTTAATGCGTTATTCATCTATATATACAGTATATATAGGTATGAAAGTTTTATTTGTATATTTTAATATTGTTTTATGCCAATTTGTTGAAATATGTGTTAGATGTTAGATGACTAGTTCAAAAAATAGTTCAAAATAGTTGATTGTGTGAGTGGCTGTATCTTCGTAGGTTGTGTAACTTTTTTAAGATAAATAATGTTAGTCTATTACGAATTTAAAACCAGTCTATTGTGAAAAATAAACATCTCGTGTTTTAAGAGTATGAAGACAAGTTTTCAAAATATGGGAAGATGTCGTAAGATTTGTCCATAGTTATGTACATTTTAAGAATTTCATTTTTATATAAAATAATTATCTTTAAATAAAATAAGTTGAATTAAATATAAGAATTAAGTATATTGCTTCTCAAATTTCCACAGAGCCTTCTTAACATTCAAGACGCGGCACTATTTTTGGTCGCAGCGCCCAAATAAGATTTTGTTATTTTGCATAAGAGACACAGCGGGAATATTTTACCCACTTTCTAGATAATGTCGTACAAAAATAGGCCAGAGTAGGAGTCAGTCAAGTTGTTTTGATTACTACAAGATATATCGGTGGCATTTGTTAATGTTGTATCAGATGACACAAATAAAGTAAATAACTAACCAATAAATATCATCATAATAATCAACAATAACCTATATACACCCCCTGTGGGACCCAGGCCCCTTTTGTATGGGAGAAACATGGCTCAATGCGACTTGGTGAGTGTAAGCGGTTGCCATAGTAAACAACGGCTTTACATGGCTTCCAAAGCACGGAGAGAGGCACAAGATAACAAATTTTGATTGACACATTCATCATGGTAAATTAATCATTGTAAAAGTCGCTTTGGTTTTCGTTATCGAACCACTACCCCTACGAGCCTTCAATGAACCTAAATTAAAGATAACATTAACAGCAAAGAAAAATAAATTTTATGCTTTAGTAGTTAACCGGTCGTGTTTCCAATTTTAATCCTAGAAAATATATTTGTTTATTGTAATAAACAAATATATTTTACAAGACAAGTACGACGTAAGTCTGGTGGTAAGAGGTTACTGTAAAAATAGACGTTAGGATGCTACGGGTGCTTTTGCTTACGAGGCATTAGATTTTGACATTTTTCTCATGATTTGACATATGAAAAAGTGAAAATGTTTTGTCAAAATTTAACGCTTTCTAACCAAAACCATCGCTAGATAGAATACTGAAACCTATCATAAATATACTCTAAATCTTTTTCCTTACTCGTAACTTAAAATATATGAAGCAAAGTAGTAATTTTCTAAGCTCCCAAACGGTGAGTCATTCACCTCCTAGAAGCTGATTTATTTATGTACCCCAAGCGTAAATTTAAATCTTATTGAACCGTCTCGATCGGGTCTGTCGTCAGTATATGAATGAATAAAACAGCCACTGCATATATAAAAAGCAATTCTCAATACTTTACATAAGTATCGCTACTACGTTCAAAACATTTCGACACAGTTGAAACTTACATGAGTGGAATTATTGACCCACTGACATTTGGTTGACTTAATGAGAAAACTTCAGTAGGAAGAGATAATATTGGGATTGGCCGCAGACTAATTAATAACTTTGAACGTTACATAACTTTCATGGACTATTTTAGTAGCTATCTCACAGTTGGCATTTAGATACGGTACTCCCATCTAAATTTAAGTACCTAATTATTTTACACGTCACATATAGATTTAAAGATAAAGAAATATGTACAAATATTTGTACAATAGACAGTTTCGTTCAGAGCGATTTGATCTAGGCAAACTTAGGACAATATATTTACTATGTGGTCAAAGTAAGAATAAAATCTCACTTCGAAAAGGAAGGCCAACAAACGGTCAATTATATTTACCAATTTTACAATACAAGATAAATTGAAATTTAATTTTTTTTATTCTTTTTTAATGGTACGGCAAGCTCTACGCAAACTCATTTAAATGAAGTTAGTTTGACTGACATTTCCGACTATTTTATCAAAGCAAATTGTAAATCGTAGACATAAATTGTTATTTATTATAACAATAAATAAATTAAATTAAATAAATAAAATAAAAATAAAATAAATTGTTATTTATTATAACAATTTATGTCTACGATTTACAATTTGCTGATAATTCCATCCTGTTTTTAATTTGACTGCATGGTTCATATTTCTATGAAAGTAAATACAATAAATATTGATTGGCATTTTAATACAGAAAACATATTTAGAAAAATATATAAAATCCCAAATTAATCATCATTAAGAGCTTGTGTTGTGGACACTATGACAAAATATTAACAGAACGTCTAATATTTCAATTTAAGATATTACTATATAATTTTTCAGTATTTATCTAATAAATAATTATTTTAAAACGATTCTTCAATTACTACCCTGTTTATATTTTTATACGTACTTTAAACGTATGCTTTAAAACTCTGAATTTTGTCATAAACATTTTTCTAAAATTACTTTTGCTCATCGTGTTGTATTTTTCAGGACGTACCCGTTGAACAACTGGAAAAACTTAAATTAGGTAAGTTTTAAGTTTTGTATATTAATTAAACTTACAAGATTACGTACAAGATAAATTAAATAAAAAATAATATCTTATTATATATACTATTAAACAAAATATAATGTAAATAAGTGTAACGAATATTAGTAATAATGATTATTATTTTTGTCAATTATGTTACCTTTGAGTTTTTCCTAATATTTACAGTTACTTAAATTCTATCTGATTATTTAGGACGACAATTATTAATAGTTAAAGTGTAATTTTGTTAAAGAAGAGAAATAAGTACCGTAGTTTTTACCATTTAATCATTGTTATCGTTCAGAAAGCAGCAAACGAGTGTTGTTTGTTGTTGAAATACTGCTTTAAACTTACTGCTCACTAATGCTATAGTGAATTGCTAACTTAACATAAAAGCATCTAAAGATTTATAATTTCAAAGTTTACTAGTATCAAATCTCACAATATATTATGAGATGATAAAAGTTATTTCTGGGTAGGTGTTTGCTTTTTCCGACTGAAGTGTTTACTTTTTAAAAATACTCCTTTTTGGGAGGAATATACTCCACTTTTCGTACCAACGCCAGAGAATAATAAGAACAAGTTAACATGAATGTAATAGTTTTTGAAAAATAATATTAATTTCACTCCTTATCGTCATAATAAATCATATTACATAAAATAGTCATGAAGCTTTGCTATTTTGAAAACTTGGCTGTATGCACTCGATCCCTTTGTTTCTTTGTTTAAAATATTAACCGTTGAAACTATGCTGTGTGATGACTTTGCTACACTTTAATGACTGCACGGACTTTTGAACACATGTCGTCGATTCAAAATGACAGGTTTAAATCAACATTTGTCTTCTTTTGGAATTCCAAATTCAAATTAATTACATTCTATGGATAGTATAAAATTTTAATATTGAATGGGTTCATCCTGAAGAGGTGCAACATATCACTGCCCAAAGAATCTGAAAATTTCTGGAATCAACGGGGCTACGCAGTGAAATCTAATAGGCAGTCACAAAAGATAAAACTGAATAATTAAAGTATAAAATTCGGTACAACTTTCTCTGCCTATCTTGTAGTCTTAGAATAACTAACTTTAAGTTGAGCTTACTTGACACTGTCAATTATAAGCAAGTGGTAATAAAAATTCATATAACCTCCTTTTTCTAAAAGTTGGCTAAAGATATCATTAAACTCCAACAAACAAATTAGAATCAGACAACATTGTACATTGTACATTATTCACAGTCGGCTGAGTTAGAAACCAAGTCAATTAACTTAACTTGATAGTTACATGTTGAAGGGTTGCTTTTACTGGATGAACTAAATAAACAAGATTATAACGAGTAATAGGATTTATTCTCAGCACGCACCGAAACAAAAGAAGTTTATCTCTCAATTTTTCTATTTCATTGAAGTTTTAAAACTTTTGAAAAATTAGTTTATGAACTTTACGAAACAATTCTTCAACTATATTAATAGATTGTTTACTAAAGGAGCAAAGAACTATTTAAAGGCGAGAGCAATAGGGATTCAAAGTAAATCTAATTACTTTTATTCCAAAGGGATGAAACGCTACTTTTATAAAGGCACTGTAGATAGAATGAGTACAAGTTTTAACAAAAGAGTCTTTTAATAAGAAGCATTCCTAAAATAGGCCGATAACACCCAGTTACCACCATTTGTTTGTTCAAGTTAAGAAAGTACATAAAGGTTTAGGTGATACATTTTTTTTCTAGTTGTGAAAAGTATAGCTATATTTCTTTAATTATATCAAGGACAAAGTAACTGCTAGTTTATTAATTTTTGGTTCAGAAACACGTTCATAATAGAACTAAATACCATATTCAGTTTTGTCCTGACCTGACCCTATCATTGTTCCATCAAATAAATAGGACAATTTCGATTCATAAAGTGAAGTTATTCATCAAATTATAATACCTGATTATGCTTTCATTTCTCTCCACCTACGCCATCCTAACGCCATCATAAATATTTATTATAGCCTCGTCTCGACCCAACACGAGACTTTGTATTGTTCATATTTATTCACATAGTTAATCTCAAATTTAATCTCATGAAAAAACTTTAGTTATTTTCTAATTTAATTTGAGCACTTCTATTAGAATTGAAGCATATAAAAGGAAACGGGATAATAATAATCTTGAAGCTTTCCGTCATATTTATTAAGGTTGCAATTGCAATAAATTGACTTTTATTGCTAGCGCAGATGGTGTTTACGGTGCCCTTAGCATTTATAGTATCAATAAATGTGATTGTGGTAAACTTTAATATAATACTATTTTACGCTTTGTTAATACATATTTTACTGCTATTTGAAAATGGGCACAGTGTAATAACATTCGGTGAACCTTGTTTTACCGATAAACTACCACTAACGCCATCTATTAAAAAATTGCGATGAAAGAAATGACTGCTTTAATGTTTAGCATGTCAGTTAGACGATTTCTCCGTACTAAGTAACCAATTTTTTGTTGTATATTTTTCTGTTTATCTTTATGATTTTCCCAGTTATTACTATTTTTAAACCACCCCTGAACTAAAAAGAATATAAATTATTCAAATAGGTCAAACCGTTTTTGAGGTTTAGAGAGACTAACGAACATCAATTCATATCATTCATATATAAGAAGAAGAAGAAGAATATGTATTCCGGTGTTAATTAATTGGTGTTCGCCTATTCTATTATGACATTCGTGTTCCTGGTGGGAATTTCTACAAATAAAAATGTGCACAGATCGAAACCGAGCTAAACTGTCCTTTTTATTGCAATAATTATTACGAAGGAAAACGGTTTTTGCTGTATAATATTAACGCTGAATATATAATTTTTACTCTCTTAATACTTTAAGTGATTAGCAGAACGAAACGAAAATATTTACTATGAATTATCCTCTGTAAAGTACGTCGTCCGCATTATGTGTTCTACTTGTTACAGTAACTAATAAATTTCCCTTCATTGTTGCAGCGGAGTCCAAAATTGGTTCAGATCTGAATAACGAGCACGTCGAGTATCATAGGCTGGGTGAGTGTATTTTCTTATATCTTCTTTATAAATAGAAATCAATGTTTGTATGTTCGTTATGCGCTCCTAATCTATTCATCCAATTGTTTGGGTAAATGAAAGTCAAAACTTGGGTAAGTAAGGGTTTATTAACGCCCACAAAGGTTTAAGCACACCAAAATATTTTTTTAATATGGCGTTGCATGAATGGTGGGCCTTGCTAGTAACTCATAAATTATACTTATTTTCGTAATACCCGATGTCGTAAGTAGAAAACTTTCCGGAACAGAAAATTTGTAAGTCGCGCACAGCAAGTTCGAGTACGTATTATTTTATACCATTAAAATTGTGCTGCTCTGCCTACAAAATCGCATGCAATTTTATAAAAACAGCTGCGTGACCGTGTTTTGTTTCATATTAATTGACATTAATTTTTCATTTAATTGAACTGACCAGGCAATGTATGTCAAATTGCATGTGATTTCTCGGAGGTATATTAGCACAGTTTAATGGTCTTTGGATTTTGATCTTCAAACTGTTATATCGAAATTAGTATCAAAGTATCACGGTAGTACAGAGACAGCTGTTCCTGAGAAAACCTCTTTGACAATACTTTTTTATATTCTATAATATATAAAAGTTGCGTGTCACAGTGTTTATTATCGAACTCCTACCGACTTGACCGAAATTTATTGTGTATATATGGTTGGTCTGACAATAAGTGTAATATATGCCGGGTCAGTTAGTAATTATATACATTATTCTCATACATTAGCCAAGCCAAGGCTAAATACATTTGCCAGAGTAAGATAAAAGCTTGATAAAACCATTATGATAATAGCACTTGAAACAGATACACTTATCATGAATCAATTTCATATTGTTAGAACTTGTTGATCGATATCGCACGTTACAATTTCCATAATGTTTACGAAGACAACGTGTTATGTATTTATTTTTTAGAACAGGAGATTTAACTATCCTCGTGTTCCGTCACGAAACAATAAACTAACGTAATTACATTTCCCGAATAACGGAATAGATTTATTTCCCTCTAACTTATATTTACTTTCTTAATGCGAAAAAACGTGTGTTGATAAAATATTACGCAATGAAAAGTCTCAGACGAGAAAACTTCTATCTTTAAGACTGAGTATGAACGATGAAGGTTTCTTTTCAAAGTAAGTGTCTGCGAGGTATTTAACGTCAAGGAAAAGTAATTAAAACTCTGCTGAAGTTTCTGGTTATTCTAGTAATGAATATTTAAATTTAATTTATATCCTGGATGCAGAACTGACGAACTTTAGTTATAGATTAATTATTTAACGTTTACTTATAAATAAATTAGTAACTTAGTTTATGAGTAAGATAGGAAACACCAAGCATTAATTTTGATTTTTTTAAACCAGAATATAACATATCGCAGTGGCTAAGATTAACCTAGGTTAGTAAAATGTTTTCAATGCCCGAGAAACCATAAAATACAAAAACTTAAAGAAGACGTCTTAAATAAGTCGAAGTAAAACGTCGGGAAATACAATCTATTTCTTTAAAGCCAAAAACGGCGAATGGTTAAAAGGGTGGTTTTATTTCAAGCTCTGAAAACAATTTAAAAAAGAGAAATCATATAAAGGCAAAATTCACAAAGTTAAAATACCAATTTTTTTCATTATATATTAATAGTTTTATTTTTCTTGTTTACTTAATAGATTCGGTAAAAGAAAACGGTGAGCTGGTATCCCGTCTTGAAGAACATGCAACAGCTGACGCAGTTGGCGATGGAAAGCCACGTGTGCACGCTTCGTCCCAACTTGATGTGCCTGCTGAGGGTATACATCGAGTGCTCGTTCAAGACGGCTCGCATATCAGCGTGCATGATGCTACTGCAACCACCACCGTTGCTAGTGAGGAGCAGACTCCAAAGGTAGGGTCACTTAAAATATCACCAATTCAGACCTTACACAGTCGTAAAATATTATTAGTTATGGTACCTACTAAAGTTATTGGTAAGTTGTGCAGCAAGCAACATACTGCCTTAGCCACCCCCACCTTGCTGGCCCAGAATGTTCCTTTGATCATGACTCTTCAAGGAGGACATAGTTGTGTGAAGGAGGGAATAAGGGTGCCGTAAAGAATTTCTCGTTCTGACTGTGAGACATATATTGTAACGGGCCACGAAATTTAAAGTTCATCTATGTTTTTGTACAAAGAAATTAATAATTGTTATAAGATTTAGACTTTTTGGGGATATTGATTGGTTTTGTAAGCGTTATTATATATTTTAACGGCTTCTTGGTAATTTAGACCAATAGGGTCAAAATAGCTTTTAGAATAAAAGCAATGTAATTCCAATAGTAATTACTTATTTGCAGGTGTTCCATGGCGCAGCCCGCTTAGTGCAACCAGGCTCTGCGACTACCAATCCCCAGAATGGCCACACAGCTGCGCGGCGAGCTTTCAATGCTGATATTACGAAAGAAACTAAAAATAACGTAAGCTTATTTATTGTTAGACTTTTGTGCTGCAATAGGATTTTAGGGTTTAGTTTCTCATGGTTATTCAATAATCATAATGTTATGACATAATAGTTTTCAAATAAATATGGATCATTGAACTAGCAACATCATGGACAATAGAAATAAAAGCCATACAATCCTTTCACTTCTTCACCACTTTCTTTGTGATATCGTTAATTTTTATTACGAAAGTGGTAAAAAACCTTACTTTAGTTCTTTCTATTATGAGTGCATAAAATGTAACAAACCTCTATAAATTTAAGCTAACCTCTTAACCCTTACGAGTTTAAAAAAAATAGCTTGTTTTTCTGGATGGACTTATTCAAATTATGTAAAATATTTAGATAAAAGAAATAAGGATATAGGAATTTGGTTTAATACGAAACAAATCCAATCTCCTCAGATACAAGGGTTTTATAAAAACCAACTTAAATGGAAACTTTTAAAAAATCAAGAAAACCTTTTGTCCTCGTTCTTATTACCTCAGGATTAAATTGCCAATTAAGATTGCCCATAGACAAATAAATTTACACTTGACTGCTCACTGTGTCTACTGTTTATAGAAACAAAAGCTAGCGAGAACAATATCAAGTCCTTCGGACTTTTATCTCTACCCTGTTATTGTTTCAGATGGATCATTATTCGTCGTTCTCGGGAGTGCAGTACTCCCCTCTGGATATGGCTGAGTATGTTTTCTGGACTGGTGATGAAAGGGGTGTTACTACGGCTATCGAAGACTTCTTGCAGGAAGGGATGGTAAATAATCTTTTCATAGACATACATAATTATCTATATAATATACATCTATTGATGTTTTTGTTCATACAATATTATTATAATTTTTGCCAAAATTCAATTGCAATTCAATTACCCGTTATAAGTAAGGATTCAAAATTCAGGATATAAACATTCTCAGGTGGCTACAGAGTTAAAGATATTGTCCTATGACAATTATGTATGTTATTGACACGATCCTAATAATTTTATATTGTTTTTAAGTCGTATTAAATACCTGTTTTGCTTCCTTGCCAGATGTCAAAGGAAGAAGCCATAGCGTTCCTACAAGAAATTAAATTCAACATCGACTACCTCCGTGCTCATTACTCACAAAACTTGAAAGCGGCGGAGGATAGCGCTCAACAGGAGAAACTTAGAGCGATGTTAATGGAACAGGCCAATGCAAAGGTATAGCCTCTATACATGTAAGATAGTATTAAAATTAAGTCATTTACAGTTTACTATGAACGAAACACGCTAGTGTAAGTCAACAGTGGATAATAAGGTGTATTGTAAGTAAAATTAATTGCATAAAAATAATAAGATAAATCTGTCGAAACTTGAAAATATGTAAGGTTCTGGTTATGTAAGGTTAAGGTTCTAAAAATTAAATTATCGCATCTTATTACATCTCTATGATATAGTATATGAATATGTCAATCAGTCAAGAACTGACTGAACCGTGCTTAACTCGTAAGTGATAAGACTACGTGTTGATTTACAACCTCCATCTATGTATAACTAATGTTAAATTATTGACATCTTTAAAGACTAAAGAGTTTTTAAAATCTCGTTTGAATAAATAAATTCTTACGTATATTTGAAAAGACTTTGTTACAAGACAGAATTTACCAAAGATATATCTAAACAAAAGCATGACCAAGATGTAAATAATTACCTTTTCTAATAGCAAAATACGATATCGCTTTCGATAGCTAATCCAATAATATTCGAAAACTTGGTAGGTATGTATTTTTCGCTATAAACAACAGTTTACGAGTCGCGGTTTCGCGGTATCAAATGGGATTCGCTAATAGACCTTTGCGCTTCTTTCAGATTACAATTTGATTTTTATTTTTCCATTTTATTCTTTTAAATGTGAATTGAAAATAAATATAATTGGTAATATGAGATGAGATCATGGATCTTCTGTCGCAAGTATCTACATTTACAAATATAATTTTATTTGTCATCTCCAGGGATAAAATGTACTTCAATATTAAGATACTATAACTATACTAGACTATTATAAACCTAGCTAGTATCGTAGGAATTGATAATTTATATAATTTAAAAATAGTATATATTATAAATGTTTATGCTGACTTTAGTATAAATATTAAACTTTGTATATTTGATGTTTATTTTGATCATCATTTATATATTGTCCCGTCAGCGGCCGGTTACGATTGCTGGGTAAAAACCCTGAATGAACTCAAAAACGAAGCACAATGTTCTTTTTCGTTTTAACAAGAGGATATTATTGAAATTGACAAGTGTAATTTTTACTATTGACCTTATAAAGTCACACATATTATGTAACTGAACCCATTAGATTTATTGCAACCGATTTTTTCCACCGAATCAACGCACATGGTGGCCGACATGCAGCTGATTTGCACTAGAGGTGCTGTACTACCAACCACACCGGGCAGGAAATTTCTGGCTTATTGGGACTTAAAATTGTGAGCTAGCTGGTCTCAATCGCTAGACCACAGACGCGGATAAAATAATTAAAATACACTGTAGGTATTTCTCAATTATCATCAAATGACGTCTTTCGTTTCAGGAATACCAGTACCACAACACCCCTGCAGGGCTACAGTCGTTCCCATTCGGCAACAGCCCGGACATCATCCGGTCCATAGCGTCCAAGAACTGGGAGTTGAGCAACAATTTGTCCCCTATGCCGATCATGCCCGTCTCCTCAGACCTGCGCCCGGAGCTCATGAAGAGATACGACCCTATGCTGCAAACTAATATCATTAGTGAGTATAAGCTCATGGAAAGCTTTTCTAAATTGCTAACAAAACCTTCAATTTCGTACACAAATAGTTTCGTAAACAAATTAAACAGGACGATGACTTAGTTCAAATAGGTCATGACTTTATCGTAGGAAATAATAATATTCCATATATAATAGACGTTATAGTTCCTAAAATACATAATTATCATAAATCAGTATCAGGAAAAACTAATAAATATGTATATTTTAAAGAAGAACTCATTTGAATATGGAGGCTTAATGGAGCTAAAATCGTGCCACTAGATCTCTTTACCGATGTTACACTATCTCCAAAGACTACCTAAAATTACAGAACCGAATGCAAAGATCTGTCAAATTGAAAATATGTCGAATAGTCAGATAGTTTCTTTCCAATGAATCGTCAGATATAACAGTATTAACACTGCCGACTACAGTAATCCTACCAATCAGCTCACCATTCGTGCTTGGATACAACCCCGCATATTAAGGACTCTTGAAGGAGAGAAAAAACTATCGGAAGATAATAATAATAAAACATTCCTCACTACTGTTATCTAGACGAGCTCGTTGACGTAGTAGTTTGAGCACTCTGGTTTCGATAACGAAAACAAAACAACTTTTGGTTGGTCGATGAATGGCTTAATTGATTAAATTTGATATCTCATGTTCCTCCTCCATCCGGCTAGAAACGTGAAACCGGCGGTCCGGTATAACGCATCTATTTTCAATTTTAAGGAATGTTGAACTTAAATCTAGGTACATCGGATTATGACCGAGACGGACAAATCATTAGCGAGGAAGAATATGAAGAGATGATGGACAAGCTGAAGGCTGCTGATACCATGTACACAGAATATACCCTCGAGGAGATTATTTACCAACTCGCCAAGGTGAGTTTGCAAGCGATATTTCGAAACAGTACTAAAAGCTACTAAAATGGAGAAAATCGATCGTATTTACTCAAATTGAAAACTGATGTATATTCCATACTTGGAATGATTTAGAGCTAAATAATAGATATTCTCTCTTATATATAACCTATTAAAGCATTATTATTTAAAAATACATTTATTGTGATAGATGTGTCACATTTTAGCTGATAAATCCTCTGTTATTTAAAATATTAATATGGAAATTAACACAAATATAAAATATTGATTATTACTAGGGTCAATAATTATACGTTTACAGATGATGTTCTCCCAATCTCTATCACGGGATCCAGCATCCGCTCGTGCAGCAACGCAGCGCTTCATGGCATTTTTAGAGTTAGAAGCTGAGAGAGGACAACTGTCTCGCACTATTGAGAAGAAAGTTCTCGGTAAGTCGTTGCATCTATCTCTTTCTGATTAAGTCTATTTAAATTTAATGATTAATTTATTCATATAATGCAGATGTAATGATTGCTGCTCTAACGGATACGATTGGAGACCACCCTGAATTACTACAGGCACGAGAAGGACTTGGGACTCCTTCAGCTAATAGGTATGTACCGAATGTAAAATTATATTTATTTAAATCTAGACTAGCAAAATATGAGTGGCTCCCGCGCACACAATGCACAGGCCTCCATGTCTAGGGTTGTCCAAATAACGACTGTAAGTCTAGGCTGCCAGGTGAATTGCTTCCATGTAATTTACCTTGATTTTTCACATTAAATCATAAAGAGTTAGTAAGGTAAATTTAGTTCCGGAAAAGTAACTATTAGTTTTAAATAAGAGTGTAATGCCCCTTTTGCAGGATGAAGGCTCTAAGTGATCTCAGTGGGACTGTTATTTGCTAATAAAAAATCCGCATAGGTTTAAAGTGAATGTTTGTTAAACAGATTAATGCGTCAATTCCTGGAGGTGTCCGCATCAGAACCCAGCATGTCACGCGCCATTCTCGCCGCGTACAAAGACGAGCTGCTTAAAGGACCACCGCTGCACAAACTGTCTTTCCCAGAGAGAAATTAAGCACTACGAGCTATCTTGATTAGAACTCTTCAATAGTTTGAAAAATTCAATTACAAGCATTATGCCTTTGCAGAATTTAAACTTTTAAAATTCGAACGTTATGGTGTATACTATCCTTTGAGTCAGAGATGGTGGTGTATTGCTGAAAACTAATGGACTGTAAAATAGTTCGCAACTGTCTGTAAAAAATCGATTGAGGTGTTGCCAATTCCCTATATCTGTGTTGTCGCTAATTCCCTATATTCCCTGTCACTTCTGCGGCGCGACACGGGTGCTGAGCGCTCACTGATTTTCTAACTTACAAATTCTCAATTTGCTACCTAGTTTAGTATAAGCATGTAAAAAAGGCAAACTACAACAACCTACATCTACCTACACTAACGATTCCAAAACGTAGGACTCCTTTTGAAATATTTTACTCCTTTCTAAGGTATTCTAATATGTGGCTCGCATTCTAAACGAACGTATTATGAAGCTGATGTAACCCAGCAGTGGGCTTATGCGTCTGGAATGAGAACTCAATTACCAATTGCTGTTATTCCTATTGAAACTTTTGAGACTAAAATTGTCACAAAGCGAGCTGTCTTTAAAATTTAGATGTTTTACAGTAAGTATTTATCGATGGAATTTATTTATGAAATTTCCACTTAATTCATTTAATTTTATTAAGTTTGTTTAGACGACGCCATCATTCAAAATGTTTGCTGAGTAACGTTACACACGCTAATGTAAAAGGGCGTTGTTTTAAAATGAAACCCATGCATGTGTTTGTATCGAAAATAAACTACCATTTATGTATATTTATGAGATTTTAACTTTTTTGAATTGGAAATATCACAAACTTGTATCTCGTCGTAGACACGTTTTAAGGCTGGACAAGGTTAATTAGGGATGGATGGAATTGTTAATAAAATCTTATACACTTATTGGCATGTCCAATTTAATAGTGGATTTTCCACGATTTTTTAAATAATAATTCTGCACAGGCATCAAACAACTTGTAGGTCGATAAGTTTTAAAATAATAATATACATACCTATTCCCAAAAACATACTAATTTTATAAGAAACTAAGTATACTTATATTAGTTTTGTACTTTTTCAGTCTTCAATTACCTGTTATATTTTATGAATTGCGTATCAAATTCATTATTGTAGATTTAAGTATATAAATGCTAATAAATAAAGGTATGATGATTTAATACTAATATACTCCATATAGGTACCGTATAGTGTTGCAGTAATAAATGTGATTTTCTCGTTTTACATATAAAATAAAGATAATGACGGTTTTGGCAGTTCTAAGTATGCCTGTATTTATTAGAAACGCACGACACGATACGGCTCGACTAATGATATGATGGCCATGAAACTTTTTAGAAGCTTTTGACTGACGAAGTGGAATTAATAGAGGTATATGTAGCCACAATAAATTTATTAACTATGTAAAATAACCAGCTTTATTAAATACTCAAAAACATTTTAAAGTAAAATTGTATTTTAAATGTCGTGAGAAAGCATTCTACGTTGATAAGAGGCTATCTATCAAAGGTACGCTTTGTAGATTTAAATGAAATTGTTCTACAGTTTTCAACAACATAAGGTGTAAGTACGAAGATATATTTATAAGCATGAAATTTATCTGAAATCATCTTAAAAGAAAAGAATAAAGGTTTAAAAAGTATTAAAAAAAATCCGTGAAACGCTGTTATTTTAACAGTTGTATTTCATGATTGAAACGTATTATTTGATGTATTAAATAGAATACAATACTACATTTCATAAAGGGTAGGTCTTGAAGCCAAAGAAGTATATATTGACCCACATTTGTAATGACGAGTGCTAAATGACTTGGACAAAAAGTATCTTAAGGGAAGTTAGTGGAACAGGATTGATATCAAATTATCAAAATGAACCTTGATGTATCAAGTCGTTTAAATTTTAAGGTTTGGAACGTAAAGATATTGGTAATTTTATGGCGGTCTTAATAAAATATAAAATGATATATTTAGATTAGATACATTAGACATTTTTAAAGTGTTGCTTTATAATGTACGAAGAAATAGATGGGACTTCATGTAGTACAAACAATATCCAAATTGCATGCATTTATTAGAGAATATTTTCCTGAAAGCAGATTCACACTGTATGATTTCAAATAAAAATTACATCTTTCGGCACTTTACACTTCGAATACAGTGTGGATTTTTCATGTAAGCTTCAGTAGAATATTATATTTTGTTTATTTCAATAAAATAGTAACAGTATTTATTGTCTCTGGTAGTTTAAGATACACCTATATATTATTATAATATATTATTTTATATGCTTCGTTTCAGTGTATATGTTATAAATCAAAAAGTGATTAATATTGTAATAAGTCTTAAAAGGTATGCATAGCTAGTCAAATATTTCTTAATATTTTTCTACTAAAGATTTTTTCAATTGTAGTGATGTGCATTTTTTAATACTTTCCACTTTGTATTGTTATAGTCAATGTGCATCATATGTATTATAAATACGATGATGCGGCATCATTTCTTCTTTTGGTATTCTATTCGAACTATTAAATTATAAGTGCATATCAAATATCATTGCAAGCATATCCAGTCTAATTAATATTCAACATTGAAAAATGTACATCACTAAAACATTTAAACCTATTGATGTCATATGAAACAGTCTCTTTCCTGTGTATTTTCTAAGAGACATTATTGTATAAATAGATTAGATTGTCTTTCTATTAGAATCACAGATGTTTAAATTATAAGACGATAATATATATGGCAGCATTGTTGGATATAATGCTATGTTAGTGATGGGCAAAATTTATTATATTTATATTATTCTTTGAAACATATTGTGGATTTAATAAAAAAGTTTAATGTGATTTGTTTTTTATTCAAAAAAGATACTTAAATGAACATAATTTAGATAAAAATCAACAGAGACTTGTTAAAGGGGGGAAGGCATTCTGTTTACTCACAACAACTTTTTGATGCTGGTGTGAGATGTAACCTTTAACTTTGCCATCATAAATAAGGTTTGCTACAATGCACTGTGTCTCTGCTCCATCAACATCATCCTGACCCATTATCTGTAGCGCTGCTTGAAAACTAGAAATTTCTATTTGATGGGAGTTTTCAGCTAAGTACACTCTTCTGAATAAATTCCTATAAGCTGATATCTTCAACTTCTCAACAATTAAATAAATACCAGCTTTGATGAAGAAACCTTCGTGCTCTTCCATTACTTGATCAATACCTCTCAAATTACCATTTTTAACAGCACAAGCCAAATCCCAAAATAATGCTAAATCATATTTGTACATCACATGTTTTGCTGGCATATAGCCAAGTAGCATTTTAACAGGTACCAAATATGTAAGTATTTGTCTTTTATTTTTCAAGCTCTTTCTATGACAATTTTGAAATGCAAATGTCAAATATTCATCTGCTGCACGGTAATCGGAATCAAACATTGCTTTCCGACCCACAAAATATCTGTATGTTATACGCTGGGCTAGAGGGAATGGTTCTTTAAGATTTGTTGAGTCTATAGCTCTTATAAGGGGTTTACATAAGTGTATTTTATTGATACGGAAATAAACTTTAAGCAATTGATTCACAATTGTTAGCATACCAATCTTTTTTGAGTAAGGTTCAACAGATCTGTTATCGCCAACACATACTCTAAAGCCTGCTAGTAAACTTTCAGCTGCCTTTTCTAAAATCTTACCATTGCTAGCTGTAAATGACATTGAAAAAAAAATTAATTTGAATCAAGCTAAAAAGTCATTATAGAAATCAAATTTTTTATTCCTGATATTTCACAAACAACTCAAAAAAGTGACCTTTTCAAGATTTTTACTGAAAAAGCTCTTGTCATTTGAATTAAATAAATTTACATCTTCATTTTCAAGAAAAGTTTTTTAGAAAAGTCATATGATTTTTAAGTAAAATATATCTCCTGTGCTTAATACAATAGGAAATCTATTGTGTCTGATAAATTAATACTACACAGATTAACATATTTTCTTTGGGATTCAATTTGCAATTCATAAAACACAAAAATTATTGGTGTCTGACCTAATCCTAATTATTTATTTAATTTTAAAAAGGTTTGTTATTGTAACTTACGGTTAGACACTTCAGCTTTTTGGGCAACAAGTCTCAAATCTAAGCTAACTACATAGAGTAGTGGAAGATTCCAGTTTTCGCCTTGTTGAGCTTGAATAAGCCTCACAACACAAGCAACACACATGCTTTGATGTTCATACGCTTCTACATATTGTTGCATAAACAAAGCCTAAAAACAAATTAGAATATGGAACATGGCAAAAACGTGGATAAGGAAACAAAAAATTTCCAAGACAACAAACAGAAATTCGAGAAATTCGTTTACTTTGTTGACTAAAATCATACTTATAACTCGCATTCCGTTTAGGGCATGTTTACCTTAACACACGAGAGATGTGTAATTATAATTTCGTCAAGTGGTGATACACAGTTTCCTTCAACAAGTGTTGCAATGTCACTGGACCGTAAGTTTTTATTTCCCACATGAGCATCTCTTAGAGAGAGCAAATTTGCTAGTATATTACCCTGACCGGTCCTGAATGTTCTTTCTACAAATTGAATGTACTGGTTCAGAGTCCCAGTAATTACATTAGCCATATTTCGTACGGCATCAGCCAAATTGAAATTTTAATGATGATTTTTTAATTATTTCTAAAATCTGATCTGATGTGTAATGTTATTTTAATTGATCACAAGCAAAGAATATAATACTCCTCCGATCACAAGCGACGACACAGATTAGAAACATTTTTTTCTTTAATCTCTATTATATGGAACTAAAGCCCATACAGCCAAGTCTTATGTGATTATTTCTTTATATATGGCTCCGGGATACCAGTTAATATATCCTTTTTCCCTAAGCAGTTTTTGGTAACTAATAGTAGGCCGCGCCATTTGGTTAATGACTTTTGAAAAATTTTTTGAAATGGATTGCAATGTTAGTAGCTACGATAAAATGGTACGAAAATAGAATGTTACTACAAACATTTTTTTAGGTCGAATTCTCCCTATTGCAGATTGCTCCCTAAGGCATATGGAACAAAAGCACATACAGCCATGTCTTTTGTAGTTAGTAACATATCCCTTGACCTCATAGAATTTTTGGTGACTAATGATAGACAATGCCGTTTTGATAATGACTAACGAGACAAATGTTTTAAATGGTTTTCTGTGATATATGATGAAATGATAAAATAATGGAATGTTATGTGATTGTTTACGATGAAAAGATACGCGAATGAGAATGAAATATTACTACGATGTTAAATAAATGAACTGAGAAATATCACGTAAGTTACTAATCAATACAAAATGATGTATTCTATATATTACAGGGGATAACGATCGGTTCTTAGAAGAATCTACACTAACTTTATGACAAAAATTTTATTACAACTTAATGTACTAAATAAAATATACAGCACCCAACTGACCCTGCTATTACGCGTCGAAAACTCCTTTTTTTGAAAGAACTATTTGAATAGTCCGACGTACGCTAAGTTAAGATATTTAGATATTTGATGATAGTTATTTTAGTAAATAAGTCAATATTGGAAGGATACATGTGTTGAAAATTTTTTTTTTTTATAAATTCGTAAATAAAAATGATCTATATTAATAATTGATAAATGAAATTCTACATCATAATAACATTACATTTATATTTGGAAAAAGGTAAATATTTTAATAGTCAAGCTAATCTGGAGAATGAAATGCAAAATTGTATTTAGTTATTTCGGACTAATTTTAATTCAAACCTGTTGTTTGAAAGTAGCTTGACAAACAGTCAGTTCTAATTAATCTCATTTAGGGATATTTTAACATAAAACTTGTATAACAGAACAGGGCAAAGCCAATTTGAGAAACTAAAATAACTTTAAACCTAGTTTTAGTAAAATTTGTGTGCTAACGGGATCGCTGCCTGTGAAATCTAGTGTGCGTTTAAAGAATTAATTATACTAAGTTTTAGGGGTATGTCACTAGGTGGCGCATCAAAAAATATTTCATGAGGTAAATAAGGTTATCCGACTGTGTCCCCCGCTGATAGTTTTTCTGCCATTCATGTGTATTGCAAAATTTTTTCTTTAATTGAATTTTTCGAAATGGAAGAAAATGTGGCATTGGATTCTAGTAAACAGAAGCAGTTTGTTAAATCCATTAAAGGAATCAAGAAATTAATAAAAGTATTTAGCATTTCGATACTATTAACTACTAAAACCGATAAGTTGTGATAAAATTGTCTTTTTTGCTTTATTCCAGAAAAACGATAATGATGGACCTGCAAATAAAACCAAAGACAGTAAATCTAAAGATGGGAAGATTTCGAGACCAAGAGGAAAACCTCGAGGACTTGTTTATTTGGGACATATTCCGCATGGGTTTTATGAGGTTAGTTTTGTGTGTATAGAAAACTTTACTCAAATATTTATACTGTATTTATTGAAAACGATGCTTTGTCTTTGCAATTACTGTATAAGTTTTATGTTATTTTAGCATGAAATGACCCAGTATTTCAAGCAATTTGGAGTGGTTACAAATGTGAGAGTGATCCGATCAATACGTACTGGCAATTCCAAAGGGTATGCATTTGTGGAATTTAAAGATCCTGCAGTTGCTGAAATTGTTGCAGAAACCATGAACAATTATTTAATGGGGAAAAGATTAATAAAAGGTAAAGATCTGAAACTAGAACAAGATCTGAACTTACTCAAATTCTTACTGTCAGACTAGGTGTCTAAACCAATTATTTAAATTCAAACATTTATAGCTATTTTTTTTGAAGAGGAAGGATACTCATCCTTCCTCTTCAAAAAAAATAGCTATAGTGTTGGTATCTGAGAATTTTTATGTGGAGCTTGATGGTGTAGTTAATTTAGTACTTTCGTTTTGATTAAGAAAACAAATTGTATTTCTTCATTGTTGGTCTCAGATGCTCAGATTGATTGAAATTTGCTATCTCATTCTCCTCAATGCTTCTTAGTGTCTCAATTGTTATGGCAACAATTTCAACCATCAACTCACATTAGGCAAGCATAGTAGTCTTATGGCCCATAATCCTATTGTGTCTTCCATGTAAGGCACTGGCCACTGGGCCAGCAGTGGAATGTATGGAAAAATTAATATTTTTGTTTATTGATCACAAAATTATATTGTTTTAGCTGCATATATACCCCCAGAAAAACAAAGACGTGCTCAAAGAAAAAAATGGAGTTCTCTTTATAACCCAACCAGTGAAAGGAGATTAAAAATGAAAAAGGTACTGGATATTTGAAATTATTAGTTTTGATTTTTTATTATTTAAGCCCATTTTTAGCCACCTCCACACAGCAAAACCCATTGTAATAATATTATTCAGATATAAAAAATTACCTAATTTCATTGAATTGATTTTCAGGAGTACAATGCTCCCAAGAGTGATAGTGAAGATATGAAAAAAGCAAGAAAAATGTTATCAAAGTAAGTTTTATGTTTGCCCAAATAAATGTATGTAGTAATAAAAGGGATGAAATAATTAATGAAATGTTTACATTTTAGCTTCCGTAAAACTAAGAAGAAATTGAGTGAGCTAGGGATCAATTATGATTTCTTCACACCTGTAGATATACCAGAAGGTTTAAGTATCAATGTTGAACCGGAAGTGAAAAAAGAGAAACTAGATATTAAATCAAATAACAAAAATGAAAGTGGGCAAAAAAAAGTAAAAAAAGACAAAGTGAATGTTGAGCAAGTTAAAGATAGGTCTGATAATGGCAAGAAAGAAAAAGTAGATATTGTTAACAATCAAAAAGAAGTGAAGCCTAAAATCAGTGTGAAAATGAAGGAGAATAAGACAGTTCATTCTAAAGAGCAGAATATGAAAGAACAGAAATTAAAAGATGCTGGTGTGAAACATGTAGGGCATTACATTAAAATAAAGCAAGACATTGATTCAGATGGTGATAACGATAGTTCATATGAGTTTGATTCAGATGAGTTTGAGAAAATGTTACAAAATGATTCAGAGGTCACTGATGGAGAAGAATCTGATAATGCAGAGAGTGATAAAGAAGAGACAGAAGATGAAGAAGTGATAGAAGATGAAGTGACAGAAGATGAACAAAGGTAAGTTTAATAAACTTTGTTTAAATAACTGTGTATATAATACTTAACTTTTTTACTGTTTAGTAGTAATTATTATAATGTTTTGATAGTTCTATAGGATATTGGAGATATGATAATTTAAAATGTGATTTTTGATTATTATTTTACAGTGTAGAAGAAATAGTCCCACAGAAAAAGAAAAGTTTGCAGAAAGTTGTGCAACCAGTTAAATCTAAGAAAATGCTCAATACACAACATGTTCCTCAAATAATTAAAAGGAAAGCCAATCAACGTAAGATTAATTTATAGTTTTATATAATGTTTATTCCAAATATGGGGAATGTAAGTGCTGGACCAAAATAAAAAATTAATGTCTGTAAAGCACATACTGAGTCAGTTCACAACTGTTTGTCATCCTTATATCTATCCATATTTTTATTGTCCAATTGTTTAAAAATTGTTCTCTCACTGTGATATATGTAACTATATACGTCCTATAGCTGGGCACAGTGGGAGAAACACATGAGTTTGGGCCATAGCACCACCATGCTGGCCCAATGAGGGTTGATGGGTGACAGCGATTGCCGGAATAACTGGGACCAATGGCTTAACATGCCTAATGAAAATGAAGCACTAAGGAACTTGCTCAAGATAACAATTTTAATCAACCCATCCGGGGACCAAACATGGGAAAATTATGCCAATGACCTCCTGGTACGGCATAGCTTTTCTCGCTGTGATATGTTCATTGTTTATGATATTATTTTGTATCAAAACTGATAATTTCAAATATCCAGTACCTTTTTCATTTTTAATCTCCTTTCACTGGTTGGGTTATAAAGAGAACTCCATTTTTTTCTTTGAGCACGTCTTTGTTTTTCTGGGGGTATATATGCAGATAAAACAATATAATTTTATAAAATAATAATTTAGCTTAAGAATTGGATATTTGGTTGGTGTGACTTCAGTGAGTATCTATATTGTAGTTTGTTTTTTTTCATTTTCTGGCATTTGGCAGTCTACAGAATATCCTTTATAAATTTCACATGATGATAGGTGTCTTTTTGCAATCATTTATAGAGGGATATAATTATTTACTAATTGACAAAATTTAATGTTTAAAGTTAAAACCAAGAGACAATTATGTTTTTTTAAAGAACAATATAAGGGTAAGAATAAATTGCAAATTTTTTACTCTTTTAGCTAATACTAATTCTTAGAAAATGTATTTGTTTTCAGTTCAAATACCAAATGAGTAAAAAATTTTATATAGATTTAGGGTAAAATATTCAAACTAAAATAACCTACAATAATATAATATAATATTACACTTTCCAGAACCTGCAACTACTCTACCCAAGAAATCAAAATTCGAAAATAGGAGTACACAAAAAATAACGAAAAAACAATTTAAGAAAAAGAAATAATTTCTTATTGTCACTGCTTTTTTAATATTTTATTTTTAAGTGAATTAAAACCATAAATACTTCAAATAACTTTTATTTCTTTATTTATCTCAATATAAGAATAAAATATTGACTGTAATATAATAATAGTTATTGATTTGTATAGGCTATCACATTTGCAATTTACTCTCCATATTCATCTAATTGAACTATAACAGGTCTCTCGTCTTCTTCATCAGTGTCTAATTCTGTAAAATCCCATTGTAGTTTTTGTGTCAAGTTGTCTTTAAAACTTTCTATCAAACTCAGCAACCGACCATCAATTTTGTTTATGTATGCCGTTCTAAAGAACTCTCTTAATTTTTTATAAACAAGGTTCTTATTCATTACAATATCAGATAAAAACTCTTCAGGCATTTCATCAATTTGTGTCTCTAATGTTTTAATGAAATGAAAAAATATATTGCGGTGCTTGTGTATTGCATCATCACATGAACAGAATATGATAACAAGACTTTTCCAATGTTCAAATGCATCAAGTGAATGTCCAATGAGAAAGCATAAGTATGCAAATTGTAGTTCTCCTATGATATGAAGTGGCCTAAAATATAAAATGATTAATTGTTATTACTAGCACAAAATTAACTAGCTAAAGCAAGATCTTCAAATGTCCATGCACACACATCAATACATGACCATGTGTACACCGAAATTTTCATCATGGTAGTGATAAACACCTTGACTACTAAGAACTGGGCTCCAATACCTTCAATTTTTTTTGTTAAAAAGAGTGGTTAAAGCTTTGTTTTTATGAAAATTTTGATGTAATCTAATTCTTATGCATAAAATCCAGATTTATCAAAGATCTGTAATGAACTAGAGCACTCAAAATAATTATTAATCCTACTCAATCAATTGAAGACTTCATTTACTATGAATCTTCAAGCAATATTCATCTGAGGAACCTCATAATAAATCTAGGAACCTATAGATTTATATACAATAATTTATTAGTTTGGACTACAATGATATAAGAAAATGATATCTGGATGTATAATGTGGTAGGTTAATTGATTTGTACAAATTGTCCATATTTCTATGACATTTTTAGATCCATATGGTTTTATAAGTAACTTACTCATCATGTTTAGAAATCATCAATTCCAAAGAGTATGATTGGTCCAGATAATGCTTAGTAATCTCTTCTGGTGAAGAGTCAGGTGGATATTTGTCTTTTGGTATCTCTGTGAGTCTTAAAGCTGTGCCTGAAATGTGCCAAAATATTTTTTATAGGTATTAACTTCATCACTCAAATATCTGCTTAATACCCCATACCATATCATTGTCATTGCGAGGTATATCAGCACAGGCAATGTAAACATAAGTGATAAAACATATAACAGCTAGACCAACCCAAACTACAAGTTGGTTTAAAATATATATGTTAGTGTTTGTATTTCTTTTCTGTACTAAACATAATTATGGTCATAGTATAACAGTCAAATATTTTTGTCATAATTGCATAAAGTTCCTTTTTATCAAAATATTTTACTTAGTATCAATTTTATTTAATAATAATAAATGGTATTAATATTTTTTTTTAATAATATGGGGGAAATTATTATGATATGGAAAAGTTTAAAAGAAGTAAGCTCAACTTGTATATATTTGACCAATTCATTTAAAACAAATTATAATTAATTTCATTTTTCAACCAGTATATTCTGTAAATATAAACTTTATTTACCAAAAAAATTATAAAGTAAAATAATTTTGTGGCTTATGGTAATACTGCTGTGCTATTTTGTGTTGAAGCAAGGTAAGCAATATTGAACCTTGAATCTGTCGTTAGATAGATAGCTGGATTGTATTCTGGGATTAATTTCTAGTATTTCAAATTTACCTGGAGCCGGCTTCAAATTAGGTAGCATGGCATTTTCTTTGTCTTCCCGTGTGAGTCGTTTAGCCCTCTTTGGATCAGACTGTCCTGACGAAGGTTCGCCATCTATTGCCTCTGTTGATACATCAGCATTTTCTTGTTGACCATCACTAGACTCCTGAATTTTGACACCTCTTGGTCTTTCAGCATCTGTCATTGACATTAGTTCCATAGCAGATCTTATAATGCCAGATTCTGGTGATAATTTTTCAGCTAGCTCAACTGTAACAGCAAAATAACAAGATTCAAAAGCTTCTTATTTATTTTTAAGTCATGTGTGTGGGACACTTGATTTAAAAACTAATTGTATGTGGTTTTTTGACAGTTTTATTATTTTAGTTTGTTTTATTGATATAGTTGTCAGGAAAATTTAGAAATAACTTATTAAAGGACATTATAGAACAATTACTGAACCTGTAATGTGTGAAGTAAGTAATTTCCATTTTTCCCATATATCATAAGGGTATGGTGCCAGATGTTTATCCAAATTAAACAGGTTATCTTTCAGACGCTGAATGCTTTCATCACTTATCTCATCTTTGCTTATATCTTCTTCTTTCTTGTCCCAAATTTTAACAAGGAAATCCTTTTGGTGGAACATGTACATGAATCCTGATCTGCATTAAATATTCATAAACTATAACCTATCATATTATAATTTAAAACCATGCAAACAATTTAGTACATTTTCAAATAAACTTATTTGGCTTTGTGTGATCAGAATAAACTACTTAAAATGTTAATAACATCAACTGCACTGTAGATTAATTGTTTTGTTTTAATTTATTGTCGCTGTGAGGCTTCTATACTTTCAATTTAATGCAATATAATCAATCAATATGTACACACCTTGGAGATACATCGCCAGTGCCTTTGCTTACAGCTGAATAATGGATATAATGTAAACCAGGCGGTATCATCTTTATACCACGAAAATCCTCTTCTGTGTTCCAACACTTCATATCAATACCAAATTGTGTTTCTTCTGGTACACCGAGAAAAACAAAAGTGCCTCCTTCCACCAACAACTTCCTTGCAAGTTCTTGATCCATTTTTAGATTTAATTAAAATCACAAATTACTATAGTATTCAAATGAATCGATATAACCAACGATACATCTCATAAAAACAAAGTAGTGTTTATTTATATGCTGAGTGGTAGTAGTAGTAGAAAATTCGTCCAATAGGGACAGGCAATGGCATTGCGTCATACAGCCAAATCTTGTATTATAAAAACAAATATTTAAATATATGAATGATTGAAAAGTCACCACAGATTAGAAAAAGTGAAAGTCACACACGCTGATTGTCAGATTTACGTATGTTAAATTTCTCCCTATTAAAGGGAAGGCAAAGTGAATAGAAGCCCTTATAGCCAAGTCTTACGTAGTAATTTCTTTATTTATAGCTTTAGGAAACCGGTATAGCATATCCCATTGCCCTGTGAGTTTTTTGCAACTAATGGTAGGCTCGCTATTTTGTTAAGGACTTAGGTTAAATGTTTGAAAATTAAATGTAATGTAAGCGATTATGATAATGAAATAAAAATTGAATGTTTTGTTAATGATTACGATGAAACGATAAGCAAATGTGAATGAAATGATACAATGTTGTTATACGAGGCTGTCTAATCGCTTTTGGCCACTGCTGCTTTAGATCACCGGTAGACCATACACTACATAATAGACGGACCCTCAAGTAGAACAGTTGCAATAATGCTGCGGCATTCACAATCCATCCATTTTTTTTCATAATTTGGATTACTTCTACAAGAAAAAAAAATCATCTCAGATGTGGCAGATGATCCGCCATCAGAGATTTAATTCGTTTCATGTTTTTTTTAATAAGATCAATGAACTGCTTATGAGATGGCAACAGTGCATAGATAGAAATGGTGACATACTTTGATTAATTAAATATTTTAAAGAAAATACCGACTTTGTATTCTTTTCAAACTAAACGCCAATTTCATATGTAAGGACCTAATAAACGAAGACATCTCGCTATATTATACGCGATAAATATATAGTCCATACAAACAAAAGCCATGTCTTCTCATCATATCAGTTGAGATACGTGTAATGCAGGGCATACGCCTCCTCAAAGGTTCTCCAAACCAATCGGTCTTGTGCTGTCCGTAGCCTTGTGGTAGACATATCAACGCTGCGTTACCCTGTACGCGGCCGCGACTCAATGTCTTATAAATTTCCATATTTCTGAAGTTATTGGAAGAAAGAAATGTTGAATTATAGTTGTTGTTGTCGGGTTGTTATGGCAATCGCTTTTACCCACCAAATCTCAATGGCCCGACGACGTGGTGGTGTTATCGCCTCAACTCCTCACTCTTCCCGCGTAGTAAGACCTGAGTATGTAGAATGGTAATTGCCTAAAACGTTAAACAAACAGACTGATGATGATTTTTTGGCAAATTATACCTACGCATAGTCACTTTTGACCTTCCTCTCCACTCGTAATAAAAGCGGATTTGCAGTGACAAGTGTGCTGTAAAGGCTGTGCCTCGTAAAGCAGAACTCAATAGCTGGACGAGTAAAATAATAATAATAATTCATATATTACAGAGGTTTGCTTTCCACTTATGATTTCGTCAGCGAGCACACATGTTCGGACTGGTTTTGTGTTTGCAAAAATTCGAATTTCCCGTCGAGTGGGTAAAACAGAACCTTGCTGTTGACGCGTTGCCGCACCTGGATTTTTGTTTTAGCGCTGATTTTTTTGCCTAATTATTTTCAACAGGTGACGAATTCAGCGGCTCGAGCACCACTAGGGGCGAGACGGCTGTACTGAAGGCTCAGTTCAGCAGTCGTTCGCAATTAGTGGTTTTTATGAACTTCATTATTAATGTATTTGGGTATACCGCCCCAACTTTTTTCACACTTACTAGCGTCTCCCAGCCAGATCGTAATTACTTTCTTTTGTTAATCTGATTTTAATTTTAGTAGTCCCTAGTTAAAATGCTTGAGACGTTCGTTTAGATTTTAAGATGCCAGTTGGTAGTAAGAAAATTCTTTTCCCGGTCTTGCATTTCGACAATCAACCTTCTTTATCAACAAAAATTAACCGACACTTTTAGATATTAAATTTATGAGTTAATTCAAACACCTACAGTAATGGGGAAATTAAATTACTTTTTGTTAAATTGAAATATTCATTCAGACTTACTATTTGCAAGGCGTTCTCATCCCGATTTCGATATCACTGACGAATAGTCTCTTGCTATTCGCTTGGGAAATTAGGATGTAAATTTTCATTCGCCCGCATTCGCGATCCTATATTCACCGATTCTTTGTTTTCATCGGAAATTTAAGGATACGAAGTCTCCAGGGTGTAACCGATACGTAGCGTGAATACAGAACTTCCGTGAGAAAATCCTACGAAATGAGAGTGGAGGTAATAAAAACTCGTCGTATTTTTTTAGATAGGTACTTAGACATTTAGAATATTTATTGTGACGTGAGATTCAATAGCATATCAATATGCTGTTAAAAATTTTGAGTTTGCCAAAAATTGCCAAAACATCTTTAGAAAAATGTAGAGCATAGAACAATAAGGGCCTTCCTAATAACAATTATAACCTAACCTAACCAAGAGTTAGAAGTTCATTTGAATGACATTTTAGATTTGAAAAGAAGAGCTAAAATACAAAATCGTGTGTGGCAGGCTAACAATTGTTTAATAGAATGGCACAAGAATTTTTCATATTCATACCTACTACGTACAAAATTACGTACCTATTTTTATATCTCAAAACGCACATAGTTTTTACCTGTTATATGACTTAAGCTAATTTTTTACAAAGCCAGAAGAAGACTAGTATCTTTTTAGTCTGTACCTAATTAAAGCTAATAGCAGAAACTTATATTTTGCAGACATTATGGATAAGATATGTATACGAAGAAACATTTTGCGTTCTAATTTAAGTACAAGAGCTTTTACTACAAGAGTTTAATTAAAATCTGTGCGTCTTGAATAACATACGAATAGTGTTGAGTTTTTTTTTATAGTTTCAGATGCGCATAGTACGTTCTAAGTAAATAATTATAACTCCATGGTGAAAGATTAGCCGTGATTATATTTTCATTCCATTTAAATAAGACTATTCTGTGCTTCGGAACGCATGTTAAGCTGCATTGGCTCAGCATGGTGGTATACGGCTCACACTTCTCATGTGTTTCTCCCAAGTAGGAATGCCTGTGCTCAATAGTAGGACGTATAGGTGTTGCTCAATTTTTGTTAAGTTTTGGCCTGATTCCGTTGTGCACGAATTAATTAAA
This sequence comes from Acentria ephemerella, assembly GCA_943193645.1. Classification (NCBI taxonomy): domain Eukaryota; kingdom Metazoa; phylum Arthropoda; class Insecta; order Lepidoptera; family Crambidae; genus Acentria; species Acentria ephemerella. The sequence continues at coordinate 3,339,773 of OW971882.1, forward strand.
TTTAAATTCAGTTCTACTATTTCAGTACAATACAACCATTAAAGACATATGACTGGCGACGTCATTTTTGTCACGTCGTTTCTAAAATGCTAAAGCGCATCATAAAACATACCGATTAAAATAAGTCAAAAGTGTATGGATCGTCAAAGTGCCAATAACTAGACGTTTCTAAAAGTCATTCTATCTTTATTTAAAGTTATCCCTTTTTATTGGGAATGAAAGAGATGCGAATATTTGAAATATTATTTTGTCCGTGCACGTGTCAAATATTGGCCCCAAATCCGTTGATTTGGGGCCAATATTTGACTGGATTTAAAATTGGGTGAGATTTTAGTCTTACGTTCACATATTGTCATGAAACTTGCTTTCTTAGCTTTAAACCGCTTTGTGTGTAAGCCTTTTATGGCGTTCTAGAAAAAGTATATCTCGTATTCCAGCCCTTTCGCTGGCCTTCGGTTGAGTGCACGGCGGAGACGTGTCTATTTATCTTCCTTTGAAGATAGACCTTTTACAATGTTTATCAGTCTCGGAATGTCTACTTTATTTATTTAAAATTTTAAAGGGTAATGACGTTTTTATGGCGATATAGAAGTGGTATAAAGTTAGCGAGTAGTAAATGTGATTGTAAAAATATTCTAGGTTTTAATTAATACCTGCCAAAACTATCACCATCGAATTGAGTTCACATTGAATGGTATTAAAATAATAAAACACTCTTAGAGGTGAATTGGTCTGCTTGCAGCCATTATCTCTTACCTCTGCTACCCATCTCTTTTACTATTTCAGTTAGGTGTTCTTCTCTTGCACGTATCTAGATACGTACATGACTATCATCACAATAAATCACCATTTTCAATTTAAATCCATGGACTAGGATTACAGAATACGCAAAATTCTAGTTTTTCACTCTAAGAAGTAACTTATATGTGTTGAATAATAAATTGACCAATCTAAATGTACCTTATTTTAGTTATTATAAAATATTTCAATCGAAAAAAATACATAGTTGCTCAGGTAATCAACATTGGCAATGACAATGTCCATATAATTATTAATATAGATAATAAGGACGGAGACTCCTTGACACCGAACAAAACACGATTAACTTTAAATATTCCATTCTATGTACTTATTGTTTGCTTCATTGCACTTTTTTCGCCCATTACCATATTTAGGTAAGCTTGACAAATATAATGTGATAAAAGATTTTTATTTTCATGTTTCTAATAGATTATTAATGCGGTAGTAATAATCTTACCATATTTGCGACGACTGTCACTGTAGCCTAGCTTAGCATAGTTAACATTTATTAAAAAGACAAACAAGGGTTTTATAGAAAAATACACTTATAAGTTTATAAAATGTTGTTTTGGAAAATAGTCGACCAAACATTTTCACATCTCAGTTGAGTTGGCAAGTATTTGTGTAATAACTTGGTACATAACTGCCACAGTACTTTGGCGTCGCAGCACTCTGGGGACAGGAACACTATTAAAAGTTCCACTAACTCTCTGAGAGCACCGACGCAACTAGTTTATGTTAGCGGATCTATCTAAACACCAATAGTCGGGGATGTGTAAGTTAGAATTGTGAAAAGATTATAAGAACCCGCGAAGGACTCGTCTTAAAAAGAATAATTGTCTTCGTTATGAGATAGATTTTAATAATTAACATTCTCGAAATAAGTAAAAATTCCAATAAAAAAAAATTACTATATGTTATATGCGAAGATTAAAGTGCCTTTTTCGTTTTTTTAATTAGTAACTATGAATCACTTTATTTATTAATGGGTTAAGTAGCCTTTAGATTTTTTAAAGTTCCGTTCATATACTCTAAAATAGCAAGAATATAGAATGCGTCAGTGAATTACGTCCCTTACTTAATAAACTTCCCTTATTCAATCTAAACCTTGGACGTAAGCAAGTAGGACAGCACGTGGACCACTGACGAATTACTGAATTCAATTTGGTAGCCGAACTTGTCGTTGCTTGGTTTCATGCAAGGACTAAAGGCTAACAGTGTTCCTATTGTTCTGCGCAGCTTACGCTCTGGCATCAAAGGTGCCGTAATATTGACTACATTACGGACACTTTGTATAGAGTCTTAACTTAATCAAATGTTAACACCCACTGAGGTCCGAATTCTCATTTTCCCATTTAACTGACAGTCAGATGAGGATGTCAGACGTAGATTTTTATAAATATTCCAAGTAATAAATTAACGATGATAAAAATATCATTTATACTTAGCAATTTTTAAATTGATCATTATTAAGAGCTTGTACTATGAATACTAAATAATAGAAAATATGCATAGTAATTTGTATATAGATATCAGAAATATACTTTATAATACTTATCATTTTGTACACATAATACTGATATCTGCTACAGCTTGGATTTGAACCTGAGACTTCTGGATAAGTTTATAGGGATAGGTACTGACCACTTGATTTCGATCTTCAAAATTTATCAGTAGCTCTTAGAAAATCTGAATAAGAATAATCACACGCATTTTTATTAACCGACTTCAAAAAAGAAGGAGGTTACTATGTTACACTGTGTGTATTCTTTGTAAGTCTATTAACCAATTATCGTGGGCTAATCTTTGACTTTAGAAACTTACCACTTAATATGGTGACAACGAAACTGTTCTAATAAATTTTTTATTGGAACAGTTTCGCTGTCATATTTTTTAAGTATTTTAAATAGAAATCATTTTTGATAAGTAAATTAGCTCAAATTGAATTATTTGTGCCGTTGTAGAGTTTTCCAGTTATTTTTTAGTCGTCGTTTAATTTAAAACTTTTATTCTATAACCTCTATCATACACCTTCTTACACTTACTATTTATTTTAAATACAGATACCAACCTTAACTTTGGCTTTACTTTAACGTCTGTTTTGTTAAAATTATGTGTTTGCGAATAAAAACCATAACTTAGTAAATGAGGATAGTTAAAAAGACATAAAGCTTCGTAAAACATTTATTCACAGAGGCGCTCACCGAGCTCGAGTAATTAAAACTTGCTAAAAGCTTTGTAGACTAACTTTAAGGGCGATTGGTTTTAATAAAGGCGCTTATTGTATTTTTATTTTTTATTTTATTTGGTACATTAACAGCCGGAGCCAACAAGAATGTACACAGCTCAACACATATAAACATAAAATAATTTAATTAAATGTCATAGCTTCTCTATGTATATCTAAAAAAAGGACATGAATATGTAAAAGGATGCTAGTGTAATTACCAAATAAATTGCTATGTAAAAGTACCTATTTTGTGTCTAATAAATAATAATGGTATCTTATCAAAAGACTGTGACGCTTCACTCTTTGATACTCATTAAATAAATAAGCGCAATGAATCCGGTATATTACAGGAATTCATTTATTTTTTTAATTAGTAAGTCCCGATTACCACTTTTTTCAAAATTAAATTAAGTTCAGGTTAAATTTGAACGTTCAATAGTGAAAACTGAGTATCCGAATATTCTGTAATCGCATCGGAACGAAGCTAACGGTTTAATCACAGCACGTTTACCAATTGGGAACAGTTTATAAAATGCCTCGATTCTTTTCTCGCTGTAGGGTTATTGTTCCCGTTATCGGCGAGGGGAAAATTGAATTTGTCCACATCCCGGATTGCAATGCCGGGATCCGACCCGAAAACAAACCTCCCATTTTCCAATCTTGTTTTGCACAACGGCCTCAACGATCGAGCCTCCTATTCATTTTGCAACACCATCCGGGATTACTTCGGCGAAGTGCTTAGAGTTTTATTTTGTTATTGTTGAAGATTTATCTCAATTTGAAGAATGTGAATGAAATCAGAAGTCGCCTGAGGATTGTTAAAAGAAGTTAGCTTGGTTACATTATACATAATGTATTTACTGTTTGATTGTGTAGGAAATATCACACTCATTCAAGGAACTTAAATATAATGCATTGTGCACATATACTAATGTAAGTAAGTAAGTACATTGCTAATGTAAGTATGCCATCTGAATAATTTGCAACAATTCTAATTGTATCAAAGTCAAAGTTATTATTTAATGTTATTGGTTTTCATTTATTTGATTTCAAGTGTTTTTAGTTCATAGTTGCGTAACAAAACAAGGGTATAATGTAGCGAAATGATATTATAAAGCAGTATATTATTATATAAAAAACAGAAACTTTTACGAGATAACGGAGCAGTGAAATACGAAACACAAAGCTACCGTGGAGTTTGTCTGGATTCTTAACGTTTCATTTCAAACTTTTGAAAGTAAAATAGTGATTCAAACTAAGGAGTAGTCCTTCCTAGTAACCTCTATTATATTTCTAAAGAAGTTTTTATGGTAAGTCGGCCAACCAGATCATTTACAATAATTCAACAGGCCATTTGTCTATTATAGGTAAGGGATAGAATAACTAAGAAATCTGAATCCAGGGCGTAGCAGTAAACACACACACACACACTCACATATATATAAAGCAACGCTTTTACTGTTATACTTTATTATGTAGCTAATTTTTTAATAAACAATCAATCTATAAAATATAATTTATTGCACATAAGAACAAAACAGAAAACTTAAAAAAGGCAAAAAGAAGGACATAAAAGAAGTAAGAAGAAGAAATAAGTTATTTCAGAATTTTATAGCCGAAAGTAGCATGGTACGTTAAATCTATCTCAGCAATTGCTGCATTTAATTTCATGATTTCCAAATATGTGTAAAACTCTAAAACAACACCTAAAATCGTTACAAACTTTGTTAATTTTGCGCAATTTAACGACCCTATGTTATTACTTCGTAACACAGTTCTTAGTTTTAACCCTGTAAAGGTAGCAGGACGCGAGATGAATGCAAAGGGAGTCGAATAAAGGAGCTCGATCAAGTTAATTAGTAAGGACGTTTTGTAGAACACTAATTGAGTATTTTTTGCGGCGGGTTGTCTTTTGTGGCGGACGAAAGTTAAAGTTGATGGCCTCATTAGTGCAGCAATAGTCTTGGGGTGGCCTTTGTCTTATATCGCTGTAGACTTTGCAGCGCAATCATTTGAAAATTGAGTTTTTGTCCAAGCAAACGTATAGTAATTTAGGACCGATTTTCTGAACATTTTCATAAAAGATTAAAATGCAGAATTAAATGCAGCACTATCAAAAGAAATATTAGTTTTCGAATAGAGATAGCTCTTATGGTATAAGGAGTTCTCTGGCGTAGTAATTCGGTGCTCTGATTTTGATCACTAAAACAAAGCTAATTGTGCCGTAGTTATTACCGGATTGGTTAATCAAATTTTTTTATTTCAAGCTACTCCGTACTTCGCTATGTTACGTATGTTAAGCTCATACGTAACACAGCGATACACATAACTTTAATTTCAAATTAACAAGCCAAGAGACGTCATTACTTTTATTTACTAAATATTCTTGTTAATATCTGATACTTGCGGAAAATTGAATGATAAATAGTTGATTCAATGATAAATAGTTGATTCAACGTACAAAGTCAATATAAATATATTAATGCGATACTCTAGAAAAAGCAGAACATCATTATGCCCCAGCTCAAAATGAGCGTTCTGTAATGAGCATATTTAAAGCAGTAAAGTAAAGAAGAGTTGGCTCTTTTTGCACTTAGATGTAGTGCTGCTCGTGACTGCGTCTGGGATTGGAATGAGTAAACCAACAGAAGTACAATAGACCTCCAAGGTGTAAATAACCTAATGTAGAATTAAAATAAAAAATATATATGGAAAAGAGAAATAAAATACGTGACATACTTCCGATACTAGTCAAGTTCAAAAGAAAGTCTAGGCTTGTCATTGATTATTCATAATTATATGGGTTAGTTGGACGATGGGTCTTAATGTGTCTGGTTGTTTGGTGTTGAGACTTGGATGGCAGTTAATTTGTAAAAAGTACTAATGCAGTTGCTTTTACAGCCGTATTTCAGATCTGGAGGTCTGGTGTTCAATCCTCAGTGGGGCAGAAATTTTCGGCTTGGTTTGTTTGGTGGTAGACCTTTTTATTAATCTACCTGGTTAGTTACCACTATCTTACCAATGTCTACCACCATAACAAAGTATTTTTGTGTTCCTTTTGAGCACTCCCGGTGTAGCTGTGATATATATGAAGTCGCGCCATTTCAGTTTTAAATAAAGTAGTGAATTGGAAGCTCGTGTTTTATTTGAATACTTATCAAGTTCACTTTCATATTCAACTTTATCTACACTTACCATCCGGTGAGATAAAGGCCTACCCCGTTAAGAAAAAATACATAATACAATTTTTTGTTATTTTTTTATTATTTAATTTAGAATTTTCCAATGCTTACTAATAATTCAGAATACAATAGATACCATAAAATTATACCATTAAACTGATGAAGTATGAAGTATGAAGGAACAGTAATGACTCCAAACTTACGAATTTGAAACTGCCTAAATAATAAAAAGAAAATAAATATATTTAACTAAATTTGCTTAAATCATCACTAACGATAACGCAGAAAAAAGTTATTTATCGGTAAATATTAAAACTGAATTAGTTTTGATAGTTCAATTAGTTCAGATAGGTAAGTAAGTGATATTGCCAACAAAACGTAGGGAAATTCAAACAAATTCTAGATATCTACAGGAAGATTTGTAAGCAAACAGGGTAATCTTGATACTGCTAAAGTAAACTGAAAACTTGTTTAGGTTCGCGTGTTTGTGTTTCAACTCGATTTAATGTTTTCTTGGGATAGGAAATTTGAAGAACTGTAATTAATATATTTATAAATAAACCTTTTTTTGATTAATTTGGCTAATGCAAGTAATAAAAACTTTTATAGATACCTAAGGGTAAAGAATAGCCAACAATCCACTAGACAGTGAGCAATTATACACCATATTTGTTCAAAGCTTAAACATGAGGAGAGTAACAAAAATAATATTAAATAATTAAAAACAAAACTAATATTTGAGAATTGTTACCTAAGTATAAGCTCAAAAATTTCCAATGTGTATTAGTTAGTGTTAGCCACTAGCAGGTATTACTTTGATTTAATAAAATTATTAGAAACACACAACACACGCACACGTACACATCTTTATTGCATGGTACAATCAAAGATTTCATATTTACAGAGTACAAGTCACTTAAGAGTCAGTTAAAAACACAGTTTGTGGGTTTTCACCAATTTTTTTTCACCAAAGTAACATTTTGTATATAATAGATTTATGGATATAATCAGCGTTAACAGATCATGGGATGAACACTCAGATCTAAAATTATAATAATGCTAAAAATACTCCTTAATATTTTCTTCACTCACACTTCAAACAGAAGATAGAATAATCAGCAAATTTATATCTAACTATAAATTGTTAGTGTATCGTACTACTACCTAAGATCTAAGTAATCTAAAACGAGGTATGCATTTAGATAAGTATCTTCACTAAATGTATACCTAGTCAAGCTGTCAGTATTCGAGTGATTCTTTGTTAATAAAAATTATTTCCCCAATATAGGTATAATAATATATTTCATATATAAACCAGCCTGGAAGATAAGTGCCTATAGTTTAAATGTACGCTATATTGAAATTTTGAACCGTTAATTATACGTTAAGCAGCTACACCGCCATAGAATAATAAGCGGTATAATAATATTAAAAAATGTACAAACATACAAATGTTCTGCGTATCATTAAGCCTAGTCTAGATATCGCTGACTAACGAAGTTGTGTTCAGACGAGACGGAATGAATATATCGTAACGTGCCTCATTAGGCAGAGGCTCGATTCACGCGTGCCCTGCAGAAATGTATTGTGCTATCGCGATAAACAGATGGGTTTTTGTTTATTTACGGGCAAAAGTTTGAATAAATAATTTGATACTGAATACGCGTTATACTTATAAAGATAAAATCTACGAAATTGTGTTCTAATAAACCTTCATAATTATCATCATCATTTTAACTTATGATATCTACTGCAGCGCAGGAATCTCCCTCCCCCATCGAATCAAAAGTCAGAGTTCAGAGTTATGATATTTATTCAACTTTGGTACTTATATATTTGGTACACTTATTGAGTGTCAATCTAAGCCATCTGTTCGTAAATTTACTTGATGGTCTATCCCTGATTGAAAATTGTTTTAATCCATAGGCAAATATACAACTATGAATGTGAAACTAGTTGAAAAGATGATTTGGTTTTTAATTAGAAATAATAAAATTAAAGTAGTCATGATAATCAATCAGAATTAAAATGATCAATAAAAATAATATAAATTTCTCTTATTCTTATCAATTTAAATTTCTTAAATCTTATAGTAGGTTTATTTCATTAAATTTTGTTGAAATCAGTGTAAAGGCACTTGAGTTATAATTGACGGGAGTTCGTTATAAATATCATTAAATTTCCCCATGAAAGTTTGACTGGTTTTGTAAATCGAAAATTTCAACCAAAAGTACTGTGCATTCTGTTTTCATCGACCCTTTACGTTCATTTTCATCCAGCATATTAATTTTGACAAACAAATTGAAAACCATATACGATTGGATAAGGAAAGTGTTCTAATGAGATTATAATAAGTAGCAAAGGGTTTATAAATAATTCGGTGGATACCATTATAGCTCTAAAAGTAAGTAAATCTTTCAATCCTTCTTCTAGAAGGAAGATGCATTTCAACTTTTTTCAAGTTATCTTCCAGGGCGAAGTGGGTATTGTAACGTATTGCTTAACACCGTGATCTTAAAGAGAATCATTTCATCTATTTCGCAAGTACTGGCAATCTTTTAAAACCATCAATTATTTAAATTCAGAATCTTGACACATTTGTCATTATTAACGCCATTATACTGTTGGCCGTTCCATTGCCATAATCAACTTACTTACTTACTGTTGGCTGTCGACAGAGACGTTTCTCCGTTTCCCATAGCCATCAGTTATCCAACACTTAAATCTTTTTTATTATAATTGTATTATTGTAAATATATCAATCAAAGTTCAATCAAAGTATATTCAAGTATAATATTAGCCCTTATAGATTTATTTTCTATCCACTCTAATATTGTTCTGTGTTGTGTTAGAGGGTGCCTATACTTTACATACAAATAAATATATCGTAACGTCAAACAGTAGCTTATTACTTTACCTCATCACACTCTAACGTCACAGTACTACTACCATAACTTAAAGAACAAAGGTTTCGACGAATCTTACCAAATACTCTTCAAACTATTAATCAATATGAATCTGAGATACTACTTGAAAGGTAACAAGCAAAGTATTAAGTATGTAAGGGCTAATTGTTTTAATGACACAATTCAGAATTCAATTTTTATGCCATAACCCGATCTTCTGAACTGAATACAAAAAGCAAGCAAAAGTAATGGCACTGATTTAAAAGTACTATTAAATACCTACAAAAATATAAATGTTCTTCAAAGAGTTTCAATTCATCAAATTCAAACTTCAGTCTAAAAAATAGGAATAAGTTTAGGATTTTCATATTAATGTTATGTTTGACTAACAAACATATGCTCTATGATGCATAGTTTTCGAGATCAAGTAAAAGATTTTTAACTATACAAACACTATATGAAATATTGTCAAATAATTAATATTTTTGACATTTTAAAGCACAGGATAATTTTCCATAGATAGATTATTGAAACCCAGCATAAATGTTGAATTTGAGCTTTTAGTTTCGGATTGATAACAGGCAAAGACTAAAGGTTTGCGTCGTTCACTTGCAAAGTCAGGTGCAAACGGTTTGGGACAAAGGGAATAATGAGGGGGCATCAAGTGGGGTTCCAGCGACGGACTCGGAGGGAATGTGCCCTATCGTCCTTGCGGCAGCCTCGAGCGTCACTAGAGAACAAAAAGCGCACCTCCAAGGCATTTCAAGGCAAGGTCCAGACTTTATCGGGCATTTTACTTTGGACCAGCCTTCAGTTGCTAGTTTAGGTATCGCGTCGTAATAATAATAAATTGTCTTCTTTACATCCTCGGTCATAGACACTTTGATCTTACTGAAGAAAAGTTGTCTGAAATAAGGATGTTGCCTACAAGTAAAAAAATTGGTTTTTGTCATTTTTTCAAAAATATCAGTAATTTTAAATTAAATAAGCTTCGGAATACTTGTCTCAAATTATTTTCTATAATGCGGGGTTATTTAAGAAAATACACAGCAGTTAAACTATTGGTTCTATATTCACATACTATTTTTTGTCAATTGTACTATTATAAATTTGATAGTTTCAATTACTCTATCCATTATACCTCTACATATTGAGAAAAACACATTTTTTTTCAGTTCTGCCAACTTTTAAAGTTATTCCTTGAATAAATTATATTTATATTAAAATTTTGACCTTTAGCATACCAAAATAACGGGCGACTCTTATATTTTCAAAGCTCTTATAATTTCGGAAATATTGAATAAATATGTTGTATCGTCGTTCTTCGGCGAACTAAACCGACCGAGGTCTTATCTGGTTTTGCTTTATGGTGACATAAATTTCTGTTTTATTGAATATTCGCCGCGATCGTCGATTATTATTTAAAATACGATCACCGCTTTTGAATAATTTCTCTATGAAAGTGTAATAAGAATAACTTAGGAGAGACAAGGTTTCCAATTTATGAACTTATATCAATAAAAAATCTTGTATACCAAATATAATAAAATAAAAAATATTTTCGAAAATCATAATATGAGATAAAAGATTTGCTGGATCGTGTCCTGTCATAAAAGTTGCTTCGATCATTAAAAATTTACAAAATATCTGACATTTTAATCACTAATCGCTAAATTTTCGAAGACAGTAATATATGTTTCTAAGATTATCTGGAAGAGATCGCTCTTAGCGATAAGGCGGCCCATTGTGTAAACTGCCACTAACGCCTCCTATTAAAAGAAACCCGAAGTAGCGATCCAATAAATGACAATGTTTAGTATGTCAGTTGAACGATTATACATACTAAATTACAAACTTTAATTTGTAAATTTATCTTACAGATTTCACTTATTGTTCTTGTTTTAAAACCACTTTTGAATTAGTGCAAACAAAACCCAATTTAATATATGAAAGTTGGTCAAGTTCTTGCCCAAATCATTTTATATATAATATATGTAGAAGAAGAGTAGACTCACTGACCCGGTGAAATTTTTATCACTTGCCTCCTTAGAACGCCATCTATGAGAAGTTTTCCGAAATAAGTTGAAGAAATGGCAAAATTTGAATAGCACGTCATGTCAATTAGTCAAAATAACCAATTTTGGATTATATATTTTTAATCTCAGTTGAAATTTTCCCCGTTATTTTTATTTTTAGACCACCTCTCAATTATCTTGAACAAAACTCAATAAAAAATATTTAAATAATATATGCCGTTTTTGAGTTTGAGCGAGACTAAAGAACAGCTATATATTTTTATATATAAGAAAAAGAAGAAGATACATGATTATGAGCGAAAAAAGCAAAGCCTTGTACTTGCTTTGTCTTCTATTAATTGTTTTTCTTATCAGGCGTGCATACAAAAATTAAATAAATAAATAAAATCTTTCCACTGCAATTTCTTTTATTTTATTAAAAACATACATATATACATACATTATATAACCTATAACAGATGAGGAGCGCGTTGATTGCTTTGCCGATGCAATCATTAGGGGCTCCTTTGAAACGTCAGTAGGCTGCATGGCTAACTAGGTTAAATGGTCCATATTTCCTTACTGTGTAGGCCTCTGGGGAATTTATAATTTCTTAATTCTTCGAAACTGCATTTATGTAATCATTTAAAACCAAACATACAGTATATTTAAATAAATTAGCACCTTTAAGGTATACACTATATAGATTTTATTTCTTGCTTTGAGGTATTCATTGTAGACATTTTATTCATTATCACAGCGATCTAAAATGTGATGTAGTAAATACGTTTTAAAAGATTTGGTATTTTCGAACGTTGATATTTTTTAATTAGGTTGATTATGCGTGTCTTTCCAGATGTAGGGTTCGTTTGTGAATGACAGGTCTACAATCGCACAGGAGGTGGGTGGGTGCATTAGAGTTTCTTCTATAAGGTCCAACCACAATCGGTATTACTAATAAACACTCATCAACTTATATATATTGTGTTGATCAAAACTGACAAACATTATTATAGCGTATAAGTTTTCAAAAAGAAAACACATTCAGTGATGTATTAGGGAACAATTAATTTGTTGAGACGCAATATATTCCCGATAACTTAGAATTACTCATGTAAAGAAATGTTTATAAAATAATTGTATAAAAGCATAAAACTTTTCAGGTTGATTCTTATCGACATCGTGATTAAAATTTTATAATTATGTGTGTACAATAAAGAGTAACCAGAATAATCATGAAATCCTTGTCAGTATAACTAACGGGCCGCGGGATAACTTTTTACCTAAGTTTAAAATGAATCACTATTTAATTTATAGTATTTTATCTTTAATTTCTTATTGTTAAATATTATTATATTCATTTGTGTCAATTGATGGCGAGGCTTGTTACGATAAGATTTTTCAGAGGTTAATATGTTAACAAAATATTTAAGCAGAAATATCAATTTAAATGTGACACATGAAGCACGAGGACTAAAAAGTCTAGCGTACTTTCTTTTTTAAATTGTATTTTTTTAAGAATTATGAACTTTTCGAATTAACCCTAGACGTGACTTCAGCAGGTATTACAGGTAAAGCAACGGATAGTTTCGGCGACGAAACGGCATCGCTTGATGCGGATCAAAGGGTGAACTCCACTCTTTGGCCGACGAGGCAATTTGCAATTCAGAGGTAACTAAATTGAATTTATGTAACGAGTAACCTTCGAGCTCGCACTTAAAACATATCAAATAATAGTTTGTCAAACTTGAACTCAGTAATTGTCACTAACAACTTATTATTAGTTGCAAATGCAAATAGCAACGCCTAATTTAAATTTTCAAGGTTTCTTATCTCACTAAGTTACATGTTGGTTTGGATTATTAGTTAATTATCTAGCCCAAAATAAGCATTGTTCTTAATAATGTAACTTCTTAACTTGTGTTATAGATTAGGTACCGGGGAACTATAGATAAATATTCAAATATCCAAGAAGCCACAATAAAAATATCCACCACGGGTTACGAAGTAGACTTGTGGACCTCTGGCTAAGTACACAGTGGTAGTGACCACTCAACCAGACGACCGTGGAATATCGTTTTAAATAAGATTTAACTGACGTTTATGGGTAAAAAGTTATACATATAGACTTTTGGTTAACGATAAAGCTACTAACTAAATAAGTAGACTTTTTTGTTTTTTTTTTTTATAAAAAAACAACGGCATTCGGCATTTTCAATATTCGACAAACAAAACATTGGTATGTGGAGTGAATTTTATGTTGCATCAAAGATAGCCAATCTCAATATCTTTGATAATGATTTTTGATGATTGAAATGGAAAATGAAATGGAAATGACCACTAAATCGAAAGGTATTGGTGTTAGGTGATAGGCTTAAAACATCGCTAGGAAAAAAAGCAAAGGGTGCTATGTTTCTAAATTCTGTCACAGAATGGAGTATGTTTAGAATACACGAGAAATCCATGGACGTTTCCGGATCGCGACTATATTTTGTGCATAAAACGAAAACGTATTATTTGAAGGGAAACCGTAAAAGGAATTACGATTTTTTTTTACCGCAACCTTTTGAAATTATATGAAATAACTAATAAATTTTCTATCAAAAGAATCTTTTACACAGCGCAACTGATTTCAATGTACTTTTCATCAATAGACAGAGTGATTCAAAAGCCTGAAGTTAAGGTCAAACACACCAAGCGTAATGATAGTGAATACGGGAGTCAATTTTCCGTTTTTCGAAACTTATACGCTACTATTCAGAAAGACTGAGAAAACAGATGAAACTTAGGCGTCGTTAAAGGTCAAAATGTAATGCACGTTTCAAATGTCATTGAAGGCTACATAGTCTGCAACGGATGCAATTATTCTCAGGCGCTAGTCACCAGCAAAACGGCGGTCTTCGGACGTTGCACTTGGGAAAAGAGACAGATTTATCTAGAGCTGATATTATCTTATGGCTCGTATAATATGAAATCAATTACCGTAGCATAAAATACTCAAGATCAGCCTTCATGACTAGGCCAAAAAGATCGATGGAGACTTTATCATTTTATCAATCATGATAGGCTTGAAACGAAAATATTTGTGCAAAGGCTTCTTTAAATTTGTCGTCATCCACACAATAGTATCTTTTATCCAATGTTGCATTTCCAGGAATGACATTACAAAATCTTCAAAGTAAAGCTGCAGTGAACTTATACCCAACTTCATTATAATCTTTATGAGGAAACTCACTATGGATATTATAATATGGATATTATATAATATATTAATCAATTGAATGACACTGATTTCCAAGGAACAATTTAAAATATAAAAGGTGAAGTCTTCTATAAGACTTTTAAGGCTTAACGATCTAATATCTACGGCGGACGGTAGTAGCCTGTCAGTTAACTAAAATTATTATTTTGTTGGGCACGAAAATAAAATCTACCCCCATTCATATTATCAGTTGACATTAGACGCAAAAAAGTATCGGGCTGGCATCGCATGAAAGTCAGATTCGCGTCAAAAACCATATCCGCTAAATATTTATGCATATCCCTTAAAGATCCTAAAAGTCATTATAAAGTCACATTATCATAACTCAATATTTTCAATTTTGCAAGTATTAAGCAAAATAGAAACAATACAGTCAAAATCCATATTTTAATAGCATAATGATGCATACATTACGAATATTGAGACTAGGTCATGCCGTCCAAACCAGATGACATTTGGCAACAACAGTTTCGTACTCGCTAAAGGACTTCAGAACCAAGGTAATTTGCGTAGTGCAGAAAGCATACTCCACGCATCGAATTTAATGGTTCGGTGTCAGGTAAAATATTTAACAATTTAGCTCTTAACGATTACCTGTCATGTGTCTGTGGATTATATCGTGGCGTTTGGAGGAACGAACTGATTTGTATGGGAGAATATTTTGACAGGGCAATGAATGTAAAGTTTAGTGAAATGGTGAACTGAAAATTAAATAAGGTAAATGAATTAAAAATTAATTTAGCGAGATGTTTTATAATGTACATGTATAAATAAAATAAATGTAAGTATGTAATGTAAGTATGTATATTATTTTATATGCACTCCTAATTTTATATTGATTGGTTCAATTTCTATACTGAGGATTTCGATGACGCAGTAGATGGACTTTCGCTATAGTTAGTCCCTGGATGAGCCAA
Source organism: Acentria ephemerella (assembly GCA_943193645.1). Classification (NCBI taxonomy): domain Eukaryota; kingdom Metazoa; phylum Arthropoda; class Insecta; order Lepidoptera; family Crambidae; genus Acentria; species Acentria ephemerella. The sequence continues at coordinate 3,355,086 of OW971882.1, forward strand.
TCGAATTTGTTATCGCAAGTTCCCTCGTGCTCTCTAAGACTCGCCAAGCCGTTGGACCTGATTTTTAAAGCAACCGCGTTCATTCACCAACTCGTATTGGACCAGCACGGTAATTTGTGGTCTAAACTCCTCATGTGTACTCCTCCTCCCTACTAGCATGTTTTATCCGCTGAACTGACTACTTTACCCTCAATATCGATAATTTTTTCTTATTTCTCTGAAACTGTGTAATCAAGCTTACTATAAAATAAATGTTTTTAAAGCGTCAGGGTTAATTGCTCAATGAAGATGCATCAAAAATAAAAACAAAATTAATAACAAGAATATTTTCACGCAATGGCATAAATAATTTGTAAATGTCATTACAAATATTTAAAATCGGAGGAGTTTCTTGCGCCGCTTCATTGCCAAAGCCAAAATAATCGTCGAAGCGGTGCTAGAGTTTAAATTGCTGGTTTAAAGAACTAAGTAATTGAGTCAATTTAAATAAAAAACTTTTTGATATTGAGTGACTTTCATATTGATGCAAATTCATAATGATCATGTTCCTAGGAATTAAATGTTTTTATAAAATTAAAGTACATACTGTGCATTCAAAATAAAAAAAGGATGGAGTTGCCAGCAAATTGTGACGTCATTAACAACCTTCAGACAGTTTGCGTATGGTTGCAAAAATTTTAGCAACAAAGTTAAACTTAATTTTTAAAAGAACTGTTTTTCACTGAGATCTTTTACTATCAAAATACAAATATGATAAATGTTTATTTTAGCTTAAACATTTTACTTAGTTCTAAGATAACTATTGCTGAATTAGACTGAAGCCTGATACCTACATACATATAAAAACATACATTCAAAATATTAATGGAATGTGTTCGTGCGAACAATAATACCAGGGATTAAAGAAGTATCAAATATAATATTTAAAACGTGGAATTTATAATCAATTATAAAATAAAAAAATAGTAGTTGTTCAAGAATAAAAAAAAAACAATCGCTGATCTCGGCTTTCTTCTAAAATGTCGCACGCCGCTCTCCAATACTTCAAGGAGGCGGCATGTCTCCCGCTACGGAGCCTCCTTGCAAGTTTTGCGCGTGAACAGACAGTTTGTTAATCTCATTTAGTGGATAGTAGTTCGTCAGTGGGAAGTCCTAAGCTTATTTCGCCTTATTGATGTTATCTATCTCCACCAAACCGTTTCAGTCAGTTACAGAGTGCAATCATAATTATATTACTTAGGATTATTATTTTTCTTCTGTCGGAAAATTATTAATAGTAATATTTACGTACCGTGCATTTATATATAATTTTGATATCCCGTACATATTACCTCTACAATAACAGTCATTGAATATCTACAGCATAAAATAATATTACATGGAACCGTACAATTTTAGAAGTTCAAAAATAATATTTGGAAGTATATAGTAATATGTATTTTTACGTATATATATAGTATTGAAAATAAACTGTCTAGAATAGTTGTATCCAAAAATTGTCAAGTTTAGAAATATTCGTATATTCCAACTCTATTCGAACACGACCAGGAAAAACAAAAAAAGTTAAGAATTCGTTACTTCACTTGTAAGAATTCGTGTTCCTAATCGAAAAATATTTTCACTACCAAGTTCAGTTTGTACACTCATATAGGAAAATTAAGGAGTAAAACTAAATAAAATTTCAAAAGAGTTTCGCTACATTCTACATTTGTTTAAGAAACTAAAACCAAATAAAAAAAGAATATAAAAATTCTGGGAATAAAGGTAGCGGATAGCACTTTTGAAGGCATCAAATCGAAATGGGAGCCTAAATTGTAATGTTTACAAGTTAAATTAGATGAGGGCGGTGGAAGTTATTCATAATGGAGCGCGCTCACCTTTTTGTGGGAGACTCTAGGAGATTACGCACAATTTGTTCTGTTGGATTCTCGGCTTTCGCGACAAGGAGACCTCGCTTCTGCCTATTTGTGTACTTAATTTGATTCTCTTCGGGGATGACGAAATTAGAAATAATTGCGATTGCAAAAGGTAAATTTTTGCTTAATGAGACTTTGGGGTGAGCGCGGTTTATAACCAAGAGAGTAAAATTTAAAATTGTATTAAAATATATTTTGCAATTTATTTTCGTTTAGTTGAAAAAAAAATGAATTCCATGCTGTATCAGCTCTGTTGCTATCCAAAAAACAAAATAAGTAACTCGAGAACTTGCCTTTACACGTTAATAATCAGAAAAATATTTCAAATGAGTATGGATTATAACAAACATAATACAGTTTTTAACATTTATTTTTTAGAAAGTTCAAATATGCATGTCAAATGTATATAAAACCTTATTACAAAAGCTTTAGCACTAGTTAAAAAAATAACATTATGATTAATTATCAAAGTTGAAAATAAGAAATAAGCTTAGTGATGAGTATATTTACTCATTGTTTTCAAGCAACAGCAGTATCAGCAGCAGCGTACACAATTCTCATAGTGTTTGTGAAACCAGAACCCTGCCTCCATCCAGATACAATGACCAGAGGATCTCCTACCCTAATGAAGCCCATATTTATCGCCCACGCCGTGCAAAAGTTTACACGCTTCTCGAGATCATTCTGCCAGTCGGTGTCGGGTGAATCTAAATAAAATAAAAAAATCAAAGAAATTTTTACAAAGCCAACAAAGAAAAATCACCAGGCTTTTAAATCCAGAATTTGAATATTCAATTTCTTTTTTCCTAAAGTAAATGCACTTTGAAACATCCTAAAAAAAACTATTGTTCTATTATTTATACGAAGAATACTTAACCTTCATAAACGATAGGAATAATTCCCCTCCAGAGATGTAGTTGTCTTGCAATTGGCGCATATCTGGTAACTGCTATGATGGGGCATCTCGGTCTGTATTTAGCCACGGTCTGAGCAGACTTTCCTGTAGTAGTCACTACCACAATTGCAGCTGCTATAACTCTTTGTGCTGCTAGAACAGCAGCCATAGCTGCGCCAGACACTTGGTCACAAGGTATCTGTGTCTAAAAGTTTGATTGGAAAGTTGATAAAAATCATATCATACATATATTTGGTCCTTACATTAGAAATTGTCGTTTTGTTGTACTAGCCACTTTGATCTGAAATATGTCCTAAATACAATCCAATTTCCTGATTAGTGTCGTTCTTTGGCGTCATTCATATAGCACAATTAAAACCAATGAAATGTCGCTGTATTTACGAGTACGAGTTTTACCAGTGCTGCAGAAACGGATCGAAGGATTAAAGATGTGTATGGCGTATACCGTGTTTTCCGTAAAAACACGGTATGTTTTTGTTCCAACGTTTTCGTTCTGGAAATTTCAACCTTTGGAACAAACCCTGTGGATGGCAAAAGACCAAAGTGGAAAGTGAAGAATTAAAAGTTATTGTGGTAGCGGATCTATCGCAAAAAACTTCAGAGTTAGCTGCAGGCTTCCGTGTGAGCAATAAAACTGTTTTAATCCATTTGAATCAAATCAGTTAAGCAAGTTTTATTTATTTTACAAAAATAAAACGAATGTTCCACCCATACAAACCGCCATTTTCTTTACGGACCTAATTACATGAATAAACATACTAATTTCAGTCAACAAAATAGGCAAACCTTTTCAATTAGATCATGGTACAACTGTTTTGTCCATACACAAGCTTCGGCTTCCTTACATGTATTCGCAAGGTAAGTTATTGTATCCACTGGATACTGTCCTACAGCAGTTTCGGCAGTTAATATGAGACCATCAGCTCCATCTAAGATACAATTACAAACATCAAGGAGTTCGGCTCTTAGCGGTATCTTTTTATACCTCATGCTGCTTAAAAGATGTGCATTTATACAGACTGGAATGTTAGCCTAAAATTGAGCATTATTATTATTTCACGAGTAAAAGTTATAAATATATTTAAAAGCGTTAATCAGTAAACCAGATTCGACCTTATTTGCTCGAGCTATCATGTTCTTTTGAGCAATAACTAATTTTTCTGGTGTTATGTCTGATCCTAATTCTTGTCTGGTAATTATTACACCATTAGCGACCTATAAGATTAAAATAAGGATTTTATTGACAAAAGAATGAGTATAACTGCATTAAAAATATGTCAAATTTATCTTACACTCATAATGTCATCAAAATTTTTAAATCCTTCAATAGTTTGAATATTAGCGATTACAGCCATTTTCTTTCCCTTTTCTCCTAATATGCCTTTGAGTTCCAAAATAGTATCAGAAGAACTAACAAATGAAGCGATTATAATATCCACCTTAAATGTAAAATAACTTTAAATATAATATTATGATTCCGGTTTTAAAGCCATATAAAAATTAAGACATAATGTAAAAATTTAAAGCTTACTTGATTTTTTTTTGCCATTTCTAGATCAAGCCTATCTCTGTCTGTAAAGTTAGGCATATCAAAGGCAACATTGGGTATGAATACATCTTTGTAAGAGCCTAGTAATCCACCTCTCTCGATTTTGCACGTGACAGTAGTTGTTGATATCATTTCCACTTTTAACATAATTGTTTCATTATCCAGTAAAATTATATCTCCTTTATTCATTTGCTCAGCAAAGTACATAAAGTCTACATAAACTGTGTACGTTGAACATCTTTCTTTGTATGTTTCATCTGTTGTGAGTCTTACTATTTCACCAATTTTTAGTTCAACACTATCTCCATAACTCTGTACAATTAAAACTTTATTACACCATAATCCAAATGTTAAAGTAATTTATTGTTAGTATTGTATTGTTAATATCCAAATATTAATTAATTCCTTCAACTCTTTTCAAACATGTCTTAGACTGCATAAAAATATTACTCTCATATTAAGTTTCCAAGGTCTTTAATCTCAACATAACGTCGTCTCTGAGCATGTTTGGGAGTAGAAATATTGTTAAATATATTTAGATAAAACTTGGTTTATTAATGTTAAAATTACCTCAGCTATTTTACCAGAGCGTATTTTTCGTCCAGGCAATTGTATGGCGACAGCCAAAGGGTAATTTCTACCCATCCTAACACTGAAATTTTTCGCCGCCTGCCTTAACATTTTGATAGTTTCTACATGCTCCTCTCTAGTCCCAAACGAGACATTAATAAGAGCCACGTTCATGCCAGCTGCCATCATTTTTTCCATTATGTCAATATCATTTGTCGATTTACCTGTACATTAGATGGTAGTTTAAAACATTGTAATTTGACCTAACCACACATTAAAAGAACGATTTATCTATTTATCTATGAGCTCGTGTAAATATTAGGTAGGAGATAGGTTAAAAAAATTTAGTCTACGATTTTCTATAATTTAGTCATAATCGTATTCTGGTAATACTTATACAATATGTGCTCGCTGGACTGGGATGGAAGGACACTGGATTTTTTTCGTATAATCAACATCAATCTTTATTGTTTCTCCAAAATATCGTTACACTAAACTAATATTAGAAGGTTTAAAGTTCTAATTAAATTTAAATTACCCATTGTTGCAATTATTGCTGTTAATCTCTGACAACCAGGAGGTGCTTTGATGTCTAAATTCAATAAATGATCTAGTGGAGTGAGTGCATTTGTAGCAGATAATTGTTGCCCTGGCAGTTCCATAGCATCATACTGAGATCATATAATATTATAGAAAATTAATACAACAATTCTAATAAAACTAGAAGGAACTGAAATAAATAAATGCTTATGATTTGGACTTGGCTACCATTTTTAAGATATAAATTATTTCAACAAATCAACACAATGTAGTAATAACTTGGGTTAAAAGTTTTTATCACTAAGTCCTTTGAATGAAGCAGACCCTTTCGGTTCAATAGATTTCAGAGGATTTCGCAGAACTCTTTTATGTTTATCTACAAAAAGGTATTCAAACGATTTTGAGCATATTTGCGTGGGTTCTATACAAATGATAATAATTTTATTAAAATTACTATCCAAAGTCATAAAACCTATAAGTAAAAAAATATCAGACAAAAAAATATTTGCAGAAAGTATTCTTACGTCGCTTAATTTATTGTCGAAATCCGTCGGCCACACCATTATTAATACAAAATAACGTAAACACAGACCGTAAAGTAATAAAAAAGTGTTTTTTTGTCAATCAATTTGAAATGTCCAGATTGGTGTCATGTGTCATATGTCTGAGAAACGGGACGTAAATCTCATTATGCAGCAGGTTAGTAGCAAGTGGTTACTCATATTTCTCACAGTCTCAATTACCTACATCTCGATATACCTATAGATATAGTAAAATTATAATTTAAAGCTATAGTAACGGTAGTTTGGGTAGTAAGTAGGTCTTTCGTTTGTTTTTGAAGGAGATTGATTGCGGATAAAATTATTTATTCTATGAATGCCGAGGTCTTTGATGACAGCTTAAAATTATTTAAGCTTTCGTTTATATTAATACTATTTAGATCACGATTTTTTAATCTGTGGATTCTTTGAATCTGTAGATTTGTAGACTCCTTGATTGTCTCTGGTCCATCACCAGCTTACGGGCCGGCAGATAAGAATATTCTTCGTATGTAGTTTGTGTTCTTCACAAATTAAGTACTGGACGTGATATTGTTAGGCCTCAAAATTATAAATGAAAGTATAATTTTAATTTCACAATCGAATAAAATAGGAATAAAATCATTAAGTCCTTTAATAAAATTTTAATGATTTAATTATTAATAATTTTTTGAGGTAAGCGTTGTAATATGTTATTTGAAAAAAATGCTGCATAAAATTTGTATAATATATGTAGTATGATCACCAAGTCAAACTTATCGCAAAAATGTTTGACTTAGAATATGCAAGCGAAGTCTGGAATACCCAATATCCAGTGTATTTTCAAAGACAAGACAATGAACAAAAGACGTTCCAGCGTTTTCTAGAATTCAAAGCAAAAAATATTCTCCTAGTTATGAACATTACTGTAGAATATATCATTTCTTGCCACTAATTGAGTGTTGTGTATATATCGATAATTTTCAATGCAAGTATCGGTAATACGTTTCTTATACGTGGCTGTAAACTTTTTAATGAGTATAGCACTAAACACGACTACATGGATCAATATATACAAGTATCACAAGCGTATATAAGTGGCATTGTTTGTAGTGAGTTTGTAAATCAAAGTTCAGTGCTCGGTGATTTACCATAAAATGATTAATTCGTTGAATATCTAATGAAGCTTGTTACAATTTTCCTATTTCTGACACTAGCAGGATCAGTAAGGTTTATTTTTACCAAGTTCAAGCAAGTACGTCCCTGCGTTGAGTATATTGCTTGCACCTCTCGGATTGTTCCTCTGGAGTGTTCTTAGGAGCTTTTATTCCTCATCTCCCTTTCCCCCTTCCATCTAAGGACTACGCATGCTGGCCTATAGTGTACCGCCATACTGTGATAACCATTCCTACGCGCACAAAGAAATTTGGTCGCACAATCAAGAAATGGAATTCTTTGCTAGTACACGTTTTCCCTCCCTACAATCCTGGGTACTTTAAAAGAGGCGTGAAGAAGTATTTTGCAGTCGGCAAGATTAAGTTTACTAGTGCATTGCATAGTTTCACTATCCAACTTTTTATTTGGACTCCAATTCTGCTTACCATCAGGTTGAATGGAATCATTTGCTCGATCTTTCTATAAAAAAAGCAAAGTCAGGTCATCAGGTGAATAACCAAACGCAGCTAAGAATCCCGATCAGGGTAAGCGGAATGATAAACAAGCGGCACAGCTGTCGCTAACAACACCGACAAAAATAAATAAAGCCGCCAAAATAAACAAAACCAAGTTTTATCTGTGGCGAAACCATTAGGGGATCACAACGAGGTTTGCGGATGAGATAAATGAAAAATACAGAAAATTTGGACATTCGTAGGGATAATGTGAATGCTCTTGATGTAACTTTATTTGATAAATACTTTTTACGTACACCGTTATTTCTGAATATGTAATAACTAAAGCTTTGCCTTCTGGGATTTCAAATGTTCTTTTCACTTCAACTTTGATGGAGTCTTTCCAGTTTCTTAGTTTGAACAGATGTAAAAATGTAGTCGTTTGTAAACGTCCGGCATAAGTTACGATTGCTAGACCAAAGTTTTGTAATATCACTTCTAAGTTCTGGCTTAGAATTTTCACAATACAAATTCTTGACGTCGATATTCGAATTTGTACTACGAGACTTCTCATGGGACTTATGAGATATAGAATACGTTAGTAAAATGCAAAATCATTTGTCTTTGTAATCTGTTATTTTCAATAACATACATTATTTAATGTATTAAAGGACTATTTTTATAAATACACTTTTAATAATATAAACTAAAATGTATAACTATTAAATAAAGTAAGGTTTATTAAAAAATAATAAATGTCTTAGTTTTCATCGCATCTGGAAAAAAAAGTATTACAATGAAAAAAATACACTGGCATGAATAAATATCATGTTCTTTAACGATAATGGGGCAATGCCTATTTATTAATTATATAGTAAGAGAAAGGATATTAATTAAAATCTATTTATTTTTATTAAAATGTTCTTAAACCAAAAGAGGAAATGAAGATTGTGACGTACTTTACTAAGGCTTTATTGGTGGCCTTCATACTCCAGATTCTGACGGTGTCGCAATAAGAACTATTTTCTGTGTCTCGCTGCAACGTTACATACATGTCCCCATACGACAGCCAATTTCTCTTCACTGCGTATTCCATTGCAAACGATATCCTTTCTTCTACATTCAGTTGCCAGCTCTTCACATGTGTGTCTATTCAAGTAAGAAAAGATTTTATTATTTTTATCTATTATAAACTTTCCGGTGTTTCCTCTTGATAGAATATCAATAAATCCTCAGCAAGTGTCTGGCTTATAACTATTAGGTAGCACGGGAATGCGATACGTACCCTTCTTATTTGTTTCTACAAATAGGTACCTACTTATAGGTACCTATTTGTTTCTGTGTTATTATTTGAAATGGTTCAGTGTCTTAATGCGATGGGAGCAAAGTATCATTTAAAGCTTCAATTATCATTACGATATTGTCGTTTTTTACAAGTGAAGATTACTAATTTACAACAGATGCCCTTGATAACGATTTATTAAACGCTGAATCCACTGAGCCGATAGTATCTCGTAATTTGAATAAGACAAAAATTCCGGGCCCAGACTTCCCCACTACCGCCTCAGTGGTTTCAGCAATTTTATATATACGTGTGAAAATTTTCAGTTAAAAGAATTATCTTACTATGGTATTCCAATGGAACGATACATCTAAAGGCATTGAGCATTCTAATGACCCTTGTCTTAGTACTAACGGTGATGACTAAGCATTCTGGGTTCATACGCAGCAGCGCACGCGCTGTACTCCCAGTCACTGTTGGTATAATGATCACTCTAGCATGTGCCTGATAGGCTGTAAATACGCAAGCGAGCATGCACGCTTCTGCTGCATTGAGTGGCAACCTCACCTTGAAATGGAAAAAGTATTTTAAATAGATACACAAAACCGTTATGTAGACAATAAAACGACGTTCTGTCCTCTCGTATTGCTATGCTGATGTATGCAAATTAATTAATGAAGGTCAGTGAAAATCTGAAAATACATGTATTCAGGTGGCTTTAGCAATGACTGCCTGCTCATTTTATTAAAATTATAACTTGAACCTGCTCATTGTTACTATCAAGGTATATTTAGATCAAACTGGGTCAATATTAATTGTTGGGTAACAAATTGAAGACTATTGATTAGCTGGCAATTGTTGAGAATTATGATGAATTATAACGTGAACATATTATTCTCTCCCAATATCTGATCGTATTTTAATAACAAATATGTGCTATTCTGTGATATTTTTATTAATTTCATAATATTTAGCACAATAATATTGTCACTAATCTTTAGAAGCAGTGCAATTAAAATTTATTCTTACCTCGTCAATAATTCTCCAAAATCCGGTTTTAGTATTTGTATAGGGCTCTATACCTCGACATAATTCATTCATCGACTTAACAGCATTTACAACGAAATCTATATCAGTGTATGTTTTTAAAATAAAACCACTGGTTCCATCAAGTAGACAATTAGCTACATCTGACATTTCACGGTGAGAAGATTCACCATCTGATAAAGTGTCTTGAAGTACGGCACCAGATATAAAGAACGGTTTTCCAAACTGAAACCAACAGAATAAGAGCACTTATTAATTTGAAAGAAAATAAACTATTTAGATAAAAAAGAGTATTTCTTTACCTTCAAGCATTTTGCTCCAAGCCACTTTTGTATTACGGCCAATTTATGTTGGTCAGATGTTTTTAATTCGAAAGGCATATAATCTCTTGGTAGTAAAATTGCATCAGATTCCTGAAAATTGAAAGAAAATTTTCAAACTCAAAGAAACAATTGTCAATATTAGGAAAATTCATCAACAAAAGTCATAAAGTCAAAAAAAGTAAACTTTAAATAAAATAACTTAAACATAATATAATAAAATATTTAATTTAGGAAGTGCCTATCCAAGTTAAGAAAAGGATAATGAAATAAAACAGGTTAATTGATTTCTGTTCAACTTCTTAAAGGGGTCATTACCGATATTTAGACCGTTGTTAAACAAGAACGGATCTATTAAGAATTTATATTCTTCATTGATGAACGTCAAAGATTTTATTTTTAGAGAGGGAAAGGTTATAAATGTCACGTAACCGAATTCAGTTAAGAATCTAGAGTCCATTACCATGTCCTGTAAGTAGGCCCCACTTTGATGTTTACCAAGAAATGGTTAATTTTTATTTAAGAACTTATTTTAAAATCGTCAGTATATACTATGCAAACCTGGCACGGAGGATCTAATCCCCGTTTCCAGTCCCGTCGTGTTGGTACATGTACCTTTACCAAATCGACAGGAAGAATTTCAGAAAACAGGCACTAACTGAACTTTCATTTACCTTATCATTATGCTTCAAGGCCGCTTACTTACTACAGTCACGTCCGAAGCCATTAGCATAAACATAAAGGTTTTAATAGAGTCTTATAATCAGATCACACAGAAGATGTGATAAAAGAAGTTCATATATTTTAAATATCTAAATTTGCAAAAACTGTCACTCGCATCTTCCATGTTTAGCTTTATCATCACTTAACATCAGGTGAGATAAAGACCAATAGCAGTTAAGAATAGAAAAACTTATATATTTTTGATTCGATTCAGTTTTGATTCGAATTTTGTTTGTCAAAAACTAATGAGCGAGGTCAATTGATATGATTTGTCTAGTGAAAATAAGAACCTAAACGAGTAAGTGGATGGTAGCTACAGAAAATCAATTTGATATCTTACCTTCGCTATTTCATCAAAATTATTCAAACCTTCGTGAGTGGATATACCACTAATAAGGAATGGTCTCTTAATTTTATTTCCGATAAACTTTTTTATAGTTCTCAGAGTTCCTGCATGAGAAACGTAGTGTATAACTAGCATATCGAGCTGAAAAATCAATAAACTTTTTATATTTCAACCCTCTACTTAGAAAGTGGTAAATGGTTAGTTAAGAACGTGGTAAGCGTAGAAGTGTGCAGATCACGGCTTAGTAACGATATGTATAAACAATGCGTTTTTCATTAAGTTCTAACTAAAAAATAATATTATATCCCTAATTCTACAATCACTAGTTCAAACATCTACAAATTCGCACCAAAATCCGAGGGCAAAAAAGATTTCTGTTGTTTTTCCCTACTAACTGTGAAAAATTAAAATCTTAATAAAAATATGAATAAATTTAAGAAAATTTTGCTATAAAATATTACCTGGTATTCCAATGCAAATTGTATCAAATCAAAATCGATTTTACTTAATGTCAGCCTGTTTCGTTGGACACCTCTCATTGTTACTGCATTTAAATTTGAAAGTTGTCCTCCTTTGGTAACGATGCATTTTATAGACATATCATCAATAATATCAGTACAATTTAGTGTAATTTCCTCTTCGGCAATATTTATTTCCGTTCCAACTTTAGCTTCAGAAGTCAAGTTAGGGTTGTCAACATAAATTCTTTGGTCAGTACAACTGTTGTATTCTGATATATTTTTAGTCAAGGTAATGTGTGAGCCTTCTTTGATTGTTATTGATGTTACGGCCTTGAAAATAATAGTAAAAAGTAAACCGCTAAAAATAGTAAATAATAAGTTTAACCGCTTGCACCAACCAATTCACGTTGGGTTATAAGAGTGAAGTAGTTATGGCTTCAAATCTTCCATGCGTTTGTCTCATGCCTCCTCAGGAAGACCATTGTTTAGTAGTGGGATGTGTATGTGTGGGATGTAGGCTGTTTTTTTATATAAAGCTTAGCAAATGACTCGACACCACCTGATGATAAGCAGTAGAGGAGTAGATATAAGATAGCTAGTGAAGCATGCGACACACTGCCCTGGCCACCCTCACCTTGCTGACCCAAAAAGTGCTTTTTCACGCCTCTTTTAAAGGATATTATAAGAAGGAGGCAATACATGTGCTGGTAAGGAATTCCATGTTAATTAATCATTGTTGTTAATGATCCTTCCTTTCCTTTCGTACGATATTGATAGTTTAATTTTAAATAAACTTGCAATGATATTGAATGTTAAATTACAAAGCACCCAACTTCATAATTACTTAAATCAAAGTTTGCTTCACTATTTTAAAGGAAACTACCTGCTTCAAAAGCCCTGTCTTCACAATACCAGTCTTCAAGTCGATGCACGTAGCAACAGGCCAGGTGCTTACTCCATACTTTAAGCAGCACAACATCGATGCTTTGTCTACTTTACTAAGTAGAAGTAACTTGTCACCTTTCGATGTTAATGACAATTGAAACTTTATTACATTTGCCCCAGCTTCTAATATCTTTTGTATATCAACTGGAGCTACTGATGTCTCAGCTTTATTTGAGAAAAATAATGATATTATTAAATCAATAATTTACAGAATTATTCAATTGAAACAACGATTAGTTGCATCCAAATACAACATCATACGTACACAGAGTGACAAAAACAGCAGTTCTTCTTGTTTGGAAAGGTAACATTTTCGTAGTCGCCGGGTCACTAAAGTCTACTAACGATGCCATTATACAAACAACAAGGTTTTAACTTTACAACTAGATCAGGTAAATCTTATAAAAGTTGTGTTAAAATTAAAAATAAGGTAGTAATATACTATCGGTCTAAGTTAAAACGTCAAAACTGTCAAATTAAAATGATAAAAACTTTGAATATCAAATGATTTTCTTCTTTTCTATGGTTTTTAGTAGAAAAAAAAGAAATTAATACTCCGTTTATATTAAACCTTCGCCTTTAGATATTATATTCTTTATGGTTTATGTTTATATTATACCACAGTTTTCAAGATCCTGAACCATACCATGTTTGGTGAAGTAACTGTAATACTTCAGAAAACTCAAAAATATGTTTAGAACAAGTCCTCTTTATGAGAGCACCGATAGGATTCTCTAGGTATCTTTTGTGACTTGACTAAGGCACTTGAGTATGTTGCAGCTTTGTATCAACAAATCAATAGATTATTTAAAGCTTGTTGAGTAATAGGATTAAAAAGTTGTTTTAAATAAAACTTGAGTCTCTGGATGAACCAATACATAGGCGTGCCCTAGGGATCGATATGAAGGCCATTGCTTTTTTAGATTTATGAAAATGACTTGCCTTACTAAACAAATGATTTGGGACATTTCATTCGTTTTTACAATTGACAGAACTAAAACTAATGTATAATATGTAAATATGCCATTTCAAAGCGCTATGCTGGATTGTAATAATAATATTTTTTAAATTCCAAGAAAACCAAGTGCATACATTATTCTTTGTCTAATATAAGGCAGGCGGCACACATATTAAAGTTAATGAAGAAAATATTGAATGTGTTGAGTCAACTGTATTTTTAGGAATAAAGTTAGATTCAAGGCCACAATGGTATACTCATATCTTATCCCTATCTTAATTACTTAGTTCAGCTGCTTTTGCTGTTAAAATTCAAAGTTTTATGTGATATTGAAACAGCAAGACTGGTTTACTTTAGTTATTTCCACAATTTAATGTCATATAATTTGTTACTGTGATGCACAGCTGCTGACATATATTTTTATTTTTATATTTAATACATTCACATTAATAACAAATTCCCACCAAAGGTAATTGAACTGCCTTTACATAAGCTTAAAGTCTATTTTCAACAATATTTAATGAAAAAAGGCTGTTATAAAGTTCAGTAATATTTAAATGATAAGAATGCGTTGATCATTTGAATTTTTATTTATGAGTGTCATATTACTACACATTATTGTTTTATACATAATTGTTACAATCATTTATCGTATTTGAACATTTATAGTTTTGTTGTTTACTTTAACATTTTTCATACAATTCACATTGTCGTGTAAAGAGGCAAATGACAAATTTTCTGAACTACTTGCCTATTCTTCTCAGGACAAAAACTTAGGCTTAGATTGACGTTCAATATATATATCATACATACATATATATAAAGATCATATTCTCTTAAGTTTCCTCATTTGTCTCCGCAGACAATTCTGTAAACAAACATAATGACTGTCTGTAATATTCAGGATCCCGATGTTAGTAATAATGTTATTAACATAAAATCGTAAAAAGTTAAAAACGTGTCATTAATACCTTTTAGTTTTAAACTGTTCTGTCTTTACTTTCCATACACTGACTTGATCGCAATAAGGACTAGTTGGTTTGGCTTTACGAAGGACAACATATGAGTGACCATATTTCAGAAAATCGTATCTGAGACCGTATTTGATAGCATATAAGATACGCATCTTCATGTCCGTGTACCAATCATTATTCTTCTTTGTTTTAGAATCTAGCACAAAAAGGGTATAAAAGTTATAAAAGGAGTCTACGTATTTGCATTATAATCGCAATGTTATGTGGTATATTTACTTACTCGCAATACTTTAGGTTTACGTTTGTAATAAGGCATTTAAGCTCTATTAAAAGCCTAAACATACTAGGAGCAAATGAATCGTGAAGAGTCAAAGTTATCATGTAATTTTTACGACAACGACACAGATCGACAACCATATCAAGGATTATACGCTCTAAAGACGATGATGAGTATGGCCAGGTAGGCGTGGATCTTATTATTTCAAGTGTAATATGACGAATTTATTTTAGTGCGCAGGATGCTGTTTGGACCGGAACTAAAATTTATATTTGCAATTTTTTTCTAAAAAATATTAAAGCTACTAAATAATTTTAATAATAATTGTTATTATTTAAATTGTTTATTGTTCTGATTTGTTGTGTGCCAACTACTTGTATTGGCTCAGAGTACTCAGTGTACTACCCTCTCACTCGCGGCGTCTGAAAGACTTCTCGCGAACTTGATAAAGTCATTTGTTAATCTTTGCGCTTCCCAATAAGTGGTCGTCTTGGTTCTTACACTAAATTTAATAAAAATAAAATTATAAAAGTAATAAATAGCCACGTTAACGTGGCTATTCATTACTTTTATAACTTGTATAAATCTCTGTACATCAAATTAGAATTTCAAGTACCCATAATTTTTGATATTTCTGAAATATTCCGAAAATAGTTTTTCACTTAATCTGGATTCATTATCCAAGATGTTGAATGACTGATCCACGTTTTGAGATTTACAAAAAAATGTATTTTCTATAGCCTCGCCACGATTTTTTAATTTATCATTATTTTTTTACTGCATCATGAGTAGTAGGCCATTGTCACTCTTACGAACACAGTTCAATCTTGTGAAATCTGTTACTTGGACAATAAGGACAGTAAGTGTGTGCTAACCTTTAGGATTAGAGTCGTATATGATGGGCACGACCCCTCTGTAAAGTTGTAGTTGCCGGGCGACCATGGGGTTGGTGGAAACAGTTAGTATAATGGCATCAGATGCCACTCTTGATAGTTGAACTGCTGTCGAACCGGTTACCGTCAGTAGCACTATCACTTTTGATCCTGTTTGACGAGCGGCGATCGCACATCCTAACACTGCTGCAAAAGCTGCATTCACAGGCGGTTTCAACTGTTGATTAAATAATTAAACTATCCTGTTTTATCAATAATTTATAGCACTTCGTTAAATTTGAGAAGTTCGCCCATTTGAATCGTAAGAGATGTTTGAATATTCAGTAATTAGTGGCGTAAAAGATTTCCCGACATAGGGGTATAGGCCAGAATAGTTTTATGAAATATATTTGCTGGAACAAAAATATGCCATATTTTCAGGATAAATTGCAGCATATGAAAATTGCAATATCAGCTCGTCCTTACCACACCTCAAATAAAATTTTATTTACCTCCATACTCATTTTGCTTAAATTATCAGGCTTTGATATGGACTCAATGCTTCTAGATAAAGCATGTATAATGTTAATTGTTGACAACACGTTTCCAGCATCTTCGTAGTTACTCAACACCAGGCCAGCACTTTGTAACATAGCATTGGTTACATCGCTCAGTTCATTCGGAGATATATCTCCACAGACCATTGTTTCTTCAAAAATATGACCAGATATGAAGAATGGCTTTCCAGCCTGAAAAATATGATCACCTATTAATTTTTTTTCCCTTATTTTATGATATATAAACTAAGTAGGTAAAACGTGACGAGAATAAATTATTTTTACAGGAAAAGACTCGTTAACTTACGCGTAAATTTATTAAATTACGACTTCTAACTTTGTAATCTTTGTTTTGACTGGTAATTTGGTCTCAAAGTTTGGGGTAAAGAAGTATCTAAAGGAATATTGTTACTGTATTGTATTTTTTAACTTTTACGACATCATTTTATAAACATAGAATTTAAAATAAAGTTTTAAATAACATAGCTAGTAGTACTGTTTGATTAGGTTCTGTTAAAACTCAAGTTTGTCACGGAAAGGTATCTATCAAATTTGATAAATATTTATCGTATGTATTCGATAAGAATGTTATAGTTCGCAATGAAAAAAATACAGTATCATAGTTACTCTTACCTTTTTACATTTAGCACCGATATTAGATTGTATTGCTGCCAATCGACTTCTATATGTTATTGCTTCTGAAAGGAATTCTCTTGCTAAGAGGATGCCGTCAGACAACTGTACAATTTCAGTAAAGAAGAAATTATCATAACATGTAAAATTGAGGATCGGCCGTTCCAAGAGGCTGGCTCAGTAAGCTATTAAGCCATTACTTTCCAAAGACCAGATTCAAGATTAGTTAAATTTTTTCTTAATTCTTATATGATTATATTTTGCAGACTGCAGTTATTTTAATTGATTCATTAACATTAATATTTAAAACACGTATCAGTGCTACCCAATGGCTGCCATTAATGGTAAAACACACATGAGGATTTTGATGTAGTCACAAATATCCCCATTTGAAATAA
Organism: Acentria ephemerella; assembly: GCA_943193645.1. Lineage (NCBI taxonomy): Eukaryota > Metazoa > Arthropoda > Insecta > Lepidoptera > Crambidae > Acentria > Acentria ephemerella. The sequence goes on from OW971882.1 coordinate 3,372,498, forward strand.
AAATGTAAAATTAAATTTAGTTACCTCGAGTATAGAATCAAAGTTATTCAAACCCTCTTGCTCGCAAATACTGCATATTATCAAAGGCGCTGCAGTGTTAGTAAATAAATTGCGGACTTTAGTAATTGTTGCTGCCGACCGTATTGAGTTTATTATAATCGCATCTATCTGTAACGGGTGTTCTTTATTGTTACAAAAAAAAATATCAAGGATTCAAGTGACTAAATGTTCGCACATGTACGCTAATTGTATAATACCTGGTAAGAAAAAATCAATATGACACTTCAAGATTTAATGCAACGTCATCGTATTCTTAATCTTGGTAAGCTTACCTTATGTTCTTTAACAAAAGATATAAGCCGCTTATCGTATTTTGTAAGTGAAGGTCTTTTATATTTCAAATCCCGAATGCAAACGAATTGTGCACTTCCCAATATACCACCAACGGTCACTTTACATTTTATATTCATTTCATCGACAACCTCCGTGCAAACCATTTGAATTGTTCCAAAATTAATACTGATTTCTGTGTCTGGTTTTATAGTCTTTATAGTATGTGGATCATCTATAAAAATCCGCCTAGAATCGCATTTGTTCCAGTATTTTGTTTCGCAGGTAACTTCAACTATACTGTCCTTTTTTAATCGTGTTTCTGTTGCTGGTATATCCTATTGAATTAAGAAAGGTAGCTAGAATTTTATGATTTTAACAATATATTTCTAATCTAAATTATTTAATGTTAAAATTTCCTTTATGGATCATTTGATATAATATTAATTATATTTTAATATTGCTATAAAAAGTGAATAATATCTATAAACTTCCCAGCTCTATCTAATATGAATAAAATACGATACCTACATTATTCGCTAATTTGTATTACCGAATACGTACATCTCGAATATATCCTGTACGAATACATGCGTTAGGTAAATCTACGATTACAGCGACTGGCCATGTGGCTACAAAATATTTTTCGCAGCAGTTCTTCACGGCTGATCTCAACCTGGACAAAATAACCAATATGTCTGTCTCGATCATGTGAGACATTTTAAATCTGATGATCCTAAGGCCTGCTTCTAGAAAATTCTGGATGTCAATGTCAGTAAGGGGACCTTCGACTGCAATAAAACAAATAATCTTCATGTGTATTTGATTCGGTATGAATTTAGGGATCAAAGCTGGCTTATGATATTAAATTTCAGGCAGAATTATAACTTATGTCAAAGTATGCAAAGTATTATAACTGGAGCAGGTGGCTCGTAATAATGAAATCAAAGCAACTTTCGCCACAGTTGGTCCCATTGATTGACACATTAGGTCAATCAACTTTGGTATCTCGAGCTCTTCCGTGCTTCGCAAGGCACGTTTAGCTGTTGGTCCCGGTTGTTACAACAACCTCTTTCACTTATCAAGCCAAATGGTCCAAGTAGTGGTGTTATGATCCAAAACGGTCCGAATGGTTTGTCCCTAGTGCTCAGTAGAACAGGTTGTAGTCCCTGTACCCAGCAGTAGCATGAACTTAGGACGTAGGAATTGTAAACGGGTCTACTTACACAAGCTGAGCAATACCCATGATACTACACAAATACCATAGTTATCGTTTAGTATTGGTTGTAAGTATGTTTGCTCATACAAAAGTGTTTGTTTGCGGACTTATAAATTATTTATTTTGTATTGTTTGTAATTTATGTTTTGTTTTAACTTCGGGGAAGGTTCTTATTGTAGCAGATCTGGAAAACTTTATTATCTGTGTCCATTGTATTCGATATCCCTCTCTTCCTATCTGGTCAGCTCTGAACTTCATCTAGATGATGGGTTAATATAATTACTATTTAAGTCTATAGACTTTACTCTCATATCCCAATTCGGTGTTAAATTTATCATAACAACAATGCATAAAGATAGTCAAGTAAAATATGTACCAAAAATATTTTTGGATTTCCTAGATTTTCTACACCTACTGCGACCGTTTTCCTTGTTGAGATTCAATATCATCAAATAAACCTCAGTGTATATCTGCGTCCAACAATGTGATGTTTAAAAACTATTCCTGATGATGGTGGTAATGTATCATTAAAAAAATCCAAAAATTTCCAAAAATTACAACATATAAGAGATATTAATTCTAATTTTGTGGTAATGAAATACAATGTTAATAGTTTACATTCAAAAAATAAAATGTTCACAGCAGACTCTTACTCGATATCATGGATAAGTAAAACAAATATAAAATAAAAATATCAATAGATTTAGGCTGTATTAGTATGTATGACTAGTTACGAAAATGACTTGTGAAGAAAGTATTATTATATGTATTACTAGTTATTACTCTTTGATTGTATAATATGGATTAACTAAATTTAAGTTATACATCAACTTTACAATAAGCAGTTAGTATGTAAGCTTCACTTACGCAATGTAACTATAAAAGGCGTAAGCACATATTTGTTCGCTTTGTCTTCGCAAAATGATGTCGCCTTCGTGTTCTCAAACATTGTTTGCCTTTTGAGCATAGCCATTCTTTACGGATTCTGAGACGGCCCTAAACCTAAAGTTATTTTAATTTTTAAACTGAGCCAAGACCATAATAAAACAATGCAAAATATATAAAACTATATAAAACTCTATAAAAGTACTCTGTGATATAAATAAAATTGGGGAATAAAAAAAATCTAAATAAAAACTAAAACTTCCATTCAATAATAATATTTCTATATGTCAAGAATTGACATATTATTTTTTATTTCTTTATTATTTTTGTCGCCAGCGGCGCTGAGCGTTTAGCAGTTGTATGGAATGGATTGTTTCCGTAGTGATATAGTACTGTATGATTGTTTACATTGTGGTATTCGTAATAGAAATAAGAGCACGTAAACTTCTTATGTCAGTTAATGTCAAGCAGACGGTCCACACTTGTGTGAAACGACAAAAATTAAATGTAAGCAACAGCTTAGATTTAATTTATAGCAACGGTATTTAATTAAAAAACGAGATATAAGCTTATCGGACTAAAGAGTTTCGTAGTAATTTAAAACCAGAACAACTTATGGAAACTGGTTACTAAGACTGACCAGGGAAGCTTTAGGAAAACTTCGCTCCCGTATTATGTCCTGACAAAATTTTAATGGATTACTTTTATGCTGTGAGTGGAAATACTCAGAAAAAGTAAAAGTCTAATGAAAGAGACAAAAAAAATTATATAGATGCAGTGGAGGAACACGTATTAATAATTCTAACTTTATTATATAGAAAGGGATTGTACTAAACGTGTACAAAATAAGCCTTGCCATAAAGCTGAAGCCACATTAATTTGATTCTATTAATAAATATAAGATAGCGTCATATTCAAATCAAGGCATATTAAAGTGTAAGTAAACTTCTCTATAATATATTATCATGGTAGGATTGTGATGGAGCGCTTCCATAGATTTTCTGAATTTTATATCTACAGATAAATATATAACTAGACATTTCTTAAAAAAGTTTTAAAGAAACTAAAAACAGACTTCAAAAAACTAAAGAGGGGAAAATTAAATTAAATTAAGTTCAAAACTAATCTAATTCAAAAGTAATTTTGTAGTCAGGAAAACTTCACTTTCTATTGTTTTTGGAAACAACTTAGAACTGACTCCATTAAATGTTTTTAAATTTGATAAGTTCTTGAATTACATTATTTTTGATACTTTCTTGTTTTGAAGTCACGTAACTTCTTAAGAAATAAGAGACCGAAAATCGACAAGCTAACGGTCACCGATCTTGCATTGACCTTAGTAACAATCACTAAAATTTTTTGTAAGTTAAATCGTAAGAGCTAAACAAAGTTATTAAGAGAACAACAGAACCTTTGTAAAATAAGTCCTTTGTAAGCTTACAACTTTCTGAAGATAGAAGAATATTGAGTACAGCCGTAAATGAATGGTTTAAGCCCCAATATCAATAAGAATATTCTGAGTACCCCAAAATAAGTTATAAGTGACCAACGCCAAGACGTAACGAATCTCTGTAGTCCTATTCCTTCTATTTGCCATGTTCGCGCAGCTAATGGACAAACACAGGGACAATGTTGATTTTGAGTTAGCTTGTGCTCGCGACGTCTCTTGTATCTTGCGATTTATTTTCGTTGGAGGCGAGGAAAATAAGATGGATCCATTTATTTTTCTTTCGGTTAAAGCTGTGAAGGTTTAGGAATCGTTTGTTGCTTTCAAATATTAATAAATATTACATTTATTTCTTTTTGTATATTAAAACGTTGGAAGTGTAGTACGCTGTCATAACTTGGTAGGGAACTTCTAACCTTGGGCTAGATTAAAAAAACTAGTATTGTTAATTTTGTCTTTCGATGTTAGATTTTGAAGCGTTTCCTCCTGGTTGCGACCTTGAACCCAAACCTTTAACAATACCTCTTACCTTTTTCGTGGAGTATTTCTAAAACAGATACTGTGATTCTTAATTATGATTTAGTAGCAGTTATTACTATTAATTAGGAGCCGCTTAGAATAATCATAATTGTATTTTATTTCTATATCTTATAGTGTGCTTCACTGATTAACATTCGATTGATTGATATCAAATCAAATGTCTTTACTAATATCAAATAAAATATTAGAATATTTTGAGAGTTCTGTTTTAAGTATGAAATACCTGTCTAATGGAAGGCCCGCTCTTTCATCACTTTATATATTTATTATATAGAAATAATATATTGTATATTAGTTACTACTTATTAAATAAGTAATACCACTTCCATTGTTTCAATGGCCTTCAATTTTAATTAAAATAAAATGTATTCCTTTCACAAAGTCCAGATCTCGTAAATAACATAGAAGGATCCTTACATTAGTCCGGACAGAGGTATCCCCTTGTTTCCAAGTTAGCTTGTGATCTTGGCGACATGAAACTGTCTATTCCTTGAGGAATAACCCATAAATTATGGAGAAACGAGGGGCTTGGACACGTGTCTTTGTAGTCTAACTTTAGCTATGTTTCTCTACGTGGACAATAGAAACGCAATGTTTTGGGTTTTATTACTAACTACATATCTACAAAGTTTGTTATTGAAATTTTTTCTTCGTCTACTAAATACTTAATTTTGTCGTGTGTTATTTACATATTTCTGTCATTTAATCGCAAATATATCTTCTTATCAAATTGAAAAGATGTTTCCAGCTTTTACTTTTATTTATAAACAGATCCTTAAAACACATCAAAAAGAAAGTGACTTCATCTTTTGAGTTTCAATTTAAACAGATGGGCCGTCCTTTTTTAAATATCGTCAAAAATATAAAATATTTACAATTTGGTACCGTAAGTAACTTGTAATAAGAGTTATTTGAAACTTAGGACTGTATCGAAGGTATAATCTTCAGTAATTATATTTTGAGAGGTTCCAATATTTTTGCAATCCGTTTTCTTTAAAAACAAATTTCTGCGCAGCCCGAGGGGAAGTGTGTAAAATGAATAGGGTGTGGAAATTGAAACTGTAGATTAGATATTTTGTTGTGATTGGAAAGTTAATTTAATTCGTAATAATAGGCACGTAATAGCTTTTCAGCTCATACTAGCTGTTAAGTTTAATGGTTTAATGTACCGCTTTGTGTATGCATACAGTCCATATGATCTGAGTCACATATTTTTAGTCTCCTTTGATCTATATTTTACCTATAGTAAAGTTGATGTCAGACGAACGTGATTTATGTAGCGAGAAAGTGATCACTTCACCTATTAAATCGTTGGCAGTGGCAATGGTTTACAGAAAGTTCTTTGTACTGAAATGTAGCCCGAATAAATTACGCAAAATTATTAAATTGCATTCTTTGGGTTTCAGTCATTAGCCATTGAATATATTATACAGAGTAATACACACATTTTACAGCGACATTCCTTTTAGGAAGTGTATATAGTAATTTATTGAAAATCAACGATACGATGACATCTGGAGATAGGAACCTTTTTTGTCGGAAAGGTCGAATGCATTTAAGTATCATCAGTATGTCAGACTTGGGGTAAAGGGGAACATCCTCTCTGAGCTGACAGCCATGGCGCATGTCACGCATGTCACTTGGGCTCGGCCGAGAACATTTCACCGCGTCGCCGCCTACGCTTATCCTTGCGGTCAATAAAAGGGCTATCTCTCATCGATGTTGCTGGGAAAGAAGAAGAGCGGCTGTTCAAGAATGGCTTGGATGATACCTTAAAATTTAAGCGAACGTGAGAGAAGAGAAGCTGGAGATTAGCCGACCACTATACTAGTGGTGGTTCTATTCTCAGGGTATTCTGCCTGAACATGTGAATAGATCTTACACTTAATGGAGAGATAATCAAATGCATTGAGCAGTCCTCCAGGTTTCAGCAGGCGAGGAGGCTCCCCAGCCCGTACCCCTGGAGATAGGGAACTCTCTAACTAATATATGTACGTGACTTAATTGATTTCAATTATTTTTGTATAATAAACATATGCTTGAAATATATCAGAATTGTGTTTCATATTCAACCACTACTATATGTAAATCCTCACTGACCTAGATATGATAATTCATCCTGAATTAATCTCAGAGGCCCAGCCCCAAGGCAACGTCATTAAAGCCAGCTTCAGCTATTAAATGGACTTAATGCCTAGTTATGCATGATCTCAGCTCGCTAATGATAAATTACAAAGTAGCATGCAGCGTCACGGAGGGTGAATAATGAGACAGGAGGGGTTTTAAAAATATTCTCTGATAAGTTAATCCGAATGAGTCGACACAATATTAGACTATCTTCAGCAGATCCTTTAGTATAACGGGTCAACAACAAGTTAAACAAACAACAGGTAATTTTACCTGTTGTTTGTTTAACTTGTTGTTAAACAAACAACAGGTAAAATTACCTGTTGTTTGTTTAATACATACATGAATATTTCGGATTTTTGGGATTTTATTTCTGATTTGTAGATTAAGAGCTTAATAATGGAAATTGTACGTCATAGTGTAAAAGTTGAAGATTTTCCCAAAGAACACAAAAAATACGTTTTAAACTTTTTGGATTTTTGGATAGCACATTTGAAATTTATAACCTAACAAAGCTGTGATCAAACTTCATATGGCTAATAAGAAGTTTGAATCATCGCAACTTTGTTAAGTCGTATTTTGTTCTATTGGGGACTCTGCACAGAGTAAGTTTCAGCTTTGTATACTACTACTATAACGCTTGTCTAGCTTTCACAGGCTGTGAGACTTGGACTACGAAAATTTTTTCATTTTATAATAGAAAATACCTGAAAATGGTGTTAATAAAATGAAATAATAATCAAGCAACATGACCTTATGATTACGAAAATATTAACACATAAATCGCCTAATATTATATTGTATTAGAATCTATCATAGTATAATATTAGAATTACTGTATTTGAATAAGATTTCCGAAAAACCCGCTCTCATTAGGATTGTTTTAAAATGATTATTTATTTTATTTGTGCAATCGTTTACATTTTCGCCTAGCCGTGGCAAACTGATGTTTAAAAAGTAGTTTATGTATATATTTTATATTTTTACAAATTATCATCATCAACGGTTCATCAGGAGTTCTCCAATCATAGTAAAATTAAAAAGTAAACCTCAAGCCGAGCCATAATAACTTATGAAGGGATGTCGCTTCAAGTCGTTGCCGAGTTAACAACAACGGTCTAACTCTAAATATATTGTATTATAAGAGTTAATTTAATTAGATGTTGCATCATATGCTGAGTTTTAGTTGCACTTTTATCTAATTTTTGCTGTAAATGTATGCTTTATTGTAATTTACTGTGAAGCTAAATTAATTTGATTTTATTTAAAAATACTTGTTGTGTTTTTTAAATTAATATTCGATATATATTCGATCAGGCTTTCAGATAATTTATCTGAAGTCAAAAATATAAACTAAGGCTTTGTTTATCTTAAGTTGCATTGAAATTCAGCGTTCAATTAATATTAATCTTCAGCAGCGTTTATTTTAATCTCAGAACATATTGAACGTTCACTCGTTCGTATAGGAGTTCCAATCAATGTTGACAGTTAAAGTGAACTTTTATATGAGCAGAAACCGTCATATAATTGATTGATACACGAAATTTGCTTTATTGGGTTGGGCAATACTTTTTCTGACGCTGAAAGGTTTTTTAAGCTGAAACCACGAGATTAATTGTAGATTAAATCGCATTATATCTCTGACTACTGATGAGGTTATTGAAAATTAAGACACAGATTTTAAATTTAAATACCTCTGATTTGTAGCATCAATGCTTTTTTGATCCGTTTTTATTAGAGATCTGTTTTCAGAACGTTATTGAAACTCATTTTGATATTGATTAACCTACAAAAAGATAATTTTATTTATTATTAATCTTTATTAGATACTAGATGCGTCTATATCAGGGATTCCGAACTAGATACCTGAGACCTCCATAGCGAAATTACTTTATAAATCCTATCTAGTTTTTTTTCGATAGGAACAGTTTTCCAAATGGTACATTAATATTAAATCTAATTATCAACATTTATTATACAAATTAGGTTTAACATAGAAGTACATAGAGTGCAACATCCACTAGCCAACTAACTTTTGTATTTTGTATATGTTTTTTGATTTTTGTATCAGTGACTTCGTCCGCGTTTTTCTACCTTATTTCACAAGTTTCACTAGTGGTAAAGACAAACTTCTTAATATAAACCATCACAGATTTTCCTTACAGAAAATTTTATTTAGAAGTCTATTAAAGAATATAATTTATATTCCTGACCCTCGACCATATTACTATACAGTTGGTCATAGAAAAAACTATAAAGATGATAAATAAAAGTATTAAAAAGAAAAATAGTTAAACAGCGTTCGATAATGAATATAATAACCAAACATTGAGTTGCGACTTTAAAAGAAAAGTAGGGTAAAACAATCATCTATTGTATATTATATGAACACGATAAACAGATTTTGTTGCGTTTTTTACTGGTAGATAAAACTTTGTAGTAACTTGTAAGCTTTATTTCATTGAAATAGAATGTTGGAAAAAGTGAACGTCATTTAACACTACGCAATATGCAGATCAATGTCAATAACATATTTTTTTGCAGTAATTTTGAACCTGTTTTTAAAGTCGGAACTCTAGCAATAAATATATGAAAATTGCATTCATCATTCTGCATACATTTCATGTTATAGTTTTGTGTGACCGACGCTAAAAAACTGTTGTTTTAGCTTGTATTGCTGCAATAAATATCTCCTTTTTTTACAATATCCATAATGTACAGACATGTGACCATTAATAATTTTAGTTAAACAGAATAATACTTTTGACTACTATTTAAAGTTGAATATTGCATATATAATTAATAAATATCGTTTTTGAGCGATCGCTGCATTACAAAATTAGTCGAATCGCTTCTCATGTTAAGTACTTAAATTAAAACCTTATTTATATTAATCGGCCCAATTTGCTGTATCTATGGCTTACAATTACGAGGAATACGTAAAACTTACCTTTAAACAACTTTCAAGTTTCATCTAATTATGGGTGTTAATTGACGATATACCCTTAAGAGTGGTAAGTTGTTAGCTGGACCAAAGTTACTGGAAGTTGGTAAGAAGTGCCTAAACTAAATTTAGGAAACATCTAAGTTGCTTTTGTTTTAGTTGGAAATTACAAGTAAAATGTATCTACTTGTCTTTTTTATTTGGTGTAAAAGTGTTATTCGAAAATAACGTATCAATATAATATATTTATAGACAGTGCTTTTAAAAATGTGAACCATATTTTAACAGACAGCTATGATAGTTTCATTACTTTAATTCTTCAACTAAATTTCAGTTAAATATTAGTTTCTTAAAGTAGTTCTAGAAGTTCTATTTGCAAAAATTCAAGCATAAAACTTGTTTAAAAATAAAGTATTGGTTTATACTATGAAGTGCCATGCACCCTTTCAAAGCCACTTTATTAAAAAATAACTAAAATATTTGGCTATTACATCCATAGCTGAGAATTTGGGTGAAGCCTCCCTCAATCTTTAGCCTTATCATCCCTTACCATCAGGTGAGATAAAAGCCAAGAATACCCAGTTAAGAAATAAAGTAATAATGTCATTATTATGGCATCGTATGTTGATTATAAACTTAACGATGGCATGGGATGATGATTATTTGTTCACTCTGTGGTAATTTTATTGTTTTAAAAAAAATTAACTTACTTTTCACTAACCAATATTAATTGATTCCTTGATCAATTTTTGTTTTTTATCAACAGTTATCGTGATTTAATGACTATTATGATTATTATAACTAGTTCAAGAAAGAAAACTATCATAAAACTAATTTAATTACGAAAAAGACCAGTAGTAATCTAAATTATCTTTGTGTCCAAATTCAACCTCGAGTCGCGTAGAAGCAATTACGAAAACAAAACAGAATTAATGTCAGATAGCAATCGACGCAGCTTATTTTAATGTTGTTGTAGTATAATAAAGGACAACAGTGGGAGAACTGCATAGCGAGGGGAGTTCAGAACAGTATGGCGCAGTTGAACGTTCGCGAAATTCAACTACGACTGATTATACGGGAGTTAATGAGTTTTAAATTTGGAATCGATGGAAACTTTTGAAAATGAAATGATTTATGGCAATAAACACGTTAAGCTTTATCCATATTTCTAATTATATGGAAAATTTACAAAAAAAAATGGTTTTAATTAAGAGATAAACGTCCGAAGAAGAATTAGCCATTGACATCATATTATTAGCAAGTTGAAATTAAAATAACGATTAGCAAGACATCTCGCTTGATACTGATTAGAGAGATTATTATGAGAGTACTCTTTGCTACAGTTGATGTGTCGCAAGTGCTCATTTTGACAATTAAAGTGATGGCCACTGAGTAAATCGTGTAGATGATTTCTATGTGATCCAAAGAAGTAAATATAGGATGGAGTCATTGCAATATTGCGACGTCATTTTTATAAAAATAATTTATTAATAAATACTCAAAGGTACTTAATAATACCTTAAACACGAAGTGAATTCTGTCACAAACCAATCCTATTCTTCTTTGATCCCTTAATAAATTATAAGTATCACAACGATGTTGCAGTAAAGTAGTAGATAGTGGATATGCATAAACTCGGTGATTATCACTTTGGTTGTCAAAATGTTTTACCGAAAAGGCTGGTCCTATGATCGGTCCTACTTCTGTTGTAGGCCTTTTTTGTTATAGACATCTGACAAAGGCTAGTGTTTAGGGGTTATTATGAACAAATAACAGTATCTATTATGCTGAATTAATGCTAATTAAGTGTATCATATTGCAAATCATTTTAATGGCCATTAAAAGTTCTGTTCTATGAACAAACAAAATATACTAACACTAAACTCACTAACACAGTGATATTTATGGTGTTTTATGAACTCCGTTTTTCACTCAGTTTAATGACTGATTTTTTTGGGACGTCATATTGGCTTAGTAAGTTCATTCTATAATATAAAATAGATATATTTGGTAGACCCAAAACTGAGGGTATATAATAAATAGATCACAATATCAGCCGAGCCTTCAATCAGTTCAAATTAGGTCAGCTGGTGGTGTTAATACTGCTGTTAATATATCTGTCTTGAGTTCATAATTGAACACAGATTTCCATCCAGTATTACAGCCAAATAAATTTGATACACAATTCCATACATCTGATATACAATGAACTTTATTACCTAGGCTATAAGGTTCAATATGTAGCAAAAACCGTTAATTAAACTAATGGAAATACTACTTGGTCTCGAGGTAAAAGATTTATTCTTCATTGCTACTCAAATAGTAGTTTTCGGCATAACCTAGTAGTAACGCGCCAGTCTCTCTAGTGACAAAATTGCCATTAAGGAGATTCACGACTAATGGACGCGTAATTGGCCGCCTCGCTTCTAATGGACAATTACAACGAGAAACGCGGGTCGTGCCGGAGTTATAATGCCGTTACCCGCCTTTTGGTGCTCGAAATAAACCTTCTTCAGATTTGGTCTATCGTAAGAAATCTGTTAAATAGCCTTTAATATGGATATTTATTTTATAACTATCTTTATCAAGATAATAAGAGATGACAGGCGATTGTAACTAATAATAATAAAAAAAGAATAATTACTTAGTTATTTTCTTCTGTATTAAAGGTTTTAAAATTGATAAACATTATTATGATTTTTAATTACGAGGTTTTAATTATATGTTAATCTTTATATTAAAATATAATCTCTGATAGTTTTATTAAAAAACCCTAATAGAATTAAATTTTATACAATCAGCATTTAGCGAGTGTGGTGGAGTGCTCAGAAGAGGGCATATATATAATAGTTCTAAAATTTTGAAACCGACAGGAACTCTTGCTTTGTTAATGCTGAAGTTTTATTGCCATCACAAGTTTGAGCATTTATTACTTTTTTAAACATTATTGTTATATTAAAAATCTAATATGAATCACAGCACAATTGGTGAAATTGAGCTATCTAGAGGCTCGAGTGCTCAAATGTGAACTTTGTGGATATCCGATAGAACTGGAGTGCAGTGTCCACACCCATCGAGCAGTGCCATCATTATTTGCTAATCACATTCGATGATCCGTCGTGTATGTTCCTTGTAGCTTGAGCCTTTTATTCCTAGTATTTTTATTTTCAATTTAGATTTAATTTAAATTTTATTTCCTATTAGATCAATTTCTTTTAATTTGACATTCGTTGTTGTTACATTAAGTATCACTTTTATTACGGTCTTACAAGACCAGCGACGAACTCACACTTGTTGCTTATTAAATCAATCAGACAGATATTGCATTAGATTATCTTATTTCGAATATCGTCAGATTTAGGAAAACTTTTAAGTAACCTATAAAGAAACTAAATAAAAAATCCTTTTACAATAAAGTTTGAATTGCACAAGAAATCTTACTCAACTATTAAATTTAATAGCAATTTGTATGAAAATTTGGGTAATGGCGGGCAAGGTAACTGGCATCTGCTGCCGTAATAGCAGGAGGAGGCTATAGGCTATATCATATTGCCGGGTATTCGACACACGTGCCCTGCAGTTACGCAACTCATTTAGAGAGGGTTTCTCCTATTTTTGTTATCATAACAAAGAAAACTTGAGAAAATGGGTTCCAGTAAGTAGTTTCAGTCAGTTTTGGGTCATTAACAAGTTGTAGACAAACTCTTTGGTATGGTTTCTTTTGAAACGGAGTAACTAACATGATTTGATAATACATATCAGTGGTTGAATTGTCTTTGTTATGCTCAGAACTTTCATAGTTACTGTTTTAAGCGGTTTCGATTTCGGCAGTGTATTTTTTATTATTTGTATATAAACTATTTGGAAAATATTTAATGGGGCAAATCTTAACTTATCATTACCATGAGCCGGGAAAAACGTGAAACTTGTATAGTTATTTGTTAGTGGATAAAAACAACACAAACCGCATGAATGAAGTTTTTCATTACTTTTAAAAAACGTTTTGTCTTTTTAATATACCGATGATAGATTTAATAGTGAGTACGTAAGCGAAATTCATACGAATTAAAAAGGGAATACGTATATTTATTTTTATGACTCTCATAAAACTCACTAAGTTCTTCAACTTTGCCTTCATTCAATTTGCAACGAAAATTCTCCTTGCGTTTTTAAGCTATAGGTAAAGTATTTTAAATATTAAAAAGAATGGTTTGCTCAAGCTAAATACCGAACAGAATTTCCTTACAAACTTTTGAAGGGTGCGCAGTTTAAAGCAGTTTTTAGTCAGTGGTGAATTATGCACGACATGACGTAACTATTTATATCGTCCATGTTTTAGGTCCAGAAGTTTGAATGCTTTGCGTTTCAGAAATCTGTGTATGATTTTCACGATTAAGAGTTTTTGAACTTCTTGAATGATATCCATGAAGATATTGTAGACTTTAAATATTTTTATGTTTTACAAATACGAGGTCTTCCGCTTGTGAGCGTAAAAATTATAATTTTTACTAACGATTGATGATGACTAGTTGTGGGTTCTCTTCATGACGCTTTTGTAAATTTTTATGATAATTATCATCTTTTAGTTTTTAATATATTTATCAGTTGTCATGGTTACCACTGTACACTGTTAGATTGCAATTATTATCATGATTCCATATCATCAATGTATTGTTCCCTCGACTCATTAAAAGCGCACTTCAAGCACGAAGAGTCTTCACTTGTTTCGTTATAAACAACCAGATCGTGGAATTCTGTACTGGCGCACGTAGGTTCAGATTCTCCATATAACATAGGTTTGTTCTAAAGAGATGTCAAATTAAGACAGGAAGGTGGAGGTGGCTAGGGCAGTATGCCGGGCTCTGCACTAGCTATCTTTGCATATGGACTCCTACTGCTTATCATCTTGTTACCATCTTACATTTGATTTTTATAATAATTATCAATAATTTAAATATGTAATGATATATGAGCAGCTACCTTCTTGACTTCCTGATACCTTTTTAAAAAGTATAATGTGTTTCTTTAATTGGCTTATGTCTGGATAATTCCATTATTATATATAAAAAATGCTGTTGAAACAATGTTAAATTAAATAAATAATAAAAAAAGAGTACGCAATTTGATCTGGGTAAATAAAAAGTGAATCAGACCCGCTTTTGTATTTGAAAATTTGCTTAAGCTGCTTTTTGTAATGTTACTTACTATTATAAAAATCAGTAAACAAATTATTAAGCGTTAGCTTATTCCGTTAAAATTTTCGCAATCACTGTCATATAGAAAAATACTAGCCAATTTGTTTTTAGACATATTAAAAGAAACACATTTCATATTTTTTACCACAGCGCTTAATTTCAATTCAAGGGAAGTCTTTACATTATGCTTGCAGAAATTTCCAGCATTCTCTTCGAACATACTTACGATTGCATTACAAAACTGATTTTATAACAACTGCATATAGTTTCAAAATGTTACCTTAGAATCGCTGTCGTCAGTATAATAACAAATATAAGAAATAGTTTAATAATGTATAAGACGAAATATACCATAAACAATACCTTAAAATATGTAAATTGGTGGAAAATTTTACTCAATTTTAATTATTACCGCAAGTAATAAGAGAGCACGTTGCATTGGATCACTAACAATTTATTTTCGTCAAACTTTATAATGTAACTATATTTTTTGTTTTCAATTTTGTACTGTCAAATTTTTTTATTCGACAGAGTATACGCCTGAGGTAATCTTAGTGTCATTAAGTTGGATGATGGGATTCCTAGGAAACCTAGAAAACTTTCAAATTATAAGAAATAACAAAAGTATAAATACATATACATAATACATATAAACCATATTTAATTTTAGAGACTTACCACTTGTGAAAATATAAATAATTAAATGATAATCTACAAATGCTGGGTTATCAGATTACCAGGGCTACCATCTATCTACAAATTTTTTTACACAGATAATTCAGGAATAGGTTAATTAAAAGCAGGGCATATCATCTTCTTTTATATACATTTATTCTATTTTCCTTCCTGTGGATTTTTAGTGGGTAAGAAACGAGTAGATGATTACAAGTTTTATGCGCTACGGTATAACAATCGGGAACCGATAACCACGAGACAGACCAGAAGTATGTTTATTTCCAAACCTAGTATAAAGAACCTTAAGTACAATTTTCTTTGCACAGTTAATAGCTTTAGAATAGTTGAAACTTAAATGACTTTGCTATGATTTATATATTTCCGACAGCGCCATAAAGCAGGAAAAACGTAAATAAAGCTAACAAGCGCTATACGATTTACTGCCACACTACAAAGTCCACTGCAAGTTGACATAATAGTGATTTGTTGGGCAACTTCCCCTACTGCCCTCACACCCTGGAGAAATAAGTCGACTCGTAGTTTCTTAACGAAATGATTGCCTACGTGTACGTTGTTAGCTCTGTTTATTTGGGTGGTTCTATTTGCCCTCTCCCAGGCGGATAATTTACTTTCTAAGCATTCGTATCGACCAATTGGGACGCATTAAGTATTTTTTCTTGGCTTTCACAGATATACAAAAGTTTCTTATCGAAACAGTGTTTGATCGAAGTTTGTGGAATTTAGAAGCTGAGTGTGACTTTTTTGTTTTCAGGAGAGCTTTGAGAAATGTCTTCTAAATGGTTGTCTTCTGTAAAGTTGCATCTTATAGTATGTTAAATAAGAATACAAAAATTTATATTCGTAGCCTTATACTAGCTTATGACGGAACCTGGAAAAAATTTGGAACTGCAGACCTGCGTTTCCAGTATCTTGTGGCCATTAAAAAAAATCTTTACAATGTAAATATTGATTGAGGAACGCTATTTTTGGTTTCTTATTTAATTAAAAGAAATCTTAATCCAAACCCACTTCATGGTACTTCGTTTGTCTCCGAAGTGTCGTGTAGAATTTTAGCTTTTTTTGATAACCCTATTGCTTTGTTAAATATATATATATCTTATGACAATGACAAAAAGCTCCAATTAGAAAAACTTAGCAAGAAACATTATTCGAATATGTTAACGATGTTTCGAATTTGTTGTCTCTGTTACACACACGAATATTGTTCGTAACAAGTTTCAAAGTTGCACCGGTGCATCTCAAAGTATCACAAGTTTTGTCGAGTTGTCTTTATCCATTCATTTTAACTTACCATAAATTATTCATGAGAAGACTGCACCGTGTGTTATGTGTTAATAAATTAGCATATCGCACGATAAGTACTGCTTGAAAGTTATCTGACATCGGAGACTTGGTTGAGCTAACTAATTACCCTTCTGCCATCATGTGGTGTTACTTACTGCATTTGGAATGGAACTACGAAGAGCTTTAAAACAAAATGGACATGTCTTAACTTAAGTTGAGTAACTTAATAATATGAAAAAGATTTTATTTCTCGTTTTTAAAAGTAAAGATCATCTTTATTTTTCTTTTCCATTTAGATATTGAAGTACAGTAAATTGGATATACTATTAATTTTAATATCTATTTCTGTATTATTATTTCTTGAGGACTCAAGAACAAATATTGGTGTTATTATCAGAACGTATATAAAATTAAGAAAAGATTGTACTGTAAAGTTTAATTGACTCATATGATTTAGGAAAACAACAAACATAACATATTCAATAAAAAAAAACAAAATCAAAGTTAATTTAAGAACACATCCATTTGTCTCCACCTTATTGCACTCTTTGTGTCTTCATCCTAAGTGACACAAATAGAGTGCCATCTCTGGCTGCATGCAGGCAATATAAAACGTGCTCCAGACTTATTACTCCCAATATTGTCCCGTATGAGCTTAGATTTTGTCGTTAAAAACACTTGATGTTCCACCAAACATGTCATTTTAAGAAAGGAAATAAATGGGGAGGAATTTGTAAGAAATTTTTGATGCCGAACTTTTTAGGTACATAGTTTTGTTTAAATATGCATTAGAGAAGCGGGATAGCATAATGGTTTAAACACTTTTTAATAGTGAGAGCGAAGCCACTTTTTCCAGGGTTGTTCTCTAGATGGGTATTTCAAAATGTTTATCTTGAGCTCCTCAGTACTTCAAACAGCCCGATTAGCCATTGGTTCTGTAATCTTTATTAAATACTGTTTCGTAATTGACAAAATTATAATGAATTTGCACTTTCTATAACGAGGTAAGGTATCTTACGTTGTTTTAAAGAAGAGCTTATTGACATTAATAATATGTTGATTTTTTATATCAAATCAAAACTCCTTATGTGTTTTATCTCATGTAGGGAGTCTGAGCCCAGTAAGACGTTTATGGTCTGTTTATGAATAAACGATAAAATTGGACGTATTGTGCTTTAATCGTGCTCAAAAATCTCAAGTATATTAACCGATTCTATTGCAACAGTCATTATTAAATAACTTTTCATTTATAGATTTTACAATCTTGAAATACAAATAATGTATTTCAATCGATTGAGATATTCAGTTGGTTATCTAAGTGAAGATCTGATAGATGCCTATGCCTTAAAATGCACACTATCTTAATTATATTGTAATTAATTTAACAACAGGCTTCACTTTTCTTATTTTTTCTTTGGTTTCGTTGCTAAATAATTTTAGCCACCTGATGATAAGTTATCTCCACATTTTTGCCTTGGTCTGACATGGAATCAAAGTCTGTAGCATCCTGGATACATTCTCCACCGCCTTTTATGACTCTATGGCTTAATAAATATCCTATTGCTTGGCCTGTTCACAAGAGACCTTGTCTACCTTGGAATGATGCGTTTGAACTTTCAGGGAATGCACGTTAGCTTTTGAAGAGTCCCGACGCTAGCTAATCGCTTACAGGTTCTTAGAAGTTAAGACCAACAACAATTGATTAGTATACTTGTACTAAAACAGTTTTAGCAAACTGCCACCGAAGTTAGCAGGCACCGGACGACGAGCAATGTAATGTAAGTTTCGCGAACAATTTGTGGCTTCCAAGTTTGTGCTTGTCTCATACTGGTTCTACGTAGTTTATTTTGACAAAATTAGTGTATAGTGGGAGAGTTATATGAAGCTTACATCTAATAAACTAGTGCAGTGATAATATTTCTTACTCAATTCTCAAGGTACGATGTTTTAAGATATGAAAATGGCGTTTAAGATTTTTTATTATGCCGATTGTGAGATATTTTTTACTATTTTTTATTTTACTTAGTTACAGGTGTAAACACATGTTTGGCCTGCTAAGGTTCAATAATTTCTGAGAATGCTTTCAGTTATTGTAAAACTAATTGAAAGTATTTGAAGAAATTTTAAAAGATATATTTTTACACACCGTTCTAAAAAATTCCTCGTATGTGCTTTTATATATATACCCTGATAGATACCCTGATTAGGTTTAATTCAACGAATCCACGAGGTTTTCAGGAACACCATAACGTATCTAGTAATGAGTGAATTATTGTACTAATTGTAATCGTTAACTAAATGTTTAGACTTTATCGACGTACATCATAATAAAGTAACGCTTTACTTTCCTATTTAAGATTTATTCACGCTATTCGCTTTTTCAAAATAAATTAAAAGAAGCATTTTCTTTACTATAGTATTTCTTGATATAACAACCATTTTGTAGGGTGAGCGGATTTATATCAGTAATTTTATTTATAATATATTTATAAATTACCTATATAAAATGCGTAAAGTATAATAAGCATTTTTTTTATTTCAATATAAAATACACATCCATGATGGATTGATTGGAAGAGATCCCTATTACCCGTAAGTCATCCCTTACAAATTACTGTCTATATGATTTTGTATTTTATTTGGTACAATAAAGGGTTTATACATTACCAGTATTGGAGATAAGCCTTGGATAAAACGCTTTCGTGATGGCACGTCTTTTCTATATTATTTTACCTCGTTACCATTAAAATACATTTGACATAAGTTTGAGGACCTCATTAACCACAGGTACACAACTCCAGAAAGTTATATTTGACTGTCACCATAAGCAGGGTTTATTTTGTTCTAAGTTACACCAGTTTCGGCGAAAATGAATACTACGAATATATATAGTTGTAACGAGGTTGCAGTTGTGGTGATATTTTATGTTATTAAAAGGCTATATTTGAATTATCTTAATTCCAGTGGTTAAAAAATTCAAGAGTAGTCCTCAGCGGAATGGTGAGAAACAATACATAAGTTAGATAGTTTTTACTGTATATATCTATGTCATCAACTTAAATGTAAAAACATTTAGTTTCATTTAAAACCGAAATAAATAAATTTCATTTCATTCAAATTGAACGATGTAATGAAAAATTTAAAATGCAATAACACAACAGCTTGATTTGGTGTATCTAACATACGATTTACATTCAAATTAAAAATTAAGCCTTAATTTTATTTGCGCTGAAAATAGCAACCCATAAAACTAAAATCAATGTTCATGATCTTTTTTCTTTATACTAAATAAGAACAGTACATAAGATTTAATTAAAAATATTATTATTAGATTCATAATCCTGCACTATTAGTAGTAATCATTTAGATATACAAATCTATGCAGATTAATAAGGAGCTGCAAATTACTCCACATTTTACTAATTAATAAAGTATGAAATCAAATACTTTCATGGACATTGAAATCCAACCTCAATGCGCTGTTATTACGTTAAAAATCTTTGCTTTTTAATCTGAGTCTAAAAACCATCTAGCTTTGATCAAAGATTTTATTGTAAAGTAATAAAGATATATTTCACGCACGAACGGATACACCAATGCTTTAAGATTTTTTAAATTTCAGATATTGTCTATGAAACAAAGTGAACCAGAGCAGACTTAGAGCATTCATTTTCTAGAAAAAAGTTCTATACGGATCGTATTTATATAAATTGACACATCCTAATTGAAAAAAAACCAGATTTATATTAATATTAGTGGTTGATCAAGAGGGTTCTGGTTTTAAATAAACAATGACATGATTTAAAGAATTTACCCATAATTCGATTTATTCATAAAGAATCTACGGGTGCAATTTCTTTGTATAAATTTCAGTCTTGCAAAATAAATATGGTTTATAAGTGTTTAATCGTTAAAAACTGTTGCGGTTTGTTTGCTAAAGGGTTGATCTTTACACTCATGGGATTAGAAGACAAATTAGCCCTTTGATTAAACTCCAAAGGGTTTCTGGCTTTATGCACATAGTTTGCTCAGCTAATCAAATTTAAGGGTACCAAACAAAGGTTCCGTAATCTTTCATCTTTAATCCCTTGTCTTGTTTTCGAGCTGAAAGTTTTAGGGAGTGGTGTAGTGTGCACTTTAAGGGTGGATGCGTCCGCGAAAATGAATTTTGTGTATTTATGTATTCGAACAGAAACAAAATCTTCTAGGGTTCTATAGACATACTGTAAAGTAAATATGCCATTAGAAATATCCTATGTATGAGTAGTTAGAAATTACAAAATGAAACTTAATACTTTGTCCAAAATGGTGATTTTGTTCCATTATGACAGTTCTTTTAAATATGCTTAATGGTGACAGACCGAACACATTTCATATATAAAAAAAAAACATCTTATACATATAAATGTATAAGATGTTTTACATTAATTATTGTTAATTATTTCTTTGTCTGATGCTAGTTTATGTAAGTTAATATAAAATCTAGAAATATGAAATTAACCCAAACCTAAAACTGAATGAATGTGCTATTACTCATAATTTTATCTGTAAGTTGTTATCGTATATTAAATGTCGCTGTAAACTTTAATTTATATTTGTGGAGATTTGTATAAATATATAATAAAATACACGCATATGTCAAAGCAGAAACGAAGTTACAAATTTTCAGCAGTGAGCTAACCAATTTTTTTCCAGGTAATTGGTAAACAATAACATTAAGACTTTATTATTGAGTTATTAATAATTAATAAAAATTGTTTATAGCCCTCTGATATTGTAGTTTCTTACACGGCGCAACATTGTTAATCCTAATAATTTATATGGTACAAAATAGGTTGGGGAAAAAGTTTCTTACTGATATGTTGTTTTAATTTATATACCAATGCCACAAAAAAATATGAATTTATGGCATTGGTTGAATGATATTTGCATTGTTAAAGTTGATATTGGACTGTAAGTCTTCCAACCACCAAATCATGTTGCTATAAGATGAAACGGTATTGCGATGAAGAGCTTTCTGGTTTTTAAATTTGTGTAAAAATACTCAAATTTAAAAACCAGATTGAGTATTTTTACCAATTGTGTAAAAATACTCAAATTTAAAAATAAAAGGTTCTGGACACTATAATATTTCCCAATGACTGTAAATGTATGTATATGCATGATAACTAAAACCTGATAAAGGGCTATATTGAGGCTGAAAAATATTTAAATAATTTTCGTGTATAAACCAAAAACGATTTGGTTTTTAAAATTACGTTCCTTATATACCAAACTCTTTGTTATGCTATTAAGAATTCTATATATATATATATACATAAGTAAGCATCATATTAAACAGATACCCACCGTCATACCGTAAATTTCTGCTTTGCAAATTGTCAAGGAAATTAGGTACTTCAAGGCTATTGACCCTTATAAGTTATTGCACGGATTGTTCGGGTAGCGCAAACAGCAGGCGACTCGGTAATCAGAGACAAGCAAATATGAACTTGTGAGAGTGACATGCGGGTGTATGTATTTAATTAATTAATCTTTGCATGTTATGCTGTTTGTCTTTTGTTTTTGTTTAATAGCACACGGTTCAGTTGTCTCGAAAATGCGTGATGGAAAAGCTCTAGGCATATATGGTTATATATGCGAGGGAAAGCTAATCTCGTCGTGCCGTCGGCTTTATCGTCGATAAGGTCGATAGCACTGTATGGAGCCCCAGTGTGGGCTTAGTGCCTCTCTGCTCGCACGAGGGCTCAGAACGAGTCCGGTGTTGGAGGAGTGAATAGAGTACCGGCAGGTCAACCTCACCGGACAAGGTCGCCTACCGGGAGGAGATGCCGCGATGATATTACTGCAACTTCACTGACGACACGACCGACCAACTATGGTAAGGGCTATGGTTGGTAGTGAGAGCATTTGGGAGGTAGTCATCTCCTTCTGCAAAACTGGTCTCACGTAATAGGAGTTCATCAGGGAGTGGAAGGAGGATCCTCTAGCCTAGAGTGTCGGCTGCGTGCGTAGGTGGCTCCTACGCATGCATTGCACAGACTGTCAAATCTGGGATTGTCCAATTAACTCCATCGGCGCAAAGTCCAGCCATAAGACTGGGCTACCTGAGAGTGATCTGGTAAACTGCTTTGGCAGAACCCAGGTCACTCTTGCGAGGGTTAATGGAGTTACCGGGAGTTATAGTGGGTATTCCCAGTCCCACTTTCTCAGGTACTAGTCGAGCTCTACATGCGCCCGCCACTTAACCCTTGGCGAAGAGGTCCTTCAATAGCTTCCTCCTCGTTAAAAAAAGGTTTTATAAATGAACCTTTCCACCATAATGTTATTTTACTGCATCTAGAAAGATTTTTGAAGAAATTGTCCACAGGATTAATCCTTCATAAAATTGGAAAAATCAAATTGTGACATATGCAACATAAACTTATTATTAAATACAAAAACAGTGTTTTCTAAGTATCAAAGATATTGCATTTATTTAATTCCGGTTTTTCGTAATCGTGTAAGTATTACGTATTATTATATACACAAAGATTTGCATTATACATTCGTATTACATCTTTTATTATGATCATACTTTTTCCATTACTAAATAATCAGTACATAAAATATTAAAATTTTATACCTAGTATGTATGCTCTTGCTGACATTCACAAGGTTCGCTATTTTAATATGCATTCAAGGTGTCCAGGTGGTGTAACGTTTTAAATTAAGTAAGGGATTTGAATACTAACTGGATTTTCATTACCTTGTCTTGATAGCACGTAGTATTTACCGAGCGTAGGTAAATAGGGAACAGCTTTGAGCTTCCGTGGTTTTCTCCTGCACTGTCCTGGAACGATGTATTATTTAACCCATCTACACTAAAAAATAGTATTGTAGTATTTTAACAAAATAAGAATAATTATTTTCAATTTGTATTTATGAAACAACTCTATCAGAATTATTAATTAAGTATTCTAAATTATATTGTAATATTACCAAGAAATTCAAAATCTGAGGTCAATAATTTAAAAAGTAATGAATATGTTTTTATTATATATCAATTCATAACAAATATTTATCAGATGATTAAACTATCTTAACTCGCTTTTAGACAGTGTGAAATCCGTTGTAATTTTATAAATTAGAAGTCTGCCGGGCTGTAGGACTACACCGTAGCAATAAATCTATTTGGCACGTAGCGCCGTAGTGCGTAGCACTTGTCCGTAGCTACGTTTAATTTTTGGAGACGAGCCCAGAAAAACAGTTTGAATTTATTTTTCAAGCTTTTTAGTTATTGAAATCCGTTTAAGTAACAGGGGAATTGTTATATACTCTTTTTATCAATTCAGAAAGGTATTTCAGGTACACATATCAAGGAATATAAAGGGCATTTTTGTTTGAAAAGGCGAATTTTCATTTGAATTTTAATATTTTTTTACTGTATTTATTGCTGCACAAATGAAAAAAAATATTAATTGAAAAAGCAAGTAAATGGTAACAACCTTAACTAACACACACCTGTAATATAATAAAAATAACAATAACATTTCTCACAATTACATCTATTATCTAGCCCAAATTAAAGACCTTTTGTTATGGTTACTAGATAAGGGAGAAAATAAGATTGTTGAATGTATATACATTGCATAAATATATTTAAGAAACATACAAACATCCCTGAAGACACTCGTGAACAATATTGTACTCCTTATACAAATATCTGCCCGTAATGGGATTAGAACCCAGGAAAATCCAAACCAACCCAAATCAAACAAAGCTCTTCTTTTTACTGACATTGTCAAAATAGTTTTCATGTATATTTAAAATATGATATTTTTGTATAAAAAATATAGTTAATAAATAAAGTATTCAAGGTACAAAGTTTA
Source organism: Acentria ephemerella (assembly GCA_943193645.1). Taxonomy (NCBI): domain Eukaryota; kingdom Metazoa; phylum Arthropoda; class Insecta; order Lepidoptera; family Crambidae; genus Acentria; species Acentria ephemerella. Next base: position 3,397,036 of record OW971882.1, read on the forward strand.
TTTTAATTAGCGGTGAATGCCGCTGTCGTCTATAAATTTATTTGGCACTAACCCTGCTGCGAGCTTGCGAGCGTTGACGGAGGGCAAGTAAATATTTTATTTATGCGAGTGTACACCGATGTCTTTGTCCCACTTCACAAGGTTTCGAAAATAATTTCTACTGGAATAATTTTAAACATGTTATTTTTTATTTTACACGCCACATAGACCATTAATTTAAGAAGCAAAGAAGGATTAATTATGAACAGAAATAATAGAACTTTCAAATAATGATTCTTAGTAGTAGGTAGGCATGTGTGAAATTTATCATGATAAGTAATAAAATCAATTCCTGTACCTCTCTTGCTGCAGGTGTGGTGGCGAACTCTGTTGAGTGTTTCATGTGGCGCAAATATTCGGCTCTTATTTGTGCGTTTGGAGTTGAAACTATGGGCTCATGGGGTCCAATTGCTCGTTTCTTTTTAATGACTTGTCTAAGAGACTCACCGGTGTGTTTTGTGATCGAAAGGCTGGCAGCTATCTTGGCCAACGGATAAGCCTTGCTATCCAACGTGGCAATACTGCCAGCCTTTTAGGCACCATTCCTGACGGCAGCCATGGGGCTGATATATTTTTTAAATTGTAATTTTAAATTAATATTTTTGAAATTATAATCAGTGTAATATTTGAAATATATTTAAGTCAAATTCCTATAAATATAATAGGATTTTTTAAAATTTTTGAACTTTAAAAATAAAACTTTTATTTAAAACTAACTGTATGCACCTTTTTGTTATTATATGTATTTTTTATATTTAAAAATAGTTTTTAACGATTTGTGAAGCTTCATAAAAACATATAAGCAACATTTTTTTTACTTAAAAAAACTACGTGCTTTTTATTCTTGAATGGCTTACAATAAACAATAGAAAGGGTCTATTATGACTGTGAGTGCTTCACAGTTCAAATCTATAGTTCAGACTTAGTTACTTAGAACAAACTATCAATTTAATGGTATTTTTCAAACTTTACCAGCTAAGTAACCCACAGACCGAAGTAAGAATTAGGTCAGATGCATCTCGGGCTATCAATATCGGCTATTTGATACCCATCAATAATTCAACCTCTGTGTACACGCCGCTTTGCACTGCCACATCTAATCCGTATTTATTTCCCCAAAACAACGGAGCATCTGGCTTACTTCTGTGTCTTGAAATTTATGCTCTTTCGCGGCGTGCGAGGCAACCAGCCGGGTTACCTATTACTCAACCCATGACAGATATGGAACAAATTTATTTTAAGATTTTATAATTATAAGTGAAATAACAATTTTATTTGTTCTCTACTGAACGCAAAATACATATGATAATTTTAATCTTAATTACTCATAATTGTTAGTGAAAGCTTTTATTAAAGAATAAAAAAGAGGATAGGAGGTTGCTAAAAAGCGTCTAAGTAAGTGCCACCACTTTCAATATTTATTGCCTTACAGCAATTTACTGTTTTGATCTGAATTCAAAGTAATTCATGTTAATATAATCAATGATTGATTCGAATATCTCCTAAGCAATAGATTTATCAGAAGGTTTCATCATACTGTTTGATATTCTTCTACATAAAGACGATAGTTGAAAGTAGTCAGTGAATTAGACGTCACTTTTTCCCAGTACTTTGTGCCCACATCGCACAATAAACTGCAAGTATTTCCCTTCCCATTATCCTCCCACGCTTTCTCCTCGAGTTAATAATTCAATTGATAATGGATCGTCCCGCATTCCCCTACGAAGAGTGCTATCGGAGGACAACATTCTCATTTAAATAGTTCCTCTTAGATAGGGCAACTGGTCAATAAATCACTTGAGATCGCGTTGGCCGCCATTTAAAAAGTTAAGCTGAGATTATTCCATTTAATTCGGAGTCCAGTTCCAGTTTTGCGTTTGAAAAATGAGAACATAATGTTTTAAGTTTATGGTAATGAAACCAAACTGCTTTTTTTCACTCCCATTATATGTATTTATAATTTTAAGACTCTGCAAATTAAAGGTAAAAGTTCGTAGCCGACTACAGACAGCAGCAGCAGGCAATATGACGCCGCGTTATGTCGCAGCGTCATGTCTTTAGTCGTCCAGATTCCGAACGCTACTGCATGCAGTAGCGCTGCTTTCCATTTGTTTTGATAATTCCATGAGACAAGATCTCTGACGTATTTTAACTTTAACGTATTTTGTATTTATTTGTTATAAGAGAAAGAAGAATACTATGACTTGTTTTTATAAAAATATACAAGGAGAAAATACTAAGGCAAAATTATTCATTACTTATTCAATCAAAATTTCTGATGTTTTCATTTCACGAAAAAGACTGCAGATATTATGATCGTTTTCAGTAGGACACGTCATTTTGGAAGGTATATTATAGAAATACATAGATCCCAGTTGTATCGCGGCAATACGTTGCCTGCTGCTGCTGTCTATACTTGGCTTCGAACTTTGACCGTAATTCAAAGTAATTTTATAATTTAAACTTTCTTTTTTTTAGTACTTCTTTTAAGTAGAACAGCTTGAAATTCCTATATAATATTAAGTAAAGAAAGGCATCCGTCTCTTTACCTTTTTACTGAGGAGCATGCGTGCCGGTCTATCGGTCCTTTGAAAGAAGCCTACAAAGTGATTTAGACCGTTAAGGTGAAGGTGGCTGGGAGGTATGCCTAGTCTATTACTATATATAGCTTTAGACCTATAGACTCCTCTTACTGCTTACCACACGAAGTGTCGAGTCATTTGCTGTGCTGCTAATAAAAAAAGGTAATGTTACGTTGTTAAGTTAAATTTAAGTATTCTCAAAGTATTTTACTACATCCTTTGTTCCTAAGACTAGACTGAGTCACTGTTCTGTGATTGCACAGTAACTTAGCCTGATACTCGGCAAATCACCATGTACTGTTGAGAAATTCGTTGCCATAAGTATGCTAATACGTTGCCTTCCTTGCAAAAATTAATTAAGACGAATTAGTAAAGACTAAATGAAGCAGATCTGTTTAAAATACACAATTGAATTGTATAATGCTGAGTTTCAATAATCTATCCTTTAAATATGTCAAAATTAAAACAGTCCCGGGCAAAACCATTTGTAAATAGGTTATTGAAACGTATCATAAGTGTCCACGATACATATAACTGTATCAATTCACTTATTAAGTTCTCCGCTACTGTTATCTCTAATATTTGTGCTTTAGAGCCGTGTCCACGTTCCAGAGTGAATTTCACTTAAACGAGATAAAATTTCAGACAAATACGGTTGCTAATTCCACATTGCAGTAAAAGAGCGTGGATGTTATTTCTCTAACTATCGCAATTCTTATTAGTTCCCCTATTGCAATTAGGGTAGATCTCCGTTCAGACGTTTTCCTATTTACTTCTAACGTTTCGAGTATTGCCTTCCCGGTGTTAAAACTGGTTGTGATGTTGGAACAGTTTCCGAGACATTGAGTGGTATTCATGTCTTAAGTTCTTAAGTTTTATCGCGCAATGGACTCTTTATTTATCTATTACAGTTTAAACTACTTTCTTTAGATAGTTTTGTGTTAAGAGTGGTATTATTTTTTTAATTTTTACAAGAGGGTTTCGCATAATAGAACATGAAAATATTATGCTATAAACGATTTAGACTGTTCATGAATTTCAGTATAAAAACTATAAGACAACAGGTTGTGTTTATTTATATATATATACATGATTATAATGGGTTATTTAAAATAGTAAAACCATATAATCACATGCCAAGTCTATACCACATCATAAGTCTATGGTTATTTGTATCAAAGCAGCGCTATCTCAGAAATATTCATTATATCAACTCAAGTCCAATTGTAGGATCGACTAGTTGAGAAAAGGCATTATGCGTTTCTGCAAGCATTCTTTTGATAATTTTTGCTATATTCTGCACACTAGATCGCAATTCGTACTACAAAAATATCACGTACATAGATAAATAATAAATACAAAAAATTTAGAATGCGCTTTTTAAAGTCAGTGACATTTAACTATTTACACTATTAACAACTCCGTAGTATATTTGAAGAATAAAATCATTGTAACGGTGAATTATATATTTCAAAAGTTAAAAACTAAGTGTAATATGATTTCAACATTTCCTACAAATGCCAATTCTTCAGTAAAATTTCAAAACTCTAAGAGCCATTCCTGGAAGCTCCAGATAAACAACTGGTACAACTTATTCTAAAACCATTCAAAATCAACCGAACCATTTCTCGAATTGTTTTGGCGGGCGTCGTTACGGAGGCCGTGTTGCAACTCGTAGCAGCAATAAAAAACTTCACGCGTAAAACAAAACTTCAACGGGAATAGCAAAAAGTTTAACTGTCAAGCTGTAAATCTGAAAATTCTAACGTATACACATACACCCGTCTATTGGGTATGGTGACGTGAACTGGGTAAAATTTGTGTCAAAGAATAATAATGTAACAATTTAAATATTAAGTCTATTCAATCCGTATTTCGGTGGCAGAATATTTTCAAATTCTACAGAATCTTAGTTAGTGTATCATATATATCTTATCTGCGTATAGATTTTCGACGACAGCGCCCTCAACATACGCTTTACGAATAAAGTGCCGCTTGACAAAAAAACCGCCACGCGCCGCCTTAGAGGTTTCGTTTATGATAATGGCTGCGTTCAAGTATCTGAACTTTGAGACAGATCGCTAATATGATCTGAAATATGCAGTGAATTACCGATACTAAATACAAATTAAGATGATTGTAATCTATTTTAATTTTTTTATAAGTTTTTTTTAATTATTTCATTTTATTTACAAACTAAAAAAATATTATGTCATGAAGCGTTAATAGAACAAGCTACATCAAATATTCATTTGATATTGTAATATATTGTTTTATAGGCAACAATATATGATTAGATATTGTATAAACTGGCAAATCTAATTAGCATATTTAAAAATGGAATTAATAATCTATATAACTACAAGATAATCATCAGACTAAAGGTAAACGTATAATTAGCTAAATGAATTTTGCTTTTAAAGTTGTGAAAGTTTTTAAAATATTTCACAGTTTCATTTTAAGCACAATAGTAGCGATATCTAAAACTAACTAAATAGTACTTCGTATCTTATTACCACATTCCAATTGTAGCTTCAGTTTCATAATTACTATAATTTTATGGCAGTGATTTAGAACAGAGAATAGGTATTAAACTGCTCGTAGAATGTCTCGTCTGGTGATAATAAATTAGGTAGTCTATATCTAGAGGCGTACCACAGAGGAGCTAGAACGATACTCAAAGGCATCCACTTGCTCTTATGTTACATAATTTACGTACCTACCCGGGGAAACAAGTAAATATACGGGTACATGAAAACTATGAACTCGTATATTGAAGAATCTTATGCTGGGTTTCAACAACGTATCTATCTTTAGATTTAGGTTTGCCAACAAGGAGTTGAATTTAAACGTTTTTTTTCACACGTAAATAATAATATGTGAAAATTATACTTTATTTTAATTAATGTTAAAATAAAGTTTAGTAAAATTATAATCAAATGTTATTATAAGTGCAAATTACTAATAAAGAAAGCTTATTAGAACTAATTAAGGAAGGATCAGGACCTGCATCTGATGGGGACTTGTCTTCTTTCTAAATTGTCATGAGAGAGAACTTCAACTAAAACCTTTTATTATATTTTCATTTTTTATATATTTTATATTTTCAACGAAAATTAATATATCTATTTAATCAACAATTAATATATCTAAATAATGAGTTAAAGTAATATCCAGTAGCAGTGCAATCCATAAGTCAAGTGGCGTTCTCAACGCTTTGGGCAAAGCTTGAGTAGTACCTTATAGATATACAAGAGATTATATGGCTTCATATCGCCTTACAATTAATGATAGAAATCATAGTTAAGATGGAAGTCTTTATCACATAATCTTTAATTCAGTTATTTTTGATAATTGTGAATCATTAACGACCAAATACAAAAAACAAACACACAAATGTATTAGCGTTGTTCTCCTACCTTCAATCCAGAGGGGAAATAACAGCCATTGAAATCAAAGACTGTATTTTAAGCTAGTAAAATTATTTGAATATTACAATTAATAACTGCGTGTATGACAAACGCGGCTGTGGTGGAGAAGTGTCGCGCAGTGTTTACTCTGGCGCATATATTCCCCTCAATTCGTGTTGAACCCTGAACCGGCCCGTATAGTGCGGCACGCATTACTTAATGTCTTATAAAATTCAAGAGCTCAAATGGAGCGGTAAATTTTTTAGTTTGCTTATATAAACTTTTGATTTCGATAACACTTAAAATCTTTCAGATGTAGATGATGTAAATAAGCTATTATATACTACCAAAGCCATGATTACCATCAATTTCATCTAAAAAGCAATTTCGCTGTCATCATAAAGTCACTACACAAAAAGTTTTGTAATTAATATGAAACAATTTTTCAAAACATCTAATCCTATTAAGACTTTTATCAGAAATCTTGTAACTTTCGACTTTAGGTTCGCAAAGAAAAAGCGTCTTAAAATTTCGTTCGAAAATAAGCTCCCGCTCTCAAGATCCGATTTACATAAAACTTGTTTAAATGGTAATATTAGGAGACGTCACAACCACAAAAGTCTCTAAGGGTCGACATAGGTACACTAGGGTGGTTTACGCTGAGCATTCTGTCTTGAGCCACTGGGAAATTCTTATCTGTATTCAAAGGAAGTTTTTATTCTGTGAATTTGAAGAGGGGCCGATGTCACAGTTTACACGAACCCGGACTTTTCTATTTCAAGGTGTACGATTTCATGATGTCAATGAAATTGGGCTATTATGGAATATTCTACAAGCTTCTTGAAAGATAATTAAATTAATGATGAAATGGACGCTTCATTATAGTTTCGTTGCTGAGGTAATTAGTATTATTAGCGTCTTAATTATCTTCTGTCAAAGTTATTAAAACTAATTACAACAAGTTTTAAACGTTTTATTTTCGTTATTTAGATTCTTTCATGTCGATTAACTTTTTGTATAATAATTATATGCTCACATTAACACCTATCATCTAGCCCAAAGTAAGCATCATCAAGAGCTGTACAGCGTATTTTCTTGAATTATTTTTGTTTTTTTTCCCTTCCTTTAATAGCTATACATGCCTTTTTTACTATTTCTACTGATTGACTGGTAGAGAAAGCCTTAGGCAATAAATCCGCCAATTGTGCTTTGATATATATATATGTCTGCTATCTATGAAACAGTAATTAAGGGGTTACCTTGGGGAGCAATGACTTACAAGTTAAAATCGTGACCAGAGTACGTCTTCTGATAGGCGTGGACGTGACTATACTTTTGTAGTTTTTATTAAAATCGGCCGTTTACCGAAGTATTCGTTTTACTTACAATAGGTTCTAAGTAGATACATCAGTAATCACGATTTCGTGAAGTCGCTTAAGCGAAGGTTGCTGAGAACTGTAAACGAAGCTTCTTACCAATATGAATTAATTAAGACACACCCATAAACCATTTTGCATAGATAAATAAACAAAACAGGACAAAGCATCTTCCAAGTGGCTAACAAAAGCATTTCGCACGATCGCTTGAGCAAACAGACGATTCGTTCAGTGAATTCTCGATTTTAGTAGGAGCGCTTCCCGCATAGCGAAACGCAAAGAAATTTAATTAGTCCTCATCGAGATAATTCACTGGCTCCACAATAGGCCGCTGTAAAGACAACTTTCCCTAAGTATCAGGGACATACAGCTACGAAGGTTGAAAAGCATTTTTTACCTTTTTTTTCTATGTTAACATTTATGTCTATTGTTGCCTTCTATATTTAAATAATATTAAAGAAATATTATAAATCTTTAATTTCGTTTACTAATGTCAAATAACTGTCAATCAATGAATATTATTTCAGTTGTTATTCTTATACAGCACGAGCTCAGCTTTTCAGCAAGAAAACAGACATCACCAACTATTCTTCATTATGTAATGGTTATTTATTTTTATAATTTTTGAATCTTTAATATCCACAGATAAAGCTTTCACTGCACTGAAGGTGACGAAAAAGCAGAAACAGATAACGAAAACGCAGGTAAAAAAAAACACGTACGATGAACTCAATTCAAAGCTCGTTTGTAGTAGCTGTAGGCCAAGAACAGGATGTGGAAAAAATCGTTCTCCAACATATATCTCCATATAAAAAGAGAAAATATTTTTAAATATAATAAATATATTACGTTTTTATTCTGTCTTTAGCTAAGATGGCGTAAAGGGACAAAATGTTTTTCTCCTTTATGACTTAATACGGGGACTACTACCCCGGGCATCATTTGTTGGGGAGAAATATTTCCACTTTTGACATTTTTAGTGGAGAAGTTAGTCTCCGAGTTCTTGAGGTGTGGATTTCTAAATTAAAAACAAATATGTAAACACTAAGCGAATTTATCACAGCAATGTCTTGTGAATTCATAGATTAATATATTAATAGATTGATACATTATACGGGATTCGTCGAACGCTTTTTAGTTGCATGGGAATAGATACGTATGAAGTATATAGTACGCCCTAAATCCTTGCAAACAAAACAAAAAATAAACTGAAATTATTTATTAAAATAAAAAATATTACAAGTTCTTTCTGGGTTGTTCTCTTTTAGAGTATTATTTATATTCCGTAAAAATATGAATAAGTCTGTTAAAAAAATTAACAAGTTTATACTGTTTGAGTTTTCAGAACCTTTGTAGACCTCAAGTTCATTAGAATCAGTCAGTCCACTCTTCTCTTCGCTATGAAAATTCATTAATTAAATTTTTATTAATTTATGAATAAATTGTATTTATCAAAATGATAAATATGTTTTGCAGATTTCTGTTATTCTTAAAACTATTATATTTTGTACTAGTGTTGTTAATATAATTACTTGACGACTTAACTTAAGATACTTCTCTCGTATCACGTTTTTTACGTCGGTGTGTCACCCTGCACAATAGATTTTGATCCAATTATCTCTCTGTAGAACAGATAAGTAACAGAATGACGGAACGAAACAATTTGAATAGAACTTACGTATCAATTATTCAATGTTTATCCCAGTCTTGATTATAAGCTTGTTTATTTTGTTTAGATGACAAAATTAATTACTTATATATTCGGCAATTGCGGACTGAAGACTTTGGTATCGCTTTTGAGAGAAAAGTTTTCCTTAGAGTTTTGTTGAGTAAAATATGAATTTTTGATTTAATACCCTTTGAGGGAAAACATTAGACTCTAAGTGATACCAAATTTGCACATTTCATTTGAATATATAGAACAAAATATTACATAAATTATAAAATTTATAAAACTTTGTAATAAGTTACAAAGCCCGTACAAAATAAAATATAAAACACTGAAGTTTTTAATAAATGCCGTAAAAGTGTCTCAGTGAAATTCAAAATTAATAAATAAAATGATTAGTTAAAATAAATAAATAAATATATATATATATATATATATAGTTGTAAATAGTTTTGATATTATTAAGGGAGCTAAAATGTAACATAGGAATGTTATATATACATTCCTATGTTACATTTTAGCATTTTAGCTACTAAGCGTCGCGTAATGCTAAGCGGTTATTTGGCTTCTCGTTACTTTGCAGTGCAAAGTTTATAATGGTAAGAACATTTTAATCCTGTATTAAAATTGTTAGCTGTGATTTAAAAAAAAAAATATCAATATCACATTCATCTACAAACTCAATAAGGCTCACTGCAGGGCTTAGGCTCATCCCGGGACTAACCATATTGAAAGTTGATTATCTTTTGTCATCTAAGCCAGAAGGTTTTAACCAATTACTACATGCTTCTTATGACTATTTAAGTTAAATTCAATAATAATTATGGCCTGTGTCAAATTTCAAGATTTCAATACTGGATATTATTTTGAAAAAGACCCGTAGTTTAACGATTGTATGAAGATGTTATCCTATGGAAGGTTAATATAATATATATCACTATATGGGCAAGGCGCAAATCATATCTAAGCTACTAGCTGAATCCGTGTATCTCATACCATAACTAACTAATTAAATCTAAGTAAATTAACTAATTATTATAAAAAGTTATAAGCGTTAGTGGCGAGAGCTGAACGTTTCAGAAGATAGTGGAGTTTCAAACCAGATTTTTTCAGAAAAATATTTAATATTACGTGTATTCCCACGATATTTTAATATTTACTTTACTATTCGGGGCGAGGAAAAATACAACTAAAAAGAGATAATTGAAACTTGTCTAGTTGTTCTTTTGTTATAAACGGTGTAAATAATGACTTTTTAAATAGATGAAGATAATACCTATTTCAAATTTATTTATTTATTTGGTTCACCAGTAATTGTTACACTGATACATACAAAACAAAACAATAATACACACTACATATAAAATTAAACCATATGCATACAAAACAATATATATCTTATAGCTAAATGTACAATTCAGAAACGTTAAATACTACATGCATATAGTAGATAAGTTGTAATTATAAATTCACTAAATATTAGAGAGAGAACTGTTTCTTTTATAACATGTTCTTGAATGAAAGGCCTCGGTGTTGTTATAAGTAATTCTGTTAGTCGTGAATACCATGCATATTTTAAACAAACTGTAAGTTCAAAAGCCTTGTCTCCACACATTTCAGTCATTTCCTCATTCTCTTTGATGCAGATGCCATTATCATAAGCTAAGCAAAGATTTTTCGGTAGACTGGTATGCTGTATAATTAGGAGAGCATGTATCAGTCGTCGTGTCACGTTTGACAAAGCCGAGACGTCCCTCCGCTCGAGTTTGGCAAGAGGCCTCCGTCAGCACATGCTGTTAGCGTACAGACATGACTAATTTACTTGTTACCTACTAATTAAAGTAATATTTGCCACTGAAAGTATTTGTTGATGAGTTTAAAACCACTTGAAGAATATATAGTCTGCTATTCTCCGTGACCACAACACTCCCGCTGTAGCAGAAATTGTAAAAGGGAGTTAGATTCTAAAATTACTTGTCATTTTGACAAGTAGATTAATTTAAAAAATAAAAAATCCAACTAACTATTTTCTTTTACATTTCGGCCCCATATGGCTTTCCCCAGAAGTATACGAATTAAAAGCTTACTCAATACCCTTCTATATATCATATTAAAACAATAGTTTTAATATATTACGAAACTATGTCCAAAAAATAATCGGCTAATAATTTAAATTGTGCGGAGCTATGTAACGTTTCAGTAGATATGTAATTTTGTACAGAAATACTAATTAAATTATATTAAAATGAATAAGTATTCAAAGTGCGTATAGTGTGAACGTGCCGAAAGCTATCCCCAGGGAACTTAAGGGCTGTCTACACGTTGTAGGGTGCTCGACCTTTCCCAATATAAAGGAAAGTCTGTTTTAACTTCATCTCGACGATACTTTGCCTATTGATCACTGCTTGGTATCCTGTGAAAAGCGTCCGGTCTGTTGTTTTAAAGAATTATTAAAAAGTACTTTGAATTATAATTTTTCGTATATTTTTGAAGCAATGACAATAATTTTTTTATATATCGTTGACTGTTCATCAAACGCGTACTTGTTTATGGGCAAATATTGGATAGAAGAATAGATATAGAATATAGAAGTTTAACGGATCCCAATCTAAAACAATCGATGAATTGCGATTGAAAAATACTCAAATATAATATATTGATGTAAATCAATACTGTATCATTAGTATTTAAAACATAATTCACTGGCTGGAATTCAGCTCAGCCGATGATGTCGAATAATTGCTAGAAAGTTTAAATAATAATATAAAATGACAAAAAAATGATACTGTGCAAGGTACCTAATAGGCTTCGCCCGTCTTCCTACGGCCTAGTGGCTGCGTGCGTGGGTGGCTTTATGCATTGCAAAGGCCGCAACGTCTGGGATTGTCCAAGTAGCTCTGGGCAATCTCCATTAGTGCGAAGCCCGGCCGTAAGGCGGGGCTGTCTGGGGACGACCTGGTGGATATCTTCGGCAGAACCCAGGTCACCCCCGCGAACTAAAACTCCCCGGAAGGGGAGTTTTAGTGGGTATTCCCAGTACCACTTTGATGAGGTACTAGGTGGGTCCCACACACGCCCGCCACTTAGCTAGTGGCGGGTAGGTCCGTAAACGGATTGCACCTCGAAAAAAAAGGTACCTAATATGCTACTTGAAAATCATATTTTGAGCTGGGATATGTAACTTCCACTTTTTTCATGTATCAACTTTCAGGTAACGACTACGAGAACATAGGAGAAACCTTTTCTTCATGATAATCTGGGCATAAGCTATAAACCGATCGATCCTACATTAAGTGGCTTCTCGCCACCTTTACCAGATCGTTGGTCCTCCTTGTAAGGGTCGGCCAACGCTACGTATCGTTAATACGCTACCACTCAAGGTAATAAACACTCCATTGGTCGCCAGTTGAAATCCACTTAAACTCATAATCATTCTACTCACATAAGAAAAGGATGAAATCACTTTTAGAAATATCATGTTAGTTGACACTTAGATGACCCAGTCGTCTTGACTTTTTTAGTCGCTCTAAATAAAGCCAAATTTCCTTTAATATAAGGCTATTTTAGGAACGTCATATGACGTAATCAGCGATCTGTCCGTTTATGATGGGGTTGTAATGAAAGAAACGTGAAATAGCATGTTAAAAAGGGGATGAATACCCGTAATCTGTGGTTGAATTGTGTATTTAAATAATACAGGTAATGAGTATCTACCTGCAAATTATATGAAAGCAAGGATACCTGAGGTTCTGGGATACTTATTCCTGCCAAAAACGAAGTTGTAACATTTCGCCGTACAATGCTGCTTGCGCGCACACTATTATAAAGAAGTAGACCTGTACTGTAATGTACAGAAATAATACGATTTGTTTTTACTTCCAAAAATCAATAAATGCATTTATTTACTAGTTGGTAAACTTGTCTGTCTAGGTAGGCATTTTTCCAGTATTGGTCATGAAGTAAGAGTTATTTATTGTCCTGTAGTATTTTAAAATGATTTCGAATATTGCTGTTGTCTATAGGTGACGGTAATTTTTATTTTATATTTAACGGGGTATGTCGTTGCTTTCATGTTAACTGATGTGTAGTGAAGATAAAGCCTATAATTGAAGCGAGCTACACTCAGATTCCTCAATGACAGAAAAACTTTCTTACCTCAAATTACTAGAACACAAAAATGCTGTAACATTATTGTTATTTAATATTAGACTTAGATAAGGAACTGGTAGCCAGCCAGGTGGACTTTTTTAAAAGGTCTACCACCAACTAAATTAAGCAGAAAATGTCCACTTTCACAAGGGGATTACACACAATGAATATAGACGAATTCTCCATTAGCATGTCTCGATGTAAACTATTCCTATTATATACTATGTACATACTAGTTCTTGTTTTGAAAGCTCTGTATTCTTAAACTAAGCTTCAATACGGTTAATCCCGGAGAAGTCAGTCACTATTTGTAATCTTGAGTTTCATTGCACAGCCAAAGGGACGTTACAAATTTGGTATGCATTTTAATGGCCAACCTGGTGATTTCATAATTGAGGAGAATTTGTAATAGTACAGCAAATTCCTGCCTCGATTTCAGTTATCATTCCCAAATGTAGACCTCTAGGCATGATTTAAGAGTAAAGAAATATACTTAATAACATAGCCCTCAGTTATTGATGAAACTAGTTAGTAGAATTTGATCTACAATACTTTAATTCAAAGAAATATAACATCTAATGAGCCATCGCTCAAAATGAGTTTTGCTGTGTACGAAACTCGATTAAGTGATAGATCGGACTATCATGCTTTTACCCAAAAGTGTTTACATAATAGTACTTCGCAATGTTCATTCGAATATGCGGAGCAGATCCCTCACAACCCCCCTTGAACCAATAAAATTTATTTGATTGACCATTTATATATAACTTTATTTTTTTTATACAAAATATCTCTCAACTAATTTACATAAACGGAAGGAATTCAAACTAAGATTTCGCGACATTGAAATATATAATATATTATTAAATAGTATCACAGTAAATGAAAATTTAGTATAGAAATTTATTTGTATCATCATGTGCATAGTATTTACTTCGGCGGTAAATAAAAAAAGGAATAGTACGACAGATAGAGCTTCAATCTACACTATACTAACATCCGTATTGCAACGCCATATCGATTGAATCCTCAAAAATATTCCATAAAACCGAGAACAGATTTTTTATTTCAAATTTAGCCGTGTGTGAATTTGATTCGGGTTGGACTTATCGTGTGAATGAGTGAGTTCTTATTCGAAGTCAAAGTCAATATATCTTTATTTAAATACTCATTTACTAAGTTACCGCTTTGATGAATTAGTAGCTGCAGAGAAGAAGGAAAACGTCATTTTCTACTCCGCTATTGCCGATTACTTTTAATAGATAGCATTTATGGCAGGTTGTAGATGATACAAAGCGCATTAAGTTAACAAGTAAACAGTTGTAATACAATATAATAAAATAGTTTTTATGTATTTTTGCTTAATAATATATTTATAATTATACTAAGAATAAACTTCGCAACCATATCTTACAAGGTCCTTCAATATTGAAGTCCTTGTTTCCTGATTTCATCAATAACATAAGTTTCTCTGAAAACTATTACAGTTGTTGGTTAATTAAACATCCAACTTCTGTAGAAACTGTGAATATCAAAATGGACGGCTTCAAGCCGATCTCAACAAGAATGGTAAGTTTTGATATGTCTAAATGGCGAAAAACTTTTAGAGCGTGTTGTCTAAGTAGTAGACAAGTAGTTCTATGAAAGTTCTCTTAATTGAAGCTAGTCGACGATTTATTTGAAGTAAGTTGATTAGATGATTAGTTGACCCAGTGAACTTTGTATCAACTTCAAACTGCCACTAACGCCATCTATTAAATGAAACCCAAAGTAGCAATGGGAGAAATTACAGTTTTAATGTGTGTGTCTTTTAATGTTTTAATGCGCGTCAGTTAGATGATTTTCTTTACTTTAAAACATCAATTTTCAGTTCTAAATTTCAAATCTTTTCAGGATTATCCCAGTTACTTTTATTTTTAAACCACTCATGAATCAAATCGAATAAAACACAATAAAAATTATTGAAATTGATCAAACCGTTCTTGAATTTAAGCGAGACTAATCAATCTATTAATTTTTATATTTATATATAAAAATTAATAATAAAATAAAAATAATAATTAATAATTAAAAAAGGTTTGTTTACCAAAAGGCACAGTTGACTTTGTCTTTGAAGCGGTAAGGCATGTTGCCTACCAGGTAACGGTAAATGAAATAGAATAAAAACATAGTCATTTATATATTATTTTTATTGAAATTCGTAAAAGAATAAAAAAGAGAGACTATCACTTTTATTTTAAGTATTATAGGAAGATATTTGTTTATTTATTTATCCTTCGCAATTCATATTTAGCAACAATAGGCGGCGGCAATTTTTATAAATCCCTACATTATCAAACTAACCGTAACGAGTAAATTTAAGTGTCAAATGCTATTATGTTCTAATTTAGGGTAACTCAAAAACTATTAATTACATTCTATCCTAAAGTAGGATATTGGAGATAACGACGTCAAATCTCAGCTGAATTTCTTTAATATTTTTTTATATAATTAACGCTGTAGTGTAATCTTTCAAATTATAATGTTACTTTCTACAATTTTTTATTGGAGAAAATAATAATGGAAGATTAAAAATTACTTGACCAAAAATCTAAGCTTATGTGCGTACTTGTAATGGTTTACAAGTTGTCAGTAAAACGTTATTGACTAATTATCAGTACAGTAGCCGAAATATGCAGATAAGTACGAATGCTCATGAATGCATTAAGATAGCAGCAGTAGACAGCAGCAGCACAGCAGGCTGCCCTAGTTATATTTGCATATACGATTCAAATATTAAACAACTTTGTATATTTAGTTCTCGTAAGGCGAAATTCCACATTTACCGTATCAATTTCGATATAGTTATATAAAAATTGCTTCATGTAATTTAAAAATGGAACGATCTTTTATTTCGAAACATGGTAACCGAGTTGAAGATTAATGGAAGGTTTTATTTAAATTTCGAACTTGGTAATAAAAAGCTGATGGAACACTTTGGCATGTGAAAAATTATTGTTGATTATTAGTTTTGAAATTAACTATTTAATTTCCATGTATTATTTAAGATAAGTACTATTTAAGTCTGGGCTTCGTCTCGACCCACATTTAAACGTTCGTCCATCAATGCCTATTTTACAATATCTCCCAATTGTTACTTTTTTTATACGATTTGACAGTGGAATGTAGGTGTGATATAAATATATTAGGTACGTTAAAATTTTAAAAAAAATCTGTATCTTTTATTTCTCTTTTTGTTTTCATGCATTTTTATGGTTTATGTATGCTATTCAATGTTTTAAAAGTGTATGGAAATATCAGTCAGATATTAAATTATCAATGAGTTAAATAAGAATTTTATACACTATCCTTGAAGCGTAACTTTGTGAATAAATTGTTTTTGACAATTTTTTTCTCCTTCTGGAAAGCTTTGAATAACTAAGCTTTAAGAGGCGATCGTTACTTCTTAATTGTCGTCTTATTACACTTCTCAGTGTTTTCTAATTAAAAGGGCCCCTAAATTAGTGATACTTTGTAATTTATTTTCTTTTCCAATATTTTTAGTTTAATTTAAGTTAAATGTTGAACCAAATAGATACTCCTTATTAATGAACCTACCGTTGATAGAATGTTCTAATAGACAAAAATAATTTTAAATTTATCACCACTTTGTTATTAAATATACCAAAACAATGTTTGAATAAAGCACTAAAATACGTTTCGACTGCCTAATCAAAAGTATGCTATATAAAAGTATACAAAACCTTAACAAATGAAAGAAAGAATAAGAACATATTTTTTAAAGCAAAGGTAAAATATGAATAGTTCTCCAATTATATCATTAGTGTGCAGTGTTATATATCAGTTGAAATTTTTGTGGACAGCAACTTCTAAGAACGTCTGCATGCAAATCGCCAACAAACCTGTTTCCTGGGCCAAGGAGAGCCACGGAAAATATTTTTTATTTTATTTTACCTCACCGAAACGAGTGGATCGTCGGAACTCGTTAGACAAATTAGGTTTTTTCTAGTACAGTTTCCTTGCCTTAAACATATCATGGAAAACCTTTTTTATTTCTCGGGTTTAAGATTGTTATGTGACAATTGGCAAGTCTAGTGGCTATTGTTATAAAGGATGTTCCAAAGCTATTTTTATTTGTACAACGAATAAACGTATAGGACGATCGGGCAAATTGCTTAGTCCACTCACTCTAAGATTATGTCATTTACATCTTATCAAATCTACAACTAAAGCGTCGGTGGCTTAGTGTGTAAGGTCATTGACTTCCATGCGGCAGGCAGCAAAGTCAAAGTCAAAATATTTTATTCAACTTTGGTACAGATGCCAGTAGCGGTTCGAACCCCGCCACGTACTAATGTGTTTCAAATGTTGAATTCATATGTACCTTTAATTGACGCTTTAACGGTAAAGGAAAACATCATTCAGGAAAAGCTGTACACACCCGTGAATACGTTTTTAGGTTGTGTGTGAAGTCGACCAACTCGCACTTGACCTGCGTGGTTGACTAAGGCCTAATCACTCTACTTTAGTATACGTACGACGTATATGATAATGATGATGATAGCTACAACAAAGGTCAATATTGCTTGTCAACTTATCATATGACATCCGCAACATATCTATGTCATTTAATTTTTGACTGGACTAAGTCTTGGATTATTATTTTTACCTTAATTTAGATATTCCTAACAAAATTTCTATATTTTATAAATTGTATGCATGCATTCGGCGCTTTAGAAAAGTTTTTAATTGAAATTCAAAATTTAACTACAAGTAAGTTCAATAATTATATATATGAATTGTTCCATATAAATTATTAACACTGCAATAGCAATTTTTTTATTGGTCAAGATTACGAGTTGTGTTTTCAAATGCATGTGTGACCTAACTTCTTTTATATATTTTCCCAAATATTCAAAAGACTATGTTAAATATGATATGTCCAAAACACAGCTAAACTGAAGGGACTTTTAAACCATATATATTCATTAAACTGACATAGGTACGGTAACTAAATTAAAAAATCTTATCTAAGCAAGAAAATCCTGACTTTATGACAGGATTACTTATTAAGTAGATTACCCGGTGAACAGAAGTCGGGAAACGTCATCTTCTAACGTATTTAGCTCGCCGACGGTCGATGAATTTTTGAGAGACATTCCTGTGAGGCGACTGGAAGTCTTCTTTTTAGAAAAAGAATAGCAAATAATTAGCCGGCATGTGTAACGAAACGTTAAAAACGTATGATTGCAATGCATTGTTAACTTGGGGATAATTCTTTGCTATCAGGAGTCAGACTTAATATGCAAAGCAATACAAAAAATAACCGTTTAATTTTTTATTGCTTTTCAAACTTTGTATTTAATTTATTGGTGGTAAAAGTATAAACATATTTTAAACCTTAATAGACTTAATAGGAGGAGGTTCTCAATTCGGTTCGTATATATTTTTATTTATGAACAAGGCAAAGTTTTGATTAATGTGATTCTTCATTTGTTCGATGGAAAATACTTGCCATTTTAATCAAAAATATTATTCAGTTTGGGTCGGTAGTTTTTATTTTATGAGCATTTTGTTAACTTGGACGATGTAATTTTCACAGTGCTTTATTTCAAAAGATGGTGGCAACCCATGTAACTATGATCTTCGAAACTGACCACTCAATATTGTGAAAAAAGTTTTAAACAAAATTATTAAAAAAGTATATTTCGGAACTTACAATATTATTACTTAATTATTTTATTGCTTTTAAGTCGGTTTTTGGATAGTTAAACTTATCATTTTATTTTTAATTCTTAACGGGGTAGTTTTTAGTTTTTTTCTCAACCGATGTTAAGTGAAGATAAGAAGATAAGGAACTGTCTAACAATTATTATTTTAAACCAAAACCATACCCTTTGTTTTGTTTAAAAAATAATAATTGTTTCTCACAGAAGCAAGAGGAGAAGCAAAATTTGACGTGTTATAATATTTTAAAATTAAAATATTTCTTATTGAAAACCGTAGATAAGGTCAATTTTTTTGCATATAGTTAGATAACAAAACTTTATTTAATATAAGCAAACGCTTAGATATAAAATATTATTGCGTTATTCATCTTTCACAGAATTCTAATTAATAATTTCCAAATTTTCTATTTGATCGTGGTAACAGAATCCAAATTTAACTCCAAAACAACATAAACTTGACGAATACCGTAAACGTTAATATCGTACGTTATATCAAAACCAAAGTCAAACAAAATGTCATGCCAGTTCTCATTATAATTCTGAGAGTGTGTGAGTAAGATTACATGAAATTAATTACAGGCCTACTGGGAGTTTAACTAGACATGAATAATGAATTGATCACAGAACACAAAGGAGGAAAGATCATTAGACGATTCTTAAACAGACCGTTAGAACCAAAAAGTGTTGGATTGTTTTGCTTGTTTAACCTCTTTTAAAATGTGTCTCCCAATAGAACTTAGAATAAAATTGAAGCCGCTGTCAGAAGTTTAGACAAAAAATATTATGTTGGTAGCTCCGGAAATTTTAACGAAATAATTTGTTGAAAACATCTTCGCAAACAAGCACGTAATGTAATCAAAAATTCTGAAGTATGAGTGAAACAATACAACACTGAACATTATGAGGCGTCGCGAGTTGACGCGACGAAAGTAAGAGATTAAAAATTTGTTACGTAAATGAGTTTTCTTTTTTTCCTTACAGCCGCACCGCAGATTTTCATCCGAAATATGCGCTCAGACTCACACGAGGCCCTCAAAAATTCAACGAAGCGAGTCTGTCGCAGTCGGATTCTGTGGAAGCATTTTGAAAATTTAGGATTATTATTAAGATTTTCTTTACCTAGTTCATTTGACTTTATACAGGCTGAGACTAAATTAAACGAAATAAAGGGACAGCTAAACTTACCAACCCATATGTTTTTCTTTTATTCTAAAGAAAATTGTTGTGCTAGGAATAAACCTTCCGACAAAACTTACACCTACTTCTACTTTCTACACAATAAGGATTTACGCCATAAAACATCTGTATAAAAATATTTGAACAATACTAATTGGTAAATTTTATTTATAGATAAATAAAACAATTTAAGCACAAATTCAAATTAAAACAACAACTCCCATGTTTTCAGTATCATAAATGCATTATTATCAAGTAACAAATCCAGAATACGGTTTTCCCTATAGTTTGGGAGGCAACGGCAGCTAGGTCTCCAGACGGTGTCTGATGAATATTTCACTTCATTATAACAGTTCGCCTCCACCTTCTTATGCAATATTAACGGCCTTGATGCTGAGCAGACCAGTAACCATCTTTGCTTAGCAAATTAGCTTTGTTTATTCTACCATTGTATTTTTTACCTGGACGAGAAGTTAAATGTTTCGCCTGATGGCGATTTAAACTCGCTGCTAATATTTTGTAGATAAAGCAGGTGGTTGTTGATTATCCTATTAAACAGTGAAAGATATCATTGGATATGTCATAATCCAGTTTTCTTCTCACTTCTGCTAGAACCAAACAGTACAAATGCAGGGTTGACACTGCGCAGTGAGATTGAAATGTATGCTTGAATTAAATAAATCTGTTTTGTGCAAACTCAATTGGTTTAAGAAGGCAGTTACCTTATAACATACGAAACACACAGACCAAGCAGTCTTTTTAACCGACTTCAAAAAAAGGAAGAGATTTAACAATAAATTATTTTTGTATGTTTTTAAGCGATTTCTCTGTCAATTGTGAACCGAATTTCAAAATTCTTTAAATAATTACTTTAATATAGTATGCTCCTAAAGTAGTACCATTGCCATTAAGGCAGGATCTAATTATGAGATGCTAGAGGAAAGGAGTAGAGGGAAACCTCCACGGTCTTACAACTAGGAATAATGTCTGAATTACTTTGTAGTGCTTTCAGTCCTCTGGATGGAGGCATTAGAAGAACCCTTAATGTTCATACGTCTACAATCAGATTAAAAAATATCAATTATTTTTATCTTAAATCATCCATTCCATTTTATTGTTTTGAGAGTCTTTTTTTATTTATATGCCCAAAAAAAACGTAAAGATTTTCATCTTTACGTTTTTTTTGGGCATATAATCAAAATTTTTTGTACTTTCATTCGTAAATATTAATATCATTCAATTCATATTTATTCAATTAAAGTGCGTATTTGTAAATAATATTAATATAACGGGTTTTTTTCGCATAACGATTTTATTAAGGTCCCATATATAATTGAATGAATATTACTGTTAGTAGAAACAGTTTGCTTTGGTAATAAATACTCAAAACAATCCTATCATAATACGATATTCACAAACTCAGTTCTACTTTGTTAAATTATCACAGAAAACTATGATAACCTACCATTGTAAGACACATGATTCTTTTTTGTACATAATTGTTTAAGGATCTTATATATTATGTTATTGAATAACTTAATTTATTTACGTGTCTAACTCTATTGTTTACGATCGCTTATAATACGAGGTTCACTGTAATTGTCTCTTTTTGTGCACGAATTTTGTCACATTTATTTAAGCCGTAACAAAACCTGTATTAATCCGAAATTAGTTAAATAAAAAATAATGCTTTTTGAAATTAATTTACTCGTTCAATTTAGACGTCTACGGTAGGCGACTGCGTAAAACCACATGGAAACTAGTTAAACTAGAATGTAGTGGATTGTGCAATTATTAAACGGCCCAAACAGATCATTATTGTGATGGTTTCAATGACACTCAATAAATTAAAATTAAAAATTGTTCTGAACGTAACCCTTTCGGACATCAGGAAATAATTACTCAATTAAAATAATAATTAATTCCTCGTCTAACCACTGCAGTTGTGGTAATGTCTTATCTGGTGGGGGCTATTTTTGTAAACTAAATGTTATTAATGTAGCTGAGCCTAGTCAGCGTCTCTTGCACCCTTTTCTCTTACGTTTCAAGACTAAAAGCCTTAAGTTGTGGGACAAGTCACAAGCAACTAAACCACTATGAATACAATAAAAAACTGATATTTAAATCATTAAAATTAATAAATGTTAGTGTTAGGCCTATGTCGAAGTAAATATTTATTTTAGTTAATAATATATAATATATATATAAATATATATATAATATATATATATATATATATAATATATATATAAATATATATATAATATATATATATATATATATATATATATATATATATATATATATATATATATATATATATATATATATATATATATATATATATATATATAAATTATAAACGATTTTACCTAGTCATTGTGGCAACAAGGGCAGTGGCTTAAATTGAAAATTTATACTTACTGACAAGAAACAATCACTGTAGGAAGGAATAAGTAAGCTAATTTTAGCACGAGGCTGATTCTGTTGGGGCTTAAGTTCTTGATAATTGTGGATAGTTCTTTATCTCATGATGTAGTGAAATAGCGTTTCTACACTGTGCAATGTTGATCGTTGAAATAAACTGTGTTTTTTATGATTTAATAAAAAAATTAATAAAAAAAATTCCTTTGTGCTTACTTTCACATCTGATAAATTGTGATTTTTTTGTGAATTGTGCATATATTTCCAACCAACCAACTTGGACTATATTGGAATGTTCAGCTTATAACTTGGTCCAAAAATTCAAGATACGTTCGAAAGGTGGAGGCGTACGTAAATTTCATTTACCGCTGGAAAGTGCCGAGCGCCCGCGCCGGTCCCGAACGCAAACTCCACTTAATTACGCACATAAATTGAAGTGCTCTTCCCTACACGATGGATGTAGCCGCATTTTAAGTCATAAAATATCGTTTCTTAGACAATATGCTGCGTCGGAAGCAACAAATAACGATGACTAGAATTCTTACCTGCAGCTCTGCTTAAAACGTAGAAATGATAATATTCTGGTAACGATTTGACGTTTACTTCATGTATTCCTTAATATGAAACAATAATTTTGTAACGTTATACTGTCATTGATTTCAGTCAATTGCAAAATTCACTTTTAATATATTCGTTCTGTAATTAGTAACCTATTGTTTTTATTGACACACTTTTAACAGTTTTTGATTTGTTTTGTTTGTTTGTTACAATTTTTTTTAAGATAATAAACTACAAGGTTTGGGATTTGATAGCAATCTATGCAAATTGTTGGTAAATCATACAATTGGGTAAAATAATTGTTTTAATATGGTATGGTAGGTGGAATGAAAGCTTTCAAATATTTATTCCTAATTCAATAAGGATGCAAAAAAGAACTAATAATTTTTATTTTATTATCTGTAAAATATAAATTGTTAGTTAAACAAAATTTTACGTAAGCAACAATATAAATCAATCATCATATATATGTAATGAGTGATCTACTTATTTTGAATCTGTCCAGCCTGCTTCGGCTTCCTCCTTCTGCTTTTGCAGCCCTGACTACGGTACGGTAACGTTACTTGGTAAAGTTAACCTATAGAGTGATACTTGACCACAAATACTTCATAGATTATAGGACCAGTAAGCGCCAAGACCAATAAAAGGATTAACACTTCAAAAAATTTTATGTATAAAATATTTTAAACAATAATTTGTGTGATTTCTGGTATATTTAGTTTAATGTAATGAGAATGTAAATGAAAGAAAGAAAGAAAAAACACCTTTTATCAGGTGGAGTTAATATATTATTATATTATTATAAATTTACTGTTAAATCCATGTGGATTTAACAGTAGTAGTAGACAGTTTGAACACTTCTTGAACAGTCATATTGGCTGCATCTGTATTGCTTTGAGGGTATGGGGATGGATTACTCTAGCCATCCTTGTTACTCCAGAAAGTCGCCCACCACCATGAAGTCACGGAACACGTGGATCCAGTCAACCAGAAGACTTGATCCTAGGTGGGTTATAACGGGTCACTCTGTTACACTCTGCGAAATGTGTGCGGCTGTTTCTTCTGTCTTCATGTATGCTATGCAGGAGAGTGTCCGTAATACATATGATGAAAAGGTGTCTATTTAAATTGCTATGACCAGTTAAAGCCCCCGTTACTAGACATAGAAGAGGTCTAATTAGATGTAGTAGGGCTTTAGACAGATGAGGATTCAGGGTAAATCGAGTCCAGCCTGTCCACAGTGCTTCAAAGAGATTCGGTGTCCATCATATAAGTATATGGTATTTTAACCAATTCTTCAAGACAACTTGGAACTTGGAAATAAGGGAATAATTATTTCAGGTTTTCATGCCTAACTCGTTTTTTCCTAGTTTTAATATTCATTATTTTCACCTATAATCATTATTTTTTACGTCATTGCTGATTTAAAGGAGAGATTTACTTTTTATGAAAACACGTAGCCCAGATATCTATGTAAATCAAAATCGTAAGTGGCAATAAAATCCCTCATTACCCCAGATCGGCACAAGATCAGGAATATAAAAAAATATTAGCATAATGTGTGCAATTACAGGGAGGCGGGCTATAAACTGGCGCGAGGAGTGCCGAAACCGAGTATTTTTTGGCACAGAATTTGCTTTGAAGACTGCCCTGTTCGCCTATGGAGCCAAATTAGTTGTGATCATGCTGTCCTAAGAAGGAGCTGGTTATTACGATAGCTTCCAAATTGTTACAGTGCTATTTAGATGTGCGGAGTGAATTTTGCCAGCCGTCGTCTTGTCTGTTGTCTTTACTGGGTTCAGTTTTGTAGTAGTCTTTATTATTTTAATATCAAATTAAAATCAACTCATAAATTTTAGAAACGAAGTAAACGGTAGCCCTTCTTGCGCAGTGCATCTGGGTAGGCACACTTATTACTGTATACTGTATTATGTACTGTACGTACGTACTGTATTACGGTACACCGGTTATTTATTTAACAATTTATGTACCCACAAAGACTATTAAAAGGACACAACAGAATATTAGAGAATTGTACAAGGGTATTGCTTATTCCTATAAGAAATCCCTTCTAGCAGCCTCATATATGGGTTAATCTTTTTATATTCTTATGCATTTTATTAATACTATAATTTTCTATTTTAATAGCAGACCAATTATCTATCTACTCTCTAAAATATGCCGTTAATTTGTCACTTAAGAGAATGGAGTTAAAACACTTTAAAAATAAGACTAAACATAGTTTACAAAATCGCTTAAATAGTATACTTACACAGACAGTACACACAGGTACAGCCACAGGTACTGTAATTATCAATTAATTATCACTATTTATACAAGAAATATATCAATAACAATATAATTTTCTTTGACAATCATCAATATCTAGCCTAAAGTACGCATCATAAGAGTTTGTGTTATGTGTATATTATCTCGTAGATAATGGGAAAAATATTTCATATTATACATATTTTTTAATAAGTATATTAGAAATAGACAGGCATTAATGTATAAACAATCACGACCCGTGAACAGATATTCCTACTTATCAAACGAAGATCTGTCCTAGCTTGGACTCAAACCTGGGCCTTTTAGGCGAGTAGGTAGTGATTGCTTAGTGTGCTTTAGTAGCTTTGTCGTTTTACGAATGGTACTAAATCAAAGTTTCACTTAAGACAGACAAAGTGACAAGCACACAAATATTAATTAGTCCTTTAAAATACAAGAAAATTATAAGTTATTAAATAACTTCTATAATCAAATTAAAGTTATTGATTTTTTTCTCAAATGCTCATCAAAATATTTTTTACTAAAACATTTTTAAACTTCATGAACACTAGCCCACTTCATTTCAAACATGTATTTTCTACCATTATTATTTGTCTTGCATTTCCAGAAGTGGAAAATGTTATATAATCATCAACATAATTTAAGCTCCTAAAACAAGGTAATATGGCAAAATGTACTTGGTAAATATGTACCTATTTTGCAGTTGAAAATCCAACTAACATTGTCTCTACACTGCTTTGAATAAGCGGATTGCCCTCGCTAACTAGATTGGCTTGTTTATGTTATTAATAACGAATTGTTCGCGTAATTACTATCGCGGTGGCGCCGAACAAATGTTTGAATTGACTGTTGGTTTTAGTTTTAGTAAGTATTGCTGACTCAACCACTAATTGCTGTAGTGGTCTTCGCCCACTATTATGTGGCGTAGTTTTGTTGAATTTGCCCGTATTTTAGAATACAATTATGAAAATTTCGTATTAAGAACGTAATAAGTAAGCAGTAAGATCAATATTATTGTTATCAAACATAAATAAAGTTTTATTTTCTTTTTGGAAAAAGCGCAGCAAGAAATCTTTACCACATTAGTAAGCAATAAGAGAACTTGGTGGTTACTTTGCTTTTTATTAACTAATGCATATGCGAGAGGACATAGTTTACCTCTTCCGGTCCAGTACTAAAGTGGCTTAAGACACCACCCCCGAAACGGCACATATTTAATGAACGATGAGATACGTGTGTAAGAACAGGGAGAAAATTGAAAAGACTTATTGTAGTTTTCTGCCTGTTCATGGCTAGCACAAGTTAGATATATGCTGTCAGATATATTGTTCCGCAAGCAAACGGAACAACTAAGTAAATGATATATATACTTACTAAGTTAAAAAAGTACAAATATTGGCTAAGGACAACCTCTCATTTTGTGGCCCAAACTGCAATACATAGGTGGGAGGGGGATGCTACTTGCGGGTATTTATAGGCAACTTTGTATCACGTAATTGAATTTCTACGCACCTTAGCCTATATTTTAACTACTGTGGAATTATGTTATAATATTTCCAGGAATAACGAGAATATTTAGATTACCAGTGTAGACATATTTACTAAACTAAATTGGGACATATTTCATTGTTCTCTTCTCCAGTGTGTTATTTATAGCCATGACCTTTTATTAAATATATTTCTTGAAAATTATATAAATTATTTAATAACGGAATATGATTTTATGACATCACCTAATTATACCTCAAACGGATTTAATTATAAATAAAAAAAAACGTGTATTTCTAGTAGGTCAAATACTATTCAAAGAAAAACTCTTTAAAATTTAAATATTCATAAAAACATTTATATTTATTATTTCGACTTTAAATCTCTTAATTTAAAGCAGTATTTTGCTTTGAAAAGATAATGAAAAAAAATGTTGTAGTCGTCATCTCGAACCATCCAGACATCCATCTGAGTACGATCTCAAAGCTTTGTTCTTTCGAAAAGCTGGTAATGTCACGTGAAATAAGGCTAAAACAGTGATATTAAGACGAGAGTTGCTTTGAAGGAGTACCAGGACTGGAGACGATGGAACTCGGCTGTAACATGTGACATATAGCGCGCCATTCCTCATTTTTTCTGCATTCGTGTTTCAACTTTCACTATTACAGGGACGAATTACCAATCTCGAGTATTTATAGTAATAATGATTTCCTGTCTATTCTGCATAAATATGACATTATATTAGAACTAGCTCTTTATAGTAGTTCATTTTAATGTTAAACGAATGGGATTTATTAGACAGATTCAAATATCTATTAGCTAGTGTCGACGATATTTTAATTAACTGTCTTTTTTCTGTGTCCTCTCTAAGTTTTAAATTCAAAATCAATCCAGATTAAACTAAGCAGTTTAATTATTACCTTGTGTTAATAATATCTAGAAATGACAAATAAATGCCGTCTGGTCGAGTTGTAAGTACCCCAGTTTACTTGATAAGAGGTCCCGGGTTCGAATCTCGGTATGGGCAAATATTTGTATGAACAGTACGAATATATTTTCAGGAATTTGTATGTTATTTTAGTATATATCTGATATTTATATTCATATTACTATATATATTTATATTTCTCCTTTATATAGTATCCATAACACAAGCTCTTAATAATGCTTAGCTTGGGCTAGATAATAGATATTAATGCGAGAGAAAAAAAAAACTAGCTGGAATTATAAGAAATATTATTATTAAACATAAATAAACAATAGACAGTGGCTCGCCAAATTTTGTTCTTATGAGACAGAATGCTCGGGATTTAACGGGAATCAAATTCGGTAAATCATAACTGGTTAGTATAATTTATTAAATAATTCCGAGTACCTAACTAAGTACATTAATATATTAAAGCACTTGCTAATTAGGTAAATATATTTTTGTCTGTTAGTTAAAGTAAAAGGTATACTTTTTAATGATATTATTTTATTTTATCCCGTGAAGTTGGATGTTAAAATAGTTCTGAGTTTATGTCACACTAGAGATTCACGTAAAATAAAGATGATATGCTCGCTTTCCTGAAAGTATATTAACGTAACTATCAGAAGAATAAGGTAAATTAATCATAACAGTGTGGGAAATTTATTGCCTACTTAAACCCCGACATTTTTCATTTGACGGCTGGCTGGACCTCCAGCCGGCCCTGTCCCATGCCCGGTAGTGTGAGAGCTTTTTTGGGACGTCAAGCCGTCTAAGTATGAAACCTTTTTTTAACCTTTGCATTCTTTTGAAACTAATACTTTGTTATTTTATTTTGCTGTTAAAGTTGGATGGCCTTAAGCAAACAGAGACACGTACTTAGAAATAGAAATGTTAGATCAATATGAATATGGTTAATTTGAATTGTACTATTATTTAAGTTTAGTTTATTTTTAGTTTAAACCTCGTAGAGAATCAGTGAATATTTGTGTCGTGTAGCAAAATTTCTGGAACAAATTAAGAATTTGAAAGACTACAAGCGATACCTATTTGTACAGCATAGTACGGGAATGTTTATAGTGTTTAAAATTATCAAATTCTATTTAGTAAGTCATCCATATATTGTTACTTTACGTATCAATGATAATCTCTATGATATGCGCCAGAAGTTGACATCATTCTAGTTACAAATTGCTTATTTTATCTATCATATATAACTGTGTATATAACACAGTTAAGGGCCTGTGTTTGTTTATTGCAAGCTACTGAAACAAAGTAGCTTGTGCACTGCATAGATTTTGTCAATATTGCATTATCCTATGCTGTCAATAGTGTGTTTTAGTGATAGTAGTTGTGGCGAACCAACCTCTTTTTATACCTATCACTTGTAAATTTTATTGACATTGTCTTTATTTTCATTTTCTGCTTTGTAAATGTAATGTTATTTAGTAATTGCTAACAATTTGATCCGGCTCGAAGGACCAAATTTTTATTGACGTACGTGGTATAGAAAGAGAGAGAAAGAGTATTTTTTTAATTAATAAAATTACATTTACAATGCAGAATAAATATAATGTCATATAAAACAGTAAAATATAATATATGTTCGACACCTGAACGAAAATTCTTTTCATTTTGTTTTGTTAATTCAAGATTTGTTAGAGATGAATATTAAATTATACAAACGATACTTTTTCGTGGTAAAGTTCTTTAGTATGGTACTTACATACGTATAGATCAAGATATAAATGAATAGTTATTTATTAAGAAGAAGAATACGGAGATATCCCTAAAGGTTAAATAGTGGAAAAGGCTCAATTGGCCATTGGCTGTTTTTGCGTATTCGTTGTATCTTTAAACGCCTCTAATAAAAATGCAAATGGACCGTCTATGTGTTCAGTTGCTAGCGAATTGAACGGAAAACGAGTTTATTTTGTACTTTTAAACCAGCTGTCAGCTTTATTTATTTCAGGAATGTTGTTCGTATAATGCGCTTTATATTCCTACATTGGAGTCTAAATAAGCTTCACAAGTATTTGCGTAT
The DNA here is from genome assembly GCA_943193645.1 of Acentria ephemerella. Classification (NCBI taxonomy): domain Eukaryota; kingdom Metazoa; phylum Arthropoda; class Insecta; order Lepidoptera; family Crambidae; genus Acentria; species Acentria ephemerella. Next base: position 3,426,936 of record OW971882.1, read on the forward strand.
TGGTTTAACACCCTTGATTCCTTACCAACCTGTCGGCGCTTATGTTATTTATTCAACAGATTAACATGTCAATATAAGTTACGAGATTTTACTTACTTAAAACGTTACAACGAATATCGTAATAAAAATATTGTAATTACTAGAGTGTATTGAAAATGGCTGTTCCGAATTTCGGTCCAGTGATCGTATGAATACACTCAATAATTTCCCCTGTGACAACTACTGCTTCAATTTAAAAATACGAACTTTTTATACACATGTTCACCTCTTTTATTTATTTTTAGGAATTCGTGCTGGAAGGTCTAATGGAAATTGTGAGCAATAGATATTTAAAAAAATACTTGACTGTTTAGAGAATAGATGTTAAGGTAAAACATATTGTATTATAAATTTAAGTTGTTTATAACATTAATTATATGCGTGTTATATTAGGGCATTATAAGGGCAGATTGCATCTACATATATAAAAAGAACAACATTTTTTAGCGTATTCCAGTAGTTTTAAATTTAAAAAATACTAGAAACGTGAAAAACAAAATCAGTAAAGTATTCTGATATATATGACTACTTAAAGGTATACTCAACATGCATTGAGTTTCCAACAAAATATTTTTTTTATAAATTAAATCGTAATATATTGTTATTACTGAGTGTGAAAAGTTAATAGGATACCAGAGTGTACATGGATAATATTGGTGTTGTGTTTGTGCATGTGAGTGGTTTGTGTGTGTGTGTAATGATTACATTTTATAAATCAAAAGCACCAAGCGCCAAATATATTTATGATTCGGATAGTCAAAAGAATGGTTAACGAAATTAAACGACTTGTTCTACCGCCTAATTTGATCAAACATCCACATGTTTTTGGCAACTCTTGTCGAGATCTATTATTTCTCTTTATCTTCTTTCGAAAGAATAAAATTAATGTCTTGAGAAACGCTTAGGTATGGTTGCTGAAATCAAGAGTAAGTAAATATACTGTTAGAATTTTAACTTATGCGAATAAAAATACTATTAACTTATTCCAAGATTGCAAAGCAATTCTAATGAGAATTTGTTGCCATTGCACACGAAGTGTTGACTTAAATATTGGAATATAGACTTAAACACCTTTGTATTACTTGTTTTATTTGCTTAGCGATGATACAGCGCTACCGAGGCTGTTTGAAGAGCTGATAGGAAATAGTTTTACAGAAGCCAAGGCTGATTCAACATAAAACAGAATTTTATTTAATGCTCACAGACGCTAAGAGAGTCGTCTTAAGCTGCGTCTGTGGAAGTATGGAAGGAAACTAATTTCAAACTTCAAAGAATATTTTTATACATGACGGTCTTTTGGTCGAGTGGTGAGTACTGTCTATTACTATATACATTTATCTATATTTATTATTCCGTTATCTAGTTACTACAGCACAAACTGTCAATGATGCTTAATTTGGGCTAGATAATAGGTGAGAGTGTGAGAAATAGTTTTTTTAATATAAAAAACAATTTTTATAAAACCTTTTAACCGCGAAACCATCATTAACCTGCCTGTTTTGTTTTTCTTATGAATATATAAGATATTAAAGGAAATATATAAAATCTATTCAAACAACAAGGAATCAAAAGAAATTTATCGTTTTCAATACCCTTTAAATATCTGCCTCTCTTGGGATTTAAAGTCCACACCTGCTTATAAAACAGGGAGCATTAAACTACGTTGATTTTATTATTTATTATTTAAAAAAAACAAGTGTTGATCGACCAAATTCTTGAAACTTTGAATATTTGGCCGCTTGTTACATTTAACTAATATAGCTCGGCAATATTCATCACTAGCGTAATTATAAACGACTGTACAAAAGTTCAAAGATAAATAAATGTTTATTAATGATATTAATGGAATTTTATAGATCATCTACGTAAACATAACTTAGCCAAGTTCCACCTACACCTGCTTCTTGTAAGCTAAATATTATAGGACGTGAACACGTATATTCATTTTTCAGCCGCTAAAAAAGGTTATGTTACTGAGATTTTAAATAAAACGCCCAATAAAATAATTGAATAAATAGACGTCGATGCCATACATCGATATCACCGAGTCGATCCACGAGAAGGATTGAAAGCAGTTTATAAGAAGGCGCTCATAGCATGTTGCGGTTTGTAGAGGGTGGGGGACCCGGATCAAATTAAATTGAAGACTAAGCGGAAGCCGCGGGGAGTGACCGGCCCGCATTATACCCGGGTTGCGGTTCGAGTCACGATTCAGTTATTTATCCGACTGTGTTGCCTTGTTTTTAACATTGCATTGGGAAGGGAAAATAAAAGAGTATTTATTTTAATCTAAACTCAATATAGTAGGATATACGTTTTTAGATTAAGCACCATTATTTGATTAAAGTAGCTATGAATAAGTTTTATTAATTGATTTTTATCTGGAAACATTGATTCCTTTAGCAGTAACGGATAGCGTTAACTTTTTATCTGCGCAGCACTCGGCGATATGACGATTAGGATTATCAAGTCTGGTCCATTTGATTTACCTACATTTGATACTTGAGATCTTTAGTATTTTTGTTGGCAACTCACTTTTGATTAAATCATCATTAATAGCTTGTATAAGTCCCCTCCCAGAAGCTTGAGCCTCCGCTAAATTATGGTGATACGGACTTAGACAACAACGCTGTCAAGTGCCGGTTAGTCGACTTCACGCAAACCCAAGAACAAATAACAGATGTATGCAGGTTGCAGTCCTGCGCACATCTGTTATCTTTACGCTGCAAAAAGGCGCGGTTTCTTTGTTATGCGGTTCAATTTCGTGTGTGCAAGTCCAGATAGATGTTACGAATCACTAAAATTGACACATCAACAACCTGTTAGTACTTAGCTTATTAAGTTATCTAACATTAATAATGAGTTAGAGTTGCCACTCTCAGTTAGTGAAGGTCGAATGTCGGGCCCAAATAATTATTTAATTAACACTAAAATGTGCGAGGTAAGCGTCTATGCGTCTAACATGCTTTCTCTCGCTGATTTCTATTACAAATGAGAAAGACATTTTAATAGTGTGTTACTGAAGCGTTTTAATGAGTTATTTTTGTAATTTTTTATTTATATTGTTATTTTTGTTTCAACAGGCTGATAGTAAAGCAGTGTTCTATTATTTCTGATAAATTAAATAAACGCGAACAAAGTTAGGCATTGTAATGAATATTAATGGTTAAAACTCACAGAATCAGTCCTGACATGGGCCGCGAGTCTCGGGCCTCGGTATAAATCACGGTTAGTTCGTTTCAGTACGTTCCTTCTGTTACCCACCCTCTTTTGTTTCTAAATAGATAAGGATATTGTTGAAAGTATAGTCTTAGAGCGTTTCCAAATAAAATTTGCAATATTCTTCAGCTCCGTAATTAGATCATCCATTTTTAAACTTGATACCAATATAATAATTTCAATATTATTAACTCGACGTTAAAAATTAAAAATTTTGTAGTTCAATAGGTGGAGCGGTCATTTGATTGTCAGAGAACGTGGGTTCAATACCGCTTCAAAATATAATGATATTTTTTAGATCGAAAAATTTTATTAGATGATTTAAAAAGTCTTGGAACTGTACTTAAAATACACATAAGTAGAAGAGATCTATGAACTCAACTGAAAATTATGAACAGGCGTAACTTCAAAACAGTCTTAAGAAATTTTTACTTTAATAGTAGTCGACCACTTAAGCTGAGGAGTCAAGAGATCCCAGAACTTAAGCAATTAGCGAGCACAAGTCTGACAGCAATTAACGGGAAATGCTATTTGAACACTGGGAAGGTGGAAATAATTCAGCCAATAACAGCACGGGGTGCACTTGTTCGATAAATTATTCATTCACTGCTAATGATCGATATATATCAAGGACCCTTGTGCTGCAATAGGAAGACTTAAGTATTAAATTTGAATTGATAAAATTTTATGAGTAATCGCAAATTAATAAAAGTTTGAAGTTAACTGACTTTTTGAACGTTATGAAAATGGGAATATGTAAAGATCTAACGTTTATTATGATTAAGAAATAAATAAGTTACGTCAAAAATATTTTTTTATACTTTGCATTAGGATGTAGCTGTCGCCACATCATCAAGTGTTGTTTTCGCTCTGGGACGGCGACCGGACTTTTTGGACCTTATATATATAAGACGTGCCTTGCAAACTTTGTAATCGTGATTCATGCTTCACATTAGGTATTGTCACGTTTCAATGTCGCGTCTCGGCTCAGTGCTTACATAGTTTAGCTGAATAGCCATTTTTTAGTTACTCGATATCAATTTGTCAATGTACACATAACATTTACTAAAAGGTGAAAAGGTTCCCCTAATGCAATCATGCTACTAAACGATGGTTACTCCCGAAAAAAAGTTTGGCTATTTATAGAACGCTCTATATACATTGTGTCAATGGTAGCACAAAAGTAAATGACGTCAGAAACAAAAAAAAAATTAAATATTATTTCGTAAATAATTATTCTATTTTTTTATATAAAGCTTAGCAAATGACTCGACACTACCTGATGATAGTCAATATGTGAAGATAGCTAGTGAAGCATGCGACATACTAATATAGCTGCATACTATTTAGCCAACTACAAACGTTTTTTTACATAAAACTTGATAAAATAAGGAGAAATACGTTATAAAATCTTAACAAAGACATAATTCAAGAAATTATATTTTTTTAAGAAGAATTACAATCATATATACAAAGAACTATACTTTATTTGATTTTTAAGTAGCTGACTATTAATCTTGTTTTCGTTGTCCTTTTCTCTTTTGTCGCAGTTATGGAGGAAAGTCAAGACGGCCGTCTTATCGAGTAGTCAAAACCAGACTTCGCGGGTTCGAATCCATCTGGCAGCCAGATGTTTGTATGATAAGTACTAACATGTTACGTTCATGTTTATTTAGTATTTCTTATATCAATATACTTATTTTAGTAGCTGAATATATTAAACAGTATATCTATTGTTCAGTATATTTCTAATTTTCAGGTTATGAATTAGTAATCATTCATTTTTGGTTTCAATATTTCAGATCTTCGTGTTATTATTCATTAATTATTTGATCACATTAATAATGAAACTTCCTACAAATTTTACTCTCTAAGTAAAAAATTACATTTACTCAAAATAAGTTATATTTAATGCATTAGTACGCGCTATTCAGGTATCGCATTCTTTAAAAATTTGTTGGATCCAAATGAACCAAATTTCTATTAAGTTGCGGGTTTAGTAACACGTCACTAAACTAAAATAAAATGGCCCCTTTTTCCGTGGCTGTTCAACTACGATTCGACTTTATCAAAATTTACGCTTTGATAGCACATTGTGAGCGGACCCTCTGTCCCAGAGTAAAACGTTTTCATAAAAATGCAAATCATCCACGAACGTATTGCCGGCGGTCGACATTGCGGAACTTTCTTTCATCGAATTAAAATACTTTTTAAGGAGACAACGTCATTTAAACAAACTCGTTATGAGCTTTGACGCCGCGGTTAAGGTCTTGCTTTAACAATTATAATTATGTTTTAAAGATACCAATAATTTTTCTAGTACAACTTTTTGTTCCTACTTAAAGTTACGGCCAATTCGTTGCTTTTCATATATTTTTCTTACAAGATTTTTAGAATGATCCCAATTTACTTAAACGTTATAAATTTTCAAATTTTACTTGTACTGCCTTAAAGTTTAATATTTAACCTTTTATTAAGAATAACTTTGACAATCTTGTTTGTACTTCTAGTGCAAGACAAGTTATCAATAACTATATTAGCGCTAGCTCTGGGATAAAAAAATAATATAAAACCCGCCGATTTTGATGGATTGTTTAACAAGACAACTGGAACTAATAAAAAATATAAATTTATGGAATTGTTAGCACATTAAGTTTTAGTATCGCCATTCGTTATTATATGATATATAGTGGGAATACATATTCGACGAAACATTTGTGACCCGAAGCCAACATGAACTATTGGCAAAAATTCGAGTAAGGCAAACGCCTCCATTACGAACACGCGAGTCACTAGGCAAGGCGCGGTATGAAAGTTATAAATAAATAAATATACGGATAAAAGCTTATACAAATCGTATTTTAATGGGTATCATTACAAGTTATAACTAATGAATACAATAATACAAGATACCACAAGATTTGTGCACTCAGGATTGTATTGTGAAAATCAATCTTGGTTGATATTGGATGAGCCAATGAAAAATCTATCCTTGTCCCTAAATGGCCACTATTATCGTTTTTGCTTATAAAAACGCACGTCTCAAGGCAGTGGTCTTATGGCTAAAAAACTTCTCATGTGTTTCTTCTTCGTAGAAAGGGTGGTTCACGAATATTACTTAAGTTAGGAACTTTTTCTCTGAAATGTTCTTAGAACAATAAAAATGTAATAAGGTTGGAAGTTTGTCGTTGTCATTGTCATTTTCAATGGAAAAATTACTGAAATAAGTTTAATGTTATGGGTTTACATTTCAATATTACACTTTAATTGGTTGTAATTAAAGTCTGTAATCGTACCTATAATATAAAGCATTTAATTTTATTTTGAACTATTTCTTTTTTCTACTGTCATAAATACACACTAACCCATTACAAATTACTATTCACAACATTTCAGTTAAATTACAAATGAGTTCCTTCAACATTATCAACTCTCGGTAACATTGCAATATGGAAATCTACTTTGTAACCACACCGCTAATCTGTTCCACAGAGTAATCAACACTTTGTAAAGCGAAGGAACTTTAACTACTCAGTTTTATGTCGGAAGTTAACGATTGGATCCGAACACTGTGGATTCTCTGAATACATTTTAACCACAAATTTAACTTATCGTTTCCTCATTATCATAAGAAAGATAGTTGTCCAAGTAAAAGTACCAGATGCACAATAAGATCTTTTTGTCTCTTAAGTAGTTAAAAGTGTAAGATAGTTACTTCTCCAAACTGTAGACTAGTCAGTACTGTCTGTTGTTTGAATGTAATAAATTGAATTGTTACAATTAGAAATTAATGGGTATACCTTACTCCAAGTTTGAATTATGAGATTCTTAAATCAAAAGCAATTAAAATTCAATTGCGTGATAGTTCGTAATTTTTTACAAATATTCGATTTTTAATAAATTACTAACTTTTGCTTTTACCAGTATGTAAATAACACATACAGGTAATGCCATTAAAACTAGTGTTTGTGCCAAGGCTTTGTGTGATCTTCTGGTTAAAATCGCACTGAGTCTAGGCAATTACTCGTATTTGCTGTAGAGCATATGCTAATTAATATGATTTATTTATTCTTTTATATTTTTTCCTATTTTGTTATTAATGTTTACGTATGTTAGAGCGACATTAATAGTTTATCAATCTACCTATAATGTACAACATTTCAATCTTCAGTAACATTTATCTGGATAATAATTATCCCGATTATACAGATTTCATATAGATTCAGTAATCAAAACAAAAGAAAAACATTATAATTTTCGCAAGTTGTTTTGAAAATAATTTTGATGATTGCGGTTATTTTACACTTATATAATGTAAAATGTTTTATTTAAAATATCAAATCCATCTTATAATGAGACACGTGAAAGCTGCTACGTGCACCTTTAATAAACCGTCCAACCATGTCCCTTTACGATAGGTTCGCACGTGCGAAACGAGAAAAAACCAAGACGAATGACTGAATCAAGTTGTGGATAAATCAGTAGCAAAAACCAAATCAAGATACCGAGTACACTCGTCTGTTTTCTTAGCAAGGACCATTAGAGTCTTGGATGTCTCCATACTGTTGGCATTGTGTGGAATATCTCAGCAACTTTATGTCCATATCTTTTCATTTTGGAGCTGATCTACGGGACTCTTTTTGTTTGAGGTCGGAAAAATATACTGTACACCACAGTGAAGTTAAAATTTTAAGGGATTGTTTCAGGATAAAGGAAGGAATTCTACTTATATTGAAAGATGTTTACAATAATGAAAAACTTAATATTTTTTCATTATTTTGCTAACTAAATCAATTAGTATACTAAACCCAGTTCACACTCCATGCATTTTAAATTTGAGTGTATTTAGTCAAGCACTTAGACATAAGATTTATTTTATTACACTCGTTCACGTTACCGTTTAAAATAATTTTTCTGCTTATTTCAAACAGTTTTTGCTTATTAAAGTAAAATACTAAAATTAGTTGTTGAGAAGTTATTTTGAAACAGTTTAAACTTGGGCACTTACTTTTACTGAAACATCTCTTAAATTGTAAAAACTGACGAAATGTCAAATTGACGAAATATCATAGTATTTGTTAACTTTATCTGGCAATACTTCATGTTTACAAAATCACTTCGAAACCACTGAATGTAGTTATAAAGGACAACAGAACCTATACAAAAGTAAACGTTAGCGATTTTATATCCATTTTTTTATTTTCACGGCATAAGAGAATCCAAGATAAAATACGGTTGTAGCGGACGTGCTGTTATGAAGGACAGAGACCTTATTTATGTGCTCAATATTTTACAAACCATAAAACTTCTTTGCATTTAAACAGAATATTTTATTTTAATAGATTTTTTTGAATTTCTTTCCTTTGGGTATTTGTGTACTTGATTGATATTCTTTGGAAAACTCTTGATATAACTAAACATTTATAACAGTTCGATAACATGATTACTATTCCAAATATAAATTAAACTAGCTTAAAAATTTAAATGAATGAATTTAACAAACTAAAGTCATGAAGTTATTAAGCCATTGACCAGTATATAACACAGTGTAAAACACAGCGGTACTTGTGGTAGTTGGGGCTTTAAGATTAAGTTGGTTACTTTTCTCTACGTATTTATTGTAGACGTTATACTGGTAACGAATTACGTTTTCTGCGCTCTGGTATCGATTACGAAAACGAAGAAGTTTTCAGCAAGGAGGTTCTGTAATGTTTGTAATCTCTCGTCCAAATTTACAGCTGTTGTTCTTGGCTGTTACTACATCCACTTTTAGTTACCTAGCTGCATTTGAGGCTAGTGCTTTGGCCTATCTTATTTCATACTGGTTAGGCTGCGTAGACCTGTTATACTTAGCAGGACACATATTTCATTTCACGCCATGGAGTATTTTACAGTTTCACACAGCATATCATTTTACTAGCATTTCATAGCACTAGCTCAAATCAATGATTGAAAACTCGCTGAGTAAGTTAAGCCTCTGTAATTTATTCTGTGGGTAAAAATAGACTATACGACACATGATCTATGCTCATAGGTTTATATAGTCATAAAAAAGATTTGGTTTTGTTATTTTGTAGTTGTACTGCTCACAGACGTGGTCTATATTTTCATGGATAACTTAATCACCGTTCTGATAAATATTACTATTACTTTTAGCGATTTTTTATGGCAACCCTGCCACTTTTCATACAATTTATCAATACGAAATTAATATATATCATGTAAGTATCGATCAGTGGGACTCATATAATAATAATTATGCTTTAAGCACAGGATTTACATAAATACACAAATAAAGACGACCGTCTACTTGAGCAGACAGAACCCTTGTCTGTTTAGCCAGAAAGCAATTAATGTTTGTATATATATTCATATAACTGATATTTATATACATATTACTATCAATATTTCTTCGTTGTCTAGCATCTATAACACAAGCTCTTAATGATTATTATTATGGGCTAGGTACAACAGGTATAAGGTATATTATAAATAATATATCTTTAATTTAACTTGGCATCTATGTTTATTTGATTAAATCGTGTATAACCACAACGTTTTATGCCGAAACTGAACAAAACACTTAATAACCTTATACCGCAGTTCATTGTAGTCAAAATAAAAAATATAATACAAGCCTATTCAATAATGGTACTGCCTTTTGTTAGATGTGTCCAGTAAATAGAAATCCTTTAACGAGATTACATTATGGTCTGTATTTTTGGGTCAGCGTCAGTACTAGGGATGTTTCATGTTACCAGTCGGGTTCAATACAACAAAGAGATTCACGAGAAGAAGCATTTGAAATAATGTTTCGTCTGTTTTCAGCTTTCAAATTGCTTCATATAGCGCCGAGTGGGATCAGATATTTTTATTTACTACTGGCTTTAGAATAGTAATTGACAAGCTTAATTCACCACCCTTCTTATTTATTTAAATATTCAAAATATAATTCTATAAAAACATGAATTATACAATTGGGTAAAAAAATCGTTTCAAAGAATTTTCTAGCATTTAGTTTTTCATTGTGACAATAAGCTTAAAATATTTTGGAGCACGTTTCGTAGGAGTTATACCATATAAATATATACAGAATAAGACAAAATGCTAGCGATTGTCTACGGTTACAACTCATAAACTAAAAAATATATACATATCTCATAAGTAAAGTACTAATGTGTTATTTACCATAACAAATGATTGATATCAATATATGAGCTACATTTTCAATATAATATAGAAGCAATCCAAATAGGCTCCCATATAAGGCTTGTCAGGAAACTGTATTAAAAATATAAGACGATTTGTTAAACTTGTTGCATTATCTAATTATTAAATCACTCAACAGGAAACTTTTATACAATAAATAAAAAGGACGTAGCAAGAATTAAATAACAAAATAAACATCGCTCTTAATCTTAGTTTGGTGTTCACTATCACTTGAAAACAATCTAAATTGAACCAGCGATTTTTGATATTTCTTTTATAAGGTAAATGGTAAAACAGACGGTTTTAATAATAATCGTCTGTTTGAGAGTTGGTTAACACCAGCCTTAGCTTCGTAATATTAAACGTATCATTATTGCAGTAAATAGATTTACTCTATTTTTCCTGAAGAAAAATTATTTATTAGGAATACCGAGTTTTGTAGCCCGTACAAATATCTAGCGAGCGATTGCGTTAATATTTAGAATATTTAATTCCTTGGAGATCTCTAGTATGCGTCTTCATTTGTTTTTATATGCGAGACTTCTTAAATCTTGTTAGTTGTTCAATTTATTTCAATTTGATGGTAAATTTCGTCCGTTTTATGCGAAAATATAGAACTAGTCTTAGTTCGTCTGAACATTATGTTCAATCAATATTTTACTTCTTACTTTATATTTGGTGTAGTAATTTAATTCATAGCCACGCTCAATGTTTAGTTTTATTTATTACGAATAGTACACAAATAATTTTTGAATTATCGCTAGTTACTGTAGAGTTACCTATTATATAAATTAATTAAATCATACTTATTAATTTTAACACTTAGGTTATTCATATTATTCTTATACAAAGTTTTATATAACCGGTTACCAATGATACATAATATTACGTTGCACGCGTTGTTAACAAGAGTTAGAAAAAGGGAAGACAAGTATCTGTTCCTATTATAACTCATTTTCAACGTCTGTGTTAAGCCACCTATGGAAAATAATACTGAAAGTTCACGTTTGCCTGAAAAATGATGATTTCACAAACATCAATAGCACTTAAGTCAATATCGAGCAAAAGATCCGTCGAAAAAAATTGCTACTTTACTATTTAATTTTTTCCGAATAAATTTTCATTATTGGACATAAGGTTTAACATACTGTATATCTTAAACGAAAAAAACATTCTAAGAAGCTCTGAGAATTTGTAGATACCTTTCCTTTCGCTCTTTACTAGCCCGCTGTTTACGTTTTCTATTTAATCATGCATATAAAAAATTTGATAAGACCTACGAGATATCCAACTGGAGGCACATTTTTTTCCTATTTAGAAAAAAAACATTTGCTTTTTAATACTAATGAAGTGCTTATACTTAATTACCTATAGATATATTACCATGACATTTTTTGTTTTGTTTTAAGAATTGGTATAGAACATTCTAGTGTTATACTACTATAACTTTGCTTTAGTAGATTAAGCAAGAAGATTTATAAAAAAAATATAATAGCTAATTGCCATAAAAAGCTTTAAACTAACAAAATAATATTACATCCATGTTCTAAAAACGAGCTTAAGTAATTACACGGCTGGTTTAACAATATTGTTACTTGATACAAAACAGCTAAATGACCCAGAAATTGTTTACGGTCGGTTATTTGCACCCAGTTTAAAACTGGGCTTTAAAATTTTATTGTTTGCAAGAGTAAATAGAATTTGTGGATACAGGTATTGTTTTGTGACCGCAATAATAAATTTGTTTGCTGGTGAACACAGGTCTGTAATATTCAAAATTTTATTATATTACAACTTTGTATGTAAAAAAGAATTAAAGAGATACGGTGACGCAATTTGGATTAACATTGCAGTATTTTACTGAGTCGACATCGCTTTCCCATTAATAATAATTTATACAGTAAGGATACGATTGTTGGTGTTAATGATTGCCTTTTTTTACGAGGAGGAATCCATTTACGGACCTACCCGCCACTGGCTAAGCAACGGGCGTGTGTGGGGCTCACTCAGTAACTCAATAGAGCGGCACTGAGAATACCCACTAAAACTCCCCGATAACTCCATTGCCCTTCACGGGGGTAACCTGGGTTCTGCACGAGCAATTCACCAGGTCACCTCCAGACAGCCCAGCCTTACAACTGGGCTTCGCGCCAATGGATATTACCCAGAGTTACTTGGGCAACCCCAGACGTGGCGGCCTGTGCAATGCGTGTGTGGGAGCCACCCATACACGCAGCCGCCTAGAGTAGAAGCATCATGACATTTTTTTTCTCATAACTGCGAAACTACAACTAAAAAAAAACAAATTTCTATCAAATAATATATTTAATAACCACTAGCGGAGAGTTGTCCACTGCCGGAGATATGTATCCCCCTAGGATCTCCAAACCGATCGGTCCTGCGCTTTTCACAGCCAGTGGCTTCTCGCGAACTGCCAGATCGTCGTTTCACATTGTTGGAGGTCTACCAACGTTCCGCGTCCTAGTAGGCGGCTGCTACTCGAGGATTTTTTCCCACCAACGGCCGTCAGTCTTCATTGTAATGTGCCCTGCCCACTGCCACTTTAGGCTCGCAATGTTTTGGGTTATGTTAACGACACTAGTACTCTTAATTTTAAATTCAATCTCTCTATCAACTTTATTTATGATAATACATATAAACTAAACGAGAAGAAATAAAACTAACAGTAATAGTTAGAAATTGTAAGAGTAAAGTATTGGAGTATCACGTGAATCATTGATGTTGTTCAGATTTAAGTCGTATATAATTTTGCACGTTAGGCTGATTAATAATTTGATAATCAAATTGAAAAGTCTGAAGAAAGTACGTTGCTATTCCTGACGTTGGCATGATTGAGTATAATAATTTAAGAGCAAACAGCCGCTCATGTCTTACCGAAATGGAGTGGACTCTCAAATTAGCCAGTAGTGGAAAGGATCTGGAATGGGTGTCTTCATTAGGGTTTTAGTGACATCTAGGTGCTTGGATAACTTCCTGGAGGAACTGGATTGATGAGACAAAACCATCCTCAACCTATAACGAGACAGATTACACGGTAAAAGCACAAAGGAAGGAGAAGATCCTTATACAGGGCCAAATATTAATATTATTTCTTACACTCACATTCAAAGTAAACATCATTAAAAGCTTGTATTATGAATACTAGATAACGGAGAAATATAGATAGTAATATGAATATCAATATCAGATATATAATAAATAAACATACAAACATCCATGGCTCATTAACTAATTTTCCTACATATCATTAAAGTACAGTACATCCCATACAGGGATTCGAATCCTCTGGCTGAGTAAACAGGGGTACTGTCCACTCAACCAAACGGCCGTCAAATGAAATCTCTATGATGCACTAAAACATTACGTTGCGAGTTTCCTGAACTTGACAAACATAAAACTTAAGCCATGCATACTCCACAATCACTGCAAGAAACTAACTTTACCAGCTGTATAGATTTCGATTAGCATAAGGGAGATAAAAAGCGGAACTGTGGCTCACCGGGTAGTCCCGGGGCGCGATCCTATCTCATGCCATACCTATTTTAACTCTTGACTAGTTCCAGAGCCTGGGGCGAAAACTTTGTAACATTTCCCATTATACGTATAAAAATGAGGAATATTACACTTTGAATTAAATCTTTCATTCTTTACTAGCCTATCGATGATAATATTACATGATAATATTAATGTCCTAAGCTCTTAAAGCAGCAAAAATGATTGCCGTAAATTTCTTTTACATTTTTTAAAATATTTAACAACTGCCTTATCAGTCTATTAACGTCCCACTGCTGGGCCTTTCAACTTAAGAAAAGCACATGAACCATAACACTACCACGCTGGTCCATTACGGCTTGGAGGATGAAAGCAGTTGCCGTAACTATTGAGACTAAAGACTTAACGTATTTGTCAAAGTACGAAGAAGCTCACCTACAGCTCCTCCGTCTTTTATAAATTTAGATTGACCTATTCAGAACAACCATGTCGAAAGTTGCGTCGTTTTCATCAATACCAAAGCCTTTGCTTACTTTTTTTTATAATATATATACTTACATTTGTGATTCGTGTCTTTAAAGCCCAGACGAGAGCCTTGAGGTACCCTAACACCTCAATAATATGAGAAGCGTAAAACAGATTATCACTTTTTTCTTTTACACAGAACAAGGTCCCACGCACATCGGCAGTGGTAATTCGTCTCGGTCCGTATTCCTTCGGCGCAGGCACGTTTCAGTTTCGCAAATCTAATTTTTCTCCCGAGAGGATTCCCTTTGCAGAACTATCGTTCGCGCGGCTATTGCCAATTCCACTGAATGTTGCTATTCGTACTAGGGAGACATATTTTTAAAAAGCTTGTGGAATAGTTAAATATTATCGTGACTAATGGAAAAAACTGAATAAGTATTCACAATGATCAACAAATCTAATAGTTGAGCTAATTTGGGTAAGTAATGTTATTTGAAAAAACAAATTGTCTCCTAGATAAGCGTACCTATCTATATTAAATTATGTGTTTTATATGGTGTTTAAATAATTTTTTTAACGATCCTCTGGCTACATTTTATCTGTCAGTTTTTTATGACATTTTACGTAATTATTTAATTTCTCTATTCTCTTTAGTGGTATCTATTATATACCATAATTATTATTCCGACCCTGAGTTGGCGTAGCAGTTAATACAATCCAAATTCGATCTCAATTAATAATTTTATTCTCAAGCCCTTCCGTGTTCTTTCTTTCTTTATTAAGATTATGTAAACAAATTTTCGCACGTTGATGTGATAGACAAAATATGGTGTTAACTATTTGTACATCTTGTGTAAACATAATTTTAAAAATAAACTATTATTATTATTCTTTGGAAGGCCCGTTTATCTTTTAGTCCCGGTTGTTACAGCTACCATTTACAACACATTCCAACGCAATTGGTGACATGGCATAATACTTATCGTATGTTTCTCCCAGCTGGCCTGTGCCTTTATAATTGTATTTTTATAAAAAAAGTGAGTGGATTGTTTTTAAAATAATATCAAAGAAGAAATACGATTTACGAATTACGTTATATAATTAATACTGATGTCATCCTAATATTAAAATGTTGGTCATCCTACTCACTGTAAACTTTTTGTTCGCAACAAACGTCGCTCGTGTATCGGACAGGTTGATGACGTCACAACATTTCCACCTTCCTATGATTGTTTTTTTTTTTTCAAAAATAATGATCCACCCAAATGCCAATCTCCGTTTGCCTCAAGCCGAGGATGCGCGTGGCAGGTTGGACTCGGGTTTAATTGCTAAGAACAGTATTGTATTTTATTTCGAGATCGTTTTATGATATTATTTATTGTATTCTTGGATAACAAATACGAAGAAAACTTTGCTAATTTGAACGATAACGATAAGGATAACCATTACGTTATGCTACGAAAGCATGGGTTTAAAATGAAAACTTATTTCATGTCACTCTATGTAGGGCAACTCTGTTATACAGTAGAGTGTACGATGAGTATCCAAATAGTAAAACTCATATATTTAAATGCTGGCTAAATATTGCTGCATGATTATGAATTATTGATCTGAATCTTAATTAAATGTACCTAGAGTTTTATAAGTCAAAGACAAAGTATCAAACCAACTTTTTAATATCAGCTTAGCTAGAAAGTTAGGTCAAAGGATAAAATGCATTCACCCTTTTGAAAAAGTATAATAGGGAATCCCGGCACCCACTCGGAAACTCTTTTGATCTTGAATTCTAGTTTGAGCACTTGATGCCTTTAAAAATCTCTGTTAACAGTTTTAACTCGAGTTCCGAGGTTAGTGTGTATTGGTTGATGAATTTCTACAAAATATTAAATTCTAATAAGAACAGTCCGTGTATTCATCATATAGAAGGCAGACCATGCATTTTGAACTGTTTTAAACTAAGAATTACTATAGTCAACTTTTTTAAACGTTCCAATGTCAGTAGTTGTCATTTGAGTGGTTTAAAAAAATAAAACCTAATTCCTTAGCTACGTGAGACACAGCTATCCTAATTAGCGATGAAGAAGTCTGCAGCGTTCAGGTTATTTAGCCATTACTTACTAGTCGCGTTAAGCATAAAGGCATTTCTTGTATCCAACATGATTCTTTGATATTTTAGGTGTATTAAGGAGCTTTGTTCTTTTATTCGAATTCTAATTCGAAATTGTGAGACTATTGTATATTATTTGTGAATAACTTAACCTCAGTTGAAGTCAAGACAACTCACATCGAAACATTTCAATTTGTTGACTCGTAACACAAACAAAAGTTTCCAAGAACGCGTCTCAATAATTTATATCACACCCGGCTTATGACGAGAGCGACGAATGAAACGGAGCTGCTGCGAGGAGATAAAGAAATTATACCAGTGTATGCCGACGTGTTTTATTGCCTGCCGTTATGATGACGCAGCTATCTGAACACGTTCGGCCAAATGAGGGCCGGAATTAGTCATCGGCTTTTCATTGCTTTGCAGAAGTGATGTAATATTTCCTTAGCGCCCTCGAGATTTCACAAATAACACACTTTCATGTCATCTTGCAATAATGAAAACGTTTGAAGAAAAATGTTTTCTTCAAATGCTTCCATGTTAACAAAATATTTTTGATTCACATATTTCACTAGAAACTGGCATGCAAAACTAATTTATTTAATAAATTTATAAAAGCAATGAACGATTTTAAAGTTAGTAATCAATGTTTACATATTTTTATCGCTGATCATATAGAAATATTACAGCTTATACAACTAGTTTCATTGTTATACGAACTCCTAAAATTTTAGAACAAATAAAAGTATTAATTTTTTCTTTTTGGTAATTGTCGCGGCGTCAGCGTCCTTGCAAGAGAAAAAATAAAAATAACTAGGAAAATCCTACAGAAAAGCTAAACATATAAAACTGAAAATTATTTTTTTAGTTTGGAAAATCGTCTAGCTGACATGCTAAATATTAAAAGTGTCATTTCGTCTATCGCTACTTTCGGTTTCATTTAATAGATGGCGTCAACTAGCCTTTAAAAAATCATTCAGTTTTATATTAAAAAAGTCGACAAAAATATTGGAAATCAGAAAGCAATAATATACTTTTATATTTCAATATGCGCATGTAAATACAATAGTATCGATATTGACACTGTACATTCCAGGAAAGTGGGTTTACAAGCCGTTCCCTCTTTTATTGTAAAAGTTTAATAGAGCCTCGATCCGTAAATGGACCAATCAATACTTTATTGTACTTTTGCCATCCCCTATTTTAGGAGGGTGGAAAGTAAGCACCTATATGCTTTAAATTACAAAGAAAATGGGTTTCTAACAATTTGTTCGTAAAAAAACCGTTTGAAACGAGATTTTTCAAAATGATTCTTATTATGAATAGAAAAATATTTATCATGTTCTGTAGTGAGAACTTTTATTTTTGCTACAAAAAAATTTGATAAAAATATTATTGATAATATTATTATGTCTTTTACAGCTATGATATAAATTGTATGCAATAATATCATTCTTATATGTTCAATTGTATTGTATTGTAATGAAAATAGCATAGAACCACTTTAAATTTTAATTTACACACACATTTTAATCATCTTTACACCAATTACGTTAAACAGGTGTAGCGCTCAAGCTTTCGTCAGTTTTCGCATCAGTATCTTACGTCATTTTCGTCGTTGCACGCATTCATCGATTTTTGGTCGCTGAAAAGTGAAACAACTATATTTCACAGTCTTACAACATTGTGCCACCCGCCACAACAGTCAGTCATAAAATGGACGAAAAAAATTGATTTATCCTCACCACTTTCATGTTATATATTGAAAATAGAAACTTAGTATCCTTAGAAGCCCATTCGAACAAATTACTGCATCTTGACTGAGGATGACTTTGAATCTGAAAACCTTGACAAAAATGCGTTTATTCATAATATAAAGAACATAACCCTTAGGATATTTGGAAATAACCCAATGCTACCTTTTTAAAAGTGTAAGTACGAGACCTTTTACAAAGTACACCGTTTGAATTTATCTCATGTCATTTAATTATTATTTTTAAAATGTGTTCAGTGGTACTGTGTGAGTTTTACGTTAAATGTTACCATTGCGTTTACTATATAACGAGTGGTAATTGTAATTTTAGTCTTTTGTAATTTTAGCTTTCGATTTCAATTATTCTGTGGGGTTGTGCTCATTGAGAGAGTTTAAGATACTCGGAGTAAGAGTACTCGGTGATGCTGATATAACGCTTTCTCTTGAGTTTTACTTTGTAAGCAATTCCCAAAGTGCTTCGTGTGTTATGATATATTCTAAGAAGGATATCCTCCGGTCTTCATATGATTGCTAAACCTTACTATTTCACAGCTGAACGTTTTACGAACCTTGAAACACATAGTACAATCAATAACTAGACAGATTACTACTGGGTCGAGTTATAACAGTAACTGAAATAGAAATAATATATAGGTTTTATTCACCGAAAGTACTAGCTTTCGCCAGCATAAAACAATTACATCACGTCGAAGAACAGCAGACGGCCAAAAAATTAATGATTCCGAAAAGAAAAAAAGATTCTTAGAAGGTATGAGTACGTGTCTTTCCGAGTTATAAAAGGTAAAGAGAAAGCCTGCATTTAGTGAATACCTATTCAGGGCAGAGGAAATTCAGACCACTGTAACCTAGCACTGCACTTACAAATACGAGTCCCTTTGAAGGAGTCAGTGGTTTTTTTTCGACAATCAGACTGAAGGCGAAATTTTATGTTAAAACTGACTCAAAGGATTCGACGCTGGTTTGAAGTCTTGGTTTATCCGCAGCGGTTAGTGTTGGGTTTGAGATTCTATGGCAAGGGGAAAATGGGTATATTCACACAGTTTGTTTCTTGAAATCCGAAATAAGTAATTTTAGATAGTTAAGAATTTCTCAAGTCGTACTTTCTTTTCCGTAATAGAGTTTAAATTGCAATGGTGAGTCATTGAAAATTAAACAAAAACAATTTGTTACTATGGCGACCCATCATCAGGTGAAAATTGAAATCATTTGCACACCGCACTCCTACATGTACTTACAATATAAAAAAAAATGATTGCTCTAATCTATCTATAGATTGATTCTTGCACTATTAATTTGTTTCAAAAGTCGAGCAACAACGGCTTTTTATATGTTTTTTAAAACTTAGAAATATTAAACATACATCGGACAACGCTTTTGATAAAAAAATTAAGCATCCAAGGTCCCTAGTCAATATCTTCTATCATCATCACTATCTTGAACCCATGTGGCTATTATATACTTGTTTGCCTACCTTATTTTAAAAAAAATGTACATCATCGTCGAGTCGGAATAACCTTGGGTAAAGAAGTAGCTGCATTAAAAACTTTTCAAAGAAACCTTTGAGAATTCCAATCAAAAGAAAGGCAGTTTTTTAAACTTTAAACGTAATTCGTTCGCCGTTCAATAGAATTGTAGACTTAGTTAACTTAATTAGAATTCTCTCAACACTTACTCCCGATGAACAAACGGTCAACATGAACAAACTTAACATGGCGAGAAATATTCATTTTAAATTAAGTGTTTTAAGAGTACAAGACAACTGATTCAACAATACCCATATTATTGATTTTATAAACGCAGTTCTGTTAAGTGAATGGATATAGATGAGTCAGTTGTCTTGAAAACTGAATTTATAAATCATAATACTCCCACCTAAATATCATTACTTTTATTATATATATATGGGAAAGAAGAATTCGTTATTCCAATGCGCGCTTTGTATTTTCCAAACAGTTCAACACTTGTAGAAAATGGTGCAGAGACGAGAATTACTTTATCACTTTGATAGGTAAATTAATACGTGTAACCACTCTGCTCTTAAATACTGAAAAATCTGCTGAAATACTGCTTTAGCTACTTCAACCTGGTCTGCTCAAAAATTGCTTGTAATAAAGGAGCCATTCTAAATTGAATCAAGTCTAAATTGTGTTTTATTTCTTCATGCATACATTACATTTTCAAAAAGACATTGTGATATATTGTGTATATTAGTTATTATATATGAAGTTACAAATAATAATTAACCGCTTGAAATACCAACTTAAATCAAATACCACTAATTGTTATCACTATATTTTCTATGCGTCGTATGGTCCTACCACAGGAAGTCCCACCACAAAAAGCAATAACTTGTTTCGATTTATATGCGAATATTAAGTGGGTAAGTATTGTCTACATTATAAATATATTAACTCCAAAAATGCTTCTAATATTTTTTAAGTTTTTTAAGTATCCTCAAAATTTGTAGGTAAATTGGTACGTAATCTTTACAACCCTTTTCTTCAAACCTATGTTCATAATGTAGACAAGGAGTACGTGTTTCTTAAAAAAAGCTACGAAATAATATAAATGTGAAAGAGCTATACATCAACAACAATGTTTCGCGTGTCAGCAAACAAATATTATGCTTTTTGTGAAAAACTTGGTAGATTAAAAATTCTTCGCATTATCTTCAGAAGAGATATGCATGGTTACTCTTTTGTTTGTTTATTATGGTATAAATATGATTGTATAACAGCAAAAAGCAATATTTTTAGATGAAGCCAAATATATAATACCATTTATTTTTCTCACGTTGCACGCACGATATTTTTAATATCGTCAACAGAGAAACAGGTAGATAAAGATACAAATGTTAAAAAAGCTCTCCCACACAATACATTCGGAGCTGTATTCAGCCGCTGATCGCAAAAGAACACATTAAATGGAAACGGTCACGTTATTATTTCCGCCGCTAGCTCCCCTCCACGTCCTCGTTCGTCCGTCATTTCGGACCCTCTTCAATCCTCACCTCGCAAATTCAATTTGATCCGAAACGGCGTCACTCGTTCGTCTAGCAATGACGAGTTTTTTGTTTCGAAAGAAACAGTGTTGAAACTTTTCCCTTGTCATAAAATGAAAGAACCGTCAGGGTAATGACAATATCGTTATAGAGCCGGAAACACATTATCACATTCATTATTGTCATTACACACTTTTTTGTTCAACTTGATAATAGATAAAAGCCTTAACTGTATACGCTTGATAAAAGTTTTATAGATTCATGTCCGTGATAACACGCAGCTCTTAAAATGAAATGTACGGAACCCAGTGATGAAATATAAATAAATAGATTTAATCAGTACTAAGTCACCTTTGCGCCCCACTCAATCCACAGTAATTACATACTTTGTTTATTGGATTTAGGTATGTTTATATAATATAATAATATATTACGTAGTGTATACATGCTATCATTAAGTACATTATTTATCATGTATGTATTCATAATACCTCACCAACTGTCCATCCTTAGGTTACATGGAAAAGATCGCTTTTAGCAACAAGGTCGCTCTTTTTACAAAATTGGTTAACTATTCCCTATGTATTTTCTTTTTGAATTGGCTGATGTATAATAAAGATATACATATAGGATAAATCAATATCTCCAACAGAAACCAGAATCCGAAAGGAATATATGTCTAGCGACGAATTGAACCAATATTGACTTGTTGCCTCACAGTGACATTTTAACTGTAGAAACATAAACTTCACAATTAAATTGATAAAAATATCATATAGAGATTAAATATCTATTCCGAACAAGATTTGACACCAAGAGTTTTTGATATTTGTATTATATTTTTCATTAAATTAATCTCATTTTCTTTTTTCATATAAGTAAGAGAGAAATTACACACAGCGCGGGGATTTCAATCTCCCAATAAGACTGTGATAACACTCAACACTTCTGTTTCTTCTTATTAGCAACTTACGTTTGATCTATTAATTATATATTTCCAAATATTGTAGATACGGAAAATAAAACATTTATATAACAAACCCAAGGATTGTCCTATTAACGGTTATACGTTAAATTTTATGAATTAATCCAGTAAACCCCGACGCGATTTATCAGGAAAGTGCCATTAGATTTTGCTCCAAAGTAAATTAGCAAAAAAATAACCCCTTTACCGCTTTCCCGCGATCCGCTTTGAGCCTTTCAGGCTTTGATTTTGTGTTTTTTTGTGCGTTTCTCGACACTTACCGCCCCACCGCGGTAGATTCAATGGTGCCGGATGATAGGATCTAAATTACTCTGTAGCAATATACTTTTGAGATTAAAGGGGGTGTCTGGGGCCCGAAGCGAGCTCGTGTGAACGCTTAAACAAAGTAAAAGACACGAGGAGACGGTCCAATTACGTGTCTTAAATAAAACACGGCGGAGACGCGTGATATTTTTACCGCTACTTGTGATTTTACTTGTGAAAGTGTTTAATACTTAAATGCAGGAATAAGTTGTATTTGTATTTTCAGATACAAATATGAAGAAAGGTATGAACCACAATTATGTAGGGTTATCCCATGTAATTGAGAATAAAATAATTAATATAATTACGACTAATATTGTATTTTGACGACTAATATTGCAATAATTTTTGCGGACAGTATTTTGAACTTAAATATGAAATCCATAAAGCATTGTACTAAATTTTAATAATAAATTAAATAGCAAAAGTCTAAACAGAGTAACAGAAGTTTATGAGCTTGGTATTATTATAGAATCATAACTGTCATTTATACCACAATAGTAGCAACGACACTATAAAAATCATACAAACAAATGGGTTTCGTACTGGGTGTTCGAATTTCTTTAACATACAAAGTTATACAATGTATTATTCTTTGTAGATTGGTATTCGTCTGTACTATTTGGAAACAGAATCGTCAAGTACAAATTAACCTAATTGAAAAAGTTCAGAAGAACATATTATATTACCGAATTATAGAACTGGACGTGATTATGAAAGATCGAAATCCCCTTAAAATATCATAACGTGGAAGGAAAGACAAACCGTACGACTTGACTGTTTAGATTCTGTTGTACTTTATGAAATTATTTATGGATATCCCCTTCATACTTCATAATATATTTTTAGCGTACGTGGCTATGAGCGTGGGTGTCTTAAAGAAGAATTATTTTTTATAATTAGTACCTTTAATACCTTTATTATAAAATGTTTGTCTTTTAATCTATGTACTGTCTGGATGTATTGTGTGTGATGTAGAAATGGAAATAAATGTTTTATCTATCTATCTATCTTTCTATCTAGTAGTAGAATATGCTTTACAAACCAGTTCTTGGGAACAGGTTAGCGTACAATACGTTTGGGGCTGTTTCTTCTATCTCCATTCAGGCTCTGCACAGAGGACTGTCTGTGACACCTAAGTTACAAAGGTATTTCTATGATCAGTCAAAGCTCCCATTACTAGTTGAAGTCGTATTTGGGTTTTAGAAAGACGACGTTCGTTTCGGGGTAAAAAAATAAATAAATCCCCTGACAATTGGAAGTAAAATATATAAATTTTAATTTAAACCCAGTCTTTTTTGTTTTGACACTAAACAATTTAAATATATATGTACAAAATAAAAGTAATGGTGACGGTTGAGGTTGGAAAGCTTAAATAACCTTCCACCGCAGAAACTCCTAATATAGTGAATATATTACTGAATATTTACTAAATAAGGTGACCTGAAACATACTTTGTCAAATGATTTTTCTCGTTAACCGCAAAAATATAATGTTATAAATATATAATTGAGAGATTGAGTAAGATTATTATTTGTTTGTAATTTTATATTCATAAAATTTTATGTAGATATGCGAAAATTTTTAGTAACTGTAGACTCGGCAATTTCCGATAAAGCATTTTCACTTATCAAAAGCAAAAATCCTGTTTAAACTTCTGCTTGGAATAGAAAAGTTTTAAACAGAAAAGAAATACTGTTTTTATTTCGGTGCAACTCTTGCTCAACAATAAAATATCCATAGTAAATCTATTTGAAACTTGTAAGACGCCTTTCTTTATTGCCAGCAAATTAATTAAGTAGAATGTAAAGTTAAATCAAACTCTGCGGACTATATGCGGCAATTGGCTCTAGTACTGTTCGGTGTCGCTGTTGAATCTATATTATCTAATGGCCTAGTTGACCAAAAAAAGTAATAGAGGCCGGCTTCATATCACGAATGGTGATGGTGGCGCACGCAGAATTGATCTGCGTGCGCCACCATCACCATTCCGCCTCAAAAGATCTCATTCAAATCAAATAGGTACCTTGATTGCTATAGCCTAGGGATAGGCAATACTCTTACTTCAATCGTCGATTATCACAATTGACAATTGACGATTATTTATATTTTCATGAATGATTCTTATACGGTTAAACTTTTGAAAAGTTAAAAACTTTTAATGGTCTCTCCTGTAGAATGACTGCTTCAAGCATTAGTCCTTTGTTTTAATCCGCGATCACTGTATAAGCGTGTTCGTGCCTACAATTACTCCGTCGTCTTGGGGTGGTATTGTAATAATATTGTCTTAAGAGCTGGAACTCATTACTATAAATTTAAAGCCTTTATAACTTTTAAGGATTTTATTACAGTCACTATTGGAATATTACAAATACTTTTCATTACTGAATGTAAGGTATGCTTGCACTGTTTAGTAATAATTTAAATGATTCTAAAAGTACTAATTCGTGACCAATATGCGCTTGAAAAATCTCCAAAAGTAAAAATCATGGTTTAATAAACTGATAAAAGGTTTTGTATTTTTTGTCTCAAAATATCTTCTCATCATAAACATAATGTTGTTATATTGTTAAATGTCTTCACTTTACACACTGCCGTATTGTCTCGACGTCTGTTCTAAAGCTCTTTAGATAACTCATAGGAGCAATAGGGAAGTCGAGTTATTACTGTCAAACAAACAACTTTTGCTAGACTCGGGTGCGCTGACATTGTCAATCCAAGATAGCTTGTTATAGTGTTGCTTTTGTAATGTATTATTATGTAACTTGGAGTTGGATTTAAATGCCAAAAGCCAAACTGTTGGCTGTGTTATAAGTAGTATCTGAGCAGTAAGACCATCATCTGGAATGTGAGAAGTTGCAGGTTCTAATTCCACTTCAGAACATAAATTATTACTTTGAAAACTGTTCTTGATATTTGTGTTATTTAAGACTGCACTATGCGTGTAGAAAAATAATTTCGACAGAGATCTAGTTCATTGAATCATAACCAATAATTAATTAAAATATTGTTTTCAAATAACTAACAGAAACACTGAATGTTTAGGAAGGAAGTAAATATTATCAGAAATCAGGAAGTAAATACATCTTCAAGTATTGACAAGAGTTGACAGGCAAACGACAAATATATAAAAGACATTGATAAATTTAAAGTATTTGTATTAAATAAAATTACTAAAAAATCACATCCTATCTAGGTACTGAAAACAAATCAGCCTCTTTTTTATCTTTATACTTAATGCAAATAGTTTATTTTTAATTAAATAGTCTTGTAATTAATGTAAAGATATAATTATCTCTATATCTGATATAATTAACTCTTAAAATTAATTATAATGTTATAACAATTAAGGGTTTCATTAGTATTTCTCTAAGTTGCTAGCTAATATATCTAACTATACTTAGATCTGAAGTTTAAAATTCATCTATCAGAAAATCTATACAGAAATTAACTTCTTCCTTAGTAGATAAGTAAATTATTTTCTTTAAAGAATTTTTCTGTTATTGTTTTTTTGTTTAAGATATGACAACGCCTAATGGGAAGCATTAGGAGTCCGTATGCTTGTGAATGAGTGTGGTATATGACACACTGCCCTAGTCATCTCCTCCTTTCCAGCCTGAAAGTGCCTTTTTCACGCCTGTTTTGAAGGAACCCATGTTTTCTTATTTTATTTTCAATTACTTTTTGAGTTGAAAGTATTCTACAGTTAATCTAAGAACAAAACCGTTCCAAGCGCTATTATCTCAGAAAATTATTTATTCATTATGTCTGGGAAAGTTTAATTAAATTGGGAAACAATGTTAAGATTAAAGCTCATAAACTATTGTATACCTAGGTAGCTTATATCGAATGCAGAGGTATTTACTACATTACTAAGTAATAGTTATTTGGATCCATTCGGGCCTTTGTTGTACCAAAAAGTTTAATTCCAAATTGTTGATGTTCGTTCAACGAAATAAATTGAGCATAGCTACAAGATACCGGGATCTTGGAAGAACATAATATAATAAAATATAGAGACCATTACAGAAGTAGGACTTTAAGAAATATTACTTACAAAAAGGAAAATGCAGCGGCCTCCAACAAGGTGAACCGACGATCTAGTTAAAGTTTCTGGATGCAGGGAGCGCAGGACCGTTCGTTTGGAGATTCTTGGGATAGGCCTATGTTCAGCAGTGAGCGTCTCTGGGTTTTATGATGGTAACATATAAATTTAGAAGACTCGCACCCAACCCACGTTTGGTCAACGTGGTGCTGATATGACCCAAACTCCTCGTGTGTTGTAACGTCAAAAAATTCTGCCGCACGTGAGACTTTGCGAAGTATCTTAATCAGAACTCCTCAATACCTTCAGAATATATTCAAACAGTTCAAGTGATACTTACTTACTGTAACTATCTTACAAGATCAATTCTCTTTTTTGCTTAAGACAACATTTAAAGGAATATATAAGCCGTTTACTTAAATTTCACTTGTGTAGGTTGTGGGTGGGATTGAGAATATTTTTTATACTATCTCTATTTAGGGAGCCACCCCATAAAATGTGCACACATGTGTGCGCATGTGTGTGTGCATGTGCACATGCGGATATTCGTAAAGAGGTTTTTACGACATGTAGAAGTTCTCTGTTAATTATGAAAAGTTACGAAAATTTCGCCACATAAAAAGGCTGTTAAGCGTATTCACTGTCTCAACCAGCTATTTTCGAAGTTATCCACAAGACAATTTTATAAATAAGGATATTCGTCATGTCATTTGATGTCTTACGTTTTTATTTTTAATTATATTGATTTAGAAGCGAAATGAAACGAAAACCCCACTTCCCTGAAACTGCAAGCAAACTTTCATCAAAAATTTCATTTCTCTTTATACAAAATAAACATGTCAAGAACATTTGTTTTCTTAAATCAAAACGTAACAAGGGGACGTCTAGGAAAATAACTAAGTGGCCGCGGGCAAATGAGATCCAATGAGAGAGGTAGACGGAAAATTAACATTTGGATACTAATGTCTTGAGACAAAATTGAAATGGCGACGTTTATCATGTCGTGGAAATCGTTGTTTTCGTATTTTCGTAAAATGATTGCAGACGAAAATGTACAATATATAATACATAATTTTAAAAAAATTGACAGGGCTATAAACAAAAGTCCACCTGTCTTCAAGCAATGATAAATTTTTCTATTAACTCTTAACAAAAAGTCATATAAATTATTGGAATAAATATTTGGAAAAGGATAATATTCAATTTGAAGCTTAGGTCATATACGATTCTTAACATAACAAGTAGTAAATTGCGATAATTAATTATTAACTCTATCTTGTATGGTAATACTATATATATCTCATAATTTCCCTCCGCATCTTCTTATTACTTCAAACTGATTTTCTATTTTAATGTTACCGTTTTGTTTAACAACAAACCGTCGTTTCTAGTTCCGAGTAAATCTTCCGCATAAAATTTGGGTCAAAACTATTTTCGTTTTAATCTTAAGATTTCAATTTACGAAACCAGTTCGTATAATATTTCTTGAAATTCTATCCACTGGGCGTAATTCAAGAAGTCTAATATTACTGTATATAGTATATCTTTTTTCCAGTGGTGGAATTGAAAAGTAGAAATATAATAATATTATCAGTACTTTAGTTGAAGAACCTCGTATCTACTGAGGCCGATTAAAGTCGTAATAAAATTGAATGTCTTCGTATAAAGCGTTTATTTTAGTGTTCAATCAATTTATTATTATATTTATATTTGTTTAATATGTAATTTTGGCTTATATAAATCAAACCTTCAATTTTATGAGACTGATGAAGATGATGAAAATAATATCACTTACTAAAGTGAAATTAATAGTAGGAGTAAGGTAAAAAAGGGCATCATAATAACATTATCTTTCAAAATTATCTCACTTATTTTCAACTCATTGAAATATGCTTGATTATACATAAAACCATTAAGCAATAATGTCTACATTACTACTGTAATTTTAATGATAAAATTATTAATTTAGATATATGAGTCCTTAAATTAATAAAAAAAGTTAAAACGAAAACTAAAAATCACTAACCAGGCTAAAGTAATTTAATAAAAGAACTATTATAATTGATTTTTAGTGCTTTGAAGTCAATTGTAATTATTAGAATAAAATCTAAATCAACATTCAATTGACAGAGATATCAGTAAACATACATCCCAAAAAAACATACAGAGGTGTTCACTGTATGTATAAAAGCTGCTGTTAGAACTACCTTCATTACGAAATACACAAATTTATCATAGAACTAAGGTTTAAGATTTAAATGTAAGCTAGTTTCCAAAATATATAGCTTACCAAATGGTTTTAGAACTCCTTCAGTAGTCTTTGATTTAAATAAAAGTATTTTGGTACCACTGCAAATTCCCTCGTTTACGTTTTAAAACGAACATTTATCCGTGAGATGCCCCTACGGGACCGTTCATACAATATTCATTCACATAGAGGTGCTTCCACTAGAGGCTAAATATCACTGAAGAGATCTGTGAGATGGAAGTAGTTAAATTTGAGTGAATAGTATAAGGGAATGACTTTCTTAATATATCTTGATTTTTTTAGGTATATATACTACAAACCTGGAATCTTTCAATAAAGACAACGTGAGGCTCTCATTCATTCATAAGAAATTATAAGCTCATAAGCTTATAATATATTTTCCACGAAGCGAGCGCTTTCAACAGAAAGGACCTTACTTTATTTATTAAGGACCTAACAGAGTGAACAATACGGTACAATTTTTTTTATAGAAAGCACGATCACGATTGAGTTGTTGTTTGTGTAGTTCTTTTGTTTCACCGCTCTTCGTGAAGTGCCGCCGCTGCACACTGGTTCACTTTGACCAAATATGGGACATTCACATCAAAGTCAATATTATAAGTTAAAGTTTTGACATGCGAACAACATTTGGATACAAATCACTTTGACCGATTGAAATTTTGAAATAAATATTGCCGCCACGCTAGCTAATCTTTTCTTTCAAATATATGCTTTGGCAATAAAGAATATGCTATTTACTTTTCTATTTTAATACATAGTTCGCCGTAGTTTTCTTATACATATCATGCGTATATTATTATATATAAAATTTGGGGGCACGGCAGAGCCCCCGCTAAAACGAGCCACGCAAAGTGCAAGGACAATAAAGTCAAAGTCAAAATATCTTTATTTAAATGGACTCATTACTAAGTTCTTTTAAATCGTCATCTACCTTTTCTCGAAGCGATTCTTCATTTTTTAACGGTCATAACTTTGAATTTAATAATCCAAAATAATATCTGGTGTAATTACGATATAAGCAAAATTCTTAGTGCATGGTGTCAATTAATGGACTTATTCAACATATAAAAAAACCTCGATTTGGTCACTAACACTTTGATGTTCATTATTGACGCTGCAACGTTGGTCCTTATGGCCAATGATAAAGCTGCTGGCAGCATACGAGGGAAACGGCATCGTTGCTTCGCAACAGTAATTATAAAATAGCTATAAAGGAAATAATCCTTAAAATTTGAATGGATTTAAATATATCCAATTCAAAGTTTTCTTACTTGTGGAGAACAAGAATAATCACCAAAATTCACAAATTTCTTCCTGAAGCCTTGAAAACCAGAAACTTATTATTTATTAGTAATCAAACAATAAATACTAAAACTTGGAACTTCATCAAGTTACTTACTTACAATAAGAATTGAAATCCCATTAAAAACATGAGACTATATAGTTCACTTCCCAACAAGTTATCAAATCTTTATAGGGTCCCAAAGGGGTTTCCCCTTGGGCCCCCATATGTCATTTGAAGACACTCTCTTTATAATATCACTATTTCATAGCGATAGTAGAGTCGTTTCCCTCAAACTGCTTACCATTGGCAAAGAGTTCGTTCTTTACATATTAGAACCAAGTAGTCTCTTGAAGCAAAGTGGTATCATCTTAAAGCGAATAAGAAACGTTTAATTTTTTTTAAAGTAATTTTTCAATAGAATCGGCTCAAATGTGTATGAAGCCTAATGCTGGACTAATATAGACAGACTCGTCTGTCCATATGTTAGCGACAAATGCCCCGTTATATTTTCCTTTTGCATGTCAAAAAGCGTCCGCTATTCCCATCTATTCGTATAAATCAATTCTGTCGAACAGAAAACGATAGCGTTAAAAAAGAACTAAATCTGTTTCCCCTTTTGTCTGTCCGAGGCTCGGTGAATGGCACATGCATGAATTGTATTTTGTTTGCGACTATATATTTATTACTAAAACACGAACTAAAGATTGGCGGAAATATTTCTTAGTAAATATACGTTAGTAAGGTTTCGAAAAAGAGCTGCTGATACAGTTTTCAATATTTCGGTAATTTTTCCGGATAGACTTAAAAATATCTGAACTTTATTTTTGCTATTTGCATACATAATGATATTAATACTGGATGCGTACTGAAGAAATAATACCAAGCTAACTGGTGTATGGTCGGTAGCACTTTGCAGTCTTATTTATTTATTTCACAATTATATATCATATTACGACCATCTGGTCGAGTGTTAGGGAACTGACCCTTGTCTACTTAGCTAGAAGTCCCGGGTTCGATCCTGGTAGAGGCAGATTTTTGTATGATGAGTACAATGTTCATGACTCATCGATGTTTGCATATTTATTTAGTTTATTACTTATATTTACAAGCTCTTAATGATGATTAATTTGGGCTAGATTATTAGTGTAAGTGTGAGAAATATAAATTATTATTTTTCTGTGAATATTTAATTTAATAAAACTAATGTTTTCCTCCTTTTCACAAAAAAATAGTAATCCAAATATAATCTTGAATAATCCCGTGATCCGGGGTGTCAAAATAGTGAATTTCTAAATATTTTGAGATTAGAATAGAATAGAATATGTTTATTGTCAAAACGGTGTAAACAAATCGTAAAATGTATAACACATTATTATGTGGTCTTGCTCCCATATATGCTTTTGGAAACCTTGAGCTTCTTTTTCGATTGACAATTATAACCCATTAATCTGAAGTATAGAAAACACAAAGATTTTAATTTTGACTGCACCATACAAAAGGCAGTAAAATAAAAGACGGATTCAGAAACATTTTTCTACTTTCACGTTTTTTATGCATCAATTTGGGAAAATATCAAAATGTTCTCGTTATAATGTCAAATTTCACAAATTACTTAGTATCCGTTAAAAGCGCTTTCGATGCCGCGCAAATACCATCAATCATTGCTGTGGAGTTAAGTTGTTTAAAAAAACTGACTGGAACCATTTATCACGAAAGCTAATTACGTTCCCATTTCAACGGTTCAGTATAAGGGCGACTCTTAGATAAGTAACAATTTTCTCAATCGGTTACAACATTACCGTGAATGTTCTGCAATCCGTTTTCCTTACGAGACAACTAATTCGTTCTTAAGGGTATGAAACGAAAATTAAATCATCAAGCGGTAAATGCTCGCGTATTCCACCTGTTTTAATTTGGCAAGATTTTATCGCTGGGATTGTAAATATGGTACATTGACTACATTAAACAAAACTAATGCAACAAAACTATAACGCGATTCAAGGGAGTTCTGCGTCATCTATTGATACATTTGCTAACTAAACATTGTCACTATACTTATATAAAAACCAAATATTAGCACCTAAGTACGCAATTTAGCTGTTATTGTTTACATAAGGAAAAACAAAAATATAAAGGACATTAAACTATAATATGTTGGTGTTCTTTTCAAGGAACGTTTGGGATTAGAACTAACTTCACTTAAGATTAAACGCAAGTTCAATTTTTATTTTTGGTAAATGTCAAGTCATATAGAAACTGTTTGATTTAACTAAAATTACTTATTTATTTTTTCCATGAAACAAATTTGATATAACTGGATATTAAGAATACTTTAAGTGTTAATGGTTAACATTGATAGCAAGGTGCACTTGGGTGAGTACAATCGTTTTTCATTATCACCTGTTAAGCTTCCATAAATCATTGTATTTAGCTGTAAAGGAAATTGGAAGTTTTTCTGTATAATTGATATTATTTGAAGTTTTATATTCAATACAATAGAAAGAAACAGATAATTATCTGTTTCATTTTATTAAATTTTAAATCTTAACTTTGTTTCAAGGTATAATATTTGAAACTCACTCATAATGCCGTCTTCCAAACTGTTACAAAACTTTTGTATAAAATTCGCAGCTTAAATACTTACAAAAGCGTCGATTTATACGCGTCCTAATTAGAGAGATGGCCTTTTGCACCTGCCGCGTCCGTAAATGAAAACGACTATACCTACATATATTCTATAGTTGTTTGTATTAATGTAGGTAATTGTTATTTTACCTTTGAGATATCTGTCTCTTACCTTTGGTGCTCACGTTTCGTTGATTTCCAGCTGAAGTGAATCCTTTGGGTTCCCTTTCAATTAAATGTTTTAGGCCTGAAAAAATTGTTGTCATGAAAATACAATAATGAGTGACTGAAATAAAAAGAAGGTTTTTAGTTTTAATTGAAAATCATCTTAGTACAATTAAATATAGTATATATGTATTTTAGATATTTATATATGTATTTTAGATTAACTAAAATTTATTTTAGATTTATTTTTTATAACTTTAATTGTATTTCCTAGTGACTATTTATCCTTTTGTCCCAGATTGATTGTCCTAGCTGTATACCTGATAAACATATTATCAATATCGTAAGAGAGTTAATCGTGAGAAAAGCGGCTCATTATAAAATAATTAAATTTTCCTTTCAAATACAATTATCAAACTTGCGCATGATTGATGTAAAACTAAAAAGGAAATGAAGAAAGACTTAAAACTGCAGTTTTACCTACGTATTTCCACAGTGCAGTGGAATTCATCAGAACGTTTACCTGAAGTAGTGATGATACACGGTACCAAAGTAAAGGAGGCTTTTGATTTTGGTTAGTATTTGTGTTTGTATTTTTATGCGTTTATTTTTGTTTTACTAACTAATAATGATTGTTTTTATAATATAGTTGTTAGCTAATCAAGTTAAGGATTTCAGTACAGTCGTGTTATATAATGCCTATCAGCTATTGGCGTAGGGAGAAATGATAGTTTTAATATTTTGTATTTCAATTCGATGATTTTCTATATTTAAACAACAATTACCAGTTGTATAGTTTAAGGTTTTCTTTAAGATTTTCCCAGTTATTTTTATTTTTAAAGCACCCTATCAAACCCATTAAAACACAATAAAAATTATTTAAATTGGTCAAGCCGTTTTTTCAATCAATTTATTTTTATATATAAGAAAGAAAAAAGATAGATCATTTTGAAATATAATTTTGAAAAAGTCATTATATCATTACTTTTTCTCGTTGTTTTCGATGTTCGTTATTTAGCTGTTATTTAAGTCAGTATATAATTTTTAAAAGGCAAGTGTGGGCACGTTATTCAGTAATCATATAAGTATACGAGCAGTGCATTCTTGTACCGCATTACCTGTCGAGATTACATCATGTTACGAGAAAGGCGCTGCCCTGGCTAATGAGAATGAATTGCACTTTGCTCTTCTCAGGCCAACGTTACTTTTGAATTAGTGCATTTTTCACTCCGCTTCTTAATGCGATTCATCTTAGTTTCAACCCGGAACATATTGCTAGATATTTTCATCTGTTGGAATTAGCATATTTTGAATCTAAAAGTTCTAGAGGAAAATTTAAAGATTTTATAACGTGTCAGATGTGTGGGATGGTTCTCAGTAAATTATGATTGAGTTGGGGATACTGAAAATCCGCGTAACTAAGATTCGATAATTTTAACACCTCAACGTTACAAAATAGCATTAGGAACAATTCTGATATCTTAAACTACCATTTTCTTTGTAAATATGTATATATAAGAAGAACAAGGTTTACAATCTTGCGACCTTTGGTTGACAGACGAACAAAATAGACACACAGATCACTACACTAGTTGGTTGACATGGTTATATGCCAAACATAACTGAACAAGTTTCTTAAAACGTACTATGTTCGTTTTTATTGCAAGTACTCTCAAAGGTAATTGTTTCAGCAATCGTTAAGTTGAAAGCGTTCTAAGGGAGCTTTACAGTTGCTAGCGCTATAAAGGTTTATTACTAAGACGATATCTTATAACAATTATTGCTTCAAACTTAAGTTGTACTTCTATTTATCTTTATTGCTGTCATTTACGTTATAAACATGCCCTTATCATTACCATAAGCCGTGTTCATTTGAGAGCGTGCGTCTGTATGTAAAAACATACGGTACTTCATTGTGCAAATGTTGCCCTATTATCGAAAGGAAATACGGTAGCATATCTGTACCCAATATTTAAATAAATTGTTAAATTAATCAGTAGTTAACTATTAATCGATAATAAGAAAATATTAAAAACTATTGATTCTTTCTTTGGATAACATAATAGGTATGATTGTGTGAATATAATATTTTACTTAAAAATCATTTAGCCGAACTTTGCATATATTATACAAAAGATTTAAAATATGTTTAATGATCGTTTCGATCGAAACGAGTAATGATCATTAAAAAATATCCAATCATAACATCATTCTATGCTTTAATTGACTTCTCACTACTATTTTTTGGAACGAATCATGAAAAGTTAAATCATAGTTTCTGGACTACTGTGTTTTATATATTTTATAATGATGTTTTATCATTTTTGATGATTTTTCATTTTTTTTCTTTTTTTTAGAAAGTGAACATTTTTGACGTTTCATTACTACAATTACCTTGTGTAGTAAGCACCTACTTATTTTTTGAAACAGAAATTTATAAGTCATCGTCATCGTCGTCGTCGGACAAAACGTCTTACCGTATTTTTCAACAAAAGGCCTCCGTTCGTTGCACATGTTTATCCAATTTGGCGTAGTCTGGAAAGTTGTGAGCTCGCAACACGTGTGACGCTCAAATTAGAGATTCATATTAATTTAGGACTCACACTGACAGTACTCTGTGGCGTGCAAGTTCCGAACACGCTCCCGTGAAGTTTCAATGTATTCTCAGAATTATAATGGCCCGATTACGTTCTGTGCTAAATTTCTTTTTATATTACGTAAGGCGCGAACTTAACAGCTGAAACCTATTATTATATTTACTAGAGAAAAATAGAAGTGATGGCTTCAACTAAGTAAAGAGTGAAGATTATTAGTGCGTATTACAATTATTTATTTAACTCGTAAATGGTTTATTAAGACAGTAACTATATCTTTAATATCTTTTGGTTTGGAAAGTTAAGTAGGTTGCACAGATAACTTAACATGTAATTTGCGAAATGGCTCGCTCCTAAGCGTAAGAAGTTCAATTAATCTAAAGCAATTGATATACCAACAGTTAATTTTCTTACGTGTACATTTGGCTATAATACATTTCAATATTTAAGCTCTCTTCTCAGCCCAAATCTACGGCATGTAAATTGGTATGTGAAAAGCGCTCATTTGTTTCTGGGCAGAACAGAGTATTACATGAGCCGCTGTTTATGGACCTACCATTGAAGATCTTTTGCATTCCCGAAACCGAATCTATATTTGACAAGTTTCGGCCGAGAATCTACAGATTTTTTATAATGTTTTTTATCAATGGCTGGGTAACTCTTTGCCTTTATTTTTCCTGATAATAATGAAGAACAGGTTGAAGTTGATAGAGAGTTTCACATGGATTCATCATTTACACAGGAACTGGTTATCTTACCTCCAACATTCGGAATTTTTGTTAAGGACTTTAAAAAGTAAGGCGTTTTCAAGATTAGTTATTTCATAAGCTGAAAAGTATGCGATTAATATTTTTTACAGTATATCAGCAGCTGACTTTTAGTCAGACATTTCTGAATTGATAGTACCATGTGTCGGATGAGAATATATTGTCGCTCTCCCGCGGGACTGAATGTATTATATTTTGTCGTACAGCGTCCGCTTTGCCAGCGAAGTACTAAATTAGAACTAGTATATACATAGTACTGGTACTGTTGTACTCTTTGTATTTTTGATAACTTTACACAGCTTCATCACTGACGAGCATAACGAAATACGCTTGGGAATATGTTATGCAAGCGAAAAAACTGTTTTTATCTCAAATAAAAAAACTAAAAGTCTGATGTGATTTTTAACTGAATCCAGAAAGGAAGGAAGTTCTTATCTACATACAGTGCAGTAAAGATTTACCAATTTCTCTGTCAATTGTGAACAGATTTTTCCAAAATATATGGATGGAGAATACTCATAAGGTGGTGTCATTGTCATGATGGGATCCTATGGAAATCGATGTCAATTTGAATGGCACGTATTACGTATAAATAGTAACTCGTTCCTAACGTAAAAATGGTGCAGGGAGCAACTACGCGGACAAAAATGCCTAGCTCGTACTTTGTGGGATCGCGACTACTACGGAAACCTATAGGATTCCCTTGAAGAATGCACTAGGTTTTGCCTGGTGCCGTCTTTTATAGAGTTTTACTAGAGATCAAATTAGGAAGACCAATAAAGATTACTGCACTATAAATAACACTGGTCCAAGATATCATGAATATTGTCTTTATTAATCGACTGATTTATCGACAATATCGTCATATGTTTTCGAACGTTAATATTATTTAATTTTTAAACGGTTCCAAAAAAAGGTTTATATAATAAGCTTTACAAATTGTGTTTTGTAGATACAAGATATAAATATACAATTTTCTCTTTTGTAATATAGATACATCTTTTCAGGGAAAGCTCTAATATTTTTTAGTTTTACTTAGCTTTAGGTTTTCGTTGAAACAAACAAAGCAAATGTTGAGATAAAATCTCCAGTTGCACTTGCTAATAAAAATATATATACACGCGAAGTCTTTTACACTTCTAACAACGTTGCTAATGAGGAAAAATAGTTAAACAAAAATAATTTTAACGAACATGCACTTTTACGGCCCTCGACACTGCGGAGACTCAATATTTTAAGGCTTAATTAATATGCCACGACACACCATTCGTCGGAATTAAGCTACGGACTGGATACTATTAAATATAGCATGCGTTTGGTAGTCTGAGAAAAATCACATTACGGAGTAATTTTGGATGTAAAGCTTGACTAGAAATGGCAGTGTTTGGATTACCAAATAATGTCAATTATGTTATTATGTTTATTAAGCTGTCAATTATGACTGCGTTTATGTAATTAGTGGGTGTTAGTGATGTACTTAAGTATAATTTGAGTGTATTTTGTTCGATTTTGGTGGAAAGGGTTCTTTTTTTTTATCGTTGAGAGATAAACATTCAACATTCTCTTACCGTTGTATTGGCTCAACCAAGACAAATCAAACAAACCATTTAATATTTTGAATTTTCGATCACAATACGCACAACGGGTCTGTTTGTGTTGTGCACATAAATATATCCGTAAGAATCTGAAATAATACTTTCTATATTTATATATAAAAAAATATACAAAAAATATTCCGAAAATGGAAGTCTATTGTATCTTAAGTGCATGAACTTTTAAAATCTATTGTACACGGAATAAAATAAAATAACATTTATTTAATAAAATTTTATCTTATCTTATCTTATCTTATTTATTTATTAGTTATATAAATCAACTATCTAAATGATATTTATTTTAATACAAAGTATTTATCACGTATTGCGGGAAATAATATATTTCCGGGATATGAAGTACGAGTATCCTTTCTAAGAGTATAATCTATCTCTGTGCCAAATTTGATCCAAATTGCTGCTGGGGCTTAAGCTTCACGTGACAAACAAAAGAATGTTATAATATGTTTCATCACAATACTATACTTCAAGATAATATTATGTAAAAATAGGTAAAGAACACCGCTTCGTTTGTAGTCTTGCCCTTTATAATAGCGGTCGAATATCAAAAAGTCCCGAAATTCTTGGCCACTCTTTAAATATGGTTACGTAGTTTAATATTACGTACTATTTTATATTTGCTTTACATACAATATAAGTACAAGTACTTTTATCCTTAGTTTACGTAGAAATAACTTTATTCGTTTTTAAATTTAAAGAATGCAATCAAATGGTTGGTTTTGCAATGTATTCTAAACAAAACAAATATTTTATCGAAGATTTCATGTTTAGAATGCTTGTCTTTCCTCTATGAGTATTCCACTGCCTAATATAACAAGGTTCATTCAGAATTGTTTGATTTAATATCAATGACCTCTTTTTAATTCTTATCGTTAGCTGTCTGCTAGGAGTTCATCCACACGTTTAAGGATTTAAGTAAGTAGTGGTTACTTGTGAGAAACTTGCTGACTGCCCGTTAACCGTTTGCTGATATATGTAAAATTAGGGCTCCAAAAGAAATACATATACTGAAACATACAGAATATAATTATCACATATCCATTTAGTCTGTAATTAATCTAATTTTTGGTTCCTGAGCTTTTAACTAACAAAATGCATACCTAATTAACACTATAAATATACATAAATAGAATCTCTGCAGCAACTCAACATTTAGAGACAAAAATAATCTCAGCGGAAGCTGAGAAATGAAAATTAAAATAAAGCTATGTGTCTTTGGTAGTCGACAAAAAGATTTCAGTGAGTCTAGATTAAAGACCGAGAATTTAACTAGAAGCGCCATGAAATGTCTACTTTAGATGTAATAATAAGTCGACGCCCTGATCCTTGGCTATCGGGCCTCCTCCGCTGAGGAGTATTCTCCCATCCCTCGAGTTTTCTAGGGACTACGAAGATTTGTAAATAGTGTGTGTGTAGAAACACACACACACTAGTAAATATTTTTTACAAAAAATAAAAAATAGTACAAAAACGTAATCGGTAATTAAACATAATATTTTGAAACATTTTCTATAGCACTTGCCAGTCATTTTCGGATACGGCAAATAGTGTTTTTCTTAAATTTCGAGTTTCGATTACTGTAATTTATTAATAAAATTTGCAGTATACGTTGCTCTTGGATAGTTGTACTTTCTGACCACTGAAATCAACAACAATATACATATATTTTATTGACTTCAAGCCATTTATGCCATTTCCAGCAAAACTATTACGTAGAATAGGAAGGCATATGGAAGTGGGGGTAGGCAGTCTCGAGAGCCGTCTGCCGTAAAGTATCGCTTAATGACGTGTAACGAGCGTGGTGCCTGCATTCTCGTTTACATGAAAAACTCGACGCGACACGAAATGAAAAGATTCTGAAACGTCGACCGATTTGTTTGTGATCATCAAGTGTAATTCTTCACGTATTATATTGTAGTCTTCTTCTTTCATCACGTCGAATTCCTGGAGGAGACGCCCCGATATCAATATCTACTAGTTGATAATAGAATGACTGTTTTTGACTTGCATTGCTTGAAGTTTGTTCAGTAACATACATTTGGCTTAATATTAGAATTTCATTTTAAAACGCTTCAGACCCGGTTCAGCTTTGTAGTAATTAATAGCTAATGGTGTATATTGATTTAATCCTTCCAGCCCAGAATCCGTAAACCCTTAGCTAAATACCTAAAGAGCACACAAGAAGCTTCAGCAGTTGTAGTACAGTTTAATGGGTCCATATAGCTAATCAAGGACTTTACTAATATTCTATCATAACGTTATTTTATGTTTTTTTTACGTTTTTTTTAATAATAATATTTTTGTGGTGACCTTAATTGGTTAAAATGACCTAAATGGGGTGGTAAAAAGGTAAAATCTCAAATATATTCTTTAACTTTATTCTACATTTTTATTGAGTAGAAAACAGACATGTTCAGCATAAGTAGGATTACGGACTCGTAACTTTTCTATCAACTATCGAATTGCCATGACATTAATATTTTTATTTATCTTTTTACTCGTTCTAAACTTAATTTGAACTTGCGACCTTTAACAATCCAAAGTATTTCTCCAACCACTGAGATATCACTGCATCGAGTGAATCTTATGCTATGTTCACTATCTTCAATTATTATTATTTTTTTATTTATTTACGAAATTTTTAAAATAGACGTTGAATTCATTCTATATATTTTTGGGAGACTCGATGTTAGTCAGTATTTTTTTACCAAGAAAGTAATTTGCACTCAATCCATCTAATTACTTAAATGTCTGTTATTAACTGTGGTTTCATCTGGCGTCACGAGAACCTCATCAGTCATTAAAATTTCAAATTTTTTCATCGCAATGATTTAATCACGAGACGGTACGTGCCTCGCACAATCTCATTATTTCTTTTCGTTTTGGAGCGCAATGCTTGTAGTCATAGAAATTATTTAAACAGCTTTTATTATTAGTAACAACTTCAGTTAAATAAAAAAATACGAGTCATTTGTAATGCTTAGTATTATAATATTGTCTATAATACGTCAATTATATTATTTTAACTTACTTATAAAAATCTAATTTACTTATAAAAATAACGGAACAAAACCAGAAAGAAAATGTAACCAAGGGTTACCTTCTTCAAAGTATTTAAATAGAAAAGAGGTATTAAAAGTGTACTTAAAATCATAGTACTTATTTATTATAAATACTTATTTAGCCACTAGATATTATAAAATCGAAAATATATCTATATATCTAATATCAGCTCGGTAAAATCGATTATGTAAAAAAAGGTATGAAAAAGAAAAACTAAAATACAATTCATAAAAACAGAAATGATTCCAAACGTGTACGTCAATTTGAACATAATAATTTGTTTAATTGCTACACGTTTTCACACTATTTTCGGATGATTCCCGCATAAGTCCCGTTCCAGCTCAGTACGACTTTTTGTCAATTTGCATACGTAATTAATTAACCTTTTTCGTTCAGAGAATGTTGAATTATTTTCCATCTGCATCAGGTGAACGGAGATAAAACTGTACAACTAGCATGTTTTGTTATTTCAATTTAGTTTAGTGTTTCTTTTACTATGTTTTTACATTGTCTAGGAGAAACGTTACCTTTTATCTTCTGTTAGTTTTGTAATTTAAAAAATTCGAATCGAAATATTACAAGTATTTTCGTAATCTTAAAATAAGTTGAATTATGGAAATAACTTTATTGTAGTCTACAGAAAATGTTGAGATTTTCTATGAAGTATGTAATGTAGCCCTTATTGCACACTTATTTATTATAAATAGTGTCTGTTATTGCATGGCATTGATTTTTAATATAATTAAAAATACAAAATTAAAATACATTATTAAATTAAATTACATAAAAAAAACAAATTACAAAATGAAATTACATTATCATGAACACGTCTCTGAACAACCGTGGTGTATCGCTTTGTTTTCACATTAAAATTCTCCTTGAATTATGCAAAAAAATTACGAAAGAAATATATTTAAATAAATACAAATACGTTATTTAATTACAAGCCCAAACTAAATCCCGTAACAAAAACTTCGTCCACTCACACGTATCGTTTACACCGTAATCTTATTATAAGCAAAACATTAAAAGCTCCTCAGTAAAGCTTGCGGGTTCTCACGGGAGTGTGGTAAATATTTAACAAATTGGATCTTAGGGTAAGTTTAGGGCGCCCGGCCTGACCACACACCCTTTCAGGAGCGGAAGCTACTAAGATACTCCAGGTATTGTGATCCTTAGAGGTGTACTTGTAAGGGATTCTTGTTATGGACAGGGAATTAGATTCTGTTATTCTAATAAGTATCTATTTAATTTAATACATGATCAGTTCAATATCTTCATGCATGGATGATAATAAAATATGCTAGCCTTTCATTGCGACTACTCGACTAATAAAATGAAAATGCTCCAACTTTAAATTTAATAGCTTCTTGCATTTGAAGTACAATTCGAATATCAATGAGGGCCCAATTATAAGTTTCTTCATACACATTTTTGATATATTCAAGACGACAGCTTCTAGTGTTTCTACCATATTTAAATGACTTATATTAAATTCTTAATAAATGTTGATGAAAATAATTCATACTAACTTGACGTTTCTAATAGTAAATTTATCATTGTTGAATGAAAGAAAGATAGATGTTAAATTGAGGTTTCACACATTTCTAACCATTTCCAACCAAGATACCATAGTTGAAATAAAAATAATCATGAGCAAAGATAATTTGAGTCTGTTTACATATGTTTATGAAAATTGTGTAACAAGCATTTGTAAGATCAAGTACTTAACTGACCGGCTTGCCGAATTGTCACTAATTATTTTTACTACCGCTATTAGGCAAAGTTCTCGATTTTGAGTCCATAAACAAAAGTCTGCAATTTAAAAAAAACCATAGATGATGACGTCATATGTATTTATTTGGGAGCTCAAATATTAATCAAAGTTGACAGTCAATATTGCTTAGTGTGATTTGAGTGAGACAAATAATTACGTTAAATGCGAGTGTCGTAACGAGAATTCTTAATCGCCTAAAGTATACACTAACATGCGGTTTCTTAGGAAAATTACATCAAATCTAGTGAATTATTGAAAAGATAACGGAAATTCGCCATAGTGGCTTGAAGTGCTTTGTTCGAAACTTGTAGTAGAAATATAAAGAATCCTCGCTTGTATCTCCTTAAGATAAAGCTCAAAAATATTCTTTGACAGGCAGAACTAATAGTTCTTATTAGTACTGTCTTTTTATTTAGGCTAAATTTGTGGCCCATGATTTTTTTCTTGCAAACTAAATTGCATTGATGCTTATTACGTAGTACACTTAAGTTTTATAAATCTAAGTCACATTTGTATCACTATCGGACGCTGTATGACTTTTTCTGTCAAAATAAGCTTCATCATAAAATAAATTTCACAGTGATAAGAACAATAAATCACGATAGACACAACGTTACAACGTCTAAAAATAAAACGGTTTTAAATACAAACCAAATGTCTATCATTATCAATCAAAAAGTCTTTTGAAGAAATTATTATAAATTTAATCAAAATTATTTTAATTAAGATCTACTGGACTTAAAACTGATTGTAATATCAATTGAGTTAAAGGCGTTGAATAATGAATAGTAGCGTAGTTCATTAATTGTAACTGTATTTCATACAAGCGTTATGAAATTTGATGATTTTATTGTTTCGTTCATCAGAGCAATTATTTTCAAGATATAATTATTTGTAAGATTCAATTTTACAAACAATTATATTTTGAAGTGCTTTGCTATCGTATCAAGATAATTTGTAACCTCTGATGAGAGATAAAAGTAATGTTTATAAACTAAGTAATGTATATGTATGTATATAATCAAACTTAGTTGGAACGATTATTTTTATTATTAGACAGTAATAAAAACACAATTTTTATTACAGTTGACCGTTAAAAAACATATCTTTTTAATACGTGCTGCCAAAAACAGTATACCAAAGGTGGGAGTGTACAAATTTTCGGCTCCAACTTAATATATCACTAAGCCCGGTAGAGGTCTCCTTATCTACGTAACAGTACCTATATCTAAAGGCTTGGTTGAGGTAATTAATTTTCAAGGGATTACAGAACAAACACCGGGATAAAGAAAGGGCAGCCGTGGCCGTCTACGACGCGAATTAAACAATGTAAACAAAATTAGAATGCGGGAATATTCCCTATTAAATCTTAGCTCCGCAAGATTATTGCTTCATGCAATTTTTCTCAAGCATCCTTCGTTGTCTCTTTACTTTTGTTAAGAAAATTCTAAATTAATATTTAGCCCTAGTCGTTTCTGTTTGAATTGAAGGACTGAAACGAAGCTTCTGGAAGACGGCTACCCTGATTAAACACTTTTGTTGTGTTCAACTTTTCACATGAAATTGCAGAAGGCGCATTAAAGTTATGTAATGAACTATCTAAAATATATTTTCGAGACCCGAGATGGCTTTTGAAAAGAACTATCTAATATTCGCATGAGGTAAGAGTTGAGTTCTACAAATAATTTCTGTAAATCATATTAAATGTACTGCTTTCTACGTGCACGTTAGTGTTTTGGAAGACCCAGCAGAAATCAAAGCAAAATGCAGTATGAACCCGAGCCATTTACAGATTAACGGAAGTTTGTTTGAGAAATCACTAGTAATTAAATACTGCCACAGTTTTACTCTTTGCGCACATTCTCATATGTCTTATGTCTCGCTTTGTCCTTTTCCAGCAAAGTTGAGTTGAGTGAGAAAGTGACACTATTCGTTGGCTTTATCTCTCACTCATGTTGCTGTCAGATCTTTGGTTTACAGCCTTAGCAGCCTTAATGTGACATTTATTTATTAAGACAAGGATTTTTAAGTGATCTAAGGTCTCAATTATAAAATATTAAACAGCTCAAACCTGTAGTTGTCCTTATCTTTTTCATAGCACGGTTATAATACGTTAGAAAAGGATAAAACGTTTATGAACTCAAAAGTTAGATTGCACATTTCGTGGGTTTGGTTAC
This sequence comes from Acentria ephemerella, assembly GCA_943193645.1. Taxonomy (NCBI): domain Eukaryota; kingdom Metazoa; phylum Arthropoda; class Insecta; order Lepidoptera; family Crambidae; genus Acentria; species Acentria ephemerella. Next base: position 3,471,934 of record OW971882.1, read on the forward strand.
TTTTATAAAATGAAAGAATTGCAGCAAAGTCTACCTTTCTTAATAACATTTCTCTAAAAATATAATGCAGGTTGAACAGAATTTTGCACCTAGAAAGTTTCCAAGTAGCAGTAAAGAGAAGTAAAATATGGTATCTGCAAGCGTGGTACCGCATACAAAGATCTTGACTGAGGATATCGTCTGGTTAGAACTGGCGTATGCAGGTGCGGGAATTTTAATAATATTGTACCTAACTAACTAGACTTTATTTCTTAATAGCGGCCCGCCCCGGCTTTGCACCAGTGGATATTTATTTCTTAAATATTTTGGAATAGAGAAAATGAATCTTTACGCAGTTTTTTAAATATTCTTTCTTAAGTAGCTTTTTTTCCAAACAAATTACTTGCATATCTATTTTGTTGTCCATAGACCTAGTTATTAATAAATATTTTGAGACTTTGTTAAATTTTCAGGTTTAACTTTATTAGTTTACAAAAATTTAAAGTAAATTCATTCATACGAATTAAATAAGCAAGATGAGACTAAAAATAAGCAACATAAAAACAATTATTATTAATAAATCTTGAAAACTCTGTACTATGCTTATTAAGTGATACCAATCCTTAACACGTTTGTTATAAGATACTTTTTAAATAAAACAAACCAATTGAATTTGAATAAAAAATCTGACTGTCAGAAAATAGGGTTGTTACTATGGGGAAAATACAAATCTATTGACACCTCATTCATTAAAATTAGTCTAGCCTTTTAGACGAAAGGAGGTCACAATGGAATAGAAATACAAGCAGATACGTGGCTTTCTAGAAAACCCTTCATTAGCGGCTTTTATCCATATGTCCTAGGTTATTTGGACAAAAATCAATATTTATTTCCTTTAAGAATCCATGATAGAATTGATAGTTCTATCATGGATTCTTAATTCTATCATGGATTACTAATTTACTAAAACCTTACTTCTTTAGTTCTTAGTTATCGCTAAAGGCAGTCGTAGTCGTTGCAAAGAAATAGTAAGCCATTATGATAAAGGTAGGAAAATAAAAACTGTGGAACACACTACATTCAATTCAAACAAATCTGTTAGCGACGAATTCACCAAGTTTTCCGGTGAGCACAGAAGATTTCTCCACCTATCCACTATACAAATAAGGACGCCCACAAAAAACGTTTCTATGCAAATAGGGGCAAATAAACCGGGCGCGAGTCGGATACGGATGATATAAAACCCATGGAACCGTTAAGTGGGAGATAGTGCAGACAGCCCTCTCTTTTTTTCAATAAAAAAGGTTGTGTGGTCTTCTTCAATAATAAAATTATCAAACGATGCAACGAATGATGTCGAATATTGCCTTAAAACTCTCAAATACTATTCTTTGTTTAAAGAGTGGTTTGAAGTTTGACTATTATTGTAATCGTTACTGCTATATAAAATAATATGTTATCAAACATTTGCGCTCGAAAGATAATCGAGGACTTATGACAAAGTCCATACATTGATAGAGATTATCGAAAGGCATGATGCCTAGGAGATGACTAGCAGAAATATTACCTATATAGAATTCGAGGGATTTAATTAAAAATAAAAATTTGATACAGCAAACGCTTGGTAATCATTTCTGGGTCTTCTTCATACATACTACGCAGGTTTAGAATATGATGCAAAAAGACACATTCCTGTCTTGAAAAAAAACACATTCTAAATTACTTTGCTCTCTGAAGGAATTTACTACGAGAAAATTGTAGAAGAGAAAATTTTCAGAAGAGAAGAAGTTAAAATATCACACAGGTTCAACAACAACACCACCACGATGGTCCCATGGCACCAGCATGGGGGTATTACGGTTGCTTAATGTGCCTTCTGAAGCATGTAGTATCTAGAGATAGTAAGTTTGAATAACTCATCTAGGGACCAACCATGTTGTAGCAAAGTGCTTTGTTTTGGTTTGTATACAGAGCGTTTTAACCACTACGCCTAAGAGCCCCTCAATATTGAAATACAATAACGATGGTACCTACATGAACAATCCTGCAAGATGCTCAATCAATTTTTAATGTTTGCCAATTTTATACGTAATGTTGGCGAATATTATTAGTAATGTTTGTCAATATTATTGGTAATGTTGGCCAATATTATTTGTTAAAATTGTTTATTTTAATGACTCATAGCACATCTATATATTCTATTTCAACGAGCAGTGACTTCGCCTCCCGTGAGATCGCATTTTCGGTGGCGTTTTATACGCGACGCATGCTTGATTCCCACTATACATATTTATGATGCCTTTTGGTTTGTTAACGTGAAAAGGAAAGAATTTTATGGTCTTTTAGATAGGTGACCGTACCGGAGTTACGAGAGCGTATGTTTTGTTTATGCCGGGAATGAGGACAACCGGCACTTGCCTTGCGTTTGAATTGGAATATCTGATCGCTTTGCGGAAATTCGGGTTGATAAAATACTTGCAATACTTGTTTTGAATAAAATTTATTTAAATTAATTTTATATTAACGCTTTCACATAAAAATCAAAGACTTAATACAATGTCAAAGAAGAAAATCACAATAAAGTTCATGAATAACCCAATCACAAACTTATCCGTCAGAAGGTTTCCAACTTTACCAAGCTTCAAAATTGTTCGTATCCGCTGAAATGGACTTACTATAAAAGTTCAAAGTTAGTGCAAGAAAGCCACAAATTCCGAGTGCACATCCAAATATTCGCTGCAGGATCAAACATCACGTAAAATGAATCTAGTTACTCGCGGTTGTTTGTTCAATCAATCTCAAGTTTCAATGGGTTATATGTGCACTGCTATACGAGGAGCTACTAGAAGCTCCGTAGTCAAACTTTCCCACTAGCTGTTTTCACTGACATTTGTTTCAAAGCTATTTGTTGGAATTAAATGGGAACAGGATAGTGTTAAACAGCATTACCAATGTATCATTGCAATACTTAACAGGATTATTTACAGTACGGTAAATTACAGTCAGGACGTTGGATCTGATAAAATTGGTTTGAAATACATTTTGTTAGATATGTTTCGACAGTTCTGTATATGCGTAGGCATATGCCAGTGCATATGCCTACGCATATACAATCTTTAGGATTTATAATCAGAAATACCAAAACATTTCGGAAGCCTGAAACCAAGGTTTTTCTATTTAATTCGTTGGTACGTAGTCTGCTTGAATATTGTTGTGTTGTGTGGCGTCCTCATTATGCGGTGCACAGTCTCCGAATTGAACGTATCCAAAAACGTTTTTTATATCATGTCGCATACTCAGTAGGTGTTACCAAGAAGATTAAGGACTATGATTCACGTCTCAATTTCTTCAAAATGAAACCCTTGGAAAGCAGAAGAAAGGTTCTGGATCTGTTATTTTTGTCAAAAGCTTTAGGCGGTTATATAAATTGTCCTGATCTTTTATCCAAATTTTACTTCAGAGCTCCCACCAGACATCCTCGAAGTCCCATTGATCTCCTATCTCCACCTTTCCGTAGAACCGTATTAGGTTTCAACTCCCCTGTTCCAAGGCTCTGTAAGCTTCACAACAAATATAAGACTGAAATAGACATATTTTGTTCATCCATATGCAAGCTCAAATTTCATCTTCGTGAATTACATATCGTTTAGACATTTTATAACAAAATTTCAATAGTATACCTTATTTATAATTACAACTTATCTACTATATGCTTGTAGTGTTTACCGTTTCTTAATTGTACATTTAGCTATAAGATATATATTGTTTTGTATGCATATGGTTTAGTTTTATATGTAGTGTGTATTATTGTTATGTTTTGTATGTATCAGTGTAACAATTACTGGTGAACCAAATAAATAAATAAATAAGTAACGTGGCATAGCACGTCCTGAACCTCCACCTTCAAATAAGGAGGAGGTTTTCAATTTGTCGTGTGTTTTGTTTTTTTCGTGTATGTTCATCCAAGTGATTTTATTGTCACCAAATCAGGAGCTGCTGATGGGATCCTAAGAAAATCGAAGGAAACTCTTAAATTCAATGGGAACGTCCAACGTGTTCCATGTTTTTCTAAAGCTGTACAGGTATTTCAGCCCAGCAGTAATCCCTATAATAATGGAAGAATCCTTGAGTTTTAGGAGTTGGGGGTTAGTTTGATAAATATTATATGTACGTATTTATCTTTAGTTGTGTTCATTGATGGTATTTCTGCTGGTTATTTTAAAAAAATGCTATTTTTTAGTTCTACTGTCTTTTCTATGTACAAGAGCAAAAATGACAGTTGTTAAATTTAAATGAAAATCGGTTAGAGTTTACCTTCTAAATATATAGTTCCTAATACGTGCTTTTTAAAAATATGCTAATAAAAATGAAATGAACACGACAGTAGACGGTTTAAAGGGAAACAGAATTAAAATCTGTAAATCGCTATAATACGGTATGTGCGTTCCCACGTTTTGTCTTGCCCAAATGGGGGCTGGAAATTCGTGAGAATTTATACAGTGCAACAGCGGGCATCCAGTCTACCGGTTGCCAGTGGAATGCCGTAATTTGCCGTATGTTTTTGCTTTGTCCGTTTGAGTGAATTAGTGATTTAAACTATGCCGACAAATGTCAGCCATTGTCAACCATTCCGAAACAGCCAAATGGCTGTTTCGGAATCCATGAGCTAAAATGGTGTTGATCGAATGGACTTGTATAGTGCACAGATTACGGCCATTATCGTTGCATTAAGTTCTCAGGATGGAGGACTCGATTATGTGCATACTTAGTTACTTTTACTTACCATAATATCGGACCATAAGTCGGGTCCTCCAGAGCGATAAATGTGACTTTTTATTTTGTTTTTTTTGACATACCATGACTATTACCATTACCATTTTATAAAAGATCAAAATGTTTTAATGCATTTTACAGTAATTCAAAACCACGTCACCTCGTGTCAAAAAGGTCGTCAATAATGAGTTTCAACCTTTTATAAATTAAACAAAATATAACCGAATAAAAGCCCACCATTATCGTCAAGCGAAGTTTATGCTCAGCGAATTATTATAACCGTCGTCAGTAGGCATTGTGCCTGTGATTCCAGCCAGCCTCCTGCTAACTACGTCGTAATTATACTCAGCGTTTTGTCTTTCACTTTTCCAGCATTTGCTGAAATTTGCTCTCAGTATTGACCAAACTGTTGTGTCTTTGCTTTTTGTCTAAAAATATTTTAGGGAAATAATTGGAAATCTTCATTATAATCCTCCCCGAAAGATCCATGGGACAAGCACATGCAATAAATAGTATAATATAATATATGTGATATATGTGATGTGAGTTTGTGCAGGAATTTTTCATTTATGTATTAAATTTGAGAAAACATTGTATTTTGAGAAAGCGAGTAACGAAAAAACTCTTTTGTCGACTCCTTACAAAGTCGACAATTCAAAAAAGTGTTTCGGAAACAAAAATAAAGTATTATAATAATACGATGACCCCAGACAAGCCATAAATATGAATGAATAACGTTTTGTGAATAATTTAACCGCTCGCTGGGCCTAAGTAAACAGTGATTGTACTTACATATAGGCTATGACACGCCTAAGTTATCGCTGAGGCGTATATGAGTTTGGTTACTTTATACATTACATTATCCTCGACGTTCATGGATGTTCCTTATTTTAATTGTGTATGCCTAACGAAGTCAACTGTGAAGATTGTTGACTTACAAGTTTAAATAACATTTCTCTTAGGAATAAAATTATCATAAAATCTTTATTTCGGACATTCTTAATAAATCCTTCAAGTATAATTTGATTACTGTATCGTTATTTTATAATAAAAATGAGTGTTTCTAATTTAACAATCAAAGCATTTTAATTAGGTTAATTGAAGGTATGGAGATGTGAAGTATTTGGATCGGATTAAAATTGACGTTCAATAAGCGTACCTCTGAATATTTTAAATTCGAGTTTGGATTGCAATGATTGATAGAAAAACATACTATTTTGCCACATTTAAATAGCTCTAAAAATGTGTCTCCATAGAACTAGCTAGTAGAATGCAGGCGTAAAGATAGCAAAAAAAGGTCAAGAAATGTTTGTTCAGAACATTATCCAGGCCTTTAAAAGATATGGTAACAACTGAAAGGTATCAAACGAGTTCTGATCGTGTACCTTCCGGTCCCCTAGGTAGTTTAAGAACAATATTATTTGCATTCTTATAGAAAAGGCTAACTTCCCAAAAGCTATTTGCTGTGAACGGTATTGAGGGTGTAGGCTGACGCTGATAAGGGATATTTTTACGACGTCTGTATTTACTTTCAGAATATTTAAATTGTTATTTGTGATTTTTATGTCTCAATGAAACTTTTTTAGAGTATTAACATAGGTGACGGAAAGGGACTTGATCCCAGTACATTATTTGATAAGTTATTTTGATTCCAGTTCTATATAAACTCACATTCTTCCATACTTAGCCTATGTGCATCTGTAGGTCATATCAAGTAGATTCAATTTTTGTTAAGTTATTTCCTTTAGTATTAAAACCTTTTTTATAATAAAGAATATCAAATATTAATGCTCCTTGATCTACTTGATATTAAATAGCCACAAATAACACCATTTAGGCATGTTGATGTAATAGAAATAAGACTTACTACACCCTGTATCTTTCACTTCACACCGATACGATGAACTGCTTATTAGCCAACATATGAAAAATGGAAATGAGTGCTCAGAAGAGAGAGTAAAGAAGTGCTCTAGCTAGAGATTATACATAGCATTTTTAAACCAGCAATGAATCCTGATATTTCAAATAAAGGCAGTGTGCATAAAAATATACTTCGATTACAGTCCATTTAATTTCGTAATTTTGCACGTCACTTGAATATCTAAAATGTATCAATGAAAATGTCACAAATTTCAATTGAACGCATATCATCCGGTTTTCAAATATTCATCATCATTTAGTTCATCACTGATACTCAATGGTATGAAATGAAATTGTGATTAGTGAATAAAGATATTAAAATTTGTATTGAAATGATTCTAGTTCAAACAGAATTCGTGTTATTGAAAATTAGCTGGTACATGATAATATACCATTAATGTGTAGTTTGTCCCGCTAATTTGGAGTACCCGATTACATAAACAGTAACAGTGTTTTAGTGATGTGATCCTGTTTTAAGAAAGGTTACTAGGACCTCAAGCAGGTACTCTGTTGGGACTAGAGAGACTACCAACGGTGGGTCGGCTCTCTTTTCTTTCTCGTGGTTTTCGAAAAGAGCTTTCTAAGTAAATATGGGTGTACAGTCTGCTATCCAGATAATACAATAAAAGTTAAGTTTTAATGACGTTCATAGGTCACAATAAATTATTTTACGGAGCATTCTTCATCACGAGATTGGGTTTATTTCTTCTCTTTAAAACAAACACTTCGTTATGGTTAATGGTAAGAGAGTGCATTTCATAACTTTACAATCTTGCTCGTAATTAGCTAGCTTTTACAATAATTATACTTTAAGTTTACTTTAATAAAACAATTCCACATGAACGTCTTCAACTTATATCAATGCCAAACTGATTTTTATAGAGATAGAAAGCCGACAGACACTCCACAATGCGCCAAGTGACAAGTAACAAACAACTTACAACGGTATTCACTCTAAGGTATGATGTAGTTGATCAAACATCTAGGGTACACCCGCGAGCTTAACAATGTATACACTTAAATGCCTTGTCGCTTTGACTAGCTGATTATTCGTTGGGGTATTACCATTTGAACATAAATTACATTTTAATAAGACAAAGCGTTGAATGTTTATGTTGATGATTACTTGTTATATGCTATATTATTTATCTGCTTATTCTGGCATATATGATATAAAATTATTATTATACGAGTGGGACATTTATTTGCCAATTAATAGACATGGATTATTGAACTTACCTTATGAAATACGATATATTATGAATTAGCTAATGTCAAATTTTATGGAGAAACGCTTGTTCTTAGAGGTTGATTAACAACTCTGTTTATGAAGAACGAATAAAATTGATAAAAAAGGGGTAGGTAAATAAAAAAAGGTATACAATCGTGACATAGATTCGAAGGATTCATTCAGTAAAAAGGACTCGCTAATACGACAAAATTTTAATATTCAATTGTGAATAATTTTTAGAATTACATTGGATTTTTCCTATTCAATTAAGATTTGGGAAAAAATATTCCCGGATTATTACATTAGGAAGCTACACCGAGTGGTGTAAATTTAAAATAAAAAATAAGAATTTAATTATTTTGTGTTACTCCCTTTTGGCATTTTTTCGTTCTTACTACTACAAAGCATTCCTACATTTATCATACTCTGAAATTAAGCTTGAAACACCCGACTTGACAAGTATAAGTCTAAAGATAATTAATGAATAAAATGAATTTTGAAGCAATCAATACATGTTAGTGGCCGATAGGTTCCTTATCTAGTACTGAATTTTTAAAAAGTCAAGATAAATGTTATTATTTGTTCTAATATAACGATTCAAAATAATATTAACTATTGTTTTTAAATCCACTTAAAAACTCACTATGTGAGTGAGTGTGGCTCAAGGATTCGTTTGTTAATAACAAAGATTTATATTATTTCGTTACAATATATAATAGAAGAATAGAATGAATAATATTGAAAAAGAGAAATATGAAAAAAAGAAGAATAAAGATAATATAAAAAGATAGATACATTACTTATTACTTAGTTATTAATTTTTAAAAAGTCACTTTTGTGACATATCACAATTCAACGCCTTGTAAGCAAAACTATCGGCGTTACTGAGACTCAGCATCATTCACTAACGGGTTGTTCAAAAGCGAAGGCAGGATATAAATATTTAATTTTTTAACAAACATTTTTCATTGGTGACTAAATCATGATTATCGTATTCTGTATTTTAGAAATATTTTCAGCTATTAATTTTTGTCTACATATTTGTTCTTTATAATTGGGAATTTTTATTTCAAGATTTAGCCTCAGAGAAAACAATTTATTTGTTTTATCTCATGAACCCTTTGTTGTTCTAAAACTCTCGAATACCGTCGAATAAAGCAGTTACGATTAAACCAAATGGACCATAACCACTTCCGAAGAAGGAGTCTTGGCAATTAAATTTTCGGTTGGAAGAAACTGATAAAAGGGAATGTTTTATAAAAATTGTACGAGCGCTGTGCCCATGAGTTATACAGTACATGTTTATCTGATAGAATAGCTAGTTTTAATAGGGCAAAGATAGGCAGTGGGGTTTGAGTGTTTATTTTTATAGATATTGTTGGAGACATTACTACTACCAATATTATGTATTTTTTAAATTCTTAACGAAGTAGTTCTAAGCCTTCATCTACAAGCTCTTCAAAAGACCAAATATCAGTTGTTTGAAAGAGCATACAACTTTTTGAGAGATCCTCTGTATATACCTATTACAGTGTTATCAGAAACAAATAAGATTATTAAATTCCAAAAAAATCTATTTCTATTGAAACAAATTAATATGCAATGTTTTCAAGTTATGACAAATAGGCAATTATATTACACAAATCGCACAGTATTGATGATAATAATAAAGTTATTCAGATAAATTAGGTATGTTTGCTGTAACACATTGGCTACATTAAAACTAAAAATCTAATTTCATTATAAGGAGTTTTATATAAGTCTTTAAATTTTATTCCGAAGAGAATAAGAATCATCTTTTATAACACTAAAAGAATTTCATTTAGAATATGCCGCCACAACAAATAAAATTTTCACAAAACCGAATAATTATAAAACAACTTTACTCCAATGGTACATGTACTTTAGTTCAAAGGATAATTAATATTCTATTCAAATTAATATAACATTAACTGAAAAAGTGTCAACGCGCTACATTAGAAATAAAAACAAATAACCCTAGTTAATTATTTGGCGCATTAATTACTACAAAAGAACGATATTACTCGAGAGAGCACAGCTATTATATATAACGCATTACCAAGTGGCATTAAGGTGGATTTGATAGCGTACCATTGTATAAAAATAAACTAAGGAACATATAAAACACAAAGAAAATTATACACTCTACAAAGGCCATTGAGGTGGATATTTATTTAAAGACTTATAATATTTCTGATATCTTAATATAAAAAAAACTAATTTAAGTTTGAATGAGAATAAAAGTTCTTTAAACTTGTTTAAGCTTATACAATTTTATAAGGCTCTTCCTCTCATCTAGTAGTATAATGCAATCTTAAAGTCATAAAGTTTGATTTAGAACCGCTTATGCAACCTTGGTCACGAGATAGTGAACCGAGTATAAGTATTCGCAACATTTACTATCGGAATCCAATCACCATATTCTTTCCATAATCTTTTTATATTATAATTTCTATTCATATCTCACTATAATAAAAAATATAATTTTAAAAAGGGAATTGATTTTATTTAAGATAAAATGTAAAGTAAATTCACTAGTTAAACATGGCATGAAGGCAAGTACAGGTATATTGGATTATTGTGGACAAGTTAAATGTTGTTAAAATAAAATATTTTAAATTGATATTTTATTTGAAATAAAACCAATGTTCTAACCTAGTCTCAATTTAAAATTATGAGTCATAATATAGTTCGAAATTTAAAAAATATCTGTTTAAATAATATGTTGAACATTGCAAACGTACAGTCTGGGGTAGTGAATTGATTGGTTTATAATGTTTATATAATCGATTAAATTAAAGATATTTCCTGATCGATAACCGTGATTCATAGCAAAAATTACAAAACAAATACTTAATAAGGCGTTCCATGAAATAGTGCAATGATATGCAAGGCACCGCACACAATTGTTGAAACTAAAATTGTCCCTTATAAATTTCGACATAGGTTAAAGTTTAATAATTTGCTGTTGTGGCTATAAAACCATAAACATAAACCTGTTGTTTAGATAGCTAAAAAAATAATTCGACAAAACACTGCTATATTTGTTAATTGTTAAAAGTAATATCCTAATCAGATTAATTCAACTTTTAGAAGTTGAGTATTAGTACTCAAATAACTCAATTAATTGTGTAAATATAAATGAGTATAACTTTCTCTCATAATTATAATTTAAAATTTGGTCTGATAAAATTCAACTTTGTATATTTATGGCATAAAGTAGACTTTATCTTGAATTTGCATAAAGTTTGTTTGTTTCCCAAAAGACTCATAGTACTTTAATAATCATAAACCTTATAAAATGAGCTATTAAAGATAAGGTTTAGTTTAGTGTTTAAAATTTCTGAGATTTAGAAACTCATCGTTAAAAGTTAGGCTCGTAAATTTTATATGACCTATTTTATTGAGCAGAAAATGTTGGTAAAATTGATATTGATGACTTAGTCGTAAAATATAAGTTCTAAATTTTTATTGAATCGGTTTATGTGATTGCGAAAAGCTTACTGCTGTGATAACGGTAAAATAGATAATTACTTAAACAAAATAAAATGTATATGGATCTAAGCTGCTGATTCAACGTGTTTCTTATGTATATTGTACATAATAAAAAGAAATATTTCAATATTGTTTTTCTAAAAAAAGGCAGAATTTTAATTTGTTATTATATATCAAGTTATTGGAATAGGTTATTGGAATATCTTTAAAGTGTCACTTAAGAGCTTTCAAACAAACCCTTCAAGATAATAAACCTTAAATTGTAATTACAGGGCTGGAGACCTGACCGTGTCAACCAATCAGTAAATTGAAGTGGTATTTATTTTTATTTAATTATTAAAGCTCTAATGTACGAACAAAGTACATATGGCGAATAATAATTCTATAAGTCACACCTTTTCTCTTTCCCACATTAAACCAAATTAAGAGTTTTAGTTATAGAAACTAGAAAAAAGCAAAGATATAGATAGTAATATGTATAAATTAAATATACTAAACAAACTTACAAAAATGACTTACAAAAACTCGTGAACAAATTAATCCTTAAAATATCTGCCTCTTCTATTTTCACCATCACATCCCCGGTAGATTTATAAACAGGTGACTTAGATTGACTTTTAATTGAAGTGTACGTAACAAAGTTGAATAAAATATTTTAACTTTGAGTACTGAAATTCGAAGCCAGGATCTATGGTTAAATAGACAAGGGTACTTGACTACTCTACTAGACAGCCTATGAAATAAAGTAAGATACAATCCTGTCAAATAAGTGAACCCACTACTGAGTTGCAGCTCATAAATCATAAATAATACATAAATAATAATACATAAATAATACATAAATACATAAATAATACATAAATAATACAGCATCATAAATAATACATGAAGATATATGAGATATTATAACCATGTGACAGTAAACGGAGTTTTATGGTAAATCACATAATTGTTTCATAAAGTCTAAAACAAGTAAGTTGACTATAATTATTACATTTAATCGTTATTATGATTAAATGTATAACCTCTTTGACAGTTATTAACTCATATTACGCCTACCAACACTTTTTCGGTACGCGGCCGCCGCTCGAGTACCTTTGCGACAAACGGCTGTCAGTCCTCCTTACAAATGTGCCCTGCACACGAAGAGGTAGTCCGACGAATCCAGCTCGGTTGGGCAGCGTTCGGGCATATGCTCGGTTTATCTACCGCAGTGGCTCAAGATGAAACTCTTCAATACGTGCGAGTTGCCAGTTATGACGCGCGGTACCGAGATGTGGCCGCTTACGATGGGTCTCATAAGAAGGCTCACAGGGCAATGAAGAGGGCTAAACTCGGAATTTCACTGCGTGATCGAATCCGAAATGAACTAGGGTCGCTGACGTAGCTCAAAGAATTACGAGCCTGAAGTGGAAGCGGGCAGAACACATTGCAAATATGACTTACTAATTTTTCATTTTTATATTAATTGTGATATGTTTAAATCAAATTTAATACTGCGTGGGCATGAGTTGTTATGGAGCAATAAGTTAGTCAAGTGCTGACATCATCAGAACTCTGGTTATAACGATTTTTTACGAGTCTGTCACAAGCAGAGCCTTTAAAATAAAGTTATGTTTGTAATCATTCGTCATTTTATCATTTTACAGCTGCAAATAAACGTGTTTTAATATTCATGGTGGCTTTCGAAAGCGTCATTGATGGTATCGAATTTCTGCTTTTGATTTACAAAAAAGTGTTTTGTACAAGCTGGAATAGGGCCTAATTTTCAGCAGCATTTTATAAATTAATAATATGCCAACCGTCAGATGAATTTTGCATCGAATCATAATATTTTTGTATTTAAAGCTTTGAGAATATAATCAAAGAAACAGGTAGTTATGTGGGTTTTAAAATAAAACAGGGACTTGTAATTTTATTTTGAATTTTCAATTACTCCTTTTCATGCTAATCTAGGTCAAGCATATATTTTTAAATCAATAAAAATGTTATATATGCTCAATCAACGATAATTAGCATATAATAATTTGTATATATATAATACTGGGTTGAAGTACTATGATATCGACGGCCGTCTGCTCTAGTTGTCAGTATCTTCTAATCCAGAGGTTTAGATTACAAATTTTATATTGGAAGACGAATATTTATTTGCTTAATATTTCTCTGATATTCATATACGATCTATTTTTCCCGGTATGCAGTTGCTTACTGAATGATGGGATAGATGATAGGTATGAGTATGAGAAATTTTATTACTATTATAAATGAAAAGTTTTAAAAGATACTTTTTAATCAGTCGCGTTCGACTGACCGTTTTCTGAATAAGTGGTAAGGGTTCTTAATCCACTAAATTAAATTAGAGATTGGATATTTACATCCCGGTATGGATAGATGTTTGCACCATAGAACGAACAATAGTCCACTCGTCAAGATTTAAATGTACATATCACTTCATATCACTTCATATACATTATCTCATACCCGTAATATTATTATTTGATTATTATATGTTGTTGATGATTATTATATGTGTCCAGATAATCATTATAATATATCATTATTATAGTTCTCTGCTATAGAAGAAATGCAATCATACCAACAGAGTGATAAAAACCTATATTCATACAAAGGCCAACGTAAACCGTACAATAAAGAGGGAGGTGCGTAAAGACTGAATCTTCAGGAGAACTAGCCCCGGGGGTTTCAGATTGATGACCCGAATGGCCCCAGGTGATCCGCGGATAAATTGCCAAAGCACCATTCTGAAGCCACTATAGCACTTTTTGCTTTATGAGTAGCTGTTTGGGGAAATCCTCAAATGAATGTCTAGTTGCTATTCTGAGCGGTGTCTCTCAATATTTTGTTGCAACTTTACGCTACGGGTTTGTGAAGGTAGATCCCTAAGTTATCAACGTTATTTATATTCTCCTACCAAAATAAGAATTATATAAACGTTTCAAATTTTATATAAATTTCAGAATAATGATATTTTTAGGGATTTAGAGTAAAATATAGACTCCATTTAATAGCGAAAACAAAAATAAGTAAAGAAAAGATTCTGTACCTTATGCAAGAGTATAGGAACATAATTTTGACACTTTATGAGTTACTACCGGTGCCATTGCTATCGTGATATTTCCGAGCATCTTGAAAACTTTTATGCAAATGACAGAAGTCCCCATATTGGTTTGAGAGTAACATTATTAAGCAAAGTACAATTCGTTTATAAATAAGCAATTCCATAGGCTTTAGGATAAGAATAGAGCGTTGACTTTAAAATTACTTCATTTAGTTTACCTTGTTTTACCTGGAATTGTGTTTTACTGTTACGAACTATAACTTTTAATTTCCGCTCATTATTCGATTAATAAAGTAAAAACGAACAGTACTTTAGACAAGCCAATAATTATATTTATCACTAATGGAATCATATTATTTTGATCTGCACACACACATATAGAATCAAAAAGTAACGCTTACCGTTTTCATCAGTGTTTGGGAACCGTGATAATTACCCTAGACCTGTTTGGATATACTTTAATATAAGCCGAGATCGTCGGTGATGTCAGCCGTGGACCACCAGGATTCATTGTTCTGAGAATAACACGCAAAAATTCATAAAGTTATAATAGCGAAATTATGAATACAGTGAGTTTGAAAGACTTCATAACCCAGAAAGGTCAATATTTGATCCATCTATTTGCGCCAACAAAGCTATCTACGTACCCAGCCACGGTATTCTATTAGTAAATTCATCGAAGCATACAAACATTCAAGATGCAAAATCCTTTAAGGAAAGTATAGTATTATAAAAATATAAGAGGTTGATGGCGCTCATCGTTAAAGCTGAGTCCCGTGAGTGTCCGACGTTGCGCGATATTTCACGGTATTTTAACAAATTTAACGAGCCGCCATATTTGATACCATGCCTTCTTTTAAGTGTGTGTAATCGCATCTCGTATAGGTTTCGTATGTGAGCTTATGAGTCTTCGTTGAGAAATGTTTCTTGAAGTTACTTTACATTTCTATTTAGTAAAAATATTGACTTGTTCTTATTACTTTTAAAATAGTAATTCTTTATAACTCTTTTATACGGTCAAAAATGTACTATGGTGGTAATATTATAATCTTTAATATTTTATGTAACATCTGTAATATTTAATTTGTTGTCCTTAACGTCTGAATTATTATTGACATGTAACGAGAACGACAAGTTATGCTTTGTTCATTCTCAGTATAAATTTTAATTGAATTTAACCATCGTTATCGTGTTCATCGTATAAAATCATATGAAAACAACTAACAACAAAACGCATACAACAAATTAAACGCACTAACAATAACAATAACAATAACAATAAACGATACTTATAATTTAAACAAAAATTAGTAAATCTACTTACGAACTTTTCTTTTACAAACGAATGCGTTTAAATTAGCATTCTATAAGTGTACGAAACGTAATTTGAATAGATGTAGCTAAATTAATTTAGCCGTGATGTAAAATATATCTTAAATTTAAAATATTATTTACTTTTTTTTAGTTGAAGAAAGAAGAATGATTATTACTATATTTTTTAAATATCACTTTGGGATAAATACGTAACAAAATGAACACTTTCTATGGAATTAAAACCCGAATCCTGTAGAGACGTGTTCTGAATTCAGGCAGGTTTTAAAATTTGTTACATCGCTTAAATTGTAATGAAGCTTCAGAGTAACACATACGAGTGGCAACGAATACATCTTATCGTCGCAAATATTGGTATTCAAAAATTAACCCCGCAAAAGTCAACATAGAATTTGTTTTCGCATGCTTCGGGATGGTCTTACAACATTTTTAAAAGTGATAACTTTCCGTAAGGTTTATAGAAAGCTGTGTATTGTGAATCCCGGATGGATACAGTTGGTATTGTGTTTACTTTAACAGATGCCGTCATTATTCTTTAAGCATCTTTTCGTAAAGCAATAAACAAGAGAAAGTATACGAAATTCAAAGTGACATTGTTTCTAAAATCTGTTTAAAAGATGGATGTTTATTTTATTTATTTAACAATTTATGTACAAACAAAGACAATTAAAAGGACACAACAGAATATCAGTGAATTGTACAAAGGTACTGCTTATTTCTATTAGAAATCTCTTCCAGCAGTCCTATGGGAAAAGTGACATCGAATATCGTGTACAAATACTAATATAATTAAATACAGACATGTTTTGCGTAATCCTGACTTTACACACAACTCAAATCAACGTAAGTATAGTACTAACATCTCTTTCTCTTAGTTTAAGTAGAAAAAGAATAGAACGACTTTAAAATTATGAATAGTAAACGTCCAACTTTTCAATCTTCGCATAACTTTTACAATAACTTTGACAAGTTGACATGTTACAGATGTGTCAAAATATCTTTAGTAAATATATTTTTGTTTGAAAAGTATTCGCTAGATAAATAATATCAAACCGTAATTGCATTATAATATGAAGCCTTTTAAAATGGTCTAATAATGTCAATATCTCTAATATTTTTTGTAAATTTACTTTAATAAAATTATGTAAGCGTTTGAAATTAATCGAATAGATATTTTGATTTTTTTAGAAAATATAGATTAGTACAATAGATTTTTAAAATTAACTCCACCCGTTCGAAACCGGGGCGCGTAGCTATCTATAAACATTTATTAGCTAAATCGCAATTATTTTTTTTATGCTAGTATATACTTTTACCAAACATTTTATTTATTTACCTTTCAATTATATACGCCTTCTCTGAAATGCTAGTTTAGCAGAAATTTTCTCATGAGACGCATTGGGGTTCCAAAACTTTTGCAAGACTATAATTGGTCGGATAAGCAGACGATTATTCCCGCGCGGGACGTGTATAGACGTCGTCACAACAAAATGTACCTTGTGCCTGTCTCACTGGGCTTGACCTTTTTAATAATCAACCGTAAAATTCAACATGGTCTATTTTCAATACCCAACATTGTCAACAAGACAGTTAATTGTTCAGAGTTGTATGCTATATCACAATATGAAAGATTTTCCATTGTACTTGACTGCCAGCGAATAAAAGTCAAAGCTTTTTTACGATTAAATGGAATTTATGAAGCGTCATTTTAAAAATAATGATTTTTTTATATTTATAAGTTGAATGCATAAAGTAATTAATATGTAATGACCGTACCTACTTATTTCTCTTATGTCCTGTTTTTTCTGTGTGTTTTATTCAAAAATAAAAACATTATAAGGAAGAGAGTCAATTGCATAAAAATAATATTAATTTATGGGATGTAGGGAATTTTATCGCAATACTTGCCTCTACTATGAGACACTGGAAAGGGATTAAGTAATGTTTTTAGCAGCAATGATACATCTCACAATGCTTGTATCAAGATCAGGGCATGGTGGGCATAGCGTACCTTGCGTGTTAAAAGCCCCTAAAAAATCAGAAACAAAACGCATATTACAAACAAGGTAAGTAAATAGTTTTCGTTCAAAATTCTTATACTTATAATCTCTGGGTAATCAGAGATATAATGAAGTGTGTAGTAAATGAGGCAGTCTCATAATTAATTAGAATCTCAGTGGCAGTTAGGAAACAAACGACTGTCGGTACAGCGTCTGCTTCTAATAGTCTTAGCCTTGCTTTTAATTACTAACGCATCTATTATTATGACTGCTTGCTTTATTTTTATATGAAACGGGGATAAGTAGCAAGCGTAAAATCTGCCTAATATCAAGACTAATAAACACATAAACACTCGTAACTAATCACACGTAAAACACCATGTATAAATAATAGGAAGTTAAGCCATTATAACTTCTTTAATAACTTTATATTTTTGTCTATACTTGGTATTAAAAGAATTATTTTCTTCTTGAATTATCCTTTTGTGATGTCATGGCGTCCCTGTGTTAAAAAGACCGTTTGATAATAAATCTATTTTATTCATACCTTTCACTCGCCTATTCATTATTTAGAAGGTACACACGCAGTCCTCATACTTCTCCACTTTATTGTTAGTTCCTTTGTTATCAGATTTGCGTTTATGTGGAGTTAATGTGATCCATATAAATCTCACATCACAAGATTTATATGGCATAAAATCTGACTACTTGCTCTACTCGGTAGCGAGAACAAGGTGGAGCTAGTCCAAGCGTGGATTCACCATTGTGGCACGATTTGCATGCCCATCCTTATTGCGATAAATAGTCTGATGAAATGATATTCCATGCCTTAATGACACAAATAATACGAGTAATTTGGAACGCAGCAGATTATTAGTATTGGAAATGTAATTAGAAAAATCTAGTATCTGCCCCACGGCCTGGCCTACGTGGAACTTTGTTCTGTATTAATGATGGAATGCCCTGTGATCACAAGCGAGTTTTACTCTGACTCACACATGGCCGATATTTGGATGGCTGTGATACAACATTTTTTGAGGGCTTGAATTGCAACTGAGCTAGACAGTGAAGTAGCTTAAATGGGCCGTGACCAGAAAAGGTAAAGGAATTTTTGCGACAGTTAGGAGTGACTAATAGTGGGTTGAGATAATCTCGAACTAAAACCACCTGATGACTCCTTTTAACTCTATTGGCTAGTCTCTTATACTAAGAGAGAAGTCTTCCTGCTACATAACGCTTCTTAGATCAGCTCTGGAGATGTAGCTCGCCGCAGCAGGACACAGCTATACCGTAATCCTTTTAGTTGCAGAAAGTCCATACTCAGTTGGGTGCTCTAAATTAAAATTAAAATACTAGTTTTCCATTTAAGTTACTAAAAAACTATATATTTATACAAAATTATATTACACAATAATAAAAGGCACTTATGTTATATCAGGTTAATAAAATGTTTTCAATATAAGAAAATCTTTCGTGATTGAATATCAATTTAAAGGCAAGCGTGAAATGTAGAAATTCCAGTCCCAAACAAACTGAGAGCGCAATTTATCAGTATAACGAGCTTTTTCGAATCTCTTTTAGGTGACACCCGGTTCATTTATTCTTTTTTCTTATCCATTTCAGCTCGATCACATGTAAGGTATTTCTCTTCTTAAAGCCGTTATCGCAGCCGTGTCTAAAGAACTATTTGTCAAGTCAGAACGACAGTGCTGGAAAATATAAAAGGCGTTTATGTTGAATTAGTCCAAATAATTAATTATCGCCTTTAAATAAGTGGAGTTTTATGGAATAAGATTGATTGTGAATAAATTTGATGTGAAAAAAATATTGACGGTTGTCATGACAGGATCGCTTATTAGTGATATGACCTCACTTGTTCAATGTAGCATCTGCAAAATTGTCTGCATATGTTATTTATGGTATAGAATAAAGCATCTATTTTTCTATTTAGTTTTCTATAAATCAAAATATCATCGAAGTAATCGCTGCATCTTTACCATTGCGTGGCAGTTTGTGGATGCTCTTTTTGATTTTTATCAACTAGATGGGACACAACAACATATTGCTTCCAGCCAGTTATCGATTTTTTTCTTGCCAAAAATTTATCCGAATTCTGGAAAAGTAAAAGCCTTTAGGAACAATGTCTGGTCAGTATGGCAGATCACGGAAAGTTTCCAACCTTTGCTCTTGTAACTTGGAGACCGTCTGGTATGCAAGACGAGGTCACGGGTTATCATGCAGGATGCATTGAAGTTTCTCCATCAAACACGAGACAAACACAAAACGAGATGAATGTTATTACAGATGTCTGTAATAACATAATAGCACTAGCGCTAGGCCACCAAGCAATGAACATCAGTTTTCTACGAGTAAGTTTTCGTTTGGGGCAGGTGCTGAACCAAAATGCTGAGCGCTTGTGCTTCCTTCGTTTGTACTTCGGTTTTGCCTTTTGAGTACGTTCCAACACGTACTTTGCGCTTGAACACTTATTTGTCAAGCTCGCCATTTTTAAAGCTGTCCAAAGCTAGTGCTAATTTAGCCATAGATTGCGTATGTATCATCAGCATCTACAATTGCCTTTGAGTTATTAATCAAAATTTTTAGACGTCCACAGGCTAATATCATAATTCTAAGCCAAAAATTTCAGAACGGAGGCTAATAACAAGTGATGCACTGGTTTGTTGTGAAAGCTCCGAAGACTCCGTCGTTGATGTTGCTATCTCGTTTGTTCCTCGTTTCTGCCACCATACAACCCATATTACTTAATCACCCGAATTTCAAAGTATCCACGATGACAAAAAAGATTCAAATACGATTAAAAAATAACACTCATCAATAAATAAATTACTAATTGTGGAAAACTAATACCATATTTTTAAAATATAATAATACTTTGAACAGGCCAGTATTTAAGTACGGCATTATATCATGCAACTAAAGACAAAATTTGACACATATTATATAAACAACGCAGCTTAAGGAGCTCGCTAGTAAAATGGTTTGAAGCTCTGGTTATGATTCCTCGTTTGAAATGAATTTTTTTTGTCTCGAACTCCTGCGCTTCGGAAGGTACGTAAGATGTTGATCACGGTCTATAGGCTATGGTAAATCTTTAAAAACAAATTTTCTTTTAGGTATTACATGTAACTCGGCCTAGTTAATAGTAGATAATTACCTCAGTTCACTGTTTTACAGAACGTATTGCAAAGCTTTAAAATGCTGAATTATTGATTAAGAACAAAATTGAAAAAATGAAATAAAAGTTGAGCCGGTTAGAAGAAATATTTAGAAGTCCCAAAAAGATATTAAACTCCAGCCGTACTTAAACATTTATTCTTGCAAGTTGAGAACTTCGTCTGAAAGGATTCAGAAATTATAATAATCTCTCAAAAGAACCAGCAGAATTGAAAGTATGGATCAGATGGCATTAGCATTTATATTCATATTTGAGGTAGAAGTTACTTATCGCTCCTTAGCATATACTAAGTCCATTTATCTGAGTAACTGTGCAGCCGTCATTAAACAATATTTTAATTTTATACAATTAAAAAAACGTATTTTTGTTCATTTTAATTAAAATGAGTTTTTGTATATTTTGGAGTATTAAGCATATTATTTATGATAATGAAGACGACATGACTGTCATTTTATGATCAGTTTACGTTAAGTTGTATTCAAATAAATAATTATATTTCTTTTATCGTTTTGCTTCTATTTGGATATTTAATTGACAATAAAGTACAATAATACCAATTATTGTATTCATCCAATTCTCCTTTGAAAATCATTTATTATATCAGGCGATAAATCTCGATTCTTAATTAACAATAAATATTTGCTTTTGCAAAGACAAAATTTAGGAATAGATGTTTTAATTATAATTTATAGCGTCGCCGCCAGCAGCTCCAATTAATGTAGTTCTGTATTAAAATTTTCAATAAAATGAAAGACGAACTTAGACCATCATTAAATAGTCTATTCGCTGGTAAACTCTGCCTTCCTTAAAAGGGACCTTTAAAAAGTTACCGCTGATTGTAATTGTTATTGTAGATAAAGTGTTATTAGCATAAAGAATAATAACATAATAAAATTAACTTTTGAGTATAAATATTTGAAAACTTCTGCAGGTGTACCGAAGGAATGTTTTAAGCACATAATTATTACTTTATAGATTAAGCCTTTCTCATTAAAATAAATACTAATACTCTACCAAGAATAGTGACTCCCACCTTTCTACACCCACCGACCCTCGCTATGAGGCTACCTACGTGTTCAAGTTTACATATAATAATGAATGTTTAGATAAAAGACCCCAATTAACTGTAACTTTGAAAAGGTGAAATTGTTACGAACATAGCAGGCGGTGAGTAAAGGAATTCACATATAGTATTGTATTGATAGTCGAAATATCTATTTAAGGGTGACAAATTTATATGGGCAGATGGGAATGCTCTACCATGTTTTCCGAAGTAATACTGGTATATACATAACTCTCACGAAGCTTTGTATAACGATACAATGTTAGAACAATAAATTATTTCATTAAAATCAATATTTACTTGAAAACTTTGAAATTATAACTTCGGAATAGAATATCGAACAAAAACAAAACAAGTAATCTACAAGAAAATATTTAAAATACTATTTTTCATTGTTACACGTCTTGGAACTCGAAGGGTCCGTCTCTTCCAATTCCAGTTACAATTAAACGTAAGCATTAATTACATTGTCCTCCCCCTCCTCGACTTGCCTTATTTCCCTTTTGCTTATTCAGCGAGGGCTATCACTTTGTTGTTTTTATTTGCTGGATGTGACTTGATTAATATTTTAGTATCCACAACATTTTGATATGTTAATTTAAGAGAGGTTTGGCATAGTGATATTTTATCACCCGAATTTCAGCACCTGACTGAAGGAATTCCTATCCTTAGGAATATCTACCTCTAGTGTTTACCCATAAATAACACTTTGAGAAAGCGTCACGTTGGGAATATGGGGTATATACAACATTCAGTTGTTTTCAATCATTAATTTCTTGGTTATAGCCTGAAACCTAGTTAGCATGCTCTTTTTAAGGCTTATAGGCTGTAAATTACAGAGCAATACAAGTAGAGCATTACTGAAGAGGTGGACTGAAATTCGAAAGACACTTCTAGTTTCTATATGAAATGGGCGTGTTACGATTTTATTGTAGGCAATTTACGGTGCGATATACGGGTCCCTTTAACGCCAACCCTCGTATAATTTGGATTGTGGGACTAATAAGAAAGAAACAATGATAATTAAATAATACTTATTAATGAGGGTGTTATGAATTATTTTAATTAAAATTCCATCGGTTTTCCTTATGTCATTTGCAATTCTGCAATGTGTTATTAATATGTAATGAATATCCATTTTATTTCACCTTTCAAATTACATCAAGTCAATTACACAGATGATGCCATTTAAATTTCAATACGAATGCGGAGTAAGCTTTTAGCTGTAATCAAAGTTTAAAATTTTTAATAAAAAATAAAAAAGTATATTCTTTATATCTATATATATCTCCAATATCATCTGTATATAGGACATAAGTTATATGTCCAAAACTATATTTACTTCGCGAGTAAAAATACAATATAATAAACGTCTAATCGATAGGTAATATAATTTTATATACGTAAATAAGTTACTAAATTGGAAGAATATGCAACCAAGCGTGATATTAGTATCAAATTTAATTAAGTAAACTCCTCCTCCTATAAATTCAAGGACTAAATAGAATACAGAATTATTTTTCACTAATATTCAGCAAACAGCTTTACAAAATTCTTGTTATAATGTAAATAGTGAACAAGATGCTGATCGTTAAAACTATACTGTATTTATTGCACATATCTATTAAAAACCTCAATGAATAATAAATATTAAAAAATAAACAAGAACTTGGAGTCCAATATTTAATTATTTGTTATTTTTTCTCTATAAAAGGGAAGGCAAAGGAAACTAAACCAATAACAGCCGAATGAATAACCGGAGTGATAATCGGAACATAAGATTATGAATTAGGTACAATACCAGTGTAACTTTGCCTTGTAGAATTTTTATATGACAAGTGGTATATTCTGCATTAGGTCGATGTCAATGAAAACAGGCTCATGAAAAAAAATTAAATTTCAATTTTGAGTTTTTGGCGCGTAATGGCGGGGGGCGGTTTGGCGCTGTAAATAAAACACATTTCATATATTGTGTTGTAGTGTTGTTTTTGTCATAAAATTGGTGTAGTTTTATGGCAAAAAGGATCGTTAATTCTTGCAATATATGGAATACATCATTCAGAGTTGATTTGTGACTTACGTGAGATTTTTCAGTGTTTCATTTCCATTCGTTCATTTGTAGGGTAAGTTCATTTATTTAAAAACATTATATGATTTCATTCGCATTTACTTATCATTAATCGTCATAATAATTATCATAACATTCCATTTTCGTATCGCTTACGTTGCATTCCATTTTCAAAAATTTTCTCGTAAGTCATTAACAAAATAGCGGGGCCTACCATTAGTCGCCAAAAACTCCATGGGGCAAAGAGGTACATTGCACCAGTATCCTGGAGCCATAAATAAAGATAAAAAAAGCCTTAGTTACCAGGCCACATAATTGAAAAAAAAATTACAATTTAATGTAATGTACGTGAAAATTATTGAATAATATGAAGGTGGAGATAAAATGATAGGGTAGGGTAGTCAAAACATGAACTAATCCTACAAATGGCACTGTAGCCTAATATACGAAATAAAATTAAATACAGGACCCAGCAAGAAACTGTAATAAAACACCATTAAAAGATTGATTTCAAATTTTTCATATTCTAATTCAATTTCAAAATTATGATATTTATATTCCTCTGGATACATACAAAGAATTATCATAATTATAATTATTTATGTAGGAAAGTGCTTATTCAGTTGTATTACCTATTTAGCAGGCTTATTAAATACTAGAATAACGAAGAGGAACTAAAATTAAATTACATAAAGGAAAATCAAAGTGAAAATGTGGATTCATGTGCACTTTTATCTTAATAGTAGTTATTACAAACTAGATACAAGTTTCTGTAGTGAACCTCAGATAAGCAACATATAAGTTTGAAGAGTTCTTTGAAGCGATTTCATTATGCAATTGTGTATGAAATTTTCCATGCCAGTGAATTATAAGATAAGTAAAAGGTTTGTAAAGGTCTTTATTAAAAAAACCGTTACAAACCTTGAAGAAATGACGTAATAGGTTAATTAATTATTACATCTCATAGCTTCACATTAGATTGATGAAGATGCCTCTGAAATTATGTTTTAGCAAAATTATTTTATCGCAATATGAAAACAGCTGGAACGAACAGCTTAGTGTTTCTTCATAATCCCGAAGGTTTTAGGCATATCAACTTTGTCACAATAAGAAAACGCTTAGTAACTTTGTTAAAAATCGTCTTATATAGATTTAGGGTTGCTTTTTTATTTCTTGGGGTCTAAATCTATGTCAA
Source organism: Acentria ephemerella (assembly GCA_943193645.1). Taxonomy (NCBI): domain Eukaryota; kingdom Metazoa; phylum Arthropoda; class Insecta; order Lepidoptera; family Crambidae; genus Acentria; species Acentria ephemerella. The sequence goes on from OW971882.1 coordinate 3,497,286, forward strand.
CAGTGTAATAAAGCGGATTTTTTAAATTAAGCATGCAAGAGCTTGCTAGCGTAGTGTTCCGTGCACTCTTTTTTGGATTACAAAATTAAAGATACTTTCGTCATGGTTCGTGCCGGATGGGTCAAACAATATTTATTATCGCAAGTTCCAACGTGCTTCGGAGGCCAAATTATTTCCGGTTTTTCCAGCAACTGCTATCACCATTAGTGAATGCAGGTTTTTGTACAACCGCATTGAGCCTACGTGCTGATATTATCTCCAAAACTATAAATACTGGTTTGGTATAATTAATAGCTAATGAAATTTAACGGAGAACTGACATCAATATAACGCTCTTCTTTCTTACATTAATTTATATAAAACTTCAACAGCTAATATTATGTTACTTGTTACCCGCACAGATGTTTAACTGCAGCATAATCTTACAGATTGGAAGAATTCAATTTTCTCATTGTACGGTTAAAACTATGGAGTAATACAAACTTGAAGTGGACTAAAATCGTTGGCCAATAGTTTAATATAATAATTCGTTTTCAATCATATTGGATACTATTCTGCTCCCATTATTAATATCTAGTAAATTATTATTGATTTCTCAATGTTTTGTTCTTTTTGATATTATTATTATTTACCGGGTCAACTATGACCCGGTAAACTTTCTAACATCGAAACTAATCTGCCACTACCATCTATCAAAAGTTATCTTATCTGACATAGGTATACTCCGAAACACCTGTTCCGTGAGGACCTGTGTCATGTGGAACGTCAGGACACCGTACTGTTTCTTACCCACTGCTTAAGGATTGGACTGGCCGCGCGTCCACACTCAACCTCTATCGCCACATCCCGCAGCTCCTCGGATCAGATTACCACCACATGTGGCTCCGGTTCCTGTCCCCGGGAGAGCGCCTCATCACGCCAATAGTAGACTGACGCAAGGACCTAGAAGAATATATCTCTTAGACTTTAGTTATAGTCTCACCTTAAAAGTCAATAACAACTATTCGTGTTTGTGTAACGTTTGCCTCTGCCGATTTATTTGATGACAATATATGTTTCTAACCATTTCACCAGCCGCTTAACTAGCCACAAATATCTACAGTATGTATTTTCAATAAAAATAATATAAACCAACTAAGTGACGCAGCATTTCTTAATGTTTATTTGTCTCTTACAGCATTTCAAAAAGCCCAAAGTATCATCACAAAAATGTATATCAATAAATCTTAATTTTAAGTCAAATACGACAATAAGTTGCATAAAACACCGACGAGTATACGTGATTTCATCAAAGTAAAGTTACATTGGTCTATGGCGGGGACTGTGAATTTTTCACTAGAAGGCAAGATTTTACGTGCAAACTTAAATTGCGTATTCCAGAGGTGACAGTTTAGATAAAATTTTAAAGCAGTCCTGGGAGTTGTCGTTAGTCGAAATCATTTATATGTTTTTGTGAAAGCTGAAGTGGGTTTTAGTGGACTTTTCCATTTGAATTATTAAACTATGACCAGATAGATTTATAGACAAAGGCCTGCTCTTGTACTCTGAAAGACGATATATATTTTTTCCACGAGTTAGTTTGTAAACTTTCCATTTATTCATTTGTTACCTTTTGTTTTACCCTTGTCAGTACACTAAGTACTTTCGTTACAAAATACTTTGAAATTCCTTACAGTTAATTTGTAACGTAGTATATGTTTAAAACTATATAATACATAATTGAAATATCAAAAAGACACCACGTGAAATACTATAAAAACGAGTGAACCAAAACTTTTTGATAAAAATGCAATGTAATACAAAATAATTTAAGCGATAATAAGAATTTTAAAATCCCTCCAAATCCCAACGCTAAAGTATCACAGCCGATTAATTTGGCTAAGTAACTCGTGGTTGGCTATACGTGTCCGTAATTATCCATCGGTATCACTGGATATCGTACGGGTACCGCCTCTCAAATTAACTGATGACCGCTTGTAATCCGTACGTGGCCGCACGTCATGCTCACCCGGTTATTCCGAAAGTACACGTAAAGCTATAGACGTTGCGTTTATAACTATCAACTTTCTTTCAATTGAATTCCACTTAAATTTACCACAGTGACAGAATAATTCACCTTTGGCTAGGGGCTCTGGATTGTACAATAAAGTTGTCCCGAGTTCGAGTCCCGGCCGGGAGGAAGTTTGTATGATAAACATGAATATTTATTTTTCTTATTCAAAATATGTGTAATATTATGTTGAAATATGTATAATATAATTTTCCGTTACTTTATCTCCATTATGATGACTTCGGGCCAGACAAACGTAAAACTGCAAGAATACTATTTATCATTCATATTGTTTGTTTGTATGTCAAGAGAACCTTTTTACGGGTATCAATTTGAAATTTATATTAAATACTCAGGTCTGCAATACCTTGGACTAAGAAAAAAAAACAAACTTTCAAAGGCAACGTAATCAAGAGATACAGCCGTTAAAGCCGGTTTTATGAAGGGATTTTTTGTTTGTGAAACTCGACTGTGTACATAATCTTTACTTTGTGAATTTTTTTATTTTTATAATAAATGTTTGTCTACAAAAAAGAATAAAGATAAGGATAAATTTACGGACTTATGTCTGTTACTGTGCATGAGTCCGATTCTGCCAATTTTTTAATGATATTTTTTTTTATTAATTTATTTTAGCAATAAATAAACTGCAATGTAATTTTTTCCTGCTTAAGATACAGTCAATTTTATATTGTACTTGCTCATACATGCGCTGGTGGGTTGGAAAGAACGAAAGTTAAATATCATAATCAACAGTGTAATAGAAGCGTCTCAAAGGGAATGAGGTTAATTGGGTTCAAAATCCATTTGCTCAATTGATTTCCATTTACAGTGATGCCATATTAGTAGGTAAATTGATTTAACAATGACTGAGCAATTGTTTATCGTTCAGTAAGTACGTAACTAGGCTTGCTTGTTACACCTTTTTAATAATACAAATTTAGTGTAACACACGATAGTTTATATAGTATATAATTTTACATTAGAGTACGTAAAATAAAAAAAATTAGTTTACTTTTGCTCATCGAAGTCTCGCACTAGATATGTTCAAAATCAGATTCAATAAAAGAGTTTGTGTTATGGATACTCTGATATACTTCTCACACTTGTTCAATACTGATAAGACATTATAAGCTTAAAACTGTAATCATATCATAATATTATAGTTTCTGATTTTGGCAGTAATTGATATAGGTACCTATATCAATTACTGCCAAAATCAGAAACTATTTATTTTTTGCATTCTTAATTCAAATAATACATATTATGTAAATACATATTATGTAACTATGGAACGCAAAATAAAGAATCGAATTAAATACAAATTTGACAATTTTTCATTAAAATTGTTTTTTAGCGAAATATTATTCACCTATTAAAACACTAAATTAGTCAACTACATGGTATAATAGTTGCGACAAAATTAAATGGTTATAGGTACAATAGTTTACAATGGAAAATAAAATAAATATTATTTTTAAATTGAAACAATCAAATTATACCTTGAGGTATTCCGAAGGCAATAAAAACATACCATTCAAATATTAAGCGAAATCTCCAAACTTGCACCAAGACAGGACGAAAGTTTCCTTCACTGCATTATATCACAGATTATTGTCCCCTTGCGAATAAAGAAATAGCAGGAACATACCGTTTATCAGACTTTTAAACTGAATAAATTTTGTGTTACTTTAAATAATGAATAAAATGCAAACTTTTGTTGCGATTGTGATGATATATTTCCACAGGATTTATAATTCTTTATTTTTTTTCTTTAGTGTTAACAAATCAACATCCGAGTTATTTTTGTGATTACAGTTAATTTAAAGAAAAACAATAACTTCCCACTAGACAATAATTATAACATCGTACATAAGTACGTTTAGTCGTGTTTATTTCAGTAAAAAAAACTATTTTATTATCAAATTTTCAACAAAACTAAACCATTCATTCTAGCAGCAGCATTAATAAGATAAATCGGATCTCAAATACACATAGGACGGTCACTCTTTGAAGTCAGACCTCAATAGTGTATACATAAATGTATCGTATAAACAGATAATACTGTATAAAATAAAGGTAATTAGAATTCCAGTTCATTGTAATTGAAAAGAAAGCATCTTTTCGAATGCCTCACTCCAGGATAATAAAAATTTACGAATGAAGATTTTAATTAAAGTTTTATTATTATTTTAAGCTCCGCTTTAAACGTTCCGGTTTTAATAAGCTTCATAGACGCTCTTTTAGTTTACGGATAAATAAAAGTATTTAAACAGCTAGTCGGTGTAAAGGCGAACGGTGCCCTCGCCTGGGTTAAATTACTATTCTCTCTTTATGATGTAAATTGTAAGTGAAATAGATTAATTATTACACAGATATGTATGCTTTTTTACCTGTGTGATATATAGGTTAAGGTTTCCTTTTTTTAGATAGTTATATTATTCTTCTTATAACACTTTCATCTAATTCAATTTGGCCCATTATTTTTCTCTATAAAAATATCTAATCGTTGTGTGAAACTATTAATAACATTACATATTAATGTAATATTGGAGTGCCACGTCTACATATCTGGCATCAAACAGATATAACTTCTAAGAATTTTTCCATTTTATAAAAATAAGCAACATTATTATTACTTTATTGCATATCGTATGCATATTTGTTCTAAAGATAAGGAATAAAATTCCTAAAGTAGAGATTGCAGTTTATAATTCGACGAGCCAAAACGATGTGACATTACAAAACAGATAAAACATATGTCACAAAGTATGCAGCCAGGGTGTTGTATATTATAAAGTTATATTAAAAAAAGGTTTGTTCTAACAATTTGTAAGTAACATTTGGTCTTAGATGTATTGTTAGTAATATGGAAGATTTAAAATAAAACTATCAGAATTTAATTTAATAATGATCACATAATTAGTTCGTGCGAACAATAATACCAGAGATTAAGGAAGTATCAAATATAATATTTAAAACATGGTATTTACAATCTATTATGAAATAAAAATTGTTCAAGAAGAAAAAACAAAGAGCGATCGCCGATCTCGGCTTTCTTCTAAAATGTCGCACGCCGCTCTTCAATACTTCAAGGAGGCGGCATGTCTCCCGCTACGAAGCCTCCTTACAAGTTTTGCGCGTGAACATAATGAGTTACCTATTTCTTATTGTCTTTTTATCATATTTTATTTATATATAAATTTACTCATACCTGTTCTATTCTTAATTCTATAATTGCACTTTCCTTTAGACTAAGAAGTCCAAACGTAAGAAAACGTACGTCCAAAGTAGCGTCATAGCCCAACTACTTTAGAAATGGCAAATTAAAATTCTCAACTGACTCAGAACAATGTCCTTGATAAGTAAACGCTTCTCTCACGTGTAACGTTAACTAAGGTGGACTGTATTCGTTAAGCGTTACCTAACCAGATCCAAACTTCAATCCTGTTAGTGTGCCCGGCAATTAACCCGACCGGTGAGGACGTGTGGCAAATACGCTAACTTGTAACTTTGGCTTAAGATCATGGCTGTATTGATGCTGATCATAAGATCTTTCGGGGTTTTCACAGTTGGTACAGCTCATAATTAGTATCACATATTATTTCGTTATGTGGAAACACCAATATTTTTTACGTTAACTTAAATTAAATCATTTTTAATATTTTGCCTAATAAACACAATCAATTTAAAATGGGTACTGTCAGGTTAATAATCGCCATATAGACCATAGTTTTCCAAGCAAAAGTGAGCTATTTTTTCATGAAATTGGTTCGTTCTTTGATTCATTGAAGAAAGCGATTATTAAGCTGACTGTATGAAATAAATTAGAATATAAAGTCAATGGTAACATTTTTTATACAATATCATCGGTACCGATATCTGAAATAAATTATGCGGTCTACCCTAGGAAGGCCTGTTTCTATTAGCATGGGAAACGACGTATCCTCTTGACTATTTGAATTGTTATATACAGATATATTACAATAAATAGAATTACAACTTTGTATTTTTGTTTTATAATCCAGGTCAAAGAGGATGCGAACTTTGCTAATATAAATAAGTTGTTCTTGGGTAGGCTGTAAATTATACGGCTTCTCAAGAACAGCTATTTGTCTATTTCTTTCGATATGTTAAATAAAGTTATTAACGATTTAAAAGAACTTAGTAAATGAGTCTATTTAAATAAAGTTATTTTGACTTTGACTTCGACTTTATTGGTACCGATGATGTTGCATGAAATTGTTATGAACTGACTCCATATTCTAATTTATCTCACTACCTCAATCAAACCATAATAATTAACTTAACCTAATTATTATGGTTTGATTTCTTACTTTCACAGCATTAGATATAATGTCTGATTAGTTAGAGCACATTTTTATATTAAAAATGCAGTTATACCTAATCTGGTGTGGAGTATTGCTTGCATATTTGGGATGACTTCGCATAGTACCTCCTAATTGCTCTCGCCGTCTCGTCTCGACATCGCGTCGCTTCGAGACTATTATCGTTTGTACCATGAGAGTGCTCTGAATAGCTCTTTGTCCTTATACATCCTTCTCCTTTCTTACTCAGGAGCACCTATGCTAGTCTACGGAGTCACTCTTTCTCTGTCTGTACTTTACGCACTAAGAGATATCGGGACTCCAGACAGAGTAACTGTCGCACAGCTGGAGCGTGGAATTCCTTACCGACACACATATTCCCTCCTTCATACATTATGGATTCCTTCAAAAGAAAAAATACTTTTTGGACTGGCAAGGTGGAGGTGGCTATGGCAGTATGTCACATGCTGCACTAGTTATCTTCACATATGGACTCCTCTACTGCTTATCATCAGGTAGTATCGAGAGAGCTTATTGGATAAAATATTAGCATCAAATTGGTTAATTCATATTAGGTTACTCCCAATATGAATTCACATAATCTTGCCTAGTCATACAATTCTGACCCATTTGTTTTAAAATTCGAGCTGTCTGAGTGTTTATGGCTGCTCAATAAATTAAGTTACCAATTTTGCATTGTTTTCTATATCTCCAAGGAGTTTGCGATAATTATTCTTCTTTATGGCACTTACGGATGAAACCATGGCAACAGTTGTGGTGTTTTCATGAGGGAGACAGAAATACTGAGACCACAATTGCAACCGAACTTCCCATATACTCCACAAGCATTAAACTTAAGCCAAGTTCTAAACTTTTCTTCGACACATGAAATGAGCTGTACTTTGACTTTACCACACAGTCTTCTTGATAAAAGACACCTGGGGCTAAATATGTTACAAGTTCTTGGGTTAAAAAACTAATTTAAATCGATTTAAATTCCAATCCACAATATAGCTGAATTTTGCTAAACGTATACTAACTGAATAATACTTTGTTCTTGTCAAATAGATAATGAATTAAAGTGTTTTGTTTGCTTCTTAGTTATTATACATTATCAATACAATATTTTGTTTAAATTAATTATTGATTAAAGAAAATGTCCTTTTGAAAATGGTTGCTGGTATTTTCTGATTTAGTCTTTGCTATTCTAATACTTAGCTATGCTAATTTTTATTGTATCTAATGAAACATTTACACATAAACAATAATTTGTTTTTTAAAAATAAAATAAGTAAAGTAGTAAAGAAATTAAATAGACAAGATTAAAAATCGAAACAGCACAATTGAGTAAGGAAGACGTAAGTTGTAAAACACTAGAATGTGTCAATGGTAGAAGTTGTTTGATACAGTAAGAAAGTATTACGAATATTATTACCTACGATGTAAGCTTTTATATTGTACCGCTGATATAATTTAATCTTTGCACTGAAATGTCTTCTTAGAAACCTAGCAAACGCTTCCTCTTGCATTGACGATGCAGCAACCATAGTATCCCACAAATGCGATCCGAATAAAATCACCTTACATCCATATGTCTTTATATTTAATGTAACATTCAAACATCGAAATGATATTATTATTGCAAGCACGTTTCTTGGTATCATCATAAAAAGACATTTTAAAACGTTAATATCGTGCTCACTGCTCAGGCTATTTATCATACCTCATCCCTTTTTATCACCATGGATAGTATAAGTACGTATAGCATTATTTTTCAATGACAAAGATCCGCCTCTTGAATAGCAAAACAGTGAATCTCACTTTTTTCAAACAGTAGGTCGTTTCTTTTATCGATCTCGTATCGAAAGCGTGTTTTGAATCCCAATGAAGTGTTGCCTATAATTTTTGTGAGACGAATATATTTGAAATACGTCTCGCATACACTCTACGTGTTTTCCTAATGACGTATATTTTCTTCTTGCTAAATTGGCGTTTAGAGTAGGCGGCAAAATTGTACTGAATTGTAAAAGATTTTATTCCATTTTCTTCATTCATGATGGTTTTATTGATACGTAAAGCCATTTTAGCAATAATCTTTGATTATCGTTTATCCTAGAAGAAGTACAAACATTTTGTTAATGACAGTAAATAAAAAGGACCTGGTAACAGGTAAGACGGGCTTATTGATAATATTGATAAATATAATCAAAACCGACAGCCCAACTGTCTAAATCAACATCTATCATAGTACACATATGATATTCCGCCTGTCCGTAACACATTTGTATATGCAGAAATAACTAAAATCTACTTTTTAAAAATTATAGTTCTCTACTTAAAAGATGTTACCCCTTATTTAAGAATTTCTTTCTTTCAGTCAAAGTATCAACCTGAAACAATAAAAACTAGCTTTGTAACTCGAATGAAGCAAAAATTAATTACAAAATTATATAATTCCGCAGTAATCCATCAAAATAATGAAACTACTTAAAGTTGGAAACAGCTTAAGTTTCTTTGGCAGATTTGACGACCAAACTTAACGGTCACGTCCAACTAAACTTGGTCTTATAAATCGTCCGGTTAAACCCTTCATCATATCGCCATGATATACGGCACAAGCGATAGGAGGACTCACAAAAACATCACCTGCAATTACTTCAAGTATATTGGATCGGATAACAAGAACTCATTAAGACAGACATATTTTTTTATGCCTTCCTTAAATGTTATTTAATTATTTAAATTTTAGCTGCTATATCATAACTAATCTGTGTAGTTAGCTACTTATGCTAAATTTAAATTATGCTAATTTTTTATGAATATTATCAGTACGTAGCCACGTTACGTTTGACGCTTAACGTTACAGACTCCAGCTAAATTTCCCCATGATGATCGTATTGCTTCTTGGAGAAGTGATTTCGTGGCCATATCCAATAATGATAAGCTGTCAACAAATTACAGCTGACAGTCAGCGTCATGAATCTACCATTAATGCGTAGCCGCAGGGCACGTTGCTTCAATTTGTTCCAATTCCAAAGTTTAAGCAAACTTTGTGAGGAAACTTTGCATGATTCCAGTGATTAAATCGATTTCAGATTGCTTCCGAACGGTATTCCAAAACTGCCGATCCGTCGTTAGAGTAAACGGCACCAGAAACTTTGAACACGTAAAATTTCAAATTCCGATTTCTGATTTCGATTTTTCGATTCTGGTTTGACTTAACCTTCAAAACTTTTACCCGACTTGTCCTTACTGAAGTGACGCTGTGGAGTTCCAGGTAGGATATTTCGATCAAGAAATTAACCGGAGATACGTTTTATAAAATGTTTATGTCTTTAAAGTTGACAAGAACCGAAGTATATGTTAGAACACATTATATGTGCATTTAGATGAAATTATAAATTTTCTAGTCATACTGTGATATTTAATAGGCACTTCTTCGTCACTGCTATTTGTAGTTTGACTAGCTCCTAAAAGATATTTTCTACATTGAAATGCCAATTTTTTTTAGCCCAACTTTCATTAAAATAGAGTTTTGTTAAAAACAGCAGATTTTACTTCCCATGCTATTAACGATCCCTGTGGTTTAACAGAGTGGTCAACGCATGAGCTTAAAGAATCCTTGGTGGTCTAAGTGATAACTGCTTATGGTCCGTCTGGCCATAAATTTATTTGTTGGGAATCCGGTTCCATGTCTACGGTCCAAAACTGATCCCGATGTTAATGATAAAAAGAAATAAAATTAGCTACAAACAAAATTAACTAGCATATTAAACTTGTGTTTCACTCTTAGCCTTAGTCTTAACAAATCGTTTTATTTTGTACATTCAAACATAGATTTAACGTTAAAACTACAATTACATTGAATAACTCATCTTAAGTTTTTTAACTTCTCTATCTACTACAATATTTTATTTATTGAATGGTTTCAATAATCTATTTTTGGTTTTTACGAGACTTACTTAAACATATATGACGAAATTCATTGCCTTTTCAGCAAAACTATCAGTAGTTAGATTATTGAAATCAAGCAACCTCATCAGCATTAAATCAATTCCACGTATTAAGCTTAAATCCTAATTCTACTAGCTTTCAACTTGAATTTTATTCCGAGTCAACTTTTCCAATGCATTACATTGCTTATAAGTTCTAGATCTGTTTTAGTCTCACACATGACTTGCAAGTCTCAGCAGAATAAGTACTTGAATGGTTAGTCATTGGGTTCTTTATGCGGCTTCAGCAGATAGACAATTGTATATGGCTTCCGAGTAATACGATATTAAAGGGCTAAATGAAATGAGATCCTTACGTTTTGGTAAGTTCGGATTTAGTTGGACAAGCTTGATTAATTTATGAGGAATGGTTTGAAATATATTGCTATGGGTTACTGGGATAACAATGTCTAGTAACTTCCTTTCGATGGAACATAAATAATCGAATAAATGTTACCAATTTTCAAATACTACTGACAAAGTAAATTATAGCAAAACTTGACAAAGATTATAATTGTGAGAACAAGACTTGTAATAATGAAGTTAATGATAATTACATAAATTGAACTTTAGAAAGTAATTATTAAATACAAAATAGAAAATCAAAATATCACCGTGAAAGTATTAAAAAACATAAAATTCCCAGTATTTTATTTATCAATAAAACATCCTAAAAATAGCATCCTTATAAATGTTGTTTAAAGAAATTCATGAGTTCCAAACTAGCTGTCTGAAAGAGTAAGAACTGGTCCTAAATTAGAATCGACCCACCGTATCGCTAATAAAAGACCTGTCGGTTAACTTGGTCCGTGGAGTTTGGGATAACGCTCTATTCAGTCGAGAACTGAAACCTCGAAGAAATTGTTCGCCAGAGTTCTTCATGACACGCTTTCACACTGGCGATGTTAAGCGCTACGACAAAATTCAAAGCATTAGTAAATTATTTGAATTACATTAAAACTTTTCATAATTCGTATAATGTTAAGTTTATAGATGATATTTTTTTTCAATTTATTATAAAGTATGTTATATAAGACAAATATTGAAAACAAGCGTATATTTTGGGCGCTATAACTACCACAGTTTGCCCTTCCTTTTTTATACCTTGAACAATTTCTCTATGACAGCTATACCTTCTACTTGATGTTTATCTATAAAATTTATAAAGTAAGTATTTTTATTTTGATAATTAATATTATCTCAATTTATTATGAAGAGAATATTTCATTGTTTCGTACGAATAGCGTGAATAATTGTTTTAAAACAGAAACACACTATGGAACATTTTATATCATTACCTACAATTTATCGCAGACAATAATCTATCTTCCTGCTAAATTTCAACCAAATCATTCGTTAAGCCGTAAAAGAGTAACAATCAAACAAACTCAAATTTTTATTTAATAATAGATATAAGTAAGGACAATTTTAAAAAGTATTTCTATATTATTAACAAAAAAAACTTAAATCATACCTAATATTTTTGTATATGGGCTGACCGAGATAAACGTCGCAATAGCTGACCGTCGCAATAAAACGCTTGGTCTTACATCAGCCGTTTTACAGTGGTCAGTGTGAAAGATTCACACGTCACGTATGGAGTGCGCTCTACAATTCACTTATCTAGCTACTGTGGATCCCTAGTGGGGCAAGAGACGTGCGGCTTCCACAAACTTATTGTTCAACTGAATCGAAAAGTAATTCTTGGATAAACTCTGCACAATTAGAGAAAAAGTTGAACGTCTCGATTAAAATGTGATTATTACTGACAGACTTTGTAAAACCACTTTAGAATAAAAACTATCCGTATGGTTTTTTAAATAAATACTATTTACTTGTCGACTAATTTAATTATTTCTAATGCTTAACTAGATAACATTTTGTATAAATATTTTCACTATAAAAGAAAAATCTTTTATATTATTTTTATCTTAAGACATATCCAAAATCAAGTTACAATCACAACCAGAGTCTTGCCATATAAATATATATTTCGGTATTGCTAGCAATGTTATGATGACTATTGAGCTAATAACTATTAGCAAGTGAGTTTTGGTATAAAAGCTTTAAGATAAGTATTGGCAAAATAAATTGAACAGAAATTGAAAATTTTCTGATTTATAAATCCTTTTGTGTCATTGAATTTTAGGAAATATAAATATTAATGTCGATTATTTTTATAAATTATCAAGCATAATATTGGGTACCAATTTATTTATATATTTTTTTGATATAATATTTCTCTACCGACAGACATTTGGTATAAATATTTTTTTATTATTAACATAATATTTTTAATCCTAAATTATTGTTTATTCCAAACAAAAAATATAACGCAAAAGTTTTGGAAAAATGAATTTATCTGTGTTGATGAAGATTTATTTTCGATAAGTATCTTCCAATGACGTAGTAGCGCAACTAACAGGGTAGTGAAACGAAATTTACATTCCCCGAAGACATTAAGTTTTTTTTACATTGCTAACGGCAGCATTAGCTTGGAGTTAGCGGGCTCTTCCTTTGTAACTGGTAATATTTCCCGGCGATAAATTTTAAATGCTCCCATTTCGCGTGCACTTTCTCCTAGTTTGGCTATATTATTACCCACTAAGGATTTGCTGCATTTCTGCCTCAAATATTACCTGATTTCTACCCTTGAAGAATATTCTAAATTATTTTCATTTGAAGGCTGGTCGGCTAACCTTTTTGAAACTAAAAGAAAAGAAATTCCAGCCTCGAAAATAACTGTGATGAATACCTTTGTTCAGGAGTCAAAGTATTTTTTATATATATTTGATTTTACTAGTATATAACATTGCGTTTACAAATATTGTATAAATTACACATAGAAGTTCTTATTTGACTATAAAAAGGGTCACATATTGGTGTTAGTATGAGAAGGTGTCTGTATATTGAAATGAGTTTTAGTTACGGTGAACTACAATATATACAATATATTAAACAAATACAATACAACAAACATACAATACAATATATTAAATTATTATTCATATTACTTACAATATATTAAATTATTGTATAATAAAAAGCTTTAAGTGATAATTAGATTAACCCGTTGTGTAATATTAATCAAGGATAATAAAAAATGACATTATATGTACCGCAGGATAACGATTTATAGCAGAGCGCTTGAAACTGCTATTGACAATTCGTTATTTATATTGACAATTCATTAGAAGGATCAACTGAAAAAAATTAGATGCATTTTTAAGATTTTTTTGAATATAGATTTAGACATCAATTGTTCTTAAACTTATTCTTAGTTGAGCTAATTTTATTACAGAATATTCAACATTTTATATTTCATTCAACATTTTTATAGCATATACGTGTTTGTGAATTGCAATGAATTTATTAAAATTACATTTACCATTGGATTCGTTCATAATTTCTGTATACAGATTTTAATTTAAATATCTGATTTCAATATATTAATATTGCATCAATAAAATTCTGTAAGCGTGTTATCCAGCTTTTCAGTGGTACTTTCTAAAGCGATCGTTTTTACATTATTTCATATAAATAAATAAATAAATTGTATTGAACTGTATACGTACTGTATCTGTACTAAACTGTAACTGTAAATACACATTAAGCTTAATCGTTTTATAGAAACATCTATAGTAGTATTTCAGCTAGTGTTGTTTTGCTTTGATATTTTGTAATTACTAAAACAATTAAAAGAGACAGAGAAGCAGGATTCGCTGGATGTGGTACCAGTTTTCTGATTAAGATTACAAAAAGAAAGCAACTTCCGCCATGGTTGGTCCAGGATGGGTCAATCAAATTTAAATCAAATTTTTTTCGTTTCTGACCTAATCCGTGCATCGGAAGGCATGTACGGCCAGCGTGCTTATGCTACGACTAGATCTTCTGGTGTTTTCTCTGTGCCCAGCAGAGGGGCGTATATAGGCTATTAATGTTGATGTTCTGTTATGGCCGCATATACAAACGTCACTTTAGGCCCTCTTAAATTTATAATAACAGAGTTTTATTTGGAAGTATTAAATTTAAAACAGTGAACAATATTTAAAATAATATATTTCTAAATTATATCACGATACTTAAATTATAGACACATCCTTACTTAATTGTTTATAAAATAGGTGTTAATCTATTATTGGGCGTTACGTCCAACTTTATAAATCTTGAGGAAGGAATCGTAAAATTGTATGCAACGTATGGTAAGTGTCAAATAAAAAAGATAAGGAAATAAAATATGACTTTATACAATTTAAATTGAAATATTTCAGAGTACATCAGAGTTTTAAGCTGTGAGGATTACCAGGAGCTAGTAATTAACAGTTTATTCTTCAGATATCATATTATCTTATAATACACTAGTGGCTTATAATGGCTTTGTATCTTTGTGTATGAAATTGAGTAAACGTTACCCATACGGTTACAATACCAATTGGAAATTTCCAAATAATCATACTTCAGACAAGAACTGTTGATATTAGAATGAAAATTATTTCAGTTTGCAATGGTTTTTCACATTATATGTTGTAAATATGTGCCACATTTGTTACACTTGCCTGTTTATTTAATGATAATGAACAGACGTATGATAGAAAAAATAATTAAAAAATATAATTCGTGCCAGTACCTTAGTTAGGTACTTATTAAGTTTTTTACGTAGGTTTTAAACCTACGTTACAACCTGCATTCAGCAGCACTGCCTAATTTATGATGTTTTAGAAACAAGGTTTTAATATCGATTATATTTAATTATCATAATCTATTAAAATGTATCTCATTAAAATTGTAAGAGCAGCTTAACCAAACTCATTTTAAATACCATGACATAATATCAACGTTATTATACGTAAATACATTAAGTATACTGTAAATAATTTACCTTGGAATAGGGCCATTTTCGTTTCGGTCACGAAATCACCATTAGTTAATAAACGAAGTGATCTAAAAGGTCGTGCCTTTTTCGGGTTAACACGTGTCGTATCGGGAAAATTCCATAAAACATATCCTTTTCAAATACATTGGCTTTGATGTGGTATTTCGCTAATAAGAGCTGGGTTCAAACCTCAATTTATAATAAATGGAACAAGCAACGTTATCTCACGACACACAATGAAAAGCCGACTTATCTTTGTATGCGGGGTCGAAAGGACCCCGACTCCCTTTGGCTATAACCTTGAGTGATGACCACCGATTTGTTAAGACCCCATCCTCGGTCGTTAAGGTCTCTTTTCAGTTTTTATTCCCCTTATGATGTTTCATTTTATGATTGTCAGTATTAGGAAGGTACGTGACGGTAAGATATATATTGCAAAGTTTTTCTGTCCTCCCCTTTATCAAGGTAGTTATTCTTTGAAACATTGAGGTCCCTAAAGAACACACAAAACATCTAAATCAACTGTCTTTGACACTTAAAAGCTTAGATAATTATATGAAAAATGTAAATATAAAATAAATGTATAATGTAATATATATATATATATATATATATATATATATATATATATATATATATATAAACAAGCTTTATTTTAAATAAAATCATAACCTAAAATAAAAAAAATAACTCCACCTGAAAAAACATTTTAAACCTTGTATTGGTATATTTGTAACAATTTCGTTATCGTTATCAGTGCCTAAAGCTTTAAGTATGTAGCTAATTGAAATGCAGCATCAACAAAAATAACTAAGAACGTACGAGACTATCCATGATTTGTTATGCAAATCTTAAAATAAAGCACAAAGCGTTTTCTTACAGATAGATAACATAAATTCACAAAAACCTCTTGTCTCGCTAATCTAATCCTACACATACGTCATACAGATATTAGGATGTAATTTTAAAAATTCCACCGTGTCCGTAAATTCCGTTAAAACCATGTATTTGAAACTCTGCGTTGTTTAAATCCGTTTTGCTCGTAAAGAAAATTGTGTAATAAATCATTTTGTTAACACCATGTGAGAGGGACCGTTTATCAACTCAAGTCCAGTAGTAATATCTCTCATGAATGTTATTTTGCCATTTTTAATGTGTAATAAAGCTCGCCATTTCGTAACCGCACTAATTTAGTGTTAATAAACTTGCTTACTTATTTCTTTTGATGGTCTTTATCTGATTTGTATTAGATAATGCTAACTATCTTATTACACAACTTCAGGTATACGTCTGATAAAAATTAAGTAGGTACCTGATATCAAGGTATTCCTTGATAATAACCCTTTGTCGTGAGGTTAAAGGCCTTTTAAGCCCATTAAAATCCTTTTGGTTTCAGGAACCGCTTTCCATCAGGTGGTCCATATGCTTGATTACCACCTTAGTGGTATAAAAAAAAAGGTTTTACAGCATTTTTTGACATCAAGTGATGACAAACAGTTTTCTTCTAATCAGGATTGCTGAATCCAAATGCGAAGATAGATACCTATGAAACTAGTGTCATACTGTCAACTACGTCTATCTTTCCGGACTAAAGGATGCCTGTTCACAATTGTGTACCTCCACAATTCCATACGTGAAATTTTCAATGAAATAACCTTTTTAAAAAATAAGAATGCATACTATATACTGCACCGCGAAAACAGCGCAATGCTATTTAGAACGCCATGAAGAAAAATGGTATGCCAGAAATATTCACTTACTGTATTTGCATACCGTGTACTTATAACCAGTGTTTATTGTTAACAAAATATGAGGTGAAAACTGCATGCATTTGTTCGAAACGAATGAATGAAAAAGGGGAAAAAAGTATAATTCTTCGTGATCATCTTAGGTATTTTATGATTCCAAATCAAAATACTTTTACTAGTGTGAGTCATCTAAACAACTCGTTTATAATATATAAATAGGGCACATGGACATACGAAAAACATAGGTGTGGGGTACAACCAACTACACATTATAACAATTACAATAGTAACAGTACAAATTACAAACTGTCTGTCTACCTGACACGCATCTGTTAAGCCATATTTTAAAACTGGACACAAGAAACTATAACTTCTTAAACTTCAAGCCTAACTTCAAAGATCAGCATGAGTGTTTCTGAGTAGGAAAGGAGAGGGAGAGGTAAGGTCAAAAAGCTTTTCATAGCATTCAACGACGCTATGTAGTGACGAAATTCCAGAGCCTCTAGGGGTTTCGTTAATTCAACGCCTTCAATTATACGCACAGTGTAACGCTGTAATCTGTCCAGCTTCGAGGAGGTACTAAGCGGAGCAATCCCAAAAGTGCGAGTAAAATCCACTCCAGACCAAATGGTACTTAAGTAATAAGCTTTGCAGAAATACCAGGAATATCGAAGAATCAGTTGACAATACTGTAGCGTTGACATTCTGAACACAAACCATGTAAATACCTGACCTGTAATGGTATTGCCTACCTTTTCCTTCGAAACCAGTTATTGAACTGCTGAATTAAAAATAGTAGTACCTCCTGATGTTGATTTTGCCAGCGGCAACGCACCTTCAATCTACAATATAGTGAGTTCTTAATATCGCATGTGTCTCTCTATGATAATTGGAACAATCAAGTAAACAATGCTTATTCGAAATTTAAATAATTAATATCTGTACCGACACGATAGTAATATTTTATTTTAACAAAATCGCATCTGACAAAGGGATTGGACTCTTGATACCAACAAAAAAATAAGGAGGTAACGCAAGTAATTGAATAAACCTGTGAGGGGTTAAAAATTCATTTCCAGCGTGTTTGCGGAGGTTTTCCTCGCAATACATGTTTTATTACGATTCGTAGGAACAGTGAGTTCCCGCGTAAATACATTGCATGCGTCGGGGTTGTGAAGTTACAACATTTCCATGGTTATAAGCGTCCAAATGTTAAAAGGCACGCAAATAAAATTTACATCGACGTAGGACCGAAAAATAGCGAAGTTGAAAATTTATAGGCCAATTTAAATAAAACCGTTCTCTTTTTAAGTTTGAATTGAAAATCCCTTTGTGAAGAATCTACAGGTATTCGAAATTGGGGCTTTCAAAGAATTTTTACATGAAAATTTGGTATTTGGAAGTTTGAAACACTCAATATTAAAAATGACTGTTTTATATGTTTACGTATCATTAGTTTCAAAAGTACTCTGGGATAATATGTTCAATTTCAAGACACACCATTTATCCTATAATAAAAAGAAATAAGTCTATTGTGTGTGAGGCTAACGTCCGATTCCAATACTTTGTCATACAGAAGCCAGACTAGCCTGGGCCTGTCGCAATCTGTAGATAGAATATTGGACCTGGTCTTTATATAAATTAGCTTAATCCAATTTTAACACCTTAAAGTCTTAGAAAATAATGTCGATAAAATAAAAATACTACCGGACGCATCAATATTTGTGTGACGGTGCTCCATCACACGTGTACCAAGTTCCCTCTTCAATTTGCAGCAGGCAAATTGGATTTGATCCTCAACACTATTCCTCGGGTCGTTTATCTCAATTCCGGGACACAGACAGAAAGATCCGCGATATTGATGAACCAGAAATGTGTAGCGATACGAAGCCCGAAATATGGGAGAACACCAATCATAAATAAACGTCTCAAGTATCGATGAATCTCCATTTTATAAATAATGTAGTTCTATTGATTAAATACGCTGCTGAATAAAACTCAATTTATATCTCATAATATATATAAAAGGTATGATATTATTGACGACGATATAATAGCAATAATCCTACGGGGTTCTTATAGTTATGATTTATAACTAAGGTGTTATACTGATTTATAAGTCACGAAAAAGTTAAAAAAGCCACCATGTAAAGAAGTAAATTGGTTCGATAGAATCTAAAGATGTGATGCGGGTGTTTTTAAAAAACCTAAAAAAACAATTTTGCGAGGAATAAATTTATTTTAGTGTTTTAAACAAATTCCTAAACGCCCTTAGTAATTTTGACAATTGTTTTAATTATTGGTAAATTTCACGTAGTAATAGGTAATATTATCTATTACGTCCATTGAAATAGTTTCACACTCATTTACAGTCAAAACCCACTTTAGCTACAACCGAGATGAAGGTTATCTCCATAATAATTTAAATTCAAGTTCCGTCACTCAAAGTTTAATTAATTTACGTAGCCATCTACGACGGAGAACGTCTTGATGTCTTGCAGTTCTGGGCCTAGCTTGGGATTTAATTAGGGTTGGCCAAGTATTATTTGGGCAAAGACAAGACTTTCTGCTTTCTTAATAAACTTTGATTAGTTTTGAAAAGAGTTACTAAAATATCTCGGAACATAAGTGATGAAAGTAATTGTGCTGGTAAAATTTATAAAACACAAACTACAAGACTTAAGTATAGGTGTAGTCTAGTGAATGGCTATAGCAGAATCCAGGGCAGTGAAATTACGATATGGTTTAAAGGAAGTCCTCCTGCTATTTGGTCAAACATATATTGTCCTGGTCTAAATATTTTTTCATGTTTATATTCAAATCTTTTTCTTTGTGTTTCCGTAGAATATTTACCTTTAGTTGATGAAGTGAAAAATCGCTGACTCTAAACAATCAACTTATATTATTCAAATTCATAACTCAACGCATCGGTAATTATTCAAATGAACTCAATAATATTCCGGTACGCGGAAGCGTAACTTCCTGTTTTGTACATATTGTGTTAGGCTCCAAACAGATTACATTGACAATTAGACGATTCTGAGATATGTATTCAGAATACTCAGTAGATTATTCATAAATATAGGAAGTAATTTTGGTTAAGGAACTGTTCAGTGTGGGTAAATTATTCATGACTATATTAACCAAAGTATATTTTTTGTGCACCTAATGGTATGTTATGATCTGGTGTTTTTTCTATAAATTAAATTGATAAATTCATCGTCTCGCAAGCAAAACTAGCAGTTCGTAGTTTAAAATCTTATTCAAAATATAAAAACTGTTTAATATATTTTTAAAAATAATACCTAAAATTATTTTGCTAATTGTAAAACACATTTGATTTGAGCAAAAATACCTGTGATATGAAATTATTATTGTCTCTTTCACAAAAAAAATTATGAAAATGACTCCAAAAATTTATGAAAAAATACTATCAGACAATAAAATGATAGGTTTTTATAATCAAATATCTTTGAAAATACTTAGAAATTTTTATAATCAATACCACAGCAACTATGATGGGATAGTATAAGCGAAATATCCCGCATGAGTAATTAATCAAAGAGGTACTAGCAATAATTTTCTCGTTCGTGAAAGCTGAACTTCGTTGTGGGAAATTTAAAGTTAGGAGCCATTTTGCATGGCATGATGATTTATTATGTTTCTTATTGACTAAAGTAATGAGGTTCATTTTGAAATGTGTAAATAAGGACCGTATTAAATTGCTTAGTGGCGTTGAAAAAACTGAGAGAGACAAGTAAAAATCTGTAACCTGTAAAGTCATGCAAACCAGAAATAATTATTTCAATTAGCTAAAATGATAATTAATAGCCAATATAAACACAACAACAAAAACTACATAAATCTTAGTTAGAATTTCTTTCTGTAATTATACAAAGATATCTCCACTATTCTATGCTGGATGTCAAAAGCTTAAGCGTTCCGTGTTCATATTATGCTATGTAATTAGCCTAAAACTAAATGAAGTTAAAATAATCATCTCACACCATCTTCACCGATAAAATCATGTTTGCATAAGTACTTCTTTTACGGAGTAAGTGCAGTTCTTTCGCAGTAGATGAAGATACTAAAGAAAGATTCTTGATAACGAAATAACATTGTTCCTAAATTCATTATATATTTTAAAATTATCTATCCCTACTCCCCGTAATTCGAATTTCTCTGGTGTAACAAATGCGGGTGTTGACTAATCAATCATCCGTTTAAAGTAAACACCAAAAGTGCAGACTTTGGAATTTGCAATTGCAATACACAAAATCGCAACAAAATCTGTCCATTATTTAGGAGCTACAATGGCACAGACTGATACATCGACAGATACAACTTATAACACTCCTCCTTTGGCGTCGGGAATAAAAAAGAGACACTCAATATCAAGCGAATTATCACTCAGTATCAAGCGAATTATCACTCAATATCAAGCAAATTATCACTCAATATCAAGCAAATTATCACTCAATATCAAGCAAATTATCACTCAATATCAAGCGAATAATCACTCAATATCAAGCAAATTATCACTTAATATCAAGCGAATTATCACTCAATATAAAAAAGAGACACTCAATATTATTTATCAAGCGAATTTTATATAACACTAAGCAGAAGTAGCATATTCACAGAACAGGAACAGATAAATATATACTTTTACATTCTTGTACTTAACGTCTTGAACATTTACCTGGACCTTTGTTAGAACGTCAACAGTGAAGTGCCATCGTACAGATAAAACATCCTCTCCCTGCCATCGCTGCACAAGGTAATTTAGATCGTATCCGAGGCAGTTCCGGATCAACATCGCTCCTGCGCCGGATCTAATAACGGTGAACAAACATAGAAACAAACGACCCTTGATAGGAGCCTGATTGCTTAGGAATTATTAACAATTTCGCGTGTCGATACCTGGGACACCAGTCATGTGGTCTAAGTCATGTGGAAAAGTCCCGTTTAGTACTAACTTGTTAACTCAGTCAGTAATACATTGAATTTCAGTTAGTTTGAGAATTCATAGTACCAAGTGGTTTATTGACTTTTTAAAGCAGACATTGAGTATTATTCTTTCTAATATAAGATATTCATATATTTTTTATTACCATTTAGTAAAAGTCTACCTTGAACACTTCTTGCAAAAGAATAAAATAAACTTAATTTTTGAATGACATTCGATATATTTTATATTTTTTAGTAATCTTGGTCATCACTGCTTAGCTAAATAAGTCTTAACTCTACGAGGCATTGGAGGTTTTAGCATCCCCTTCTGTCTCCCAAACATCCACCAGTGATACCTTGATTTTGCAGATGTACGTAGACTACAGTTGTTGTCTTACCATCAGGCAGATCATTCGGTTATTTGACATGAAAATAAAAAGCTTTTTTTAAAGTTCGTAGATAAATAACGATTTGATTATTTAGTTAGTAAAATAATTTGAAGTGTGGGTGCTAACAGGCAATGATGTAGATGCAGTCTATTGATTTTATTTATTATTGTAAAGATTAACAACTTTACTATAAGGAGGAAGTCAAGGTCACAAGTAAAATCAGATGACACTCCCTCTCGGAAAACGAGGGCACACAAAAAGTTGTTCCGTTTATCTGACTTAATATAAACTGCAATTACCCAGCCTTCAAACGTTTTTGGGAAGGAAACGAACATTACTCCAACTAAAAACCGGGGAAAATGCCTCGGAATGCGAGCTAAACAGATATTTTATCACTTTTATGACGGTTCTTTTCGAGTTCCTCTTGAACCGATAAAGAGGCTTGTTCTGATATTGGATTCTTATTTTCTCACTGGCATACAAAAATAAATTATAAAAACTCAATCCGCAGACGTGTTTATTCTAGCTGATATTTTCTTTTTTTTTCTTTTTTGTGTCAATATTTAAATATGTCAATTAGATATTTCAGTACTAAGTTCTCATTAAACAATTCTAGAATAATTCAAAACGACATTTTAGTGGATTAAAATTCTACTCCCTTACGAAACACCAAAGATTTTATTCTAACTGTACCAACTGAAGGATAAAAAAAAATCTGAACATCCAATCCTACAATGATGGACATGGAACTTTTTAGTTATCACGTAGATCTATATGTTAATAAAGCTCAACCATTTCAAAATTGTAACGGAGAATTTCCATTACGTTTCCAACGTTTTATTTATTAGACGACCGATACACGCCCGCAAAAATCTCTCGTTGCAATTAAGCAGGAATTCCATTAAATGAAAAATTCTCCACTGTATCCGACATGGGACATTGAACGTCCGGAACCCACCGCGGCTGTCTATCAAAAAGCACTTTTGCGGTACGAACGCCACGTGGCTCGAGCGCGGATTTACTGGTCGCGGCATTTCCATGTCAACCACATTGGAAATGACATGGATTATCTGCTTCTAGAAGTACGAAGTAGAAGTTTTTATTTTATTCTTAATGAGGTAGCTGTTAGACTACCCCGTTATAATATTTTTATTTTGGATGTCACCTGACCGCAGATGAAAGCAAATTACATCCGGATTCCTAATCCACAGAGGAACTAGTTATCTTACCTTTAACTGCCGGAACACTGCAAAGTTGTTAGCATTATTATAATGGTGTCAGACTTACATAAAGCAATTTTTGACTTTGGGGTAGTTAGCCAGGTGGACTTAGAAAAAGCCGTACTAACAACGAAGCAGAAAATGTCAGTCCGTAATTCAATCCCGAACCTCCAAATCTGAAGTTGTTGGTCGCAGCCACTAGACCAAAGAGGCGGAAAATACTTTTTTGATTAAAATCAAAGAGCAAGTGAGGTGCTGCTACGGTAAATTACATTTTACCACAACTACCATTTTAAAGCATTTATTATAGAAAACCGTTCTAATACTTGATAACGGTGCTTCCACTTTCATACGATATAACAGCTGAACAAAAACGTAATAGTTACTTAAGAATGTTTACCGCTTCGATGAATGGAACCGCTTAATACTGTAGATGTATACATCATCAGAAGTCAACAAAGAAGAAAAAGAAGGTGTGAATACTTTTCAATCACTTTTTAATTTTACAAAGAGTGACATACAAACTGCATACGAATTTCAGAAAGCCAAAATATATTTCTAATATTTAAGCCAAGCAAGTAGCAAGGAGTCTTAACCTGTCTGATATAATTTTGTATGTTTATAATTTAAGTTTATTTTGCTACTACGGCGCCAATGTCAGTCTAGCGTTATTATTTTATCTATTAATACGTGTAATAAGCCCATTCAAACCAATAAACTTCTTGGTTAGTACTCTCAGCAAGCGTCTTAATTAATTTGTGACAGTCTCCTTTTCAGCCCGAAATTAAACATAAACAAGGCTCACCTCGAGGTTTTCTGGTGTTAATAATGGCAAAAAGTAATTTTATACTATTCCATAAACTTTAAGATATTGCTTTATAAAACAAATTTGATGTATTTCAGATTTAAGCTTTAAATTTGAATAAATTATTTCGTGTTTGACAGGTAAATAATATTTATTTTTTTAGATTGTAATCTCGTAATACAAGTGATCTATAAAATCTGGCAGGTTAACATATAAAATTTTTTTTAATAAATACATTATAATCATAATAAAAAAATATGTGTCTGTAAAATATCCAAGCTAAAAAAAAACCTGGGACAGGAAAGAGCTTGAGATGCTAAGTATAACCATTACCTGATCATAGTCATAGTGACATAACATTTATTTAGTCTGACATCACCAATTGCATTATAAAAAGTGAAAATAAACATTATTTTTTTATTTATTAATATTTCTTTAATTTGATCGTTATCAAAAAATTTTATACACGTGTTATCAAGAATTACAACACAAGAAAATGACGTATAGCATGTCTGCTTTCAATTTGTCACATTTGGAATGGAAATAATTAAAGCGAGCCCTGTTCAATTATTGTGGGGTCACGGACTAATGTCCGCGCGTAGATTTACCGCCACTGCATTGGCTAACGAATGGCTAGCATTCGAATAACATCGAACTTTTAAAGCGTACACAAGAGCCAACCTGTACATATATAACTTGTTACGACATACTAATATAATTAAAATTTTGTTTGAAATGTCGCCTTAATGATCTCTTCCTAGATACACACTTTTTATTAACAGTTGTCATTATTATTGCAATGTTCACATGTTCTTTGTTTTGTATAACTTTATTTATTCACTTTTCTCATAAGCTGAATGTAACAATCACCTCTTTTTATTTTGTGAGAGACATTGAGGGAGTAATAAGACTACAATTATTACACCCTCAATGTCTCTCACAAAATAAAAAGAGGTGATTGTTACATTCAGGTTAATCAAATAACGTTAACTTTAAAATAAGATTTATTAGACAACATTTTTATTTGATATATAGTCGGTATGGCGGCCGTCCCTATCTATATCCGTGTTTACTTTTCTGCCTACTCAGCTAGAAGACCCGGATTCGAATCTCGGCAGCGACAGATATTAATATGCTGAGTACAAATATTTCAATTATTAGATATGTACGAGTACAAATCATGAATGTATGCATGTTTATTAAATATATTTTAAATATTTATATACATATTACTATCTATATTTCTCCGTTATCTAGTATCCATAATATATAAGCTCTTTATAATCATTAATTTGGGATAGATAATACGCGTGGTTGTGAGAAATTTTATTGTAAAAAATGAATTTTTAGATTCCACGTCGATTCTGTAATATTTTTTTGATAAAGGACCAAATTATCTACTGAATAAGATTTATGTATCTTAATAAGATGGCGTAAAGCCTTGGAACAAAGGCACTTTAATATTATCAATACTATTATCATTTACTAAAAATAGTGTGAAGAAAATCGTACATGAAAAATAAAACCTTTTCGAACTTTATTAAGAATAAAATATTATTGTTAAATCCAATCGAAAAGAACATATAACACTCTCAGCATCAATTTGCCATTCCATTTACCAAATAAGCTTTAGTAATACACTATAAATAGAACTTTCAGAAATAATATACAAATGTCTCGGAAATTCGGTAAATTCGATTTGTCTTTTCATACACTAAAGAATTAAATTATTGAGTTACTTTAACAATCCTTTTATTGAGTCGTTTGACTATTATTCTAGAAAAGTTTGAATTTAGAATAGTTACTGCTCTAAAATTAAATTACTGTTGCAAAATAACAATGTTCAAACGTGGCTCAGCAATCAAAATCCGTGGCTGTATGTCACAGTTTCATACCATCCATGTTTGCTCATACGGTAAATTATGCAGCGACACGACTTCGTTATGACTGAGGTGTTGAGTTATTTCTCCTTTAGCTTTGATATTCAGTGATTTTAATTAACCCAGTGTATTCAGTTTACTTTTGCTAGGGTTTTTAATAGCTTGTATTAACGAGTAAAGGTTTTCGAATTATAAAGAAGAATAAATAGCTTCATTTATGCATTTAGCATAATGCCTACCACAGTTCCTATGTTGGTGACTGTCAGAAGAATAACATGTTCACGAAGAGTACAAAAACTGATTTAGTATGTTCAGCTACGACGGACAGACTGATAGATCATATCTGTTTTCCACTTAAAACAGCACACGACTGGGGTAACAACTTTCAAAATTATGATACAGTTAAAAATAATCATTATTTTACTAACAAAAATGAAAAGAGCAAAATGATCCAATTTTTGTAAATTAAAACAAACTAAATTTATACCAAAAGTGGTTCAACTCACAGTCAAATAACCTTTTTATGTGTTGTTACACATTTATTACATTACCTCTTGATTTAGAAGGAAAATAATGCGAGAAGCTCTGTAGGCTTCTGACTAAAATAGTTAAAAATTACTTTTTAGCCATCAAATATGAACTTCAATTCACATTAGAAGCCAGAAATATGTTACTCATAGCCGCTGATTTCAAAAGTACAGGTATTATAACAATCGATGAAGTAGTAATATTGGCCAAACACAAACCTAGTGGATATAATTTATAAAAAAACAACAGTAAAAAAGAGAAGTGGGTATTAATAGAAGTCACAGATTCATATGAGCAGAACGCAGCCATAACATTGTGAGTATAATTATGTTTCTCGGCCGAAGGTTTTTATGTGGAGTTTCCTTCCGTCCAAAGGGCTCCGTTACTGTAATTGCCATTTGCAGGGCTATGAATAAAACATCCGCTTAGATTCACGGTATTTGATTAATCATAAACCCTTTCATTATTCATTCTTAATAATTTGTTTGAGAAAAACTGCGAGGAGTTGATGACGTGACCAATCCTTTGACTACCGCCTCTGTGGTCTGGTGGCTGAGACTACCTACTTAAGTTCTGGAGGTCCGGGATTCAATTTCCAGTGGGAGCAGAGATTTTCTGCTCGGTTTTGTTGGTACTTTTTCTAAATCCACCTGGCTAGCTTCCACCACCTTTTCTGGATCTGCCGCCATAACAATAATGTAAACAGCATATTTGTGTTGCAGTACTAAGAGGTAATATAGCCAGTTCCTCTGTGGTTAAAGGATCTCGGTGTATTGTGCTTCCATCATCGACCTTATCTTCACTTGCTATCAGGTGAGATGCCAAGAGTTACCCGTTGAGAATTAAAATACTAGGATTTCTTCAAGCATTTTTCAGTCTCCGTATATTCAGTTTTAGAACTACCTTTTGTGAAACGTGATGCTAATGTTTGGGATGATAATTAAACAGACACAATTTCAAATCCATCCCTATAATATTTGGAGGGAAGCACCTCTGAATTAAAACAATGATTTCAATATTATATATTATAAAGTTATATATCTAATTGGTGCATTAGACATTAAAATCACAAAAACGTGTCAAGATGAGATTATCCGCATACGATAAAGTAAATCTGATATATTTACTAGTAGATCGCACCAAATATATCGCATATTATTTTAAAAGCAAGCACCCGTTCCATTGTCATAATGTCGTTTAATGTCAGCTGTCACCGTACTAGAGTGAATTCAAATTACGTCGCTGAATTTTGTCACATTTCAGTGTTCCATTCTTATTATTTTAAAGTCTAGACGTACGGTCAGCAAAAACTAGAGTATTCTTCATACTTTGTATCCTGGTAATGAATCAAATATAGAACTGTGACAAAAATTATGTATATTTTACCATATACCAAATAAATAGCTCGTACTTCTGGCGGGTAAATCTCTGAAAAAAATAAGTCTGATTTGAATGAAGACATTCAATATTGACCTTTTCGTGTTCAGTGTAAAATATCATCCAAATATATTTAGATTAATTTTGAAATTATGATACAATCTTAAAACAATGTATAAATTTCAGTTGTCTTCCTTAACTTTTAAGATAATTATGTTCCGATTGTGACAGAGCTGCGAAAGTTGACTTTAGCAAACAAACTTCACCTAAGCAAATTAAAACTGAATTATTTTAAGTCATAATTAACTACGATGTAGATTGAGTGGATTCGCTGTTGAGAAGCAACTTATTTAATTATACTATATTATATATATAAAACACTTTTTAGGTCAGATTAACAGCTAAACCACGAAAGTGTCATTTAATAGAAAACCCGCTAAATAAGTATGTAGATATGAGATGATCTATTGTCATGTACTGTTAACTGAACTTTTAAGTTTCCGAATACCTAATGTACTTGGAAAGCGGATGTGTAAAATATGAGCGTCAAAAGTTAACATGTTCAGATAGGGCATTGCATCTTTTATTTCTGTTCTTTCGCAATTTATCTGCAACATTCCGGAAAAGTTTATCTATGCATCGCCATATAACAATACTGTTGATCATAATTCCGGAAAGTTCTAGAGGTCTTATGAAATAATCAAACGGCGCGACAAGCTTGGGCCGAACGGGTCATCAATAATGTATGAATTTCAAGCGACAAAGTATGAAGACAAACACGACATTTGTAGGGTGGTTCATTTGCACGTACCAATAGAATTGAACGTTGCTCACATGTTGGGCTTAAGCTGAGAACACAGTGAAAATCCGAGCGATAATGATTGCGCTATATTTTATTTTTCATGACTTTTGTTGCATGTATTATAATACTTCTCTTAATACTTAGCCTTCGAATGGAAGCATCATATAACCTGCAATGAATTAAACTACTCTTATGATATAAACAGTTAAGTAAATTCTAGTCCATATTGTATGGTGTGGATATTTTAGCTAAGATGGCAAGTTTTAACTTTGTTCATAGAATTTCCTTGTACCAGCGTTTATTTTGTTGGTTGTAATAATAAATGAATAAATATTGTACACTGTAATTTAACTACTTTGATATCTTTTAGAATTATACTATTTCCTTGTCTTTATAGCGGTAAATTAAAAAAAAAAATTAAAATTTGATAGTGACAATTTGATTGAAATTCATAAATAAATTGTGACTTTGTTATACTTATAATCGTGAGATTTTTTTCTTTTCTACCACAATATGTTAGTTTTTTCTATATTATCTTATTTTCATATATATAAACTTTTAACTTGGTAACTTTATCTGCCTATCACTCCAAATTGTCACACCCACTATGGACCATACATGCTATCTACTCCATTGTAACGCCTTAATAACCATGTGATTGACAAAAAATGTAAAAAGACCCTAAACGCTGTAGCAATATAGGTATGAACTGAAAATTTTGCACGATCAAACGGTAAAAGTTGATCTGGAAAGTAGATTTAAATAAATTAATGTCATAAAAACTTTACGGATTAGCTTGCGTTCACGCGCCCGCTGCGTCCAGCTAACGCAGTAGGAGTACAAAACTTGGCCGCAGAGCCGTCGCGAACGTGCCTTGCATGTCTAATGCCAGGGAACAGATTGAATGAAATTATTGTTCAGTCTTAAACTAGAGTAATTTGTCCCGTGATAATTCCATCATTAATAAGTAATAATTTTCAGACGATATTGATATTTTAAGCCACAGTTGTTAACTTAAGTAATATTACAATATTTTTCTGCAATAAATCTTATCTTTCTTTCTTCAAGAAATTCAGTTAACTTTAATATAAACAATCACTTGGCGCGTGAACGCAGCAACAGTACTTGTCTATAGAAGTATCAACACAAGCGTAAAAATCTATTATTTACTTTTTGAAGGAAAACTTTTCGGTCTGATTGGTCAATGTTATTAGAAAATACACGGATACAGTTCTTTTCTAGAAATTTTTCGCTAAAAATTTAATCGTGCCTTATTTAGAACCTTTAAATATTCTATTCAAGATCAAAATATTTCATTCAACTTTTGTTCATATTACATATTGTACACTCATATAACGTCAATTTAAGCCTATTAAATATACTGGAGAATTTTAACCTCAGAAATACAGAAATAAAATTAGATAAATGTTAAAATCCACATTCAATAATCTAAATGTAAAAACACATGAAATAATTGTGGTGTTTTAATATTTGCAATAACAGATATGTAAAATATTACAATAATGTTTGCGTAAAATGAAACAGCTTGTAATACTCAATAAAGACTTGTAATTTTCAATTTAAAAAATCTTTTTCAATTTGTTTAATATTGAACCTTACAGTTAATCTTTTTGTTTTATATTTTTAAACAAAAACAATGTTAATATATTGTATGTTATGTTGTAAAAATAATAACAATACATTTGGAAAAGCTTTTTTCGAAATTTGTTTATTGACTACAAAATTCATTCATCCCCATGCATGAGAGACTTCTCGCGTGAATTCCAAAATCTGGACCATCTTGTTAATTTTTATACATAGTGTAAAAGATATTAGAATCACTAAGTTGAGAATTGTATCCAAATAATTATTAACATACAAGATAACGTAACATATTATCTATATATGAATTGAGAAGCTAACTTTATTTGTTTGAATAAATTTCTGCTTGAATCATATGACTTGAGTTTGTAATTGGTGCGTAGAATTTTTTGGAAAATAAAAATCTTGAATTTAAGCAGTCGTACTAGTTATAATACAATTATTTCTAATGCGAAAAAATATTGAATCGAGTAATTAAGCCTTAAAAGCCTTTCAAAGTTAAATTCATTTAAATAATTAAACTAAATAAGAGCTTGGCAAATTAGCATGCGCTTTCGCGCTCGCTGCGTCTGGCTAACGCAGCAGCGATACAAAACTTGGCCGCAGAACCGTTTCGAACGTGACTTGCATTCCTAATGCTGGAAAGCGGATTGACTGAGAGTATTGTTCAGGAGCAGATAAAATGAAAAACGAATAGAACTGTAAAGGTGCTTGAAAATAAAACGTCTCAAGCGAAGGAACTGTTGTCTCGTCAGTCAAATTCAATAAGTTCTAAGTTGCATTGTTATTTGGTACTCCGTGGAGGATTTTGTTTTAACATACCCAGATAGAACACTTCAGCGAATATGCTTTGGATAACAAGCGGAGCTGTGTTTCTTTTGATTGTCTCCCAAGAGCTTTCTTTGAGAATCCGTTTTATTTATTAGATACAAAAATACGGTTTGAATGTAAAAATATACTGACATGACGAAAAGAAACGTTAAAATAAAACAAGGCCATGCCAAAGTTTACTCTGAAAACGTTAAATATTTGATATAAAACATAAGTAAGCAGGTATTGCATTCATTGGATCTGTATAAGTATTGATAATATTTCTTAGTTTTACGCAGATACAGTATTTATAGGTACAATGTGGTCAGTACATAATCAGATACTCAGAGGTAGTAGCAAGGTAGTGCAAGTAGTGAACGAATCGTAAGAAGCGTTTCTGTTGGAAAATATCAAAAACCGTAGTACTTAAACTGTAAAATACCCTCCAGATTTTCCTTTAGAATGGTGTACCGCTTGTAAAATGGCGTATCTTCATACGAGTTTTTTACATTATGCCAATGGTTTTCTTCTACTGCCTCACCTCTCGCCACCGTTGCTCACCACTTGCAAGGTTATCCTCACACGTTGGAATCAAAGTAGTCGCGTACTGTACGATTTGAGGGAAACTTTCTGCAGCGTACGCTCAAGTTGTAGAAACTTGAAGGAAGGAAGTTTTTACAAGCGGAGGTTTTCCCATATGAGAACCGAACGGAATTATTCAAAAAATATGTGAAAATTTTCTTACATGATCGGCAAAGTGCGAGAAATATCTCCGGTGCTACAAACCTCCAAAGGCTACGGTAACCATTTCCCATCAGGTTGTCCGGATGTTTGTTTGTCCGTATGCCATATGAGTGGTATTTAAAAAGATACAACAATTTCCTTTACCTGTGATACCCGGCCGCAATATACGGCTGGAAACTTAGTACTTTTTTAAATTTTATTTACAGTGTCAGGATTTTATGGCTTCTTGAGGTGGTCTGGTGATTGCTTCTGAAGAACCCAGTCTATCCCCACAAAGTTTTGTTGTTCAGAGAAACATCAGTAATTTTCCATTAAAAGTGATTCTCATATTTTAAAAGCACAAAGTACAATATTCAAAGTAATATGTTAAAAATCTTTATAGCTAAAGTAGACATGAAACGTAAACACTTTTATATCTCTTCATGTAATTCGGACCCGTACTTTTAAAAACTTTCTTTTATATAAATTCGTAGCCTACCCTCGTCTTCAAAATAAACATTATATTGCTAATACACAAGTAAAAGTTGGCTCCAATAAAACATGAAACGACAATGGACTCTAAACGACAAAGCGAAACCACTAATGAAACTGGTTTCACCTGTGACCTGGAAAGTTGCCGTTTTAATTGCGAACATAGCGCCCCCGAGGCTAATGACGGCGAAAGTGCACATCGCTGTATACTTTACATGGGTACTAGGCGGTGCTCACATTGTTGTCTTATATAATATTCATTCTCATGCCCTCTACTGCTGGAACTAAATATGGTTCTTCTGGTCATTTTTTTGAAGACAGGGCGGAACAATGATTTAATAATATCACACTTATGTTGAGTTTCAATAATCAATCTATAAGTGGTTTCACTATCAAGCTGTTGTATATTAATATATAATGAATGCATAAATATTTCACTAGTACACAGTTATAATATCCTCTTTTGTTTCTTCTTACAAATAAAGCTATGGACTTACATAAATACTCTGTGAAATATTTATTTCTTAAAATGAAATATATCAAAATTCAACAGGTCATAAGAAATACTATCCGTAGATAGATACCACCTGATGATAAGCAGTACAGGAGTCCATATGTGAAGATTGCTAGTGTAGCATGTGACATACTGCCCTAGCCACCCTCACCTTGCCAGCCGAAAAAGTGCTTTTTAACGCCTCTTTTAAAGGAACCCGTGAACCCGGCCCACTGCGGCTTAGTAACAACCATAACCAACGACTAAACTTGCCATTCAAAGCACGGCGGAGCTGGAGATCGAAAACATGATTGACCCATCCAGGAGCAAACCATAGCCACAGTGGCTTTGTTTTCGTAATCGAAATCAGAACATTCAAGCCCTGACCAACTTCTCTACATAACGTAATCTGTTAAAATAATAAAAGACAAACTGATCGAAAAACCCATTGAATTTAAAAAAAAAATTATAAAGCACCTAAGCAATTTAAAAATAATTTAAAAAATACTTAGTTTGTTTTGTGTACTGTACTTAATGTAAGGCAAATAGTATATTAAAGCTATTT
Organism: Acentria ephemerella; assembly: GCA_943193645.1. NCBI lineage: Eukaryota > Metazoa > Arthropoda > Insecta > Lepidoptera > Crambidae > Acentria > Acentria ephemerella. Next base: position 3,530,913 of record OW971882.1, read on the forward strand.
TGGGCGGTAATTTTGCCAGAACTCATTATTGAGCTTTTTACAAAGTAAACCTTAATGTGTTATAAGATACTCAGAAATTTACGGGTTTCCGGAGAGACAGTTATGTCTTTACTTTAAAACAGCAATTCGTTACCTTATTACTTAAAATTGTGTTAGTATGTAAGATTCCCGGTTCTTCCAAATTGTTCTTTCATAAAAAATAAATAAATAAATTGTTCTTTATGATAAGAAATTGTAAGTCGATAATTGTCTGCTCCTTTAAGAATAACATATCTTGACATATAATTTATAAAGTACAACAATAATAAACATTCTAATTATTTTTAGAGAAAACGATCCATCATAGCACAAATCTTAATATTTATATATAATTTTAAAAAATTAAAATACCATTACATAGTCAGATATAAAGAGTCCCAATAATATTAATGGTTAAGAAACAATATTATCAAAAAAGAAATCAAGAAAAAATAAATAATGGAAAAGGTAGGAAGTGTATTTTCTAGTGACTAGTGACAATAACATTTTGCTAATGCTTGTAAATTTTTCTTACGAACCATTTTAGTTTATTAACTTCAATAACATAAGTTTATTTTTGCACAGGGCCATCAAAGAACCATTTCGATATGAGTAAGAGGGCAGATTTCGCGCCAAAACTGCTCGCATCGGTTCGACGTAGCACTCTCATTTAGCAAACGGATTTATGCCAGGATCTATAGTTTGAGACACACGGCTGCAATTGAAACTAAAACTAATTAAATATAAGGAAGTCATCCAATTGAAAATTATTTGGTGTCGGATCTTAACTTTATATATTCTTGAGTTGTGATCTATTGTTTCTGGAAACATCTTAGTTTCTTAGATTAAAGTAAGGTAGGTGGTAATTAAAGTAAGTACTGTCGACTTACCTGTCCGATTTTCCTTGGTTAAAAATTCTCTAAAGCTTTAGAAAAAAAGTTGAAGGTTGTTTGGTGACAATGGTATTATCTCAGGAGTATATATCGAAAAAAAAAATTAAATTGTAAATTGATTCAAAATCGACAGAGAAAAAGCTGAATATACTTTACACTACTTTTTTGAAGTCAGTTCAGTTAATCAGTTAATAAATTATGATCTATTAAGTATTTTTTTACATACAAATGAAAACTAACCCCAAATACATTATTTCCGCTCTCTATTAATATCGCTGTATTTTATGTACCTAGAAAGTTGATAGGAACCTATAAAAGAAAATCTATAAAGTGGAGGAGACCTATAAATTAGGAACGTGCCCCGAATATTATTCAAAAATAGGTTTAGTAGTGCCAGGATCTCAATTTGACGCTCTCTCCTAAATGGATGTCCTCATATAAAATGCGAACTCGATTATTTAGAAGTGGCGCTCTGATATAAAGTAACATTTGAGTTTTATCAAACTTTAGAATAATCGAGTTAAGATGAAAAAAGTTTTATTTAAAGATGTATGAATCACTAAATAACTGATGATTTATGTGCCAACTACATGTATATGCTGAGGGCGCCTATTAAAAGCAAGAAAGTACGATTATACACGATAGTGCCAATAATAATACAATTATGTTTGTTTTGATTATTTAAAAAACATCTTATCTGAGCCACGATATACTCCCGGGAATCTCTAGTTAATTAAAATTTAATTGTTAGAAATTTACGTCTTAACATATCAAAAGAATATCCGAAAATGAACGTGCACGAACAAAAATCCGTATGTAACGGATGAATGCTAGACAAGGCTGGCAGTACGCCACGAGGCTCGTATATATATCATCGTGTTTTGAAGCGATACCCTGACGATGCCCGTGCATTGTTGAAAGAAACTGAATTGTTTGCAATCCGTTTAACTATTGATAAGTTTTTTTATTTCTGACGAGGATTTCATTAAGCTTAGGTTAGGATAGTCAGACGTTAATAAGAGTAGGCTCGAGACAAATAAAGTGAATCTCCTCGCTTCCCATGGTTTGAAGAAAGTAATCTTAGTAGAAATTATATAAACGTGGAAAGATAGAATGTATATCCGAATGATGTGAGAAACGTTTATGAGTGTGTATCGGAACGCAAGAAGGAATGAGAGGTACGTGTGCGAGAGGGACGGGATATACAAATTTTTAAAATAAATTATTTAATAGTGAGTATCGCGTTTGATCCCGATTTTTCAATTTTGCGGGCTCGTCCGGGATAAAAGGCTTTGCGTAATTTGTATGGGAAAAGAGAACCGGTGGAGAAGAATACTCGAGCACGGAACGACGACGAGAAACGGCGCTATTCCTATGGGTGATTTAATATACGACGACGCTTAGCATTAAATATTCGGTCAAGGCATTATCCATCAGCAAAATTTATTTATCTTATGAAATAATCTTGTACTGATATGTGATAAGATGAAAAATATCCAGCATTTACTTACGGAACGTGTCACGAATAAGAGTGAGACAGTATAATTTGTTAGAGATTTTAAGTTAAATATATTAAATGTCGGCATTTTTCAAAGCACATTATCAGCACATACGTCACTATGTCGACTTGTGCTAGTAATAAAATATACTAATTAAACTATTAAAGTAAAAAGACGCATCAGGGTACGATGAGGTTGACATATTCAAAAGGTTAAAAACCCCTTGAATATCTAGAGAGAAAAAATTAAAGTGTAGGTTTCTATGTTTTTAGAAAAGTAAAATGCCTTTTCATTCAAATTAGATACAGATTATTTAGTCCAACTTCGTTTTAATTTTATTTAACAGCTTGTCGAACCTCAAAAAAGAGTTTTCTTTCTTTTTGACTTCTTTCGTTGTGCCAATTGTACTTGCCAATTGTAGCTTGCATGTCTTTTTAAATTTTTGTGCATCTCCGTGATTTATGTCAGGGTTCTCCATTCAAAAATTCATATTGCTATTATATTGCTTAATATGTTTATCCACTAGTGGCCCAGTAAAAAAGAATAAAATTAAAAGTAAAACACCGACGACTACATTTGAGAACTCTTAAATAAAATAACCACTAGTTAAATTTTACCACGAACTGGCACGTATTTATGACAGCACTACGAGTAATATCAATAGAATCAACTTTACTGACACCGAGAACAAACAAATTGACATGTAAACTGTCCGTGTAAATAAGTTCCGTTAAAGCCTACAATGTTGCCAGGGCAATGCCGAAGCACCATTAGCTTTCCCTTACGTGCTCCATTAAAATAGTTGTAAAAGTACACACTTGTATCGATATCCTTCGATGGTCTAATAAAACGGCAATATAGGGGTAATCGTTCGTGAACCATCGATAAACGAGTCGATTTAAGTTTCCTCCCCGCAGGAGGTGACTGTGCGACTTCGGCAAACTTTAAATTGCTACACAGGAATTTCGCTTTGAAGGACCGGGATGGCAGACTGACGTACAGTTTATTCTGAAAGTCTGTATTGATTTTGAGAAAAATGCTAGGAAGATGTAGATGGAAATCGTTATGTAATGTATCCGCTTGGATTTGAATGCTCGTAAATAAAATTTGACTTTATTTAGCAAGTTTAAGGAAATTACCTTGCCTATTTGAAAAATTCTTATCCAGTTTCAAAGCATTCCCCGTGATAAATTGTAACACTGGTTCTTTAGTACACAGGTAAACCTAAATGATTCGGCTAATGTATTGCGCCTATCAGTTTGGGTTTAAAAGAAACAATTTTACACACAACATAAATAAATACAAATCTAAATCTTCTTATATATAAAAAAGGAATTGATATTCTTTAGTCTTGCTTAAACTGAGGAACGAGGGATGATTTAAAATAAAAATAAATGAAAAAATCATAAATAAAAGCTTAAAAATATAGAACTAAATTGATTATTATGCATAATCGTACATATAAAACATAAAACAATTACAAGACAAAATATTAATACTGTTATTTCTTCCATCGCTACTTCTCGTTTCTTTCAATAGATGGCGCTAGTGGTATATAAAGTTCACCGGATAAACTAGTACTAAATAAAATGAAGTCATAAATCTAAGTACAGTGAAGGGTAGGGTACTTTTTGGAGCCTGATCGATATTGAGTTGGAGTGTAAGTAAAAGAATATTAATAGTAATTAATTGCAGAATAGTTAGTTAGTACAATGTATATTTCAACAGTAAGTCGTTCACCGTGCAAGCTGCCCAATTGTGGAATGCATTCTATATAAGCCAGCTCAGACGATAAGCATTTGTAAGAGACTTGTAAACTACTTGTCACTATAAACCTTTATCTACGAATTTATGTAGCAATATTATTTATATAATTGTAGTGGCATTTAGGTAAAAGTGTATTGAATTTAAATGTTTTTTATTAAGTATATATGTATATATTTATGAATTTTATGTAATGTTATGTAATTTAGCTACATAATTTAAGTCATGTATTAAGTTTCTATAAGTATCTCCCTACGTACGAAGATATAAGGCTGCTGTCTCCGGGTGTACTTAGTAAGTACATCTTGGAGGTATTCCAGGACAGCGGTCAGTAGGATTAGGGAAGCACAAAAGATCCCATTGGGTCGTGCTCCGGGAGTAAATAATCCTGGCCCTACATCAAGATAAGATAAGATCTCCCTACGTCACCAACATCCCCTTTTCTCTTTTTTGTCAGTCCATCATAGGATTGCTTGGAAGAGATCTTTCTTAGCGATAAGGCTGCCCGTTGTACAAAAATTGTCTTCTATATAAAAACTCTTCTTCTTCTTCTTTATGTGATGTTGCTCTTTATGTAAAATAAAATGTTGGATAAATAATAAATAAATATAATGGCAATATTTTTATTTCTTTCAACTGTACTATTTAAAGGTATAATAAATACTCAAGACTACAACTGTACTGCCTAAATCAGAAGGAAACTCGCGAATTTCAGATAATGCATTGCTTTCATTCCGCAAGGAAGACAAATATTTTACTATCATCGTCATCTGCAAAATTTTAAAGACGTGTGAAATTGTTCATCGCTCTCTCTGATATTGTCTAGTAAGCTTAAGCAAAGGCAACACTATACTGCAGACTCGTATGTGAGCCTTTTTACTTGAAACTGAGATTTGTATGTCATTGCTAGAGTGAATTAGCACCGATAGCACAACGGCTTTAAATGGATGTTCAGGCCAAAACTTAGGTAGAAAAACCTCATTTGCATTCCCTTTCTTAATTTAACCAACAAAGGTCGTATGTAAAAAGGCCAACCGGCCGGTTACATACCGGATGCGGGTAGAACGTTCCTGTTTACGTTCCGCTAGTTCCGGTCACGGCGCCGTTTCCATGCATGCTCTCACTTTGTTCCGTCGTTACTGTTTGTTCCGCCCGTGCCCAATAATGGTACGTGTGAAATGTGTGTGTACGCATCGGTTTTATTCATTCAGAACTGAATTTAATGTGGATTTTTAAAGCGTATTAAATTTGTAGTAAAATCATTTTTGTATTCTATGAAGTAGGCAGTAGGTAACTTATACGTACTGAGTATTAGAAATAGATAGTATAAGTAGTTATTAGAAATATATTAGTGTAGTGTTCTGAGAGGCATCCTAAATTTGTAAGTAAAATAACTTCAGCAAAAATTCTATAGAAATATGAAAGCACTCATTGTCATCTACATTGTATGAGTTTTTGCATCTCATTTATTAGGGCTCAGTGAATAGGTACACGCACATAAAGGCTTAGAAACAAAACAAACTAAATAACTAGAACACATGAAACAAAAACCCGGCGTTTTGTTTAGATCTAGCTCGGCTTTGATTAAGGTGTAGTATCGTTGGTGAGTTTATGTGTAGCCATAAATGAGAAATTAATTTGAAGAGTCTTTATGCAATTTAATAAGGTGATGTATTCTAGGCGAATTTTAAGTCTTCCACTCTGAAATTAAATCAAGCACAAAACAGTTGATATAAAATTTATATCAAACGTTTTTGCTGTCTCATTATATGTATCAAATAAATTCTTATATATTGATTGATTGCTTTATTTAACTATTTATGTAAACACAATTTAATAAAATCAAGCCACGCGAAAGGAGATCTTGAAAATAAGGGTAGTGTTGTTGTGTTCTTAGTGTTGGTTATCTTAATCTATAGGTAAATCTCAAAGTAAAAAGGTAAAAATCAAATATTAATAACGTGTTATATTTATTCGGGTTGCGAGAAGACGCGCTAAAACATAATTTACGTAAAAATGCTTATGCTTACGCTAACCAAGATAATATAATACGTCTCCCCGCACTTAGCTTTACTGGATTAGAATCCAGTAAAGCTAAGTGCGGGGAGAGAGTATTATTAAGCGTGTTATTTATTACAAAAACGTTCTCTTGATTTTGTTGTCGAAGTTGCTTGACAACTTGTCTAAGCTGCTGATCGAGTGAAATCTTCATTATTCTTAGCCTCTATAGTTTAAGGTTAACATTATCTAGAACATCGACTCTAAAACAATAGTTACGCCAACGAGTCGTTAAATAATGGCTTGTCGTTTAATTTTTAAACTTGTCTACTATCAAATCGTTTATTTAAAAATGCAACCTGTGAAAAATAAAATCCTTTCAATGAAATTCCATTATCCTTTTTGGAATTAATAAAAGCCAAACATAAACAACGAAAAATCAAATGGAAAAATTTCCATACAGACTTCGAGCGGGGTTATTACAGAGCGCTGTTTGTTTTAACGCGAGCTAGATGTTATCGTTCTATATATGTAATTGAATTCTGTCCGCTTGTCCCGCCAGATGTCTTCGAATCGGCACCAACTCGCGCTCTAGTACGTTTGCTATGAAATATTTGATAGGCGCTAGAATCTAACTTTATTGAAGAATTAAATCTCTTGTTTTGTAGAAGAGATTCCTGACAAGGAATTTAATATTGCTAGCATTTAGCTTTTAATTTAAAAATAACCTGAAGTTTTTCAATTACTGAATAGAGTTTCGGTAACAGGATAAATACTTACAATACAAAAAAGAAAATTGTACTAGTTTTGTACGTATGTTAAAATCATAATAATGAAGATTCTATTTTAGAAAGTATGGATATAAGCACAGTAACTTGTAGGAACAAATTTTATAGATAATCTCTGTATAGGTTCATTTTAAAATGTAGCTAGTTGAGATATTGTACCTTTGTCCTGTTTAATTAACGTACTTAATTTACATTACGGTTCACTGATGACAGCTATTCATATAAATGAAACCACATCAAACCCTTCATTGACTCTTTTCCCAACAATAGGATCTATCTATTGACGCTATTGCTTAGACCAATATTAAGATACCTCAGATCTTTATATATCAAACACTTATTTAATATTGAAAGGATTTCTACTAGTCACTACAACACTACGGTTGTAATGTAGAGTTAAAAATATCTTAATAACTTAAGTATTGAAGAGGTTCTTTCTCTAATTTTTACTTGGATATCAAATTAATCACCGAATGATACAAAATCACCATAATATGAGAGATAATGAATTCCAGGTATAACTAACCAAAAATTCTAAGTTATTTTTATAATAACAAACATGTTTTATCTAATATCTATGTGCCCGTGACTTGGTTCGCGTGAACTCGTATGTCGGAAATGTCGTACGTAGGTGGGTAGCTTACTGATTATTTGGTTGAGAAATTATATCTCTCGCAAATCCTTAGAGATAGACATACGCTGACGTGCACTTTTTCTTACTTTTAAAGGGTAATAATTGTGACATACATGATTTTTGTGTAACTTAACCGTTTACACAGCACACGCAACGAAAGCTCTTAAAAGGATTTTTCCGCTGTCAACATTTTTCATAGATGTTCAGCTTTTATTAGTGGTAGCGTGATATTATATAGTCTTTCTCGATAAATGGTCTGGATAAGTGGTAATAGTCTTTCTCGATAATTCATTATTAAAAAAAATATATGTTGAATAGATCAACACATTAAAATAATGAATAGTTTATTAGCGCATTCAACCAATAACCCAACAAACCCTAACTTTAGAATATTCAATTCAATTCTATACTATTTTGCATTCCATCGTTATGTAATATGTTGATCTTAAGGATATTATTGACATTTAAATAATTAATTGTTGTAATTTGTATTATCATCAAATTCAAATATATTCATTTCGAATAATAATTATTATGTAAATAATTAATAAATAGGTCAGTGTGTTTTCAAATGTAACAAATAGATTTAATAGGCTTTTTATTTACCATCATTTGAATGTCAACAATATTTAAATTAAATAATTGGATTTATCAATATTGTATTATATTCAATTCTTAAAAAAAATATGAATGGTATGTCAATAGGGTATGATGTCAAGTAGGTAATGTCTTAAAAAATCTAATTTTTTCAATGGTCTATTATAGATATTAATATATATATTATATAAAATATAGATAAAAGTATAAAATATTCGAGAAGTTCCTCAGTATCATTTTATTCACAGTTATTGGATTCTACGTTACAAGGTTGAAGTTTCATGTTGGTAAACTTAATATTCGCATGTTCTCCTGTCACATAGGCACATGTTGACACACCGCTTACGTCCCACTTTAAGTAAATTCAGGGAGTAGGGGGATGTTTTAGCGTCTTTTATCCCTTACACGCATTTAGGTTAAACGTACAGTTACCAAGTAAACTGCGTCTTGCTATGCGAAATAAGAGCATAACACAACATTATAGAGTTCTTACAACTTCAAAACATAATTTGGTATTGTACATGCAAATGCGTAAAAGCGCGGAAGTAAATCAACAGAGAACTTGGTTTAACTTTTAGCACGTTTTAAGGCTGTTTTGGGAATGCTGGCTATATAATATGTATATGTTTTTTGCTCATATAATATGTCGTATTTTCTGATGAAAAGATTGGGTATATTATTTATAGCAAACTTTTGCACCTACAGCTTATTATCACCTTCCTAATCTGAAGTATCCCGAATAAGGAAAAAGCTCTTTGCTTAAATGAATAACGTTACGTAACTTTATTTAAATTAAAGTACTATTTGATAATATTAACTATTTAAAATTACATAACTTATGGAATACGATTAAAGTAAAAAAGAAACTGACTGACCTGGCAAACGTTATTTTGTCCATTAAATAAATAATAAATCTGGAGAGGCTACCCTTATCACTCAGGGGTATCAAAAATAGCGTACGACCGATTCTCATAAGTAACAAATGTTTTTAAAAAATTGCAAGCTTTTACAAGTTCTGTAACTTTGAGTTCAATAAAAAATACACAAGATTCTTATAAATTAGATAATTCTCAAAATATAAGTAGGCATTTACAACTTATTGTGTACCTTTTTTAAAATCATTTTCCCAAAAATATTCTATTTAAAAATTGTTTTGTTCTCTTGCCTGAAGCCTTAATGGCTTATCTGGCCATGTGGAGTTGCAGCTGTACTTTATTACAAGGTTAATACGTAACAATATCATACTCGTCATAAAATAACCGCCCATAAAGAGATACGATTCGAGGCCTCTGTTTAGTAAACCGGGAAACCGGCCACTCAGCCACACGGTTATCAAAATTGCACTGGATATTTATTTTAGACTATTTGCAGGATTTTGTTCGAGGAAGCACGTCTTAATTTTAGTTTTATATTTTCTACCAGTTGTGTATAAATGTCATAAGCTCTGTGGTAGATTATTACTACTAACTATATTCTAAAGCAGTATAGTAAACACGATAGACAACATTGCAAGACTTTTAATAGTTTATTTTTACATAATGATCAATAATGACTTATGACATTTCTTATAAAAAACAGAACCTATATGAAGGTTATACGTATCACAACTCACTGAATACATGGATATAAGTTTTTAACTAATATTTAAAGACTTACAAAAAATTAGACAATTAAAGCTTTTTCTTATTTCTTCTTGGTTCACTCGAATCATCAGGTCTCCTATAGAAATTCATCGAGTACATTGAGATGTTCGCCAATGCCTCCTGGAGGCAACCTGGGGATTCTACTACATTTTCACTATACCAATGATTGGTGAAATTTTTGCTGTAAATATAATTATTTTGGTGAGAAATTAGCTTTAAACTTCTATATCGGTAAACCATTATAAAATCCATGGCTCAGAAAATATTTTTTCTATTCTTCTTCTGTTTAATTTACCTTGAATGCAACTGTTCAATCACACACCACACATTGAAAACGTCACCACCCAATTTTAACGGCGCAATTAGTTCCATTCGTCCGTGCCCAGCTGTGGACCGTCGTTCGTGACAAAAGCTAATGTCCCCATTTGAGGGTAATATAGGTCCCCTCGAGATTTATCTGCCAATCGTATTTGTCAGGCGTGTGCGCATAGATCGAGATACGCAATATTAATTGGAACATGGATGAGTGTTGCTTGTTCATTTTTTTTATACCTGTGCGATTCAAATCTGCCTCATTTACTCTAAATTTCTGTAAAAGAAAATAATATATGGTGTTCATTTAAATTAAGCTATAAGGTAATAATCAATAATGATTATTTTTGCAAGCCCATTGAAACGCAATAAATTAAAATGACATAGCCATTAACAGAACAATTTTTGGAAATTATTTTCCGAATGATATTAAATAATACGACTGAAGAAATTATGAATATTTTTTTAAACAATGTGTTTTCAATTGTTAAGTAAAACTTATTTACTCAAATGATAAAAAATGAATGGACGTAAGAAAAATAATTGATTATAAAAGGAAGAGACCTTAAAACTTAATTTGTCTTACTTATTGAACATATTTCGAGAAATTACTATTACTATACGAATTTTAACTTAAGGATTATTAACTAGTCAATAAACGAACAAACTAAATCAATAACTCCGAAATATCATTATTTAATTGATATGCAAAATAAATCCATTGTTCTAGTTTTATGACAGCAAATAATTTATAAGCGATGTCTCCAAATGTCAGTGCTATATAAACGACGTGCATTAATTATGCGTCACGCCACAGTTTGTAAATCAAGAGCGTGCGCAGCCCGCCCCCTGACGCAGGGCACGGCGCAGGCGCGATTCACGTGCTAACTTTCAAAGACAATATTGACCGTTATTATTTGACTATTGAAATTAATTATACTAATTTTTTTAAATGAATATAGGACCTTAAAAATTTACTGAATAAGGAAATATAGTGGAGAACAGCTGAAATGTTATGCACATTACTTTGTGCATCTGAACAAAAAACCTTATCATAAACACAGTAAAGCACATTCATTAGCATAGTAAAGTTCGAAATTATTGGTATTGGTATTATGTTGTATAAGTACCTACGAGGTATCAAGAGATCTATATAACATTGTTTTAAAATAATCGCACCCGATAAATCTCGAGACAATTCAAATTTAATAATATCTAGATTCCTAGGATAGGTTAAACTGTAGTCATATAAAAGTTTTGTTTAAAGGGATAGACAAGGAATCTGTTAAGCACTCAATACTCAAAATCTGATGTAGTATTTTATATTGTCAATTTGTATTGGTTAACGTTCAATAGAGCACTCTTAAACGTTTTGAGCAGTTCTTCGAAAAAAGTTTGAAGGAAAGTTTTTACATATTTTTGTTACTTGTATATCTATTTATTAAATTAAAAAGGGTATTTTTAATTTTACTATTGGCTTTAAAGCAGTTTACAAAATTTTATCCACTACTGCAATTAAAGTTGAACTACCATTTGCTAAGTAAAGAACGAGAACAGAAAAGATGAAAAACAAATTAAATGTCTGTACCTATACAGACTACTTACTCTTTGACATCAAACTGATTTATTTAGCCCCATTCAGTCGCACGCGCAGACTACAAATATTTCATCGTCCCTTTGATGGGTCCGCACTCAATATGTAAGACCTTTCTTTTATTGATTTCATAAAAAATAGTGTCTTTTTATCTTTTGAATAGCACAACATTTTCGAATCAATAAGAACCCTATTTTCTTTGTAATTGAGGTTAGGTAATATCAGAAACATTCTAGATATATGACATTGTAGTGATTACTGGATTTCTTAGTACTAAACGTGGAACTCAGGGCGCCCAAATAGTTAAGGATAAACATAACAGTCTATCTTCTCAACGAGGTGTAATTACAACCGAAAATAACAATAAAATAACCCTTCATTATTACTTTCAGAGGGCAAACTAGGAGAATATTTGGTACAACCGATGACTCTTCTGTAACACAGTCTAGTTATAATTCAGCTTGTTATAACAGTGTGTCAGCGGTCGTACGGTTAATCCTCGTTTATGGGCTCTCCTGTTATAATTTTAACCTGCATTATTTTATACGCAGGGCCATTATCGCGGCTTAAGCCGAATATCTCAAATTATTTATGTATTCCATGTGTATTAACAGAAGTGTTTGCTTCGGCATTTTGTCCTCTTCGGTGTACGCTACTCGGTTTATATTAAGGTCTGTTGTTCCTGGCTCGAAATTTTATTTTTTTATGCAACTTTCTCAAGCAAATATTATTTCTGGGTAGCGTAAATGATTTATGAGGGCGTTTCTATTTGTTTTTATTTTTCTGGCTGATAAAGGTGGAAAATATATTTTACAATAAAAATATTGATAAAATCTTCCGGCGGAGATTTTTTTTTATTTTCTAAACGGGGTGGCTGTTACCTCCAACTGCCGGAACACAACAATATTGACAACACTTTTATTTAGAAGACTTAGTTAAGATAGTGGTAGCTAGCCAGGCAGGTTTAGAAAAAGCTCTACCGCCAAACAAACCAAGCATAAAATTTTTGCCCCACTGGGAATTAAATCCCGGACCTCGAGATCTGAAGTAGATGGTCTCACTCACTAGACCACACAGCGTTTAATTTTTAAATTAACAGTTATATAAATTAATTAATAAGGTAAATTTCAATGATTTTAATTGATATTTTATTTGCGGCGTAAAAATCTTAATACTCAACGATCGGTCAAGACATAAATCACTATACAATATTAAATTGACGGTTGAACAAAATATTTCATACCATGAAAATTTGCTTTCACATAATAAATCTAATTACGATCCTGTCAAAGCTTATCGAAAAAGGGATGGAAATAATTATGATGCCACAGTAGAGAGTCCAACCAGTATTCAATGTTTGCTTGGAATTTGTGATTCGACAGCAAAATTCAATGCAGCAAAAATCTCTAGATATATGTTTACTATAAACGTTTGAGAGAGGTTTGGAAAAATATCCAAAACTCAATTATGTCTTGATACATTTATTAACGAAACAACTCGTTATTTATTTCATTTTTAAAAAAGTCTTTAAATTTAGAATACCCTGGGTGGAAAAAAGTAGTATAACTTACTGCATATTCCTTGTACTATGATGATACAATATTAATAACGGTGAATGAGGAAGGAGTTCTGTCTCTTCAAGAGACAAATGTAGTATTAATGAGTGCGTCGCCTGTGGATGTAAATAGATTACCCAACAGAAATAGAGACAAGATTAAACGTTAAAATAAAAGAACAATCGTAAAAATTTGTAAGACGTTGGAAGGAAAAATAAATTAAAACTTTAATCAATTTAATGAAACGAGCTCTTTGACTAAATCTTTAATAAAATCAAGGGGAGACTATTTTTGAGAGTGGGTTTTTAAACATATACTTAATTTAAACTTTTTGGAATACGTTTGATTTTTTGAATATTTTAATTTCGTGTAAATATATAAAAATGATAAGTCTTATTGAACTGGGTGTTACATTCTAATGCGACAAAAAATATCGAGTATCGAAATATTACTAATAATTTACATCTTGTGCTAAACTGCGTAAAATTTATAATCATAACCACCTAACTCAAATTAAAAGCGGAGAAAGAAATAAAATCCTTAGTTATATTAAAGCATATTTAGTCTTTTTTGGTCAAATTACAATGACAATAAAAAATGTCTTCAACAGAGTTTTTCCCTAAATTAAGCTTTATCCTTTTTAAAATTTAGGTTCTCGAGATGGAACACTACGTAACAATTTAAGCCTTATACATTAGTGATTAGTATGACCTTTAAGTTTATTATTTTCGAAAACGTTGGTCAATAAAAAATAATATAACTACCTTATAAGTAAAATGTAAACGTACCAAGTGTATTTTCATCGTTTATACGAAAATGTAAAGCTAGTAGAGTATACAGTTTTATTACAGTTTTATATCTGTATTCACCAGCTTGTTGTCTCTGTATTGGGGCTAAACTATCTCCAGCGTCCACTTTGGTCCAACACGCGTTTGACGTTTAATTTTGTACGAAAATGATTGATGACAAACGCAAACTTGCATCCATACTTTTGTGCACGAATTGGGAGTCTAACACGAATTCACCTTTGTTATTTGACATTATAGCTCATTGTTTGTACATGGAAGGATCTTTCAATTGTTATGTTGTAATAGACTAGTAACTGCGCTTTTATAATACCATTTTTATTAAGTTCAATTTTTTCAAATATTTCCATTGAGAATTTTCAAATATTACAATGGTTTTATTTCTTTCAAATTTTGAAATTTTAAAACATTTCCAGCCAAACCTTTTGAAACTGAAGACAAAATTCAGAAAACCAGGTTGAATCGACCTAACTCCATAATAAAAAAGCAAGTTTTGCAATGCATCTGTTACTGATACTAATATTTTTTCTGTCATTTGGCTCGTACGAGCCAAACACTTCTTACCTAAACTAGCAATTTTACATAATAAAAAACAACTTTTCTAATCTACAATTACCAGTTTCAACCTAAATATACTAATCTTGGAAGAGATTATTGAGATATCTTAGTTGAAATTAGGTTCTGGTAAACTGCACTAGAGACTTGTAAAACCGGCATTAAAGTGTTATCCTGTTATCAACAATTTAAGATGCGGGCTCGTCAATCATGCCTCAAATCAATAACCTCTATTGAACCGCCCAATACATTGTTATTGTTACAAAATATATTGGAACAACGAACGATACGGGTATCTCTATAATCCTCTATTAGACCTTGTCATGTGTCAGTTATGTGCAACGATGTATAAATGAGAGTTCTTTACTTTACAACTTAGTTATGTCACTCAAGTACAATTTTTTCATCTATTAAACTATGTGAATTAAGAAGGGTAAAATTATATGTTTAGATAAATTTCAATCTAGTTAAGTAAAGCCTAAAGTAAATTGTAAAAGTAAATTGTCTTAAAGTCAGCTGTCGGAGCTGCACATAGAAATATTAATTTTGATCTCAATGAATTCAAATACAACAGCATATATAAGTATAAAGCATGGTGTTTTTTAAAGTCAAAACATAATAACATATATTCCAAAAACAAAAAAGACCAAAAGAAACAACTTTTCTCATTAAAACGTAAACATCATTATGCGTCAAACATCTCACGCAAGCACAGGTACAAATTTAGGGCTGTACCGTCAACAAACAAAGCTTCGGATCGTATGACAAGCTGACCTTAATTGGCCAAGTACGGTAATGACCGCTTCATTAAACCCCAGCCGTGAATTACAAGTTAAAACAGAAGACTATCAAGCTATAATAACGTTGACCGTGGGAAGGTAAATATTATTTGACGGCTTGACCCAAGTATGTATATTTGAAATTAAATTGTAGTTATTAAAGAGAGATTCTTTTATGTTTCTCTTGATAAACTATAAGTTGATCTGCATGACTCGAAGTCCTCCATGCTTCGCAAGGCACGAACACTAAAGAAAGCCATTGATCGGCTGTTACATCATTTTCTTTCAACCACAACGCTGAATTCAGCCAACATTGAGATATTAAAGTCAAAACTAACGTGTTTATCTCATGAAGAAAGGCCTGTGCCCAGCAGATAATTTTAAAATTAAATATGTAATATATAGTTTTATTTAATATTATTATTATATAGTCTTTTTTGAAGTCTTAGACATCATTTTCACCACACTATTAGTTTAATATCATTTAGGAATTTCTATTATACGGCCATCAATCAATTTCGCAAAGTTCTCACTTTGAGCAAATTATATAACAACTGCTCAAAACTTACTACTCTCACATAAACTTGGGAACTGCAACATCTTATATTACTCAGCATCTAATGCATATCAATTTAGACGGGGGAAGATGAAATTTCATTTCTCGGAACCGCAGTGACTGCATTTACTCTAGATAGGATAACATTTTTAACTTATTTCAGCTATATAAAAGTTTTTGATTTGTATATGATTTCCATTTTTTAGAAACTTGATAAGTACGTTGGTGTTCCATAAAAGTACTTTTCTATTCGAAATTGTCTTGTTTCTTCGTTTTGTGTGTGCACTTATATACAATATGTATAAATACAATACATCCATACTTCCAGCTTAAATATGAAAATGTGTTGACACAGCAACACTAACTAAGGTTACTTTAAAAGCTCTAGGGATTATTATTATTACTAATGATAGTCTTATAAATGAATCAGAAATACTCTTGTACGAATAAAATACCCCGTATGAGTTATAAGCACTAAGATTGGTCGACTAAAAGCAATGAAATGATGTTAGTTCTCAGAAAATCAGTGTTGAATTTACAGTCAAAAGCCAATTTAGTGCCAGGGTTTCACCGACGAAACAAATACGTCAACGCATTGCACTAACTACGAGTAAAAAGAAATGCGTCCATAAAGGACTTAAAATGAAAATCTGTGGCAGTAAATTTGTCGTCGTTTAAAGAGATTAAAAGAGAATGTAGCGTGAGATTGAATGGCGAATTCATTTGAGCCTGCCATCGCTTCTCAGGATTTATAGATACTTTGACGGTCGCCGTCGTGTGAGGTAATTCTTGAGAGTGCCAAAAAGTTTATTTTTTTTATTATTTTAATCGGCAATCAATATTTCTTTACTTTTAATTATATAGTAAAAATCTCATTTCTCTGAAGCCAGACATAGTTGATGATATAAATAGTAAGGGAATATAACTAGTTTTATCTAGGTATGAAACGTTGAAAGGGAGTTCTATTTTTATCGTCAAAAAAACGCTGAGTAACGAATGAGATTATTTGGTTATGCCTTCAATTTGTTATATAATTCAAGTTAACAGCTTCAGGAATTTTCTTTAACGTAAAAAAGAGATGATTTTTCATACAACACATTAAAAACGGTTTATATGCAATTTTCATAGTATATCTTTCTGTCTTAACGAATCTCGCCAGTACACGTTAACGAAGTAAAAGCTTCTTTTGATGGGTAGTTAAACAGGAACTTTGTATCTTCAGTCTACATAGTTTTATTATTGACTGTGGATTTTATCATTTTTCAAATAATTCCCAAAGTCTTGTAAAGGGAATTATAACTAACTACTACTAAACTTTTGCTAACATTTTAATTTGTAATAAATATTAATTAAAATGTTAGCAAATGTTTAAAGTGACACTTTTCACACTTTTCATTCACACGTGGTATATTTTTAGTTAAATAGATTAACTAAAATTATTTTCTCCGGCAACATCAAAGGTCATACTTGACTGATAGCGTTAGTGTTTTTACCTTAAAGAGTACAAGCACAAACTCATGCTATTACTTTACCTTAAAGTGCATCAAAAAAAGATTTATTATTTAAGAATAATGATTATTTCGACGATACGACAAAAATAATGAGCTAGTAGGTATTTAATTTTATAAAATTTGCTTTATTTGCGACCTTTATTAGTTTTTAAACATAAATAAACACAAATTTAACCCTACTATGTTATTTCGTAATTCATCTTCTTCACTTTATAAATAAGCAAGAGAAACGAACATAGTCCAAAAGTATTGCAACTAATTAAGATTAAACAGGCGTTTATGAGTTTTAAAGAGCAAAAAATTCTATGTAATATTCCGCAGATACGCATATTTTATCGACAGTGAAATCAAAATAAATCTTTCCCATAAAACATAATTGTGGATGTTGAAAATGATAATAATGTTACGTCGAAAAAATTAAATCCAGATTTATCCTTCCCAAGCTAATAACGATTCGTCAGAATATAAAAATATAAAACAAACCATTTGTCTCTTTATTCTTGACATATTGATATTGATGGCGCTTTGTACATGTGAAATGTTAGATTGTCAATATATCTTACTATGTTTTCATTGCTTTTCCTTGTGTTCGAAATTCAACTACCTATTTGTGAGGCAACTTCATCTTTTTTGTATAAATACAACGAGTTTGGTATAGTCTATAGCAAGGCGAAATCTACTGACACTAATATATACATTTATAGTTAGAATGATAGTTTCAATTCATTTTTTCGGTCTAGGAATATTACTACTCTTAAAAATGAAGATCGAATATAATAAATAGAATATAATGAAACATTTCGAAAACTGTAAGCGATATATTCTTCTGTCAGATAAGAAATATTTAATTTTATTTACAAAATATTATTAAAGCATGTTTTGCAGTCAATCATTATAATTTATTTTATTTGATACCTTGCCAAAGACTAGCCAACAAAGTTATCATGTGAAATTATATTTTTGGATTAATAGGAATAGATACATGAAGAAAATATATATTATACTTATAATAAAATTCATAAAGATAAAGAGATTACCCACATATTTAGTTTAATTGACCGAAATATGAATATAATTTTATTTGAATTTTCGAAAATGGTCCCGATTCTATTATATACGAAAAAAATAGGTTTTTGTACATCTCTTTCATTATAATACGTTCAGGTAAACATACCGATTAAAGTATGTTAAAAATGTATAGGTAGCCTTAATCTTTATTAACTTGACATTCTCAGAGCAATTTTGTCTTTGTCATATTGAATTGAAATGAAAGAAAGACAAATAACTTATTGTTATATTAAAATAACGCGTTTTTTCTTTGGGTATGTCAAACTGATAACCAAAAGCTTCTAATTGAAATTCTACTAAGTATCTAACATAAAATGGACCATAGAAAGATTCAATATATGAGTATCTTTTGTTTGTAGCTTGGTAACGTTTCATTATAACCGTCATTAACAGCCTATAATTATGAAACCCACGACTGAGTCTTGGCCTTCCTATGTCGAAGAAACATATGCGGAGTTAAGGCTACAAGACCAGCACATCGCTCTAAAAGAAAGCGGTTGCCAATCAACGAGCCAATGCCTTCGAAAGCCCAAAGAAGCTGGAGATAATAAAATTGACTTATCCATTCAAGGATCAACCGTGGCGAAATTTGCTTAGTTTTCGTAATAGTGCTCGAACCACCTGGAAGAGCTTGACAAAAACGTTCCATTTATTATTCCACAAAGTTATGCCACAAACGAAATAATACGACAGCGCTTATACAAAGTGATAAAATTCCTCAACTTACACTTCAAACAGCTAAACGATCTGCATACTTTATAGTTGCATACACAAATACGCTATAATCTTATGAAACGACCCTCTGTTAAGTAAATTACCATTTTAACAGAGAAGCGTTGTTCTTTGCGCATGTGTCGTCTGTTTGCAAACTCAATACTATATGGACATGAGTTGGTAAACTCTGATTTTGTCACAATCTCAGTAGATTAAATTAAAACTTATTACAAGGCTTAGTGCAACTTTAGACCTTGAAAAAGGAAACTTGAAGTGTTTCCTTTTTATGACTATTTACTATAATTTTTAATTTATTTATTTATGTAAACATACATTGTTAAACTGAAACTGACATAAAACAATCGAGTACAAAGGTACTACTTAATCTAATGAAATTTCAACCAGCAGACCTTCGACAGGAATTTGTGAATTAAATAGTGGACGCAGTGCGCATATAAATTAAATCTTTGTAGATATATTTTATAATATTTAAATAATTATTTTTTTAAACTTTTATTAAGTAATTTACAAGTTTAACTTATGTTATAAATTTTGTGAATTTAATAAACTATGGCAACAATATACGGTTTTGTTATATATAAAAATTACTCCACTACAAAGCTAATTCAAAGAGATGTGAAAGAAAAAATACACACAACTATCTAAATCGGATCGGATTATCTAAATCGGATAATCTGATTGTATTTTCGTGTATTCTATCAATTACCTCTTAACTCCAGTGGAGTCGAAATTTACCATATTTTATTGAGGCCTGGTGTAATGTCAAGTTTGACAGATGGGCGCGTGACGTAAACAATGGTACAATCTATTGTAGAGTGACGCTCTTTTCAATTCGCTTCAATGCAATAATACCGATCAGTCCACGTGAGTCACGTTCCGCAAATATAATGTAATGCAGATGATACATGAAGCAAACTTCGAACAAAGTACTATTAAGATTTAACATAAAACGTCATAGATTAAAATTGGGGCATTTGAATTGAAAATATCTCATGGTAAACCTATTTAGCTGTGACCTATTTTAATTAAATTGAAAATATCTCATGGTAAACTTATTTAGCTGTGACCTATTTTAGTTATAATGATTTTAACTTTGTTGCAAAGCTAGTGTTACACTAGTTTGTTTAACGCATATCATAAATGTTGTTCACTATACAATCATTATTCTTGCTGCAACCATTAAAGAACTTTCATGAAAGTTCGATAGAAAGTTCAATAGCCTTAATTGAGATACGTTTTTGTTGCATCCTTAATACATTTATAAAAAATTGGGTTTTTAAATATGACGTATGTGAGTAACATTGCTAGTGTTAATGATAGAATGAAGTGTCTACGAACTGTAATAGAATATTGAAAGTAGATAAGAGTAAGTCCTCACATGAAACCAGTGTATTGACTACTCCTAAACAGATGTACAAAAACAATCAAACAATGAAATATATTAAAAAGTATATATACAACTAAAAAATAGGCATTACACATAACTGCCTGTAACCGCTGATAGGCATGTAACATATATCTACATGTATATCATTCGAGTTTCGTAATACCATTTTACGATTTTTGATACTCTCATACCTAAGCTTCGCAACATTTATAATTTTACGTTCAGATTACTTGCTGTCGTAAAACGTTTTACGATTCTATAAATACGCAACTCAAGTATCGAATCCTGCCTTACAGTGGCTCTAAAAGAAAAAAATCAGTCCTTCTTCGTCAATAAAAACATCGTAAATCACGAACATTACCTTCTTTAATTTTCTCAAACCCTCTCGGTCATGAATTAATGCCCACTATTTGTATAAGTACTATTTTAATCAAGGATAATTATAATACTTTTATCCTTTTTATTCAAAAAAGGAATGTGTTGACAATAAAATATTTGTTAAGTTTTTATAATACAACTAATTTAACTTTACTAATACCAATTACAAAGATTTTTCACGCTAGTTCGAATAAAATTTTTACAAAAGATAAAAGACTGTGTACCATAAAAGGGTTTATACAACTGTTATAAGCAAGGCCATAAATGTGTGACCGGTATCAAGAAAATAATAGCTTGAAGTAAATTATACACGTTATCTCAAATTTCTAGATAAAGTTATAACAATATTGTTATTGGAAACTTTTGACGTAGTCTATTTTATCTACGACTAAAGACTTGGAAGGAATTTGACCTATAATATAAATAAAGTAAACAAAATAAGGTACTATTATTTACCAACTAAGTTTCTATTTCAGTCACATTTCTAGATACTTCGCTAAGATTTAACCTTATCATTTCCCTTTAAATAATGGATCAATTATCGCTAGCAACCTATCAGGCTGTATTTATCAAATACAATGGACTTAGAGGAAATATTCTTTTACTACTAAATTGGACTTTATCATTGTTTATTAGAGTATATATCTGTTTGCAGATCGAGTTAAATGTTAAAGAATGGCGTGAAAGGATTACAGTATCTCTTTAGTTTAGTCTCGTTCAAAGCAAAACTTTATAACTCAGCCAGAGATTTATTATAATGAAATCGCAAGGATATCATTTTCATGTGCCTGAGTAAGAATTGACGATTGTGATCGTAAATAGTTCTGTTGCATCCATAAATACCTTCGTTCCGGTCGTAAAGCAAGAATTGCGGTTGTTTTACATATCACGCGAATATGATTTCATTACTTCGAAATATCGACCACAAGCTTCAAGCAATTGCTACTCAATAGTTCAACATAAATATAATGAAATAAAATGTCATTAAGTTGCCAGCCCTGAAATGTAAGTGGTTTTTTTTGTTGGAAATAAATTATAAATGAAGTGACTTGTAGTCAAAAGTAATTGATACTTAAAAACAGCATTCTTTCACAAAATCTGTATTAAACATAAAGTGAAAGTGGATATATTTGGAGATATCTTTTAACGGAGGAACTTCAACTTATAAGGTAAACAGAAAACACGAACTTTTAAAGTAAAAATTGCATTCCCTTCTCAGAGTCGATCTGAATTCTCGGAGCACAAATCTTGGCACTGTATTAGATTGAGAGAAATTTATCGCGTCACCGAATGCTAACGGCATATCTTGTTCAGTCACGGACACTGCTTGCTGTCTTTCCTGGACTTGATCTTTGTCTTGATCGGGATTTTCATAGCAACTTACGCATTTTCGTGAAATTATTACTCTTGCATTTTTTTGCTGTCTGTACATAGTACAATAAGCTATTCATTGATTATTACATATTTAGTACGGGTTATATTCAGACAACACATGAAGTGTTAGTCTTTCACCACGACAGCCCACTATGTAAGAGTTAGCGGTCTCAATATGTAACAGTAACGCTTCATATTCCATCTTCGAGAGTACTTAGGTATTCACTTCGGATTTTCTAATGACGATTCTCGTTCATTATAAAGTGAATAGAATATTTCGTAACCATCTGCTATTAATTTAGGTCCCAACAAGACATTTAAACCTCCATGCATGTAAAACAGCAATAAATATTTTTATGTTCCACGATGGACCTTTGCATAATTTATGTTTTGACAATTTATTGATGATTCGATAGAATTTATTGGCGTGCATTTTACGGCACTGAGTCTTCCATATAACTTGGAACGTTTAAACTGAATATGTCGCAATTATTGTTGTATACAATCTTTCTTTCTTTGAAAAAAGTTTATATATACATTTAAAATCTAAGAGATTAACGGCACAATCAAATTAGCCACTGGAATTTCAGCTCACTAATAATAATAGCCTTACTAATAACAGAGTTGTACAGTTATACAGTACAGTTGTTATGTCATGTTCGTGGGAATTACATTTTGAATTCGAAAAAGGGTACGAACAATATGTACTAAACAATGTTTTTTCAACTATAATAGTGAGTTATGTTGCTCGTTTCCTCTATGCTTTTTAATATTCTTCTACATTTTATATTACTATGACAGCAAGTGAGCTTAAACGCTTATTATAACTGTAGACATACCCGTAACACCCAGCACATCTCAAGAGATACTTACCTAGTCTGTAAAAAACAATTGGCCTATGCAAAAGCTACCCACTCACGTGGCTACACTTGGTTCGTAATAAGACGGGCGATGATCGCTCATACATTATTGATTTTAAACTTTTATTTAAAATAAGTTCAATTAAAACTAAAAACCGACTTCAAAACACATGTGCTTATAAAATTTGATGTTGCCCTCAATTTCCCTGGGATTCCATCATTAGATACTGACTTTTGACAATAGAAAAACCGCAAGATTATACACAATAGAATAAAAAAATAATCAATTGCATAATAAATATTTAAAAAACATAAAGTCGAATTGAAAACTCCTCCTTTTTTGAAGTTCAAAATACATGCTATTTTTTGACTTCAGCAACCAAGTAGGTATAATATCCTTTTATTATCTATTGGATTCTCGAACTTTGAATACGAAATTTGAGTTTTCCATTTGTGATTTTTTTTTAAATAGCACTGTTCTTTCGCAAAACCTACATGATATCGCCAGAGTAGTCCATTTTAGGGGAGTAATCCACAGGTATCGACCTAATTCGGTTCAGCTTGGTACGGTAGTAATCAATCATGCGGTGTCCAAACTGGGAATACAATTATGAACTTACTCTATGTCAGTGGTTCACCCGTGTTGTGTCGTTGGGTGATTAATTTGTGCACTCATATCAAAACTGGGCTGATGAGTTTGTACAATAATTATTATTAAGTCAGTTTTATCAATATAAGGCTGCTAGGTTGTTCAATTAGAAATAGAAGAATAAGACGTTGTCTGAACTTTGCAATTTAAATAGGTATAGGGTGGAATTGTCTGGAATTTGAGACGAAATTATCAGTAAAAAAAATGTTGTAAGTAGACAACTAATTCTAAATAACAATTTTTAATGGCATATATTTTAATGTCCAATTCTTACTTTGTCATACATACACATAGTACTTGTTTCATAAGATCAATAAAAAATCAAATCCATAAATTTTTCTAAAAATTTCCCATGGAAATAAATCTTGCAAGTTCATAAATCAGGTGACGCTGCAAACTTTAAATCTTTCAGAAAAACGGTGACATTTCCGCTCAGACCTGCCACTACTACATCAGAAATATGGCGCTCGTGTCGATACACAAAGATGGCCTACATTCATTTAGGAGATATAAACTTGTAATTTAATTATGTCATTATTTAGTGTACTAATCAAACAGTAATTATCTATTAAAAACTAAACTCATAATTTGATAGATTATCTACTGAAGAAACTTTTTTTATCTATTTAATAAATAATATACATTTTTTTATTTCTGTCTTCATTACACAAAAGCACAATTGGCTGGTCAAAGTAAGATTAAAAAAAGTAATTGAACGTAACAGAAAAAATATCATAAATATTTTAAATTTAAGTTATACTATATCAAACAAGCTATATATAATACGAATAATAATTATTATATTGTTTGATCTATCCAGGCACAAACCATGGCGATAGTTGCTTTGTTTTTCTCGAACAAATCCTTTTTTTGTTTGGATGTCTATCTACAAATCAATTATAGCTTTTCCTTTTGTTTACAAGTTTCATGTAAGTGATACTAAGATACAGGCTGTTAACCATGATCACTTTGATTTCATTAATGTAACTTATTGAATAAGGCTTTAATTAATACAGAAAAAAAAGTAAAATTAATTGTGCTGAATTTAATCGTCTGCTGTTCGGATTGCATCATGTGCTGAATCTTACAATGTTATTGCAAAATGTATCCTATTTCCACCGAATAATAGTTTTTGATTATAAAAATTCATCTGTTTTGCTTTATTTGATGTCATTTCTAAATTCAACGTTTGATAAATATCTTTACACGTCCTTTAATAGCCTAATAGCACTGAATTACTCATTCTATTTCAATCTCATGATATTTATTATTAATAATAGCCATTTAATATCATGTCAAGTTTTTGTAAAATTTATACTCACCATTAGTAAATATTTTATATTTTATTTGAACTGTAAGAAAGTGTTTAAAAAAAAAGCAATTTATATTAACCGTGAAAGAATCTTTATGAAACTGAATGAATAAAGTAGTGATATACTAAGCACGAAGTTGTAACTTTTTTCAGATATTAAATCTGTATTTCGTATATTCTTACCATTTTAAAATGTAGAATTGGATGTATAAATGAAATATATATCAAAAACTCGATTAGTAGCCATTGCTAATAGCGGCATCCGCCTGTATTATTTTATATACAGCGCTTCGACAACTTGTAACAAAAATCAAAATTATTCGACAGGGTAACAGATAATAAATTTAATAAAGAAAGTTGTCAAACTTTCATAACAATATATATTCGTTACTAGTACCTTCATAACAGTTTTCGCTATCAAAATGTTTACGTCAAACCATTTGCCCTTGCAATAAGAATTCTCGATACTAGCTAAAAGAAGAAAAGGTAATCGCAATTTACTATGTTATGGGACCAAAATCGAAGGCTGTAGCGATATTGAGAATTGCGGCTTGCTGGTTTAGCAACACTAACTAGATATTGGCTAGTCCAATATACACGCTGGATTATATACCGTGTGGGAAAATACGGGATATGGAACTGGAATGCTCTTTGCCTGGATGAGGTTGTTTCGCATTGAGTGTCTCGGCACTTATTATTAGATATAATTTTTTATAAGCATGAACTTATAGAAACTTATTAATAGGAATTGTAAAAACATTCTTCTGCTTTGATTTAAAACGTCTTTCCAGATAACTTTTAGTATCGATGCACGTATTTCCTGCTTAAACATATCTTTCGGGACTAATTAAAAAAATATGCAATGGCATATTTTGGCTAGACAAGGAGGAGATAGCTAGAAAAGTATCTCCAATACAACATTTTCTACATTTGCTTAAAGACTCCTTTATATATTGTCATGTAAAAAAATAAAAGAGACATTAATATCTTCTCCATTATCTCATATATAAAAATTAATTCGATATTAGTTGTGCATTAGTCGCGCTAAAATTGATTTGTTTCTTTTAATTTTCGGGTGGTTTGAAAACAATTGTACACGGAAAGGAAAACTACGAAAGAAAAGTTCAAAAAGTGTAAAAAAAATATTATTTTTAATTAGTAATTTAGTATTAAAAATCATGAGGACATTTAAAACAACAAATCTGTCATTTTTTTCATCACTATTTCGGATTTCTATTAAACGACAGCGTTCATTGTAGCTTGTATGTGATACAAAGTTCACTGCATTGACTAATTAGATATAATTCAACAGATTCATTTATAATATAATTATTAACAATTATATTCTGAATTCATTTGATTTCCTAACGCTTGCTAAATGCATTCCATTTTGCGTAATTTAGTAAAAAACATACTCAGTTTACTCCTAATAGTTCTGAAGATAAACACTAAATCTTAATTCAGGTTTGGTGTACTTTTTCTCTACTATAAATTCTTAAATTTAGATAATCAAAAGTCATAGATTTGTTCAAACCTTATATTTACTCAAAAAACTATACTGGATGTAAAAATATTTGACACTTATCGTCTTTGAAGCCCTATTAACAGAATTTTTAGATTTAGCCAGTCTACTTTGACCCAGTATTACTTGTGTAGACAAGTTTAACAGATGGACAAAGAAATAACCATCCAATATACCACCCAATTTGACAACTTATTCCGATATTAACATAGTGCTAAATAAAATTGAATTGATTAAAGTACAATGCAGTCCTTTCTAGAACATTCCACACACAATTGTCTGTGACCAGCCACGCTGACTCGACGGTATCGTGGCCGCCAGAAACAATATTTTAGCGGTTTAAAAGTATAAAGAGAACGTAAGCCGCTCCGTACGCTTCGCTACCGACGTATACTAGACAGCGCATTAAATTTAACAATTTCACTGCGAAAACCACTTATATGAACACTGTATTAGATCGACCCAATGTACAAAGAATAACGATGGTGAGTTCTTGTCTGTATATACACGTGTAAAGCTGCTAACTAATGGCTCTTAAGGATATAGAAAACATTGTTGTATTTGACGCATATATTTTGTGTTTACATGCAGTGATAGAGTTGGGAAAAACATATCAAAGATTTAAGTTGATAAGGTAATTGATATTATTAACATTCGATAAAATCATTTCAAAATATTTAAATCATACCATTTTGCTACTACAATAAAAAATAAAAAAAATTTATTCATATTAAATTATTTATTACTAATGATTTTGTAATTCTTCTCACATATGACTATACCTTATATAATTTTATTTTACTGTAAGGCATCGTAGTCTATTTCAACCTCTATGGATCTTTGGTGCTTCATCTGATTTTGGACTTTCTGTTTAATAAATAAAGTTGCATTTAGCTTTTTCTTTACCATTCTTTCAAGCAGAAATATCTTCTGTAGCTTATAGTTTTTTAATTTTCTTTTGAGGTTCTATAGATATTCTTCGCACTACTAATTGAAAATAAACGACTGACAATAAATTTAATATAACCAATTTAACAAATACATTCGCATACTTACCTAATTTGAAACGAAATGTGGAAAATCATTTTTTTTTCCATTTCAATGTTGCATGTCTTAAAGAAATAGTAGAACTTAACTTTATTTGTTTGAAAACTATTGCTATGAACTAATTGCCATTGCTATGCCTATGATTGCAATAAATATTTGGAATTGAGCTAAGCTTCCATATTTATTATTTTAACTGCTTAGATAAGATGGCTTACCATGCCATAGAACTAATTAAACAGATGTATGAGTATGTCGTATTATGCTTGAGCTGTATACAGAAAAGTCATATAGTCTGCTGTTAGAGCGATACCTTACGTCTCTATTTCATTAATAATAAATGTCAGTTTAAAGAAAGAACGTACCACCAGGCAAAGCGGTCATAGTAAAAGAAATTACTTCAATTCAGTTTAATTTTTTAAAGAAGTGTATGAAATGAAACCGACTTTGGAAGTTCTTGGCGTTGTTATCGCAGTTTACTTTCCTTAAGCGCTACCAGAAGCGCTAATAGAATTTTAGATCTACCCATTTGGATAGCGAATACAAATTCTTTGGAGTCTAGTGGATTTAACATTGTGAATTTAACCTTTCTATAATGGACAAGGGTGACTTGACCAGCGTGGCCTACTGAACCAGAGTCTTTCTTTCGTCAGAAATAATTACCCTCATTCTAAATTGAATGCACAAAATGGCAATATCCCAAACAAGGCCAAAAGAAAGTTAAAGAATGACGTACTCAAATCATAAATCAATCAACAGATCAACACTTAAGACTGAAGACACCTTAAATACAAAATTTGCAAAATGTACTCTTATTTTATAAAAGGATTGTGGATGCCAGCCAGTCGCTAATCAATACCTAATCGTAACATTCTGGATATGAAAATAAATAGTTTTAATTACATTGTAAAATTTATTCAATTTTACAACCTACCTACTTTATGAACAGTATAGTGTTGTTTACGATCATAGTGTGATAACTTTAATTATCCCAATTAATTGCTTTAACATAAAATATTACTCATTAAAAAGAATTATAACAACTGAAAAATAATGGCGGCTGTATCAAACGAACAACATATTTAAAAATACAGCAAGGCGATTAAGAGAAATAAATTTTAAACAAAACCAAACAGACCGATCAAGTGAATGATATTTTATAGCAT
The DNA here is from genome assembly GCA_943193645.1 of Acentria ephemerella. Classification (NCBI taxonomy): domain Eukaryota; kingdom Metazoa; phylum Arthropoda; class Insecta; order Lepidoptera; family Crambidae; genus Acentria; species Acentria ephemerella. The sequence continues at coordinate 3,559,911 of OW971882.1, forward strand.
GCCATCTTACGTTCGTAGTTACTTTTAAATAGCCCGAAGCGGTTTCTAATGAAGCGGCACAAAATAATGTTAACACGGCTACTAATACTTCGATAACCACTTTAGAAAGATCTTTCAAGTGACGTAAAGTAACAAAAATGTTTGGAACTCTCAAAGGCCTTATTAAAATGGTGGCTTATGGCAATAATTCAGTGGAGATGAAAACAATCGGTAAATATTAAAGGGCAAACTGATTTCTTTACGCCCGGAGTGCAATGATTAAAGGCGAGCATTAAGTCAATACAATGGTGCCTGACCTTAATTAAGTCTGGGTTCTGAGTATAATAATGAACTTTTAATGCTCGATACAAGACCTGATTCGAAAATAATGCAATGCTTTTACACACATATTTTTTTGAAAATATATTCAAACTTTAAAAGCCACGTATTTTTTGTAATAATTTTTAGAGCGACCTAAAAAAAATTTTTTTATAATCAAACTCGTGTTAAAATTTTTGTTACTATATGCAGTATATAGTTAGTTATTAACGGGTTTATACCCATGTACCTATATGTTCTCAGTTCCCGATATTTCGGCACTGTTGCAAGCGATATGATCACGGAAATAACTGACGATTTTACGGGTGAGATGCTATGTGCAGAAATATGATCATGACGTACTTGAATCTCGTAACTTTCTAAATTTTAATGACCATGAAAGGTTAAGGTAATATATGCAGTATGTTTTTCAATATAAGGATCATTCTCCGAAGATACGCTAGTTAAATTCGTTAGAATGGCTGTCTTATTATTTTGGTCTCAATAATCTAGTAACCATTGTGCAACTATAATTTGACCACACCTTAAGCAACTCTAAAACAGCAAACATTAGGCAGAATATACATATTGTATGTAATAACATTGTATGGAATGAAATATTAAAATTGTATGGAAATATTCTTATACTTATGATCATTACATTTATTATTATAATCTGTCCCAAAATTAATATTCGACTGAGACCATGATCTCTAAGCAAAATCATTCGAAAAAGATTGATGGAGATAAAGAAATTCTTTATTATTGGATGGCTATCAAACATACTTTCGTAATTTTTTTTCATATGTGTAAACAAAAACTCATTTGTAGCTGTTAAATAAAAACATATGCAGTAAATAATGTCTGCGATAATTGCAGTCGACGTGACTGAGTAAAATTTTGCAGGGCCCCTTTACGGAACCCTCCCCGAGTCCCAAGAGATGAAGTGTGTGACTAGAATGCGCCGTCTGCCGATAGTAAATATATATCAATAACTACTCACTGCAGTAGGTATGATGTTCGTGCGAACAATAATACCAGGGATTAAAGAAGTATCAAATATAATATTTACAATATGGAATTTACAATCAATTATTAAATAAAAAAATAGTAGTAAAACAATCGCCGATCTCGGCTTTCTTCTAAAAAGTCACTCGCCGCACTTCAATACTTCAAGGAGGCGGCATGTATCCCGCTACGAAGCCTCCTTGCAAGTTTTGCGTGTGAACATATGATTTTATTAGTTTCTTCTATTATAGTCTATGCCGGTATCATTTTACGTCAGTGGCGATATTTTCAAAAGCTATTTTGACTAATATTTTTGGCACAGAACCTTTAGTTTTTAAGTAATATGGACTCGTATTTTACTTCAAAACATAGTACAGCATTTTTTTGCTATTAGACATACTGATGTGTGTCTAAATTGACTGAAGAACTATAAACATGGTTATCGCTGCTAATCTAACATCTAATAAAGGATAAATAAAAATAGTACTTATCATGTATCAATTGCTTTCACTTTATTAAAATCAGTCATAAAGATAATACATCTTTATAACTGATCTAACAGATGAAAAAATGCATATTCGATCGTTCATTATTAAACATCAATAACAGTCGTAAAAGAAAGCTAATTAATAAGATTAAACAAACGATTCTTTTTCGTCTACCTAAATTAGTCCATTTTGTCACACGATAGGCTTAATAACATATTTCGGTCTAGCTAGATTGGTTTTCTCAGCCAAAGGTCAGAGGATCTGATGTCAGAAAGATTGATAGTACCACATTTAGATTCACAAAAAGGTTTAGGAAATTTATCCATTTCGGAGGTGATTTTCGTTCCACTTAGATTTTGAGGTATTTATTGCATAGTTACTCTTTTTTTGAGACTGAAACAACTAGGAAATAAACTTTAAATACAAACAATTATGAGTAGTTAACCTGTCTTGTAGATACTGGGGTTCTTGAATCAAAAAATCAAATCAAGAATATCTTTATTTACTACACGTAGTTTTTTAGAATGTGTGGGTCTCTTCTTTTAAGATAAAGAAAACCTGTATTAGAAAAGACCCGTTCTATACTGCCATACCTGTTAGTAAGTGTCATAACATTTTAAATAAATATATAAACATGTTTTGTGTGATCTATTAATTGTATCCCCTTTGAAAACTATATCAAATATAAATGGCCACTTAAGTCATAAAAAACATTAATTTTTTTCTTCCATAACCATAGTTTTACAATAATTATTAACTAGGGTGGTTTTCATTAATTAATAATTGAATACCAAAAGAAATCACTCTTTCTGAACATTCTAATCTTAAGTCAATTTATAGCTAACGTTATACAAATAAATTAATCTATTTATTTTATTTCTTTTAAATACAAAAAATAATAAATAAAATAATTAACAGAACTGGTACTGAAAAAAGGATAAAAAGAAATGTCTTTTTTCACAATGTAACAAAACAATATAAGAGACTTATAAAAACTTCGGGAACTCTATCGTTTAACCGCATTTCCCAAACAGGGTCGTTTACAGAGCAGGTGAGTAAATTGAGGAGGCGAATAAAGTTATATTTTGCTCAGGACATATTGTCAGAGTGTGAAGGGTCCGGCTACATAAATGTGTCTTCATTTCTATACAATGGAGGGACAGGAGATGTTTCTCGTGTTATGTCGCAGGGAGAATCATAAGCTTGGGTTTTGATTGTAATTTACTATTATTTTGATGTGGCATATCCAAAGGGCAATAAAAGGCTACTGTTATAAATTGGTGGAACTATATCTGCCAAAAAATGTGAAACAAATATTTTTATATATATAGTTTATCTATTTTATTTGAAATATAACAGTATGCGGCATTGTACACATTACATATTACTAAAAGCAGTTACCGACATCTTACATCTTTTGAAAAATAATCCTTAGGATTATTATCAATATCTACGTTCTCTAGAGAACGAAAACTTTTGGCAGCTTTTCGCGTAATGTAGTTTAAACGTGTATACGAAAAAGAATAAAAATCGGGAAGATAAAAGAATTTTCACTAAATCAAACCCTTCGGTGAGAACGGAAATACGTACTTTATTTTATCCAATAATATAACGTCCTATTGAACTATCCGCGAACTGTCAGTCCCAATAGTTAATCGATGCATGGGTTGTGGAGCTATGAAAGGAGCGATTGAATTAGAATAAATAGGATAATTATTTTCTTATGACAGTATCTATGGAAGTGGAAAATCTTTCATGTTACGCAATTAAAATAAAATCACAAAGAAATTTATATTTCTCTAGTTACTTCACTAGAAGGTAGTATGTTTTATTATTATCAATAAGCTTGTTACATTAGATAAATAACCGTAAGTAAATATCAAAAAATAAGTATACTTTTCATTTTATTACGAACTGCATAATTACATCACAAAACTTTATCATCATCTTCAACAGCTACGTACTATGCTACTGCTGGGTACAAACCTTCTTTCATGGGAGAAACACATGAGGAGTTTGGGTTATAGCACCACGATGCTGGCCCGATACTACTTGGGTAGTGCTTGCGGTAACAACCAGAACAAAAGGCTTAGCGTGCCTTTCGAAGGACGCAGGAACTCGGAAAAAGAAATTTTGTCTGACCCATCCAAGGATCACCCATGGCGAAAGCTGCATTGTTTTCAAAATCGAAGCCTGAGAGCTCGCATCACTACGCCAACAAGTTTTCTAAACTTACTACTTAGTAAACTCTGAACAGCCATTTCAATGGCCCTATAGTGAAATAAACGCGTATTCCACACGGAGCGAGGGACGTTATCACGCGCGTCGTCCCACAGGAGGGCTGGGTCGGGCAGACAGGTCCGACTAATGATGTCGGCGACTGTTATTTTTCTCCATTATCACAAAACGGAATCATGTTTCAAACGTCGACTAGCGTGTAAGATTTTATTAAACCATGCTGAAATGTACATATTGTATTTTTAATCACACTTTTTTGATAATAGTTTTTTAAAGTGGCAGGAGTTATGAAACGGCAATCAAACAAGATCCTAAATAGTATCAATATAAAGCATTTTCGTGTTCCTGACTACTCCTAAGTGCCATCAGTCTGGCGCTAGTCTACACTCAAATACCTATTGAATGAAGAGTTTTTGTTACATATTTTCTTGATAAACTATTTTACAGTAACAAATTCCACCGAAAACACCAAACACGTATATTTTATTATTAAAGGTTTACTTATTTACTACCTATAAGTTTTTTTTTGTTTTCGTCACATATAAGACTTTTTCGTCTATAATCTGTCTTTTATTTTGACTTACCTATGATTGTGTCCGTCATAATGACGCAAGTACGTATAGATATAAACCGATTGGCAGTAGTTATGCGTGGATATTATCACAAGACCGTTGGCTTATTAGCCTTGGTCCTCATCAAGAATATAAGTAATAATAAGGCGAATCTGAGAATATCATAGTTGGGCCCAGATGCAGAAACAGATAGAACAAGTGCCACTTTTGTCAACGAAATCTTTTGTCTAGCAGCATCAGTGAATCCCTTCAATACATTTAATCAATAGAGTATTTATCTATTTATAAAATCCATCAATTAGTGACTTGACCTAATAACTATAACTCAATTCTAAAAAAATAAACTTAAACTTAAAGAAACTTAAGTATCGAACTAAATCTAAGATTTTCGTACCATTATGCAATAAATAATTTCAAAAATATTTTTTTTTTACTAAGAAATGCCGAAAAAGCCAGTGACGTCAATATTTACTATATTGCATAAAGTAATTAATATTTTATTTGCTTACAGAGCTAATGAGGTAGCGGTAGAAAATGTGTGTGAAATCTTCTTGGATTGCTTATAATAGTTAAATCCTTTTGATTATATCATATATAATAATAATAACAATATATAACTTTGGTTCTAGAAACCCTTGTCAAGTAACATTACTAGATAATTCTTGTGATTTCTTATCTACATCTTCGGAGAGATAAAAATAAAGAATCTAAAAATCGCAAATGAAAGATGGCGCCGAGGCAATTCGTCTTAACCTAACGGAATAAGTAATGAGTCTCTTAATTAAAAGGGCGCGATCAACGGAGAATATAAAGCGGCTGTAGTTAAGATATTACAATGCCTTTAACTTAGAAAATAAAGCAACAATATAACCAGGCGAGAAGCCTCGGTAATTTTGTCCGATAACGATCGTTTAGAACCATTCGGTCCAGTCCATAAAGCAATGTCAAAATAAAATTATTGTAGAATGGCTGCCAGTAGAGCGAAAGTGCAGTGAAGAATAAATATATAAATAATATTTTGTAAATTGCGGGCTTTACTCGCCCGGCCTGCGGCTTTCGGGACGGACTACTGCAGTGAGTATCATTGCTGTTTAGATTAGCAAGCATTTTCGATCGTCTTTCATATTTTTGCACTTTTTATGCCAACACAAATTACAATTTGAATTTCAAAAACATCTAAATTACAGTTTGATGATAGAACTAAATTTTCCTCCGTTCATTATGTTAAATGAATACTTTTTATAACGATATTGGTAATTAAAATATATTTAGTCACTGTGAGTACGGAGTCATTATTTTACTGTGGCCTATTTAGACTGGTCGTCTACTGTCCGAACAAAGACATTTCGTTACTCCTTTCTCTGTCGCACAGCTAGAGCGTGGAATACCTTACCGGCACACGTATTCCCTCCTTTATACAACATGGGTTCCTTTAAAAGAGCCGCGAAAAAGCACTTTTTAGGCCGGCAAGGTGAGGGTGGCTACGGCAGAGATATTAAGCTGCTAATTATGATAAGCTAATTATGAAGAATATTAAGATGAATTATTATTATGTGAAGATTCACATATGGACTTCTCTAATGCTTATTACTTATGCATAATCAGGAGGTGTCGAGTCATTCACTGAGCTTTTTTTATATAAAAAAATGTCAAACAAGAATTCGTCACTCTTCTACAGCATAGCCATATCAGCATCAACAATAAAACTAGAAATTAAATTTATTCTACGCAACATATATATCACCAGATAGAAAGAAAGAAGAAGAAAGAAAAGAAATTTTAACAAAAAGTATTTAATGACTTTTATATGCGAAATGAGAGGTTGGTAATAACTTAATATATAATCATTATTTCATAGCACGATGTCCATTTTAATTAAGGAAAATCAAATATTTTCTTTGCGTACGATGCTATGAATGTTTTAAATTGAATATTGGTTTCAATTCGAATCTTTGAAGCATTCATTCCGATTTTAGACAGAATAGGATATTAATTATGTGTGAACACTTGGTCATTTGATGCCGCTCAACAGGTTGAACAATGAAACATGCCTCGCTTGTGTACTAGCTATTTTTCACAACCATGTGTCACAGCATAACTGTACCGCAATTGGAGTAATTTGATCAAAGCCAATGTTTGTCCGGAGATAACAAACGGTTGAAAATTTCACAGTTTACTGTTGACTAGATAAGTGGAGGAGGAGCCGGTTTGTACAAATAAGAAGCTGCAGCAAATGGTAAACAACCAGTAGTTGGACTAAGGGCCTATAAATCCTTCAAATTGGAATCTATATGTAGTCGGCAGACTTGTACTTACTTTGCAGCGGCCGGATCTGTTTCTTCCAATATGGGAACATAAGTTTATCATTACTATCTTGTCTTATTAATTGTGATTTTTACTAAGATTCTAAGAAATTTACTTTTAAATTAGTCTCTGTGTACTTGGAAATAAAACAAAAGAAATATTTTAGAAACTAAGTTATCTTATTACAAGACGATTTAAATCTGATACTTTATTTTTTTAAACAGTAAGATATAGCGTCATTTTTTTACCAGATTTTTATTTGGAAAAGACTTGAATAATAGATAAAACATGAAAAATCTTTCTTTTAGATAGTTATTAGAGATTTATTATTTACAGGCACAACAATCATGCAATGAGGTATATTACGAATAGTGACATTTTTGAAAGTATTTTTCAACAAATCTATTGAAGTTTCATCCATTATATTTTAAATTCAACCTGGAATTCTACTAGAAGATTCATTTTTCATTTCGAAATTTATAACTTTTTTATATCGGGCCCATCTCGGGCTCGGCAACATTTTTAATAAGTCCCATGCAAATCAGAGGGCACTAAAGGACTCAATATCGGTGATCGTTCGGTGATCAATTGAAAAGATTTCTTGCTGCGTCAAGTGGGACACTCGTTGACGAAGGTCCTGCCTTTTCATGGTACCCTTGCTTTGATCCCCAAGCTGACAAGCCGCGTTTTATTATTAAAAAAGATATTAACGCTAAAATTTCTTATTGGCAATTCTATTCTACAAATACAGAAACATATTTATTATTTGAAATCATTGATTGCGAAATTCTATCGATAAAACGAAAAAAGTTTAATTCCTTTATATTAACTATTCATTTATACATCATCAAATAATAATATACTAACAATATTCATTTTTACAAATTTATTTCCAGGAATTTTGTTTTTACAGACATCACAGATCTTTCCATCCTAACATAACCTAAACTTTATTTAGAAATACATATGTAATTTTAATGTGATAAAATCTTTTATCAAAACGAACTACTATTTCATTTAAGAACTTTGTCGAAATTGACACAATCGTATCATAATTCTAAACAAAATAGGACCAAAATTTCACTGCCACCTCTACTGATCACCGTTTTATAGACCATTCTAGCTTAACATGATGTTGGTTTTGTTGGATTAATTGTGCTAAAAATATGAAACGTGAACAAATATAAAAACATACAGAGATGTTTATAATGTGAAAGTGCAGTGGTACCTTCTTAAACGCAAGCTACAATCGAACCACTTGGTCTTCGATGGCATTCTAGCATTATCTCTTGTCTACATAATGTCATTTCTTGATGTTTCTGGTGACGCTAGGCACTATCTGGGAGATTATTTGAAAGGGAAACTCATCGTCAAGAACTGAAGAACTAATCGTGAACTTTTAAATGTTACCGAATTAGGCTCCGAATCAAATTTAAAAATAGATGAATTCTTATGATTAGGTTGCTAAAGATTGTCATTGCTTATTTGACGTTAAAGAAAAGTCGATTACATCATTAATATACCACGAACCAAGCCGATCAAGCAATCAAGCTACAACGGTAAATATTTAACAGGAAATTAAAAGATTATCAGTTAATTTAAACGACCTTAATTACCACCTAAGTGAGTATCAGATACTGATATTAATAATGGCTACCTTCTGCCTTTACAATTTTTATTTAAGCTGTATAGTTGAGATTAAGACCCGCTTCGTGACCTTTTGTCGTCAGTTACTTTATTGAACATTTTACGAACAATTACTTTATTGAAAAATAGGATAAGTTTTTGTCTTAAAATTTAAATGTTAAATGCTTCAAAACAGATATCATGCCACCACCATCGCTAAACATATTATCTATAAATATTAGTAGATACTAAGACATAACCATAATAATATCCTTAACATCTTAGAACGAACATGCGGACATTTTTTTTAAAAAAAATACACTTTTCGCTTCTAACGGCAATGACAGAAAACAAAACGACCAATTAACGATACGCTTTATTTACAAAAGCTCACTTCAAATGTGGCTCTTTTCAAATTTTCCAAAAAGTGCAATATATTTCCAATTTTGTTTTATTTAATTAGAATAAACTGACATACATTGTCAAACAGTTGTAGAAAAGTGTGTGTGAGTTATATCTGTTAAAGGTTGTGTTCGCATGTAAGAAAGATTGGAAGTTTGGTGTGTTGGGATTATATATATTATTATATCAGTTGGGGGAAATTCCCGAATATCTCAGAAGGACAAATACAATACTTATAAGTAAATTGGAAGCCAAAACTTCTGTTAAGTAAATCTGACTTATCGCAGTATGTCACCTCATAAATAATAGGTCGGTGACTATATCTATCAGTGTAAAGTCAGTTGGTGTTTGTTATAACAGAATTACACATTCTGTTAAATAACATATTTTTGTCCAACTCGTTCACCCATCCATGTTTTAATGGGGAATGCGAAAGCTTTTCACAACAACTGCTATTAATACACGTATTTGAGTCTAAGACAGGATAACGCTTAACTTCAAATTTATTGTGTGAATCCAAATCTACACCATTTTTTATCGATTATCGTTACCGCCAAATTGTAAAGAGGTATGACAAAGTACTTTTTAGTCCGGCATAGCCTCTTTGGTGGTGGGACTATTTCATGCTGCACTAGCTATATTCGCGTATGGACTCCTACATCTTTCCATCAGGAAGTACCAAGTCATTAGGCATGCTTTTTAAAAGAAAAACATCAGCAAACCAGCAAGGTAAGGAGTAGCATCAGGTCAGGTCAGGTGAATAATAAAATAATATTTTTTAATATGTGGAACTAATATTGTATCGTAAAACTAATATAGTTTCCCACAAGTGTGTGTCACAAAATCGTTGATACGTTCGAATATGTGCTGGCACTCTTATTCAAACAAGTTTTTAGTACTGGCATCACCAAAGAAGATCGGACTAGAAAGACAAACTAGAAAATTTCGACATAATTGTGAAGTCAGCAGTTCTAGAATAACTAGAGTTGTTTACTTCGCATATGTTGAATTTGTAACGAGGAATAACATTGCTATGTGGAGAAATAAATATGATAATTTTTGTAAACCACTTCTTCTAATCTTTAATCATCTTTAATATTTGATACCTAGTATCTCATTGTAGGAGATACTAGGTATCAAATATTAAAGATATATTTGTTAACTTAAATCTTAACATCTATCATGTAAAGGACTAATTTCTGAAATAACCACGGATTAATTTTTGACTATTTATGTTTTCACCAACTGCAAAACACTACAAAAACTAATTCAATTTAAGTACTTATATAATACAAAAATCTAATGAAACAAAAAGAGAAAACAATAAAAAAAAACATAAAATAAAACATGAAATAAAACATTTCCCACGGTATATAAAGTCATGTAAACATTGTTAATTTCATTATACGAGTTTCAAAACAATGCATACATTCAACTTGGTCGTTAGTTTGATTACAAAACTAGATTGTAAAAAAATTATAGACATTGAAGTGCGTTCGTCTCTATTGGTAAAAAAAAAAACCTTCAAAGTTGAACCATCCTACAGAAGTACCTAATTGTTAATTTTTAATATTTGTAATTCTCTATCTGCTCTTTAGTGATGCAACAATACTCTTATCGATAAATCGACCGAGCTTAACTAGCAGTAAATTGATCTCAGGGTGACAGTCCGGCTTATCTGGGAGTGATAATATCAGTCGTTCAATTTACCTAATGACAAAAGGCAAGTCCGGATTTACTTTGATGCTAGAATTATTTAATTTTCTTTTTAACTCAAACAAGTTGAAATTTGCATTGAGCTTAAATTAATACTCTTTTGGTTATACGACGGAGTAACGAAGATCTTTGTGATAAGAAGCGGTTATTCTAGGATTTAAATTAAAATACTCGAAGCACCTCAATGATGAAAGACTTGTTTGCTATTCTTGTATACCTTGTTGGTTAGCAAATTTGCACCTTAGGTAGGTGCAAATCATCATCAATAGGTTATCACATTTTATCAAACCCGTACTTATGCAGATTTAATTTTACTAATCACTCAATTTTCTTCTTAAAAAGGATCTTGCTGAGAGCTGATCTATTTAATAGACCCTGCGTCACTATAAAAACTATATTGCGATACTATAAAAACTATATTGACAAATTTAATATTACACTAGAATATAGAGTTACAAATTCCAAAAATGGAAACCTAATGACTGAAAAAAAGTACTATTTAATTGCTTATCTTATTAGTATAGAAATTTAATATTTGATATTTATCAATACACTCGACGTCTATTTTCGTAAGCACTTATCCTATCGCAGGTAGGTTGGAAGAAATTTCTTTTAGAAATAAGCCACACCTTTTGTTATCTTTTCCTTGTTTTTCATTTCTTATTTTTTATGTAAGGCGCTAACATGAAGATATTAACTGGGTTGATTGCATTTTATGTAATCGCAATTCAACAGAACTAAAAAAATAACAAGATTCAAGGATTCAGGAGTTTCTAAATATAATTAGGTAAATCGAAGTCCAATGGTATCGCTCTAAAGATAAGCTTATCGCAGTTCTACTGTCACATCAAGATCAATCGGTCGGCTCGTTAGATTTATCGCAAACGACATTTCAGCTTTGATAGAATTTGGGAATAACTTAAATCTAATTGGGAGTTTTCTCTTCAATTGATTACTAAATCTATCACCAAATAAGATTTATCATCTAATAAAATTACGAATTTTGACACCTTTCAGGTAATAATAAAAGCAAATTTGCTTAAACATACATTTTATTCATTTATTTAACACTATACCGTTGATACATTGGAATATTATACAAAAAAGTTGAGTTTTTTTTAGGATAACTTACAAAAAGTTACCGCTCAAAAAATTTCAATGACAAATTTGACTTTTGTATACGTAAAGCCTTGAATGATATCAACTACTTAAACTAGATGGACTCTAAGGTTGTAACTGTTACGTTATTATCAATACATTAATTTTAAAAAAAACTCTTTCAATTTTTTTGTATAATATTGCAATGTATGAAGGGTAAAATAAAACGGTTAAATAAATGAATTATATATATGTATTAGCTTTTTTAACACTGTAAAGGAGTTTACAAATAAAAAAAAGCTCTATAAGGCATACCACCAGTATTTAAAGGACATCGTCAATAACTTAGGAAATAACAAGGAATTTGGGCCGTATTACCTCCACACTGGCTATTAAAGAGTGGGTGTGTGAAAGCCGTAGCAAGTTTTTATTCCAAGATAGGGACTCCTAAACAACATGATTTGCGACTGTAGCTACCATAATAGCGAAATGAAATGATTTTGGGATTTGCATTAAGCTTCCACTTGGATATATTAAATCAAGAGCGTAATGGTTAACTCTAGTAGCAAGCGATGTTGATTGCAATGATTATGATGCTAAAGACGTGTTGTGTAGAGAGGCGGAGCAAATTATATGAAAATAATTGTCTTAGAACGAACATAACTAGCAATACGTCTGCTTTTATTCCGATTGATATATTAAAACGTTGAAGCCTGAGAATTTTAGTATAATATATTAATTTATTTATATAAGATTTTTGTCAGGACAAATAAAATAAAGAATATTATCAAGGGTGACATAATTACCGCAATAAATATTTATTAAAAATGTACTTTCATTGAAATATCAAGGATGTACTTAAATAGTCAAACAAAATTACGAAAGCTGAAAGGAAATTGTGATATGATGTGTCTCCTATTAAATATAGAATGTACTTAGGTCGTCATAGTGACCGTTGTAACTATCTTGTCACATAAAATTACGTTTGCACCGATATACACTTTACTTATTAAATTCCTATTGATTCATCATTAGTTGTTCCTTTGCATTCCACATATCCAACATCTGCATAAATATTATTTCAACATTGCTATTTCTACTGCGAAGCCTAAAAACCAAATTCTTAGGAGTTATTATTTTATTCTAATACACGTTAAACCTAATCATATACTGCGCTTATTACACTCAATGAGCTTTTGTCTTGAGAAATAACCCATTTTATTGCTTAAGACGAGTAGGTGAGAATATAGGCCAGTAGACGCACGCTTCAACGTGATGAGAAAATTTCTAATCTTCTAAGGATATGAGCGGAATATTGACTTACAGCTTTATGTGTTCTTTGCATAATCATATGAGCTATATTTGCGTGTAGGTGGTTTGAATGTTGCAACTCGTAAAACATTTGGTTCACCATAGGACTTTAACCGTAAATTTGAAAGCCTTTGAGGGTTATAGGCCACCCCGCCATTATCATAAAATTACGCGATATCACTTTCTTTTGATGTGTCGTAAAAATGAAAAACACACGAACTCTGCGTGGTTTTGGAAGCAAGAGTAGGAATTTTAATTGAAAATGGTGGTTTTATGTGTGTTGATATTGAACACGCGAAACATTATTCTAACGCAATGCTAAAAGCTGGGTCATATACAAATCAACTGCTTATAGAATAAATTGACTAAAACAAGATTTGATATATCACCTATTTCAGATCTGGAGGTTCGACGTTCAATTCCCAGTGGGGGCTGAATTTTCCTGCTTGGTTTGGTTGGTGTTAGGGCTTTTATAAGTCCTCCTGGCCAGCTACCACTTACTTAAGTCTGCGGCCATGAAAATTATGTTAAAAGCATTGTTGTGTTTCGACAGTTGTAGGTAAGATAGCCAATTCCTCTGTGGTTGAGGAATCTGGCTGTAGTTCGCTTCCATCTGCGGCCTTATCCAAACTTACCATCAGGTCAAAAGCTACCCCATTAATAATATAAAAATCTACACATCATTATCATTGCAATAATCTTATATTCCGAACCTACTATGACTTTGATATCAATAAATCAATATTTAAATTCATTTCCATAAACCAATAAACATTAATGAGGTCACATGTCCACTCAACCGTTCGTCGCGTACCATATTTTATTACTACTCCACTTCAATATACAATCATGATTTCGTTTTTCGGGGTAACACTGTAATTAAAAAATAACGTAATCATAGCCACACACAAGTGTACCATGGAATGTATATTATATTATAGAGAAAATATCAAATATGATGCACCAAGCAAGCAATTTTTAGTTGGAAATGCATATTTGTACTTCATGGTAATAATCAAATAAAAAAAAACGTCTACAATTAGTCTTGTCAACAATAAAGTAGGCAATCATCTTGTTCTATTATCGTCTACATAACAATGCAGACAATTTATTATTCGTGAAAAGAAATTATTATTATTTTTATCTATTTTGTTATCGGTGTGGTAATTTAATAAAGTCATTATGCTAGGTCTATACATTATTTTTAAATATGTTTATTAAAAAATTTAGCTAAAAAACATTTTTGTGCAAATTCGTTTTCCTGCATTTTAGGAACTAATCAAGTATTTAATTATAATATCCCAAAGTCAAAGTCAAAGTCGAAATATCTTTATTTAAATCGACTCATTTACTAATTTCTTTTAATATTTGAAGAATGCAAATGAAGCTCATTTTTTTTCAGTCATTAGACATTTAGTGAAAAGGGTTTGAATTTTTAAGGATTAAATTATATATTTTTATTCATTTCTACATCAAAACTTCGTACGTAGTAGTAACATAATAAATAATGTAATAATATTGTTTTAATTCTAGTTACTCTCGAGGACGAGGCGCGAATATAGGTAGCGCAAAGATCTTGATACTTGTCATCAAAGTATTATAAATTGGTTGCAGCTAATATCTTATAATGGTAACGTTACTTCCCTTGGCATCTTTTGATGATCCTCTTGCTCATTGTACATTCAGAATCTAGTTGCCAGACAAAAATAAGCCTTTGGAAAAAATACTCACTCTAGTTCTAACCATGGGAGAACACTGACATTAAAGTATGTGCTACATTTGTTGATTCTGTCCTTTATATGTTTGGTAAATTACCACTTAATGCTAGGGTTTTTTTGTAAGTGTTTCAAAAAACATCAGGTTTTTTTTCGTTTTATTTAAAGTTTATACATTTTTAAATATAAAAAATAACAATTTAAGAATAATAAACGTAAACACAATATTTCAAAACGAAATAAAAAACTTGAAACAACTATCCGCAACGACAGACAAACTCGCACTGCATTGCTAATAATTGACGAACGAAACACGTGTTGCCTAAAAATAGAACGCCGCAAGTCGTGATTGGCGAGCCTCACTCGGGCTAGCGAAAATCGGATCGCATCCAATGCGCGAGCGTGACTCGTTCAAAAGCATTAAGTTGTTAAAGCTTGAGAGGTTAATGTTTTGTGTTGAATGCGATAACTAGCAAAATACCCCGTAAACACTCCAATTAAGAAACGAGCTTATGTTCCTTTTTTTGAATCCCAGGGTAAGACAGAGCATGGATATTTATTGCCTAGTGATAGAATGGTGACTCAGCAATAGACAATAATACACTAGTCGTAAGTTCAATACCTAAATGATACTTGTATTGTTTGTATTTACGCGGCCGCAATCCAACCCGACAGCTTATCGGTATGTTTGTATAAAACTTGAATACCCACAATATGGTTGTTTACCCCGTAAATAATAATTCAGTTGATGTTAGCAGCGGATAAAATTCGTTTATGTTCCGAACTTTTAGGGTAAATTGGAGCGAAAAATGGTAATAAATTGATAGAATATTTGAGCAAACCTTTATATATAATAAAATTTAAGAATACAAATTCAAGCAGACGCTGTAAAAATCTGGTCCTGCACTCACATCAATTTATATTTGAAAGTAAGCATTAGTTGTATTATAAAAACTAGATAATAGGGAAGTACAAATGTAAAAAGGTTTTTTAATTTTAGAAAAAAAGTCAATATACCATTTACAATATTAAAAAAAGCATATGCTGATGCCGGTATACGCACCAAAGACCTTTGGTTTAGTCGACAGAGGTACTGTCCACATAACAAAACTTTTACTTACGTTGAATATTATTTTCAACATAAGACATTAATATATATTACACAGCTAAGCATTAATTGTTATAACACCAAAAATAAAATCATAATAAGATTCAAATTCAAAATACCCAAATCGATAAGATCGCCTTATAGAAATTCATTTTACCTACTAATTGTTAGATAAATTGTTGTGATGTGTTTTACCTCCTAAACTAATTGGCATTCATATTTGAAATGTTTTATTTTATACCGAACAAAATGGTACCGTCCAGTAATGCTGACTTTAAAAATGGAAATTGGCATGCTGACTCAATTTTCACGAAAAAAATTTGTAATGGAATATGTAAATTGGTAAATTGTAAACTTTCATGCTTTAAATTTCATTCGCTTTAATATATTGCAGACTGTCTTTATAAATGTAACATTGTTTTTAAAACTACACAATGAATAACATTGTGTGTATTTAAAAAACAGCTTAGCTATACGTCTGAATTAAGTTACGGCAAAACATATATTTTTAGTTTGTTGAAACAATTAGGAAACATTAAATTTTAATAAGAAAAGATTTTTATAGCGTAAAAATTTGTATCCTTACTTTGTACCACGGGGTTCAAAACAGCGAACCACTTGATTTTCTATCATATGTCAAATAACCCACCACTTTCTAAACCCTCTATATGGACATTTCAAAATATGAAATTATTTTTCAAATCATACATATTTAACCAAAGTAGTGGAGAATATACATTCGTTGACAATTCACGTCATTTTCTTCTATTTGACATACTTGTCACAAACTTTGCAAGTGCTTGTACACACCATCATTAGTCTTGGTATTATTAATTTAAAATGCGTCACGTGGCAATGGTATGATGACTTTTGATAGCAATAAGGTCGAATCGAAGTGAGGAGAACTTTTAGGAAGCTTCTAGCTGTGAGTTTGATCAATTAGGTGCTTATTATTCTCAATTCCTCAGATATTAATGCGTTATCAGCGCCAAGCTGTTCAATGGCCTGTTCAGTTCCAGTTTCAATTATACGAAAATAACAGCAGTTATTTTTTTAATTCAAGTTACCATGCCACATAGAAACCTGTGGCTGGTTGCTTTACCGCATCCAGTATCTATGTGTCCTTAGTAACTAGAACATTTAAAAAAATCTCGCTCCCCGTACCGCCTCAGTGGGTTCAGCGCTTCAAGTAAAAAGTTATTTTTCACCGGTAGCTCCGCCGGCGTGAATTTGTTATGAAACAGATAGTCTTTAATATTTATTATGTCATAAAATCCATACCTCAAGGTATACTTTACTCCCGTGCCAAATTTAGCTCAAATAAATCGGTTCAGCGGTTCAGGCGTGAAAATGTAAGAGACAGATTTGTAATATAAGGAAAATAGACTATACTTCCAGGAATTATCTGAATATCACTCTATTATATTTTTTGCTCTACAAAAAACCAGTTTTGGTTAATTTATTTTGATATTTTTTCTGCTGATTTATATTTTTTATTTTATAACTATGACGTAGGACCTACAAAATAGTTTTGACGGAACAGTAAAAAAGATGCCACATTATTCAAAATACAAACAACGACTCTTGCACTTAAATTACTTGATCGATTGGCTACGTACAGATTAATTTTTAAAATATCCACAGCGTGGAGATGGTCCGTGACATGAACGTCAGATGAGTGATTGAGGGTGGCCCTAGGTCCATAGCATAATGTGAAATCACAATGAACTTTCACGGGCAGTACGGAACTTTTTATTGTGATTTCTATTGACTTTTCATGTGACCTGACGATACAATTGAAAACCTTTTTAATGGTAAACATTTCATATTTACTCTGTAATACATTTATGAGATAGAAAAGTCTAAATCTGTAGTAGAAATCTTTGTTACTTAACAAAATATATATGTGATCGAAAATTTCTAAACAGATATTGAAATATAAAAGAAGAGTTGTTCCATATAATAATAAATTAAAAAAAATATATAGTGTAATGCTTAGTAGTCTGTGATTTTATGTATTTTAGTAGATATATATATTTATATAATTATGTATTATGTAGTGTATATGCTATCATTAAGTAAGTACCTATGTATGTATATATTTAATATTTGTATGTAATAAATTGTATCATTCGTTATACGTCGCCAACTTCCCTCAAGTACTTTATCTTGAATCCTTTCCATCCTAAGGTTACCTGGAATAGATCGCTTTTAGCGATAAGGTCGCCCTTTGTACAAAATTAGTTAAAAGTTTTTTTTTTTAGTATTACCTTTCTTGAATTGGCTGATGTACAATAAAGATATACTATTCTGTTCAAACTACAAAAAAAATATTTTAATTATTTCCCTGCATTGTCAACTCAGTCGTGATCCTGCACAGAGGAAAAATAGAATTGATAGCAAGCTACCCATTTCTCTTATATAAAAAAGTCACATTTACTGTAATAAACTGAAACCTTGTAAAGTTTTTAAAATAAGCTCATACTGCTAATATACTTTCCAACAAAATTGATTGACGTGGTCATTGGCGTTTCAAAGCTACGACGTGGAAACAAAACGAACTCGTAACCATTCACCTCGTCAGAGCCAGTGGGATGCAATTTTCATTGGAATTTTATATTTCTGAAGTGTTTTTCTATTTGTTTTTTAAATAATCCTAATTGTCTCTTAATAGGACTTCTATGGGAATATACCAGACCATAGTTTATAAAAGTTAAACAAGCATTCGCAATCAAAGAAAGTAATTGTTTACCAGAAATATTGATCATCAATATTATATGTTAATGAACATGAACTATTTATTAGCTATGATATTATCTTCACATATAAAAAAAAAGATAAAACATCAATTATGTACAATAACTCTTTCAAGTAAGTAAACGAAAAATATTCAAAGACCTTGATATATAACATCAAAATATTGCGTTTCTACTTAATTATTTTTTATTAAATATTCTTATAATCTTACTTTTTTTTTAATTAACCCAATAGCATGCCTTACTTAAGTTATTTATTAATACAAAATTGTAACTATTACTCAATTTATACAAATTATAATATTAGATAAATTATTAATGAAGTCTATATTGTTTACAAATAAATTTTGTCATAAGTCGGACGACATCAAAGTCGGTAACTATCGCGGATCTTTTGTACCTTGATATTAAATATATATAATATTTCTCACGATCACACTTATTATCTAGCCGAGAACAACAGATAGCAATTAACATGTATATAAATATAAGAAATAAACTAAATAAACATACCAACATTCATGACTCGTAAATAAGTATTAGTAATCATCATACAAATATATGCCCCTATCGGAATTCAAACCCGGGACCTTTTGCTAAGTATTCAGGGGTACTGATCATTCGATCTGACGTAATCTTAATTGTAGAATGAAAATAAAATAATAAAATAATTTGGCTTATACACCAAGAACTTTAATTTATTATACAGATAATATTATGTAAAACAGAGCCCTTAATAACCGTAATACTGCGTATTAATGTACCATAAAACGATAGATGGCTATTATCTGTAGTAATTTAACCCTTCACAGACTTACCAATGAACTATCACACTAACTTTACAAACGGCCCAACTGGCCTCAGGCTGTTATAGAACTGGGACATTTTCATAGTGAAATCATCTCTAATTTACAAACAGTGTAAATCGAGTCTGTTGCCACAGTATAAAATTGTAAACGGTTAGTCAATTCAATTCGACAAAGAAGAAACATATTTCAATTAAGGTCGTATCTTTATTCTAGTTATTAAAATGACTCTTTTAATGTTAGAATCATTGTATCGTATCAGCCGAGAGACGTCCTCTGATGGACATAGGCCGCACCCAAGGTTCTCCAAACCGATTGGTCCGCGCTATCCGCGTCTGTTTTCGGACTCGCAATTCTTTGGGCATATAGTATAAGTTTATTTAATAGAAAAGCGAATAAAATTGGCAGTGAATTCTAAGCAAGAACTAAAGTATGAAATTCAAAAAACGTAAATTGAAAATAATTTTTACCCAAAGTAAGAAAATGGATAGGAAACTTGAATAGTAGATTATGTACAAAATACTGCTTTATAGTGTTTTATGGCACGACCAGCATTTTGAATACTGTGCCAAATGAAGGATTCTGTAGTTAATTCCCGAAGGAAGTGAGGAAATTATCATAAGAAACCAAAATAAAGCGAAGGGTTCAAATCTGCCCAAAGCTAAGACACTTTTATCCCCGAGGAGCAAACTCTTCTTTATACACTTACAGTGAGGTTGAATAAAAAAAGTTATAAATTTTTACATTAAAAAAATTAACTATTACTTTAGAAACATTAGACCAGTTGCGAAAACTTAGCGTAAAGTTTTTATTTAGCTTGTTTAACGGAAAGTCAATAGCTAAGACATGCAGCCAAAATTTTTGTTAAATATTTCATCGGATTAGTCTTTTTGATGTGTCGAATTTTATAATAAAAACTCCTTGGACCGAGGAATTTTTGCCTGGAACAGCCTTTTTTCGAAACTATTTAAGATAATAGTTTTCGTTGACATTTTGGTGTTCTAAATTTAAATATCATTATTACCCAAAGAGACTTCTTTACAACTTTAACTCTCTTGGACGTTGATAGCGTACTTTAAATTGAGAATACTTCACATATAAAACGTTGTCTAGAGGAAGGTGCTGCATGAAAATTTATTACACGTAACACATGAGACGTTAATTTATTCGTCAATAACATATTACTACATAGCTAAATATGTGACATTTATATATTATAAAAATTATTGTAGTTTAACATTAAATCTCCTTGATATTAGAGGGCTTACTATCAAGCTGTAATGTAATGAAGTTGATTTTAAACCAAAGTTACAAATGTGTTCAAAAACTGGACATAATACATCCTCCGCGTAGTTGAACAAACTAATTAATAAATATGATTTGCTGACTATAATTTTAGGCTGTTCCAAAGAGTTATCACTTTGGTTAAGAATAACAAACAGTCGTAGTATATGTTTCTAATATGAGCTATTAACTTCTGTCTGAGATGTTACATAGTGATATCGTTTAATGGGCGAGATGGGCGCGGGTGATAATTACTGTGAGCTTTGGGATAAATTGACCTTAGAAGATCGTATGTATCGTGTTGATTTGTTTTTGGGTCAGACAAATTTATGGATGTGTAAACGGATATTCCTTAACATTTTTGAAATGCCGTTTTAAATTTATTATGCTTGAAATTAATTTCTAAAATAAAAATAGAAGAAATTACAGTAAAAATTTATTAACGTGTATAATAATACTCTAACGATGTTTTTCATGAAAAAGATCCAAATATCAGAACCAGCAATTACATCACTGAGATTAATCAAGAAACACTTAAGTCGGCGATTAACAGCGCAAATTACTGCAAATGGTACCTGTAAGGTGCTGAGATGAATGCAATTGATTGCTTGGATCGAGAGGGGCGTGAAAACAAAATGGTAGGAAAATTAATCGTCTACTCGTACCATAACTGAATAATTATCAAAGGATAAGACGTATAATACTTGGTGAAACACTTTAGCGTTTTGTGAATGGATAAATTCCATTGAAAAAAAACACATAATTTAAGCAGTAACAAGGGTGACCAAAAAATATTCCGTTTGAAAATAAATTAAATGATAATTTATTGCACACACTGTAACAACACGCACAGTCAGAAAGACTGACACAACATAGTAGTTGTATTGGCAAAAACGTTACATGATGTTAATAAATAACTAATTTATGACTTGATCATATAAATATTAATAAGTATTTAATCCTCTGTTGCCAAAATAAGCAAGGCCTGTATATGTGCATTCAGCGGCATAAACCTCCACAGATATCTCCATCGTATTAAGTCAAATCAAGCTATTGCGTCTATATGAGTACAAAGTAGGTCGATTCCAAACAAACATTTATTAAATTAGTTATAGCATTTAGTGATTGGAAAAAAAATGTATGTGTTTGTGTAAACTCGTTACCTTACCAAGTAATTTCCTTATTTATTTATTTACATATGAAGTATACTGTCTTTATTGCACCTTTTTAATCGAGGGAGCTTGGGAGAAGAGTGAACTACTCTTCTTTTGTTTTTATAGTTCTTGGCTACTAGGTTCGCCGTCGCCGCCGCCCCTACGCCGGGAATATAACCAACATTGAAACAACCACGAGGGGTTACTGCAATAAACCATAACATTCATAACGGGAAAGTGTCGCAAAGTACACAAGCCGACATACAATCGGTGCCAATAAAATACCGTGGCCGGCGCCCCACGTAATAAGCGGAGGCGAAATAGCGCGGAAACGTTGGGGGAAACAGTATTAATACTTATGGTTAATTGTACCGGGGTCATGGGCACCTAAAATGGTACTTTGTGCTGAATAAGAGTAAGCGCAAATGCAAAGGAAAGTATAATAAAATAGATTTTTGATTTTCTAAATATTGTCTAATTCTGTAACAAAACAGAATGAAACAGATTTATAAAAGTCAAGTTAGTTTTAAGTACTTTTATTTAATTTAGTTAAATGAATATATTGTGACCGGTTAACGCAGTAATAGTATCGAAATTTTTCATATTGCTTGTGTTCTGACGATGATAACCACTAATAATCAAGTGTATGGACTGCTAGATTCCATAACTTTGATAAAATGAAAGAAAGTTGTTTCATTTGTTGATGACGTAAGCTTATTATAACAATACGACTGGTCATTTAACGATCAGACGATTGAAACCATAGGATATCAAAGACTATACTATATTTTTAATTTTTAGCAAAGGCACAATGAAATTTATAAGAATCTTCAGTAGTAATGAATATCAAATTTCTTCCAAGGTAAATAATTTTGTGAACAAAATATTATTTTTTATTTAACACTTGTATTGAAAAAAAATACCTTCAACCAATTTTTGCTTGAAAAACTTGCCTACTTGTAAAAATTGACCAATTTTTAAACGATTTTTTAATATAATTTTATGCACTTGATCATCTGTGCAAAGGATAGTGAAGTTTGGAGATTTTAAGTGCCGGTACTGTTACGATCATGCGCTGGGCAATTCGCACACACGTCTTACAAAAAACGTTTAAAGTTATCATTTCTAATACGTACTTTTTAATTCTACCAGCGCCATCTTATTGACTCTTCTTGTAGGGTGACTCACTATCTTACCCTCGTAAACGTGTCCGGACTCAAGAATCACCCCAGAGGTGAGCTCAGTTCATTATCAAAGGCGCGAAAGGGAATCTTAGAATCAAGCTTGACTACTAGTAAAAGTATTGTCTTAATAAACTATTGTTCCACACGGAACAGAAAATTGTAAAAGGTTAGGGAGATATCTTACACAGAATATCGGCATGAATAGCTCTGTACATTTTGTTTGGTTCTTTAATAATATAATATCAATAATATTTGAGCACAATTACTTTACAATTTAAACAATGAAAATAAAATATGTACTAGAATTATCCAGTTTGTTTTCAGACAATCACAGTAAGATGAAGTGAAAAATTAAAAGAAATTTTTAAACAAGTGACTGTGAATAAAATTCAATTGTGTTATGGTGAATTCTTATGTAATCAAAACAAAAGTAAATAATGTAAAGACAGAAATATATTGAACTTACATAGCTGTTTGGAGGTTTTAATATTTAAAAAAGGAAATTCTGTGCTTTAACATATACAGTTTAATTTTCTAGTTGGATACATGTTTGGCTAAGTTCATTTACAACCCTTGACTTTTGCAACATAAAATATAGGTTCCTATTTACTACAACTAGTACTACATTGTGTATCTTTTATTAAGCAGTTCCTATGTTATAAGATTAAAGGCTTTAGATTATGTCGTATTTTACTACTTTACAATTTCAAACCGAATCAATCACATACAAACACAAGAATATTATATCGATGTTATTAAGTATAAAGTAGTATCACAATTTTTATTTAATTTGATGTCTCGAATACCTTAACAAAACCGTCTATTGACCTAATAGACTACTCTATGCCGTGTACGGTATCCATTAGGGAAATTTATCACAACGAGCAATAAATTAACGAACCCCTCCAATAAAAAACGAACTATACGAAACGCCACCGGAAAGTTGTGTTTAAACAAACTACATTACTTTATAACAACAATAATGCGAGTTATGTATGATAATTTGATCAGGTGATAGTTTGGGGAGGCATACAGCCCTACAGGTTATTAGTTAGGCTAATGGTGGCTTATACACAGCAAGCAACCATTTCGCTTTAAAAAGGTCTTTTGAAATATACCCTATATCGTACACCCCTTCGATTATTTTAAATTTTACCATTGTTAAAGTGATTTGAACGGTTGGAAAACAATTCGGAGTCATATTCGGGATAACGAGGAGGGTTTCCGAGTGCTTTGAAGTCGCACATAGAATGCAACTAAAATAAATTACTCTGAAAAGAATTTTAACGTAATGGAAAAGGGAGGGAACAGAAAATTGTATAACAATTTTGTTGTAAGCATTCTTTATTGATTCGGGAATATCCAGCTGCAGTCAAAGTCATGGTGCACATATATGGGATAGAAAAATCTCATCAACAGGTTTCCGTTGCTTAAAAGGGAATTTATCCCGTTCACAGCTTCCTACTGTTATCTCGAGTGGAAGAGAAATGCATCGTTTAGATTAACGCCTGGGTTGATAGCGAAAGAAAAAGAGTACACATTAATCAGATGCGTAAATATGTAAGTTTCTTAGTGTTGAATCGGTTTCCGGGTGCTTCGGGCGCTTCAAATAATGGATTACTAGTCTAGACGAGAGACCATGTCGTTTCGAGCCCTTTAACAGAGAGAGGGCTGAGTAGGGATATGGCGTTGTTAGAGACTCGAGTGAGTATTGGAATTTCGTAATGAAAATTTTTCGTTTTTAATAGACTAAGTTTCAAACAAGAAAACATAATGATACCATTATTATTAATAGTAATAAGCAGCACGTTTATGATAATTCAGGGCAATCAAGTCATAATATGACAAATATGGGGAAAAGTAAATGTATGTATGATGTATTTCCTAGTAGTAGTTTAACCGCCTAACTGGAGCAACATTTACAAAAAAACTGTAGGCACATAACACTACATTTGAGTGTATACACTATGATAAGTAAGGTCGCCTGTAGTAACAGAGGAAGTTGTGTTGGAATCAAAGGATTTTGAAATAAATAAAAAATATAAATGTTTATTTATAAACAATCAAAGATCAATGAGTACAAAAAACAATTGATCTTACAAGCTGTACCACTATACTAAAGAGTAGAAACAATTGATCTTACAAGCTGTACCACTATACTAAAGAGTAGAAACAATTGATCTTACAACCCAAGTTACTACTCAATTGCCATAAGTGACTTGGTCATTGGCACATACGTTCTTTTAGTTGACCGCCCCCACTATCAGCAGTGTCTGCCAGTAGCACGTACCAGTGGTGGTTGCTCATTCTTATTCGTATACATACACGGCAACCATGAAGACGCATTAGAATCGGCCCTCTCACGGGTTTCTCTTGTAATAAATGCTTTTGATGTTGTTGTTCTCGATAGACGACCTGTTTCATTTATGTATTAATTTTATTGAAATACTTTACTAATCAAATGTTGCTTACATTAAGCAACATTTGATTAGTACTTTGTTAGTGTCACAAGCGTGTACAGCTTCTGGGAGCCACATGTTCTATACTTGTTAAATAAAAATGGATGAAGTGCTGTGTGATGTGTGCAGTGTAAAACTTTGTAGGTTATTCTGGAAAATCATCTTAATAAGATAAAGAGGTTAAGGGTAAAGTAACATAAATAATTCAAAAACTAATGGTATGTAGTGAGATATACAGATTTAGCAGCAACAATTTAATCATTTGAAACTCAATTATTAAATACAGAATGGATTTGATTGCCTCATTAATTTATGGATTTTTGATAGTATGTTATGAGTTAATGTGCCGTAAGGGTGTTATTCAATAAGCATTTTACTGGTAACAAAGTTTCCTAGTGACTGCTCTAACAACGCAATCTAGGACTTGGGAACCGAAGCATAATATTTTTGAATATTTTTGTTGAAAAAATCGAAAAATATTGACTTTTAATTATGGAAAGCCGTTTTTAATAGCAACATGACATTTTCTTCAAATTAATAATAAAAAGTAACAATGAAAGTACAGTTTAATAACAGTAAGTAACCTTATTTGTAACGTTTCTTTTTATTAATGTTACATTTGAATCGCTCTTTCCTACACAAAGCCCTCGCCTCGCGCTGTGCGTGCGCGGCCGACTCTAAGATTGATGGTAGGTTCACATGACACCGCTCGCCCTGAGCGAAAGCTCTACCCTTTTGATGACTTCACTAAACGTTATTTATGGGACGGATTTACTCTGATCCCGAAATCCGCGCTCTCCAAATTTTAAAGCCATTTTAAATTTCTCAAATGTGATTTGGATTGTATTCTGGGCGTTCGATTTGAAACTATTATTGAATCTAGTGAGTATTGTATTTGGTAATTTTAAATTAATTAAAAATTAATGTGTTCAGATATACATATAAACTGTGGAGTATCAAAATAAGCTTCAGGGAAATATACTGGCGTTTCGTACATTTGCAATTAGAAATAATTTAAAATGAAATAATTATGTATACTATAAATCTAAAACTTAAGAAGACTGTTTGAATATCTTCTTTTGATATAAGATGGCTAATTTTAGAGCTAGATTAGGAACAGATTTTTGTCATCATATTAGCCGAGAGACGCCCACTACTAGACAAAGGCCTCCTCAAATATCTGTTTCATGCTGCCCGCATTCAGCGGTATCCCACTTTCCTTACTAGATCGTCGGTCTACCTTATGGCTGCAATTCGCCATGCCTCTGCCACTTTCAGCTCACAATTCTTTCGGCCTATGTCGAACACCCTAATTCTCTTGTAGCTCTTATTATATCCAATTCAAACAACCAGAGAAGCTAGATTTATATAAAAATCGGGATTGAGGCTGTCTTGTAGTAAGTATTGAGGGAAGAATTACTGATTTTTAAATGATAGAAGATATTTTCTCCCATGAAGCTCTTCTTAATTTGGATTTACTCAAGAGGCAGTTGTGATTGTTAAGCTACCCGTTAATATGTTGATAGAAACAAGTACTCAAAACGTAACGACTGCACAATAAGCGACCTCGTTTATTTTACACTTGAACGGCAAATCTTTTACTATTGAAGTAATAGGGTTAATTGGGAATATGCATACTAGTGTTAGTATTAATTTTTAAAATAATTTATTTAAATTCTATAACTGGGACAATTTGTAAATACCCGGTTAATACCCACTTAAAGTTATCACTATTACCTTTAATTACATTTGTTTATTTTTTCTCATACATATTCCCTGTTATGACGATTTAAAAGAACTGAGTAAATGAGTCTATTTGACTTTGACTTTGAATATTATTTGACTGATTTTCTGTAAGAATGTACTTGTTAGTCAGAGCAGAAATTTCAAATAAAAAATACCGAACTAGCTAAATTTTTGCACAAATTCTTGCACTTTTAATTGAGGCCAAAAATAAAATTAGGTTCAGTAAAATAAAAGCATTCACTTTTTCACCTATTGGATAGTCTGATCTGATCAATACCGAACCAACTGCCAGTGTAATAAAAACCTCTAGTAAAAATGTTATGCTTTGTTACATGTGTCTTGTGTGTAATAAATTTTATCATCGCCACGCCGGCTGTGAAATAAGTCATAAACAAGATTCCATCTACTCTACAAAGGAAGTTGTTTCAACTTTGTTATTTGGTCTTAAAGATTTTCATTTAAAGCCAACAAGCATGTAAGCTCTTTAAGATGGCAGAAAAAGCTAATGTAATGCGCTTTGAAATACTAGAACAAAATCCTTAATTATTCAGTAATAATTGTTTTAAATAATAATACAAGGGAGTGCTGTCAATTTTACTGACATTTAACAAAAATGAAATTTTGTCCTGTCTCCTTTTCTTTCCACTTTAATAAGATAGGTATAGAATTTTAAATGTCAAATGATATAAACTATGATATACTGTCATTTTATATCATGTAAAACAGAACTTAGCTCTTCTTTACACGTAGCAGATTATACCAAACCTCTTTCGTTAATTTCTTTAAAAAAAACCTTAATGTGAAGATTTAAGTTAATTAATTTTCTTTGTTTAAAATTCTCTTAGAAGAGGACACACAATCTGACTAGTTAGAACTGTAAACTTAGCTCATGTCTTTTAATTTCGATATATTTGCATTGAATTTTAATTTGAACCACTAATATCAGAGTATCAATCTAAAATGGTTTTTAATTTAATTTCATATGTGACCTTATTTGATATAACTGAATCAATTTTTTTTAACATTCATGAAAAGAATTATCACTTCAGAAAATATTCACGTGGTAATGGGGGATGATCGGACATTTTAACAGTAAGGGGTAATTTAATATTGAAAGAGTTACTAATGATTTAACAATTGAACACCCGTTTGTAAAAGCGACACTGTGTAAGACTATAAAATAAATGATTATCATATTGATAACGCTTGGGAGTAAGTGGCGCAATGGCGATTCATTTAATGATCCAACGAACTTACCTGAAGTGAAGTTCGATCTTAATTATCTTACCGTGTAGTTGTCTTGGCAACACAAAAAATTAAAACGTAATAGCATAACTATTTTGTAAATGTCATCACCAAGATTTAAAAGCTGAAGAGTTAATGGCGCTACTTCTTCTCCAAAGCTAAAGTATGTCAAGACATCTAATCGGTGGTAAGGTTTAATGTTGACGATTTTAAAGAACTTGGGAATTGAATAAATTCAAATAAAAAGCTTTTTGTATTAGCCAACTTCAACGTTGCATGGTTGTTTAGTTTTATTGGCGAATAGAGAGAGAGGAAACACTGAGTTTATTTGGAGTGTGTATTTATTATGTATTCCTCCTGTGTATCCTCCTTTCTTCCTTCCTTCAGTTTCATCAAGACTAACAAATTACAATTAATTTTAAAATACAACAGAAGATTTTATTTACTGATGTCTACTATGCAAATGAACGTTGAAGTCTGCTTTGGCGTATCCTCATATATTGCAACAGTTTAGTTTTGGTATATATTGAAAGATTTTAAATAATATTAAAAAAGTTAACAAACTGAGAATTTCATTTTTTCTCTAACAATAACTAAGAGTACAATATAAAGGTAAAACTTTAAAAACCAATCTGGAGAGAAAAAGTGCATTCACCTCGGCACACATGCACCGGCAAAATTTTAAATTAGAAATAAAATAAGTCGAGACTCGCATACAGCGAAACTTGTAGTCTTGTTATAACCTTTATAAGTAAATTTGCTGCAGTCGTAAAATAAATAATGAGTATTTTAAAGTTTATTCTCATCGGTCTGAAATGAATTATTTATTTAACAATTTGATGTACGCACAAAGATAATTTTAAGTGACAAGTAAATTACAGAAAATTTATTTACAAAGATACAGCTTATTTATATTAGAAATCTCTTCGAATAGGGCCACATATGTGAAAGAGATATATAATGGTAGAGGAGCGTGTACCAAAAAATACTACTTAAAATTATTTCTTTACCTTCGAAAAAAAAGGAACTCGCCATGTCTTTTTCATTTCCGTGTCACTGAATTATGAAATGACTGGCTAACGTCAGTAATTTTATTTAAAGAGAAATTGAATTAAAGTCAAGTACCGGCTACATAAATAGGGTACAAATTAACATTCTGACATACTACAATAATGAAGAAACGTTGACAAAAATAAAAATAAAAAATATTTTATTTTTTCTGAAAACAAAAGCGAAAAGAAATGTTTTTAACATATATATAAATTTTCATATCATTAGTGTATATGGAGGGCGGGTGGGACTTTTTTGTTTGTTACTTGTTTGCCGAGGAGTACCGTTCTTTGTCATCTACTTTATAGTACCTTATTATTATCAAATGGCCAGCTATCTAGGCGTATTTGTAACACAAGCTTTATATGCTTGATTTAGGTTATAACGCCAACTTATAATAATTTTTTATAATTTTTATTCTCAACAGGGTAGCTTTTGGTATTTATCTCACTTGATGATAAGTGAAGATAAGGATGAAGATGGTAAAAAACGAAACCCAGATTCCTCAACCACAGAGGTACTGGCTAACTAACCTCCAACTACCAAAACACAACAATGCTTTTAACATAATTTTTATAGCGGCTGGCTAAAGTAAGATGATGGTAGACAGCCAGGCGGACATAGAAAAAGCCCTATTATTAACTAAACTGAGCAGAAAATTTCTACCCCCACAGGAAATTTAACCCTGGACTTCCAGATCTGGAAGTATCTGAAGTAGGTGGGCTCACTAGTCCACAGTGGTGGCTTAATATTAAACCTTTTCGTGTTCCTAATTCTTAAAAAAAACAAACCGTGATTTAAAAAAAATATAATAATTGTTTGTATGTTTTCAACTAAATGGTTATTTTATGTAAGACTGTACTATATTATTATTCATTTAAAAGTATTTCTTAGGGGTGAGTGGGCATGTAACGGGCAGTGACAGGCGGCGCGCTCGTAATGCGATAAGTCCTCGTGACACGCCACACGCCCTTTTTGCGGCTCAACCTGTGTAACTTGAAACCAAAGAGTTTATTTATACACGTCAAATATCGACCAAACCAGTGAACAGTAGAAAAAAATTTATGAGAAAAGAATACACTATACATATTTTACTAATATATTATTTTTTACTATTAAAGTATTATTTTATTTTCTATATTCATAATATAATTATAGTAGAATGAATTACTTAGTAATTTATTATTTAAATGAACATTGCGCCGCAAATTTTAATGTTTCTGCGTAGCCCAATGGTCGAATGATAGAGAAATACCGCCATATGTAATTATTTGGACATTTAAGTTTAAAAAAATTATACACTGATTATAAATTTTTAAAATCTATAAGTGAAATATTTTTTAAGTCTAGACCATCAGGCTAACCGGGGTTAATCAGAGTACCCAAGTATCAAATGGTGAAACCAACAGACATTGTAGACTCTAGATGTTATATATTTTGAAATCAAATTGAATTAAAAACCACACAACGGCTAGTCATAATATTTTATGAACGAAGTTCGAGTACAGTTTATAAAAGAGAAAAATTGGAAATTACGTCGACCTTTACAAACGAATTTAACGCAACCTTTAAATTTTTATTGACGCATTCCTAGATTTAACACTTTACCTTTCCAATTATCATAAAAAAACGCCATTTTTGGGGAGAACTTTGGCGAAAGTTGTTCTGCTAATGTAATTGCAACAAGAACATTCATAACAATACGCCACAGAGCTCTTCGTAGGGAACATTTAAAGGGGGTGAGGTTAGTGGTAAGGGTCTAATGTTTGTGGTAAGGGGGCAATGGTAGTGGTAAAGAGAGTAATATTAGTTGAAATTCGTAAGAAATTACCTACGTGATCTGTTCTTCTATGCTGCGAAGACGCCGCCGTTTAACCGCCACTGTGATCAAATGGCTAAAACAACTACTTCAGATCTAGAGGTCTGAGGTTCTATTTTCAGTGGGGCTGAAATATTCTGCTTGGTTTGGTTGGTGGTAGGGCTTTTTCAGTCCATTGGCTAGCTAATACCAGCTTACCTTAATCTGCCGCCAAAGCAACAATTTTAACAGCATTGCGATTTTCCGGTAGATGGAGGTAGATAACCAGTTCCTCTCCGTTTGAAAAATCCGGGTGTAGGTAATGAATAAAAAAAACCGTTATACTTCCTCAGTTCTTTGGAGCATGAGCAACGCGTATTACCCGTAGTGTTAAAAGGTGTCTACTTACTACTTAAAGACGAAGTTTGATCAAATCTCCTTCAATCGATAAAGAGATTACCCAAATATACAAAAATCGTTCGGTAAACGATTTTTGTTGATGTTGAGTTTTGTTTTTGTTAAAAGTAAGGGTAGCATATAAATGCCACCCCTACTTTTTCAAAAATCCTAAGACAGCCTACTTGATAATATTTGGAAAAAGTTCCCTATCTCTTATCAATAAGATCTGGTAACCTAAAATTTATATGATGGAGCTCTTCTATAAGATAGAGGGATTTTTCATGGATCGGGACTTTCAATCTAACATATACGTTTTGCTCTATAACTACTTAAGTCACTTATTGTATACATTATCACCAACATTTTAAATACAAATAAAAAAAAACACCCTTTAAAATGTTTAAAAGGGGGATATTATTTTATTTTAACTTTTCCTTGATTACAAAATACTATTTGAAAAAAATCTTTTATTAACTTCAAACTTACTTACTACTTTGTAAATTCACAAAAAAAAACTAGTTTTATTTTTCATAGCACTTGCAATTTAACAAGCCTTTCTGGAACTCGATAAGAGCACTATGACACGTCACGCACCCTTTCGTGGCGAGAATAAAATGTTTTATTCAAGTTTTCATGCAATAGTTGACTAACGATTTGACAATTAAATTGCGTTGTTTTGTATTACACGAACTGTCATTGAAAACGTCAACAGCAACACGATTTTTGCAGTAGGTATTTTGTATTTTTAAAAGGACAGTCGTGTATTACCTTTTGTTTTTAAACAAGATAAGTCACCAAAATTTCATAACGATTTTTATTGGCACAAGGTGTGTGGAAAATAAACTTTTTGTAGATGTATTAAATGTTTTTAACAAATACTTTTGATTTTGTATTTTTCACAATTTATAGGTAAGCTTTAGTTTATCTGTATTTTATTCTTTTGATAACTACATTGCATATGCTAGACTTATCTATTTATTTCATCAAAATAATTATGAATTCAAATTCTTGCAGAAAATGATTCCATTTTTCATTTTTGATAGGAATTATAAAGATATGACCGAAGGTAAGTACTTCAAATTTGAAAACGCCGTCATATTTTTCCAGACTTTTCTTTCTGACATAACGATAGCGTAGTACTAATATCAGATGGAAAATGCTATGGTTACTGCATTTTTACTGTTCGATTATAAGCCTTAAGTCAAAAGCAATTGAAGCCTATGAACAATTGAGTGAACCACAGTCTCGTGTCGAACTTGGTCGGATTCAGACGTGTCTACGTGCGCAGCATGAGTCCACAACTCGTTTGGCTGAGAATTGATGTATTAGGGTACTTGTTCACTATCCTGAGATAGTATATAAATTTTGGAAAATACATCAATTGGCAGGCATTTGAAATACTGTGCTTGTATATTTAAATTGTAATAAATATTTTGATTAACAACATGATTAAATAAATCTTATATTTAATTTATAATGCAGTAAATATTAATTCAACCAGATATCTAAAAAATAATAGGATTCTGCATAAAATGTATTTATCTCTATGGCATAATGCTGAATTGCATAATGGCATAATGTTTAGCTTTTCTTGTACATCGTCTTATAATTTGATACTACGAAGTCTATTGATGTCGGTGGTATCTCTGTATAAATATATTACCCTATGTCCAATTTAAATGTGTTGATTATCAATCTAATGTAGAACTAAAATATCGCATATTGCCCGTTCATAAATTAAGTTTAATAATATTCTTCGTAAAATTGACTTCTTACTTTTTATGGTGAATATAATCCTTATTACCCGTAGGTATAAAAAGAGATTTCAAATTGTGCACGTAGTAACCCCAGAGAAAGTGTTGGTATTGTTACTGACTGAGATGTCTGGATTCCCAGACTAGGGAAATTGACTCATCCTGATTCCGATAGATAATAAGAACAATCAGTTTTTCTGTAGGTTTATTGCTGGCAACACTGTTTGGAATAAGCTTTGAGTTTACAATGTTAACACGCAAAGAAATATTACATATATATTTTTAAAAGCTGATTTAAGCTAATATCTTAACCGTCAATTATTTTGAGAAGATTCAATCCAAATAAGTATAAAATCTAAAAGCTTGCGTTAATTTATTCTTCTTTGTTAGTTAGTTAACCGGTAGTCAACATGAAAGGTATACCTTGATACTTATCTTTTTTATCTTGTGAAGTTAGAAAATAATCAGCATTGTAAGTGCCATTCCTATTATACAACAAATTCACAATATTTACAAATCGAATTTCTTATTAAATGTTCTAGAGACAAAGTAATTTTGCCTTTAGAACGTCTAACATTTTCATACAGAAAATTACATATTACTTGAACAGCTTAAAGCTACACAAAGTGAAAACCTTAAAAGAAGCTTACAGCAAACGAACCGCAGGCGGACCCAAATCAGACTTAACAAGAATCAGCTTAGCTTCCCCGTGTTTGTAACTGTAAGGGTGTCTAAGAAATCGTCTAAGTCTCTGACTGCGCTGGATTAAGCAAAGTGCTAGCTAGGGACCCTTAAAGGGGAGAGATTTTTCTCCTTTTATTTAGTAAAGAACGAGGTTTGCGTTGGTTCATATATTTAAGATGTTAGTAGAAATTGTACACATAAAAGTTGCAACTGAAATATACGGCAACAAAGGTTTAGAAAAATAAACTTCTTAAAGCGAACCAACTTAAGGGTCAAAATAATACGACACAACTTTGATGATTCAGAACAAGGATAATATCAATTCTCTGAAGCAAATAAACATTATTACGAATATATATAATATATTGTTGAAAAGTCTTGATTCCGAGAAAACAAACCCTCGAACCATTTATCCAACTAAGAGTTTTCTCAACCTAAAAGCAAGTTCTATAAAGTTCATTAGATCTCGGAAATTATGAACTATGAACTTTGCCATTAACTCCGTAGAGATTGGAACGAACGTGCAGATTTAGAGGCAGTATGGAAGAAGTCGAATGTGGTAATGTACAGCTTTACGTATAGAGGTTTACGTCTGAGGGAAACTGAATTTGAATCAATTGGGGCTTCCAACTGTTTAATTCAGTCTTTTGTTGCATAGGATTCAGAACGGTATCGTTGAAATTGATAATAAGTTCTTATACTTTACTATGTCCTTAGATCGCCATGATTTCACGAGAATCTCTTGATTAGTACAATCAAAGTCACTATTACT
The DNA here is from genome assembly GCA_943193645.1 of Acentria ephemerella. Lineage (NCBI taxonomy): Eukaryota > Metazoa > Arthropoda > Insecta > Lepidoptera > Crambidae > Acentria > Acentria ephemerella. The sequence goes on from OW971882.1 coordinate 3,594,885, forward strand.
ATCAAAGATTATATTATCATTACTTTAATGTAACAGTTACTTCGTCTTAAGCATGCACCAAGACTATCTACTATTCCATTATTTCTTGCAGGTATCCGGCGCAATACTTACAATATTTACTTCGTAGCTTCATTGAAAAATTCACCAATGAGCTATCTTACAGATAGCATTAAATTTAACAGTTAGTACCTTCCGGCTGCTTATATATCTGTCATTTTAAATATTATATCTAATAAGTGGGCATGCTGAATCGATGATAAAAGTTGTCAGTAATGGTTGTTCAACAGTTTTGTTTTTTGGCTTCATTTCTGCATAACTTCGTGGCCTCACTAACAGTCTAAGGTTATTGTAAATATATGATGTAGTTTTAACTTTATCATAAATTTAAACTTAATTTATTTATAAATGTTTTCTGCTGGTGATCTATTTGTCACCCATGTGTGAACATAACATCCCTTAACTCGATTCGAAGCTAATAACCGTCTGCCTCTGGGCAAAGCGCATTACAGACACCGTCACTATATTTATAACCCTTTGTAAGCGCAGACGTATTCAACCCATTAACGTGCACGACTCGCGAACTATTCGAATTAATTAAATTTAATTGTGTAGAAGCGCTCGAGCTCTCGTCTCGTAAACTTGAAATAAATTTGCTGTACATATTTTGTTCGATCCCTGTTGCTTCCAGAAAATTCGGTAAACGCCCAATAGAGTGTTCCTTGTAAAGTAAACAAAGATTAAATGTACTCGTAATCTAAAGAAAATTGCACTTAACAGCTTCTTGTAAAATCAATCTCCTTTTGGCCCTTCGTTTAGTCTGTCTCGTTGGTTCCGTGGTAAATCACAATAATGTATATTTTTATTAATATAATTGAAAATATCATTTTGATTTTATGATTAAATAGATGAGTGTGTTTAAATTAGTCTTGCACCGGTCTGACCTTATCAGACGTTGCTGAAGTTGGGTTATACCATCATCACCACCCATAAGCAAGGGAGGGCAAATCGATTTTCGATATTAGAGAAGCACTCTAGCAATAGGGATTTTACTAAGTTATTATCTGTATGCGGTTTTAATAAAGGAAGTTTTTGTCTATTTTAGTGATGTATTTTAAATTTTGATTTTGTTGCAATTTATTTTTTAACATAAAACGCACCCTACGCATACATTGGCCGGCAACTGCTGCTAGTCTGTCACACAGGGCAACAGCTGCAGGTAAATACAGGTGTGGTTTTATATGGATCCATTTTTTATATTATATTTGATTTGCACGTTCCGAATATAAAATGAAACCTTTATATTTGTTAGATGATATAGACATACGTAGGTAAAGAAATACTTAGGAAGCAGTATTCGTTAACGTTATTCAGTTTCCGCCTAAGCGCCGTTAGAAAGTTAATGACGGGTATAATGTCAGTCACCTATTTAACCCTCCGTATTTCATCGTTCCTTAAGCAGCCGTACTTAAAATTTTAGGTAATTGATTTTTATTTAATTAAGCTTCTCATTTTATTAAGTGATTAATTATGTCAAACTTTATTACTTTACCAATATATTTTGATGAAGTATTTTATGATCAAATATCTCTCTAAAGAGGAGTAACTAATCAGGTTCATGCTCTGTGGTATTTTATAAATGAAACCCAACTGTAATCGAAAACATGTTAGGGTTACATACAAATTTATATAGAAACACGATTTTTCGTACTTGTGATTATTTGTAAAAAAAATTTGTTATAATTATGTCTCTAAGTGACTCATCTGGCTAGATATAACTATGTATTGTTACCAGTTTTATAAGTAACTATATAATACTAGTACGTTACATAGTAATAACATACTAATTATCCATTACTAGTGAACAAATGCAAGTTTTCATAACATATGGAATACGAACGCAGGGCCTTTAGATTGCTGTTTCATGCTGCGCTCAAGCCTACTTGAATTATTTTTTACTTCAGAAAATTCCACGCAAATAGATGATCCAGTATTGAGGAGGTCAATGGCATAGTGGCTCAAGTACTCTAGTTTCGAAAACAAAAGCAAAGTCAGTGCTGCTTCAATTCTCTAAGTCAAATAAAATAAGGTTTACATAATTAAGCGCGCTTACGACATTATCAATTTGGTTAATTAAATCAATGCTTTGCCTAGATTTGTCGTAAGTAGATTAAACCTTTTATATTATTTTACTTAAAAATTTGTTATGTGCGACGTAAAATTAAAAAAATAAAACCAGTATATATATTACTTCGAAATTTCTATACTCTTGATTATTTCATTGGAATTTCTGTGAAATAATCGAGAGTACCATTACCGTCTTTATTGAAATAAATGGTATTTTCTATTAATTACTGGCTGGGAGCGATTTGAATCATCTCAAGGGAAGATCAAAACTTAATTAGTATGACGAAGTGACATCTGGCGACAAAGATAACACTGTAATAGAAAAGAAATACACCTCGGGCAGTCGTACAAATAATGTCTGATTATGATGTTAAGCACAAATACGGATGTAAAAATTTCTCTATATTTAAAATTAGTAGAAACTGACTTCAAAAAGCTCAACAAAATTGTTGGTGATTAATATTCTTTAAAATATATTTTCGGTTAAACTGATATAAATATAAAAGATCGTATCGAGAAATATGTTAGAATTTTGTATAATACACCAAGAAATCATTTAGTTTATCGAAGCTAAGGAAATGAAAAGAGATATGATCATGTATCATATTTAACACAATTGAATCTTAATATGTTGTTAATGCTTAAGGAAGATCCTCATTTAAATTTATAACATTGCAACTGTATTTCTCACAGGAACCACACACGAAGACGGAAGACGTATTTTTAAACGGTTCATCTCGAATAAAAATACCTGCAACTATTTTCTTTAGAAATGTTCAAAACACGAGAACGTTGTTTCATTTCGAAATATATTGCCGCAGAGTCTAGAAATAATAAACAAACACGCAGAATAAATGAATCGAAAAGAAGACTCAGCTAATATTTAAATAAAATATGTCGTAATAAATTTAATTCATAAAAACTACTATTTGTATTATAAATTAAATTGCGTAATAATATCCGTAGCAATTTATAAAAAGAAATATTCCTCAAGACATTGTTAAAAGTCTCAGATGTGTAATATTTGCTTTTAAGTAGATGCTACTCATAAGCACAAATTTAGATTTTACAAAGATAAAAATTAACAAAGGCTTACTATTTTTTGAAAAAAAGTTTTGTGAAAATCGGCATCGGTACATGGCTTGTAATTCAGTAGTGATGAAAAATTTTGAACAGTAGATTACCTTGGTACTTTTTCTTCTAAGGACTGACCCCCGGTAAAAATTACTTGAGATTAAAGTTCATATATATTATATCTACCTCAGCTGAATATAATGTTTTGTCTTTGACAATCATATTTGCTATTTAAACAAACTTTATAATCTAAATGGATATCAATGATTTAGAAGATGCAAAGATTAATTTTACTCCTGTTAATTTACATTAACGATTAATCACGAGGAAGCTGTAGCTTAATGTACTAAATTAATATATTCTTAATATTAATTTAGTACAAAAACTCTCAAACTTTATAGTTATTCGTATACTACAACTACATTAGTGAATCCAATATTATAATGTAGACAGTTTTTACAAAGAGATCTGAGTATGGTACACTTTTTATAATCTTACTTGCCCATAACTACAAACTACTTAACCAAATAAACGCCTACAAATGGAACAAGAACGAAAACTTACAATAAACATTCGAAGTTATCGTGTATAATTTATATTGAATGTTTTTTTTTTATTTTATTGGTTTTTCTTAAATTTTATTTTATTGGTTTTAAGTAAAATATATAGGTTGGCTTCGTGAAATATGTGAGGATACATATTTATTCAGAACTTTCAATTTAGATTAAGTTACCACATTGTAACTGTAAATACGATATTTCTTTCATCCTATTGTAGTTAGCCGCTTTTCATCTATTGCTGATACAGGAACATTTCTAATACAGAATATAGGTTACCGCCTCTCCCTTCTGTAAAAGGATAAAAGTATTACCTAAGTAATTGGTAATATTACGAATAAAATTGGATCTTATTTCAACGCTTCCTCTTTATTTATTACTAATAGAAAAGTTATATTTGTGTAATATATAAATTTTTAGAATAATTATTTCACGATTGCGGATTTCGCAGAATATTTTCATATCTTTATGCAAGTACTTTTGTCCTTTGTAAGAAGATTATTTTTTGAAGAAACGTGAACCTTAATTTTGTCAGAAGTAAATAAATTTTTATTTATTTATATACAAGCATTGCTATTGCTTTGAAAATGTAATAGTTTGTAACAAACACCTACTAAACTAGTCTTGGCTAAATGCCCATCAGTGATGTGGTAAACAGAACCGTCAAATAAATAACAATGAAGTTTGTCATCACAAAGATATATAGAACGTGTCTTGTTTTGTGTAAGATTCCAGAATTACTAGTATTTTCTAAGAATTAGAGCAGTGATGATAAAATTTCATTTTAGGATTCCTATTAAAAACATAGTGAAATATAATAAATATATATTTCAATAGATCAGAAGCAGTATTTCATACGATTTGACAGCAGTGACAGTAGCTAGATTATACGAACGTCCATTATACACTATGGTTATGGTTGAATGTTGCGTTGAGATCATGATTGTAATCCGATCACGAGTGTAAATAATACTATTACGACATAATTAAAGATAATTTAAGATAAAAGACACCTTCTTTATTTTCTGTCATATATTTCAATTGTGATTTTCAAAATTTTTTGTCGTTTTACTTATTTATCGTTTAGAGATAATGGTAACAGTTCCATTGTGCACAGACTAAATAAAATTTTATGTTACTTGTATCATATAATATCTCTTTCATTTCAATTATTGAATTTTGTTTTTGTTGAAAAAGGGATATAATGACTTTTTGGAACGTCAGGTTAGTTGACAATTAGACGATCCATACCTTTTTGACTTACTTTAATCAGCTTGTTTTATGATTCGCATTCAAATTAGACAAAAATGCCTTGAAGAAAAAAGTCGCCATTTATAAGCGTCAATGGTCATCTTTTCATCAGTTTTTGGTTGTATTGTAGTGGAAGAGAAGTACTGAACTTATTTAGTTCGAGCATGGAATCGTGACCATAAAAGCAATTATAAAAAATTGCTACCACGTTAAACTATGACAGCGCGATCAACTCAACTATTATTTAAAATAAAAAGGAAATTAAACGTTAATAATTCAGAATATGATAGTCAGAAGAAATTAACGTGTCGACGTAAACCGGTGGAAAATTGGACCGCGCACTGTATGCTTTATTCATGACATTGGCACGAAACCATTGCACCTATGCAATTGTATTTGGTACATTTCGCGTAGTGAAATTGGAATTGTGATGTTGAATTTACTTGACAGTTTGAATATGGAATGGACGTGGTTGGCGTCTCTTGCGGGTGAATTTAGGACCGAAAATCCTACGCCGTATTAGTGATGATTTATTACCTGAAAGGTGGTACGAGAAAACTCTTGGAAGGTCGATAAAGTACCTAATATGTATATAATATAAAGTACCTAATATGTGAATAACCGTGTTATCTATTATATTTTCTACGCCGGATCGTTAAACCGGTTTCATTTTTAATATTTAATACTTTTTCAATGTATTTCAAAATTAAATAATAAATAAATCTTGGATCATTACTAAAAAAAGAACATCCATGAAGTATGCAAGAACTACAAGGTATTTTAAGTCTAATATTTTATAAAATGTCAACATGGATTTCATAAATGGCATTGATTTTATACACTCGCCACGGTCAATGAAGCGATAAATGTAATTATAAATTTAAATGGTTACCTATAATTTAGATATTTAAAGGAAAGCAAGGATTAATAGTTCCGTGAATGTCATTAGAAATTACTAGACATAATATGTTGAGTAAAATATAGATAAGTATACGCCGTTTTATTTTCGAGGAGGAATCCGTTTACGGATCTACCCGCCACTTAGCAGTGCAGTGTAGTTAATGTGTATGGGATTCACCCAGTGCCTGATAGCAACACTGGAAATACCCACTAAAACTCCCCGGTAACTCCGCTGCCCTTCACGAGAGTGACCTGGGTTCTGTCACAGCAATTCACCAGTCCACTCCCAAGATTACATAGAGATATATATAATATAAATAAATTAATCATTCCAATCCATGTTGACTTTGATTTCCCAATATCCAAACTCCGTGGTGCTTTGATTACAAAATACAAAGCCCTGAACACCCTTGGATTTCTCTATACGTCCCACTGATTGTATAACAAATACCATTTCAGTTTGAGCTCTGCCACCTCCCTGTATTCTTTGGATTTGAATGGCTAAAGGGTGTCTGAAGGGATAATCGCGGCTCTAAGTCAACTGGACATGTTTACCTGAAACGCTAGTAAAGCACCCTTTAGACTCATGATATAATTTCGCTGGAAGTGACATGAGAGAGAATCGCTATTTTTATATTTTTAGTAAGTGCAAAATTTTCATTGTATCATTAGTAATTTGATTGCAATCATTACATGGTTTCTACGAATTGGGTTTTGGAAATTAGGGTTAAGATTACAATAATGAAACAGAGAAATAGGAATATAGAAGATGTATTTAACAAAATAATATACGTAATAAATGGATTGCTACTATCAGTATTTTGGTTAATTAATAACATTTTCATCCCGTCTATACGAAAGTGATGATGACACATTTAATAATAGTGTGGAAATGACTTGAATTCGGAACACTATTTTAATTAAAAAGTTTGAACGCAATTCGTTTCGATGAAATCCTGGTCGGTAGTAAAAAAAGCGCGACGTTAGCCAACTTAAAAAAAACGCGGGAACTACTCATTCGAATTTTATTACTTTTTAAAAATATATTAACAACAATTTTAATTTAATTTCCACAAATTGATTAAAAAGTGAGTTCTAGCAGTGACAATGAAATATTAATACCAAAAAGTGTAAAATTAAACGCTAAATTTTTAATTTGGTTATGTAAGCTTCGCTTATTTACTTTTCTCACAGAGGGGAATGAAAAGTAGAGTATGCCATATTGTACCAAAATTATTTAACCTCGAGCGACGTACTTTGAATCCCTCGCTCCGCTTAGGATTCTACTTTAGTTTCAAACAATCACTTTCGCCCTCAATAAATTTTTGTCCCATGTGATACAATCTACTATTCTCTCACTCACACCTATTAGAAATAACAAGGGAAATGCTAAATTTCTCGCCAAACATAGCTCTCGCGATGCTAGTTATCTCGTACTACCCAGACTAAACTGTAATGTAACAAAATACGCTGAGATAAGAAAAAGTACGCATATTAAGTGCTTTTAAAATTTGACATAAATAAATATAGCAAGGAGCTAATAAACAATTTTCAATACTCCGAGTATATACGTACCCATCCAAAAAATTTATGAACGATATTTTGAGATAAAATTTATAAAAATTTTTAAGATTAATAGTTTACATTTTAAAGAATATATAAATATTTTTAACCAGATTAATCTTATGCTTTAAATAACCTCTTCCATTGGTACTAAGTCTACGCTATATTTGCATTCGAGAGACGGGAGCTGTCATCGAGCACGGTTATGCGGGACTGACCCATGTTTATAATAACTATGCAAATTATTCCGATATCGCCCTCAATCGGCCGCGTCTGCGCCAAATTCAATTTGTAACTCTGATTAAAACCTCTTTTGATATGCCAATTTTGGTGAAAATAGGCTGGATGATGTTTGATTATTTTGTACCTCTCATTTTTACCTTGAAATGAATATTTCAACACTTAATTAGTGTTGAAATTACTAATTCATTGGTAACTTACGACAGATTTTGCAGCGTCATCAATTCACATGATGGCAGTATTGATAGTAACATTATTTTTCTATTATATAAGGTGTAAAATAAGACTCGGCTTAATAAAGTATTAATATCGATCACGTTTCACAATTTTATGAATTCCATTTGATAATAAGGTTGATCTACCACACAAATATAAATATAGAAGTCAAACATTAGTAAGTAAAAACACAAACAAAATTTGTTTTATTAACTTCACTAATATAAAATCTTTAAGCTTACCTCCCCTGCATAGGCGGTATGACGTCATGATCACTACCCCTCTTTAGTTGTACCACACACAGCTCCGTCGTTCGGAGAACATGATTCACGGTTCGGCAAAATATTGATGCTGAGAATTAATATTATTTCATTACAGATTGCAAATTCCCCATGGGAATGCTCGTGTACAGCAGTCAGACGTGTAAAAAAGGAATTGTTACAGCTGAGAATAAATAAAAAAGTATAACTATAGATAATAGGAGTAAGTTTTCAGCGTCAAAACCTAAAAATGTTTGATGTATATGTACAAAAAAAAATTAATCAAACTTAGATAATATGACACTAAAAAGGTCTTCCACTTATATTGTAGCTGTTGTTAGCTGCTACGATGCTGATATTTAAACTTGTGATTGTAATGAAGTAAGAAAATTGAAGTGGTAAAGTTTTTTATTATGAATTCTTAATTTTTTCCATACTGATTTCTAAAGGTACCTAATTTTAATGATATTTATTCTGAATTTCTATTAGGCGACTTATTGCAATTGGTTAGAATAGGTAAGATCTGCAGTCCATGACGAAGAAATGCTCGATATGGGTGAAGGAGCAGCGGACACGTACTGATGTGGGGGAGGAACTCTCGCTCTCAACCATCAAGCGATCTTCACCTTCTGTGAGGCCGTGATAGGGGTGAACAAGGATGCGGAGAGAGTTTAGGAAGCAGCCATCATCTTCGGCATCCCTCACTGTAGGACGAGGCAACAAAAAAAAGTTAAAACTATAGTCAGACAAATAAGAATATACCAAAAGGATTGAGAACCTCGTCCTTAAAGTCACTTTACTACTAAGTCGAATCCTTTGTGATAAATACTTTTATACAATTAGTAACTAGCAATTTCTATGCTTGTTTTCTGTAACAATCCAAATACCTTATTACACCAAATATAAAAAATAAAATAAACATTTACTTATTTTAATAGAGATCTCCTCGAGGTAACCCGTTAAGCGTGAGTTTTACATTTCGTTCGTAGTGACACCAGAACGGCATATAAAAAATACTGCAGAGAACCTAAAGACAATTTATAAATAAAATATGTCTAGATTGAGCGGTTCAGTTAGCTCTCTTCTCTAACAGACACTGGGTCAGTAACGCGTAACGCACATTCCTAGACGATTACACTAATGCCATTTTGATTAAAATGCATTGCGTTTTTCAATATTGAATTTTACGTCCCACCCGCTTAACAATCCTTGGCGGAAAACAAATGGGTTCGTTTCTACGAATGTAAGAACTGACAACAGTAAGTAAGCAATTATTTGAATGACTAAGCAAGAAACACTTTGCAATATCTTGTTGGTCTTGCGTTCTTAAAGTTGTAACGACTTTTGCCCCATTAAAAAAAGCAATACGAGTAGATAGACATAAAAAGGTCCAGTTGAACTTTGTCTTATTTAATAATCTGCTATAATTAAAAAAGATACTTCTGATTTCATTAAATTCTTATTGTATATAAGTATCATATCTTAACAAAGTGTCGGTCGTGTCGGTAAATATTATTTAATCATTATTGGGTCATTAAAAAATATTTAATCAAGCAAATATATTTTTTAACTTATAATTATTAAACTATTTATAATTATATACTATTTACGCTAGTGTTGCCACAGGAACTAAAAAGTAATTTTCTGTATTCCAGAAACTTTCATTGTCCCTAGGTATACTAGGTAACTTTAAAATAGTTATCTACAATGAAATAATTTTGACTTGAAATGCAAAATATACAAAGTATACTTTTCCCAATAAGTATAAGAGTTTAATCCAAAGTGGAATGAGGTTGCAAGAAGATAAAATCTCAAAATCAATGCTGGCAAACGAAATTTATACGGATATCAAATTAAGTTAGACGTGAATATATTCTGAATGCATATTAAAGTATGATTAATTGAATTATGTACAGAGTTAAACCTATTCCGTTATGCAATATTTTTATCAAAAGTAATTTGATTTGATTAAAGGATTAAAAACCACAATAGCTGGTCATAAAGTGTATTGATGAACTATTGATTTTATATAATATACGTAATAATTATTTAGTAATTGAGTTATAAGTAATATCTTGTAGGTATTTTGAAATCCAAAGCAATTAAACAACAATAGAAATATAATAATTGCACATCCTAATTGCAATTATACTAAATTTAAAGCCCACACGATTCATAATTCCAAACATTTATTTCAAGCAAAACTACACTTGCTTTGCATATCTCATTTTATCCGAAAAAGTAATGCATGGAATTGAAATATGAATAACAGAACGTGTAAAGACATCTGCTTGTGTATAGAGGTGGGGAAAGAGCAAAATTTAATATTAAATTAAGGTGTTACGTGAAAATCGAGAAAGGGGCGAAGGTAGGAATAAATCCTTGTGATATATGAGAGTCGGATCGGCCGCGTTGACAATTTTTGAGGTAACATTTCTGGATTTCGAGAAAGTAGGATTGTTGAAGTATTTCTGTTGTTTCTTGTTTTTGTAGACATCTTTATTCATTTATAATAATACCTATCTGTTTTCCGCTTTTTACGTACGATTTAAAACGAAAATGTAACTTGAATTATAAAGCTTATTTTTAATTGTATAGAAAACTCAATTAGATTTATTATGTTTATTAGATCATGGGAATTACTTTCATTTGAATAAGCGCAGTTACTTGTAGAGTAACGTACACAAAGATATCTTTGAAATAGATAATATAACATGGCTTCCATTAAAAACGGCGTGATACTGCACTAAGTATCTTCACATATGGACTTCTCTACAGCTTATCATCAGGTGGTGTCTAGACATTTGTTGAGCTTGTTTTAAAAAAAAATGGACTGACTCAATGTCTTTTAATAAGCTTTATCTATCAATCCTCGAAATTCCAGAAAGCTCCAATATAATATTACAGATGTATATAAAGGTCCTTTGACATTAACACACTCATCAGGAACTTGCTAATCCATGAAAGTCCATAAACTTTCCCACGGCCTTGTTAATACTTTTAAAACTATCGATAGTTTGGAGCTGTTTCAACTTTTATAGAACTTATAACTGCAAATCATATTTATTATGAACTGTTCACAATCTATGTTAGATACCGAATTAACTGGTGACCGGAAACTTTGTCGGGTACTGTCATATGTTCAAACTAATATGAGCAAAACAAGGCATTACACAAAATCGAAGCAATCAAATAACCAATCTCTAAAGCCAGAGGTACTAAGAGCGGTCATATGATATCGGACACAGTCTAAATATTTACAGAATAGTCATTTCTAAATAATTGCTTATATAATAAATATATCGCCTCCAAAGATCGTTGAATTAATTAATTAGTTACTTAATTGTAAATTATTGTTATTACTTTTGAATATTCTTCTTCAGAATGGATAATTATTGCACTTTTCACAGGGTATTATTATTATTAACCCTCTTATATTAGAAGCAGGCTTAAATGTGGCCATCCAATGTTAAGGTTCTTAGAAAAAAAATATGATATCATTTTTATTTATGCTTTTCTAAGCATAGTTAGCAATGACTTTAAAATTGTGAAGTTTGATGTCAGAAAATTAAGAACAAATGATTTAATTAATGGTTTCATATTTAATTTGATAGCTTTGGTAATATTTTTACTCGAAATACGGTTACCTTTTCTACAAAGTTGTGTAATTTAAATATCTTATATTTAAGACACAAAAACTGTCCCAAAAAAATTATGGTGTCGAAGATATTGTTTGTAAAGAAGTTTGCGTTTTTTGTCATTACGATCTTTTGGTCAGGTTTTAGTCTAAATTTTGCGAATTAAAAAACTTCAGTGCAAAATTATTTTATAAGTAATTACATAGTTAGATTTTATCAATGAAATTAAATTATATAACCCCATGCAAAATCTATTCCATTTCATTTAGGCTAGATAATTGTGTAGGAATTCTAGTGTGGGAATTCTTTACTTGCGTCAAAATTATCTGCTCCCTATCATATTGTAATACTTATTCTGTAACAATAGACAAATGAACAACGTAGACTGGTCGATAAGGATTAACCCGAAAGGTCTAAACTGAATAAACAATGTGACGGTCAAGGCACCCCCACGTACACACCCAGCTAATGTTAAAAAAAGGTCTAAGGTTTAATTTATTTAAAGCACTTTACCTTATATTTGATGCTTTCTTTTTAACTTTTGACTCCGATTGTGATTGAACGAAAATAAACCAATCAACGCAAAATAATGGAAAATCATTTTTGTATCTATCATTTAATTATTCTCTTTACGAAATATTCGTTATTAACTATTTTGGGAACTTGTAAATCAGTTCTATTTGCCAATGAGAATAATATTTAAAATCACAAACATAAAAATCATATCATGTTATTTACAGACTTTATAGATTTTTTGCAAAACACTATTTTGTAGTTCGTTTTTGAAGTGAAAGTTTCCTCGAGCAACCATTACCCCAAAACTATCAATTCCAGTCAATGTGATAATTTAGAGGTTGGAACAAAACATTCGTTATCGCCTATTGGATCACAAGCACTGTAGAAGGTAGATCGTGCAAATTGGAGATTTACGCATGCTATAAATCAGTCAGGGGTATAAGTAAGCCCACCAATACGTTATGTCCACGAGGACCTCTGTCGCTTGCTGCATTTACCTTTTAGAAGGTCTAGGGGTTACTTTTGTAGCTCTCACTAACTATACATGTAAATAACTCTGTATTTTGTTTGAATTATTCTACACTACTATTAAATTCAATGTTTTTCAATTGCCTTGGCATTACATAATTTGTATGTCAGCTACAAGATTGATTCTAATTTTCCTATCTCGGACATGTAACAATCCAGTCTTTTCGATATGAAGCAATGAAAGACTACAACATATCTTTTTCACAGAATTATAGCCTGTAATGAAGTCATATGCAATATCCCGTGATTTTCCTGATGTATCTATAAGATAAGGTGATGTATCAGTATTGTGGACCATTGACTTAGCTGACATTATTAATATATTCAGAGCAGTATTGATTGATTATGAGCACTGGTAGGTTAGTAAGGAGGTAATGAGTAAGAAAGAAACCAACACTCCGGCTAAAATAGGGGTCGTCCAACGACCAATCATTTTATTCATTAAAATTAACCATAATGTAGAAACCTCATGGCTTGGTGTGGAGTTAAAACATGAAAATATGTAAAATAGAATATAATAGTTATATACTAAATATATCAATGTTTATATAAATAAAATATATTATTAATAAAATAAATATGACTTTTGATTAAAACTGTGTTTATTAACAATATTGTTAGTGACAAGTATCGTGATAAATTATTCATTTATGTGCAAACAACCATATAGTAAACAGTAATGTAGCCCATTGATAATTACGGCATCGGTCCCCTCGTTATCAAAACAATGCTTCCTGAAGGAGTTCCGGAATTTCATTAATATATATAAATATGGAAGCAGTAACTAACGTAGACCAGTTTTGATGATTTGAGTGGTCTGTCAATCGCCTCTCTGATCTAATAGACGAGATCTCTTTAGATATTAGAGGTCTAGGGTTCAATCCCCAGCAGGAACTGAATAATCATTATACTACTGCCGTAATAATGGTGTTAACAGCATTGTTGTGTTGTGATAGTTGAATTCAGTTAACCAGTTCACCTGTTGTTGAGGAACCCGGGTACATTCGCTTCCATTATTGGTTCTATTACCACTTAATGCCATTAAATAAGATGTAGGCCAAGAGCAACCTCTTTAAGATTTTTTTTATTTTTTTTAATTTTATTATTTACTTTCGTATGTTAATTATTTTATTCTCTAGGCACAATCTTCGCACGAGTGTCTATGGCAAAGAAAGTATACATTTAAACTAATAGTATTCTATAACCATCAATATCAAGCAGTCATTTACGTTGACGTTCCAAATGCAATATTGTCTTTATTCCGTCACATCCGAACTGCTTCATATGGCCAAAGAAGAAAGTGTTCCTAAAAGGACTCTTTGCGACCCACATCCGAATGGTACTCATTATTTTCTCCAACTATAAGGGCGATATAAAAATCAACCATGAAGCAACTTTCTATGATTGAACTGAAATGGATTAATCAAAATTAGTTATTTTGATTTCTGCTGTACTCCAAAACGCGCGTTAAACATTTGTTCCGGCAACCGCTTTCAACCGCCAACCAGATTAGAGCCGACGTATCGGTTTTACAACCCAACATTTCTTGTTTTTCTCAAGTAAGATGTTTAAAGGCCAGTGTTCAGTAAATTGACCTTTATTTGTTGTTAATGTTATTGACGTTTCTAGCACGGCAAGTCAAAAGCATATTATATTCACAATAGGAATGAATACTGAAAATCTAAAGTATATATGAAACTCGGTAAATGATTAGTATTATCATAATTAATTTTATAGGATGTTATATAAATTTAATTATGATTATTAATTATCATGAAGTGCAATCAAAATCAGATAATCGAATTTAAGACGATTATATTAAATTATTTTAACATAATTAATTGCGTAATGTGTATTTCTACCCAAATGGTTGATTTCGCGCAGTAAATCAACTGGGTAAATGGTTCTCGATGCTTAATTTTATCAGAGCGGAATTTATACAAAATATATGGAAAATCAATCATCATTTTTCAGTTCATATTGTACCGTAGAAAAATTAAATTAAATTTTTCATAAAATATCAATAAAGCTGTATTTTGAGGCATTTTGTGTTTGTTACGTTGAAAAAGATTCTTTACTAGTTAGATCTATGTTAAAATTTTTAGATAAAGTGTCTCTGATGTAATTGGAAACATTGTGCGAATAGATTTACGCTTGCTATAAATCAGTCAAGGATGTAAAGAGGTTACACCCGAGAAGACCTTTAGACCTCTGTCTCGTTACTACACTAACCTTTGAGGACATAGATTTTCAGTTCGGAATTGGAGCTTTTACAGGGTTACGGGTACAATATTGAGAAAATTGACTATTTATACTTAATTCCTAGCTATTATATAAAAATGAAGTAACTTTTGCGTAATCTATCTTGTACTCACTTATTAAGAAGTTCTATAAAAATCATTTAATTTTCTCAATATTGTACCCGTAATCGGGAGCACTCTCGATGCAATATGTACATAACAATATATATAAACTCTTGATCAATAACAATTATGCTCGTTAAAAACTAATCTCAGTTTAAATAAATAAATAAACAAACTAAAGGTATAAAGACACATTACAGACATTTGCACAGAAAAACACAAACAATATTTTTTAACGTCAAAATATATTTATTTAATCAAAGTATTTATCTTCATTGACTATACCTTGCTGCCATTATCGTCGCATTGGAAGGTCATTGACGCTTTTGTGATGGAACTCTGGGGACCGGGACTCAACAAACTGTGAAAACATTTTTACTGCTTCCTGGAATTTAAGTAAATTTCCATGCTAAAAATTATCCTAATCGATCTTAATATGGTAGTCGTCTGAACCTAAGTCGAGTGTCAGCGTCAAGATGACGGGTTGTTCCTAAGTGCAAGTCCTGAAATATAAAAATAATTTCTGGAGAGTGAGGTCTGAGTATCATTATCATGGACCAAATATGGTGAAGATCGATTGATGAGTTGGGGCTTATATATCATCATGGTTCGAAGTTTTGCATTGTAGATACCAGTTCTTATTTATTGCTTGACCGGATCTAAGGAAGCTGTAATGAAAACACTATGGCGTTTTTACCAAGCAATTAAAATAACTTCAAGTTCGTGTGCGAGTAATGTAGAGAATCCATTTTTCTTTACACGTCACAATCTGGTTCAACATTTCTTTATTTTTGTACCGGTTTATAAGGTTAGGCAACGCGCGCTTTTCTTTGCGGTTCAGACAAATCAGAGGGCGACCATTTCCAACTTTTATTATTATACCGATTTGAGGCAAATTGTGGGTAAGCAACGTCGAATCATGCCGCTAATTCCTTGGTAGATTGAAACGGATCGGCTTCCACCATCGCTTTCAAATCGTTAATATTTACGTTAGTAACAGGTCTTCCTCACGATTCATTCTTTATGTCGAAGTTTCCAGTACGGAAGCGGTTAAACCAAAAACGCACGGTGCTTTCATTAGCCGTATCCTCTCCGAGCATAGCATTGATATTGCTGTATTAGGTTCACGTCGGAAGTTTTATTTTGTTTTTATCTTTTTCTTCGCTTAAAGATGAATATAAAAACAATTCAAATTCAAAAAATCGACTGTCATATTTTTATATTTATCTTTATCATGTGAATACAGATTTATTTTTAAATGCAGCATGCAGGATTAATTTAAATTTAAAGTGACCAGTACGTTAACACGGCAATTCCATATTTAAAACCGTATTATTAATTTAAATGACTGTATATTTCATTTGAAATGTACCGTCATTTAAAATTAATTACCGAATGTTGTTATTTAAACCAGCGATTACGTAATTTTACACACAAAGTGAAAAATTTTATATATACTTAAATATCAAAATTAATCAGTTATTTTTTAGTTCACGTTGCGCTACCCGAACATGTTGTCCATGATCGAAACATTAAAATTATGAGCATGCGTCACGCACCTCACGATAGTGAATGCGTGGAATAATTATTAAAATAATTCACCTCCGTGGCACTCATAAAATAATTACCATTTAATACATTCATTGCATTATTAACTAAGTATTTAAACGGAAGCAATATAGCAGCATTTTTAGTTGTATTAAATTTAATTGTAAGACACATTAATATTGCGCAGTAAAAGTTTCGACGGATTATGTTGATTATTCCACTGCGCGGCGAAAATTTGGTGCAGTTTCATTAAGAAACTGAAAAGTTAAATCATGTTTTAAGTGTTTAAAGTTATACAATGGTGACAGTTCAATACGGACGATGCGATGATACGGTTACGTACGTACGTTAAATACGATTTCGGGTAAAGTGCAAAATTTTGTTTTATTTTACTGTCTATTCTTTTCGGTTTGTTTCAAAATCGAAGGAATAGGAATACAATAAGAACTTACATTAGTGGCACAGAGTTCTAGGCACCAAAGGGTGACCTGGTGAATTGCGGCGGCAGAACCCGGGTCACCCCCACGATGGGCAATAGAGTTACCGGGGAGTTTTAGTGGGTATTCCCAGTGCTGGTCTTGAGGCACTGGGTGAGCCCCACACACGCCCGCCGCTTAGCCAGTGGCGGGTAGGTCCGTTAAGAGATTCCTCCTCGATGAAAAAAAAAGGCACCAAAGGGTAATGTTTCTGTTTTATTTTGTTAACAATGTGTATGCGTACAAGTAAATCAACATTCATATTTTTACTCGCATTTAGTTGAGAACTTCAGTAAATTAAAGTTGTTACATAAATCTGCTCCGAGCGTGCCCGGTGAATTTTTATAATACATTTCTTTAGAGTTTGTGTGAAATTTAATAATATGTAGCAAAATAACGCTTTCAAGTGTTAATGAGTCACTGAGTGCAGTTCCTTGTACGTGTGCTTCGAGTGTCGCGTATGACAATGTGCTGCGCGCAATTTCAATAGATTTATCTGGCAACTCTGTGAACTGACTGTTAAACTACGTATATCAAAAATTACAAACTCTTTAATGCGTATATGGTAACAAATCCCGGCTGCATATCAACATTTCCAGATACTTGGAAAATGATATTATATTTACTTATTTTGTAAAACTACAGATAACAACTATGAACTCAATTAAAATCGTAAAAATATGTACTTATTACTGTTACAGTCAATTATTAGTGAATATTTTGTATCTTGATATACACTTTAAAGTTTTACTTTACTTAATATGCATATAACTAAACTTGCACCAAGCCTGTACATTGGCCTTGTCTTCTCTAGACATCTATCTTAAAGTATTTTGTTCACTTAATGTCCGTCTTAATGTAAATTAAAACATTTTAAGATCATACAAAATATATATACTCGTTCATATCAAAATTTTATATTGAAAAATAAATTTATAATTTATGAGAGTTATACCTAAACTTTACATTTTCTATCCTGTGAAAAAGTAAGTGTGAGTAATACCTTTATTGTAATCTAGGTACTATCCAGAGCCACGCATTTGGATAATCTCAATTGAATAGCTTAATGTAAAAATGCATGGGTTTTGACATTAGCTCTCGCTTAGCAATCGGGTTTAAATAATATACATTTGTTATTTATTGGTTCAATTGCGATTATTGAAATACTAATAGACAAGATCACAGATCTTTTAGTAAGCAGTTCCAAATTTCGCGACCAGATTTGGGGAGGTTATCTCTATTAAATTCACATGTTTATTATATTTGTTTATTTGAAAGTAACCATTAAATAAGTTACTAAATTGAATTGGTGAATTATAATTTGGTCGTACTAAGATCTTCATAGAAAGAATGGAACTCCTTCACAAAAAACAGTCGAGCAATAGTAAACGGCAAATGTTTCTATTACAAACAGTGACAGATTGATTGAAGAAAATGCTTACATCACTCAAGGGTAATAAAAATAATACAAAAGTTTAAAATACCTATAAACCTCATCATAATTAGATAAACTGGTTCTGTTCTTGCTTATTTAGTGTTTTAGTCAAGATAATTATGTGAACCTATAAAAATGCTACAAAAAAACTTAACACGATTACAACTGGAGTAAGAATTGAAAACAACTTTTCTAAACTTAACTTTAAAAACGTTTAATTTCCTTAAGTAATCACTTTACCACACTTTTAGTCACAAGTTTTCCGTGAGGGACTCAACAAATACTCGACAGCCATTTTGGTTTTATATTGCAATTTTGACAGATAACGTACCAATATGGCTGCCGTGCTTCCGATCGGTAAAAATCGATTAAATAATTTTAACAAGGTAATATTTTTATTTAAAGTTTTATTTAAATGCCAAAAGCAACACTCATCTTAATAGGAAAAAAAACACCAACAACCGCCATAAAATCATTGTTTACACGATATCAAATGACAATAGTCATGAGCGAAATGTTTGTACTCATTATCTTAATATTTGGCCCAACGATAACTTGAAACTGGGACCTCTGGTTTGATAGACAAGGGAATTGACCACTACAATAGACAGCCATCTAAAATTCCATTTGAGCATAAAGTATTGACTTATAAAATTAAATTTACAACACGAAACGCTAATAAGGTGCCATCAATTTAACTGAATATCAAATAACGGAATTAAAATCCGTTCCCCGTTAATTAAATGGAGAATTTGCGTCGGCGTTTTCCGACAAAACTTCATTTGCATAAAAATTATGATCATCACGAACGCAATCTTGAATAACAAATGTTTTGGTTTATTATACTTCTTCACTGAACGCACCCACACTCTTTAGGGGCTCGTGGTCTTATCACGCTTGAGTTGATAGATAGATAGATAGATCATGACTTTATTTTCATTTCTTCATCATACTCAAAAGTGATACTAAATAGTGTAATAGTGATAATCATGATAATATATGTATAGTTTTTATTTGATTTATTTGAGAATCTAATATTTCTTGCTTAATTGATTGCTGTAAATATTTGATTCTCTAATAGAGAATCCAGAAAAAAATGAAAAAAACAATAATACTATAACTTAGAACCATTCATTATCTATAAGTTTTAATAGTAATGCTTAAACCTTGTTATAAATGACAGAATATTAACAGAAATAAATGACGTTATATATAAACAATAATCATAGATAATTTAAAAATGGTAATAAACTGAACATAATAAAAAAATAATATGCTAAGTGCACGACTAGAGAATAAAATTTCGTATCTCTCTTTGAATGTCAAATTGATATGCAAGCAAGAATAATCTTTGTTGTCCTATGAAAAGGGGTTGTGAAAGTTGTGGTTGTGCTATGACAAATGATATTGAACCTTAGGGTGTAAACCAATCTTAGCTGATCGTACGTGAACTGAATAACAAACACTACGGAACCATTACGCGGTTTTATAAATTACTATTGGTCGCTTTCAATGCTTTACGACTCAACATTTGATGCATCACATATGTTATTTGTGAATGGTAAATCACAGCGTGTACCCACAAGTTATACAAGTCGTAAAATTAAAAAAAAATCTATCGACAACAACTAGCATGCTTTCTATTGTTATTTCATTCAACACAAGAAAAATAACAACATTAACATGTAAGTATCGAAATACGATGCTTCATATAGAATCATATTCTTTAATATCTACCTACGCTCTATGTTTCATTTAGAACTCGCTTTCCTTGTAATTTCAAATGCAACTCAAAATTATTATCCGCGCTTTATGCGTATATGCGTCTGATTATTCAACTTTTATACCTGGTTTTCATAACCAGAGTTTTAAAAATTTGGTTATGGTAGATAAACTGCTTTTAGTAAGAAATCCTAGTTTCTTATAATTAATGTAATGAAATAAATTTAATTTTATAGTGTGCTCAATTTGAGCTGTGCTTATACAAATGGTTAGCTTTGTTAGTGGATTATTAATATTTAAATTTAAATTGTTTTCACAGTATTCAGCTGTGACGGGTTAGTGTTTTAAGCACTATAATATATATGCGCATAAATATAAAAAGGTGGTTAATACAAAAAAATCACAAACAATCACACTTCGTATCTTCGTATTAATGCAAAAGAACTTTTTTATTTATTTTAACTATAAACCAACCTGGTTTATGGTTAAAATACGTTTTGGTGCATATTAGCATATAGGAAATGTTATTTTGATATAATGATATTTAAAAAAATACTGAGAATTGTTTAAATCCATAATATTGTGCCCATTTTAAACCAGGGGGTATTTGCAACGGTTAACTACTGTAAATTGATCACTCTATATGTTGAGTGGTTACTGGGTGGGAGCTTGACTTAGAGCAGACGCTTTGATGTTCAGCTCTACTACTGTTGTAATAACTTTGATATTAGTATTTTAAATACTATTCAAACATCGAACGACGTGATTGTCATTCGGATCAGTAACCACCCTTAGTGTAAATTTTGATCGTTTTTAGGCGTTTCGATTGTAGTTGCGTTTAGATGATTATCGCATATAAAAAAATAAGTTTGCAATACTTCACAATAGAGGCGCTTATTGTCGTCTGCATACAATTTAACAGCTGACGGCAAACACGATCGAGACGGTACAATTCGATTGTTACTCAAACTGGGGGTAAGGTATTTACGATTATTTGTGCATACACTTAGTAATTATAAAGAATCTTCTGCTCAGATAATAATCAAAAACCCAACCTTCAAGTGTTAATGGTAACTTTCAGTCTACGGAACTTATTGCCTTTTCAACCTGTATTTTCGCTTCTTAACCGAACTGAAGAAAAATCATTATGTTACCTGCGCTCAACACAGCGCTTGCTCGATTAGCTCGAGATGTTTCTCCGTTATTGGTCTGCGATTCTTTGATAATGGAGGTCCCGAGTCAAACAATCTTAAGGGCGTATGTTAATAAGTTTTTACGGTCCATCATATTTTAATGTTAATTTATTTTGACATTACTACTATAATATATAAGCTAATGATACAAGTATTGGTATAAAACTTGTTCAAATTTACTGCAAATTCTTTTAAAATGAAATGATAGAAAACAATTCAATGGCTATAAATACTTTTCTAAATGGCAGCGCATATTTATGTCAGATAAGCTCGATAAATCGTCTATATATTCTACCGTAAATCCGACTCCACATTCAGGGAATATTCTCCTTTTTCCATCGGCTATTTCAATATTTGAAATCGTCGATGGCAAGACGCACCGCAGACCGACTGTTTGGCTCTTTTCCAACTCACCGGTGATTCATCAATTGGATACCCAATTGTCTTACTTAAAACACGGTGAATACTTAAACTTTTATCACCATATAAAACATAATGTTTGATTAACTTTACTGAAGCAGCATAGATTAAAATATTTTATGATTTTATGAAGATAAACTTCTGAATCTCAGTTTATACACACTTAAATATTCAGTGACTTTTATGGAGGTTAAAACTACTGCATATAGAATGTATAATTTAACTTTTTTTTTCAAAATAAGAAAGTATGGAAAGCTTACTTATCTAAAATTTATTAGTTTTGAGAGAGATCTACAACATAGAGGAACTTAATTTCTTAATTTTATTTCTTATTTATTTATCAAACTACTGACAAATGACTCGACACCACCTTGTAAGCAGTAAAGGATAAATAAAGATAGCTAGTGCAGCATACGGCATACTGCCCTAGTCACCTCCACTTTTCCGACCCAAAAAGTGCATTTTCCGCATTTCATAATTATTTATTTATTTGTGCTGCAAAAAAAAATTATTAATATTTAATATTCACAGTTTTATTATAATTCTAAAAAAATAATATTGAAAATGAGTAGAGTAATAAAAATAAAATCATAATAATTTTCTGGTTGTACACTAAAAATTACATGTCAATATGAAGTGGGCTTTCCTTGAAGTTATATTAGATAGTTTTCAATAGTAAATTGTGGTCCATATTTGACACCTCTACCCATTTACATCAAATTCAATCTTTTATATTTCAACTTATGCAAGATTTCCTATTGTAGGGGTAGATTTTGGTGTATTTGTCACTTAATCTACAGCGCATGTTACGTCGTATGCTTTGAATACTAAAACATCTAGCTAACATTTAAAGTGAAGTTGTTAAGGAGTCAACTGTTGAGCGCATAATTGTTACTAACTTCATACTATGTCCTGCAATTATTTAACGTGAGATTTTTAATGTAGTTTTTTAGGAGATGAAAACTAGATTTTTTCTGATTGTAACTTTGCCAGGCAGTAAGCAAAAATATAGTATGGTAATGGCATATGTTACCGCTACTAGAAAAAAGGGTTAAAAATATGATAATTAATTTAAATCAACTTCTGCTCTCCCATTAGTCTGCATGCATGCACCTAAGAATGTAGGTGAAAATTGTTGGTGGTCTATTTTCTGTTTTTAAAAATAAACCAGAGGAACAGTCATCAATATAATTAGGAGACAGTATAAGTCCACAGATTACAAGGATTATCTATAATTCTTTTCTTTCCTATATCCTATATCCACTTCACTATGACTATCTGGTCATACCCACCGTAGCCTCGCTAGTCGATAATTGCAAACGCAGTTATAAACAGTTCCAAGATTCGCGCTTGAGTTTTCGTCTGAGTTAAATTAATATAGTATAAAGTCTTTTATTAAATTTTTCGCCCGGGTACCTTACCTTACATCGACACCACACTGAGCATTACACGACATCCATGTGGACTCGAGCTGCGGGATGCATTATTATCTACCTATTGGTGGGCTTATCATTGATATTTGCGCCTTTTAATGACAAATCAATCTCAAAAAATCATTTCAATAAAAATAAAACTCAAAACTTATCTTGTATATACTAAAAATTATAATTGTATTTAAATTCCGTAGTTCGAAAGACACGTTTATTCTGGTTCCAGTTCTTAATCAGCCACTTCCACAGTGCATTGGGAAAACGTAGTGGTGTTATGTTCAAAACTTTTGTGTCTAGCTCAAGAAGGAAGACTTGTGTCCAGCAGTGGGACCTATATAGGCTATTGATGATGATGATGATCTTAAATTAAGCCTACGAAACAGTGATATAAAATATTTATCTATCACCCATTCCTTTACGTAATCTGTTCCTGCATACAATTCAAATGTTAATTCAGCGTCCTTAATATTGAATAACTTTATTAAATGTTAATTAATTTGGTTTCCAAAGAAAGTTACAAATTGGGGATCAGTGAGTTGTATTTGAACAAACATTAATCAAGCTAGCTCCACTTAAGTTAACCAATCGTTAATCGAATCGCCGCTAAACTTGTTTCAGGGCGACGGTTCTGAATACCGTTGACAGTTGTTCGATAATTGAACTGGGAACAATTAGCTATCGAGTGGTTAATATCGTTGGCGTTGTCACGGTTGGGCCCCACTCGATGTCACACACCAATCGATTTCAAGTAATATGTCGGACCCATTCCGATATCTTTGACGGACTTTTGTGAGCTATTTAAATAAAATTTGTGTTCATCTCGATAATATTTAAAAATTATGAAGTTATCATAAAATTGCAATGAATAGTCATTGTTTTCACATCTAGCCTCATATTATATTGTTTCTGTATATTACATTACAGTCTTCACAGAAATATGCATTGAAGACTGAAAAAACATGTATACAACACTTTATTGCCACTGGAACAGAGTTCATATTTAAATTTTTGGAAAGTTTGAGTTTGTATATTTTCAGAAGTAACTGTACAACCAACCGTTGAAAGTATTTGAAAAATGTACTTGTTTCCCATTTTCTCTCTAGGATAAAAAAAACACTGATTTTACGCGATCAGACGCAATTGAATCTCACTAATTTGGCAAGCTATTAAGTATAAAAACAATCATTCTCTCTCTCGTGCGTACAGCAGTATATTATTCGATACATGTACAATTAAGTCTAAAACACGAAATGTACTGCTGCACTATTTATGAAACAACGTGAGCAAAAACCTGTAACTGCCTTTTTCTAGAAGCCATGTCATTGTTATTCCGAACGTCAACTGCATCTTATAACTATAGAAATACTCACGTGTCTGTTTCTACAGTTTCCACTCTGACCATAGTCGCGGTGGTGCATTTATAAAATGCCTTTCCCCGTTAAATTTTCCGAGTCTAGCGCGAAATTCGTGTACGGAACCCTAGACTTTTGTTTCAACTTTTTTTGCAACTCCTCGGTGCTCACCGGGATAATGGAATAAAAAATGTTTCATTGTTAACGCTTCACACAGAAATATTTGTAGCGAACCCTTTATGTTCTTATTGCTATGGGAATAAATGTTGTATTCGAAGAAAGGCTGATAGCCGCACGGAGACAGTCATGGACACAGATGGAGGCTTTTTAGTGTTAAGGTAAAGGGGGAGACGGGGGCGGGGCACGGTAAAGTTTTAGCATTTAACGTTGCAACTTCAAACTGTTTGTAAATATAGTTTAAATAAATAAAAAAAAATTTGCCCAAAATCTAGAGAATCGATGAATACTTTTCTACGTAAATTTCTAGTAGAAATAAATAGGTCTAAAAGTATCTTCCACTTATTTTCTTTCACAATCTTGTAAAAGTAATAGGTAGTTGTCGTGAACAATCCAGCGTTGTAAAACTGACCGTACCGTGACTTATCGATGTAAACATCGATTAGCGAGATTGCAGGGTTTGAAACTGCGCTCGCGCAGACCACCTGCTAAGAAGCTGTTTTCTTGCTAATTAGTTACATCAACGGGCTATAAGAATATGGTATCTAATTTCATGTGTACCTTTTGTGTGAACACGCCTGTATGTTTACTTTGACAAGTAGGTGGTTTAACGACTTAATAGTACATGTGAATTGATTGATACGGATTTTACCATAAGTATAATCGATCAAGAATTTGGATAAACAATTATGAAAAATCATTTCTTATAAATAATATCAATAATGTTGGTGAGAGAAATTTAGTTCAAAAGTCTATAAATAAGACGGTAATAATAATAATAAAATTAATGTTTCTCATACTCAAACCTATTGATTAGCCCAATAAAGCATAATTAACACTAGATATACCAGCGATTTGAATATATGTCAACAACAAAAATTATATTTGTTACTAATGCATATAAAATAACAGTAAGTTTATAAAACGTACTCTCTAATTATAGCTACAAAAGTAATAACATCATTTCTGAAAAAAAAAATGTGTAATATAGTAGGAATTTTGAATTGAAATTGCACGACTAGTCTAAATGACTGGTCTGGTAAATCTAGTGTTAAGAGCTTAAGAAACTAAACAACGGAGATATATAGATATATGTATTTTGTATCAGAAATATCCTAAATAAACATACCATATGACTCGTGAACTAATATTCATTAAGTACTCATCATACAAAGACAAGGGACTGACCACTCGACCAGTCGGTCGTCAAAGTCAAGGTCGTAATGCTTTCAAAAAGTTCTAGAAAAGATCTAAACAACATCTAAAACTTCGGTAAGGCTTTAAAGACTTACTTTTATGACTTAGTCTTAAGAACACTTTGAATTCCAAACAGGATTCATTTAAGAACAAGAAATTTAGGGAGAAATAATCTCTATCAGAGATCTTATCCTGTTATATGATTGTGGGAAACATGTAAAAAAAGAGCTTTGTAACCCTTAACGATATTTACTGTATCACATTTAATTAAAAACAAATGTTTTCGGGCGAGCCCGAGTCTTCGCCGATATGCGCTATGGCAGTTAGCCCGGAGAGGGTGTTTAGTTGGCAATGAAGAAACGCTTCTACCCCGAGTTCCATATGGGGTATATGAGACTCGGGGTAGAGGTTGGTACCGTACTGTAGGGATGATGCGTAAATGTATACGACCTTCGGACCTTCAGACAAAAAATGTAGCTCAAAACAAATATGTATTTGGCAATATATTAGTAAACAAATGATACAAGAACTACAGTATATCTTCAATCAAAATTTAGGTGCATTGATGGGTTAGAAAAGTTTATGTAGTCGCCCATTAAAATGCTCCAATCAACTGTCGTCATGCTTGGAAGTCGCTACCGTGCACGAGGGCATGGACAAAATAATAATATCTTAAGAGTTTTATGTAAGTGAACTGATAGTACAATAAGTTTTAAATGAATCTTGCAGTATTTAATGAAATACAACAAGTTTCTTTTAAACAAATACAATACTGCTTAATAGTTTTTGATAAATAGCTATTGAACCACGACACGTAAATAACTAATAACCCACGAAATTTTAATACCATTCAATAGAAATATACATATCCAAACTTTTTAAATTGACTAATATTTTCGTAATGTATGAGAGAGATTTACATTTCTTCTTTTAGGAAACATTCCTGTTATGTCCAATATATGTATAGATGTAACTAACTAATTGTTTTGCGCAAAGCCATGCCATTAGGATTATTCCTTATAGGATATTATTTATATTATAGGATTAACTTATATAGAAATCACCATGAGTGGAATTTGAGCAATCTTTATTTTTAATCTAGCTTTAGTTTTAATTTTTGTAAGTAAATATACCTTAGGTAAGTGTCTTACGTTAAATAAATTTACTTACAAAAATCCGCCTTCGTTTATATTAGGAGACTTAAAAATTTATTTTTATTTTACTAACCTTACTTTTGTTATCTTTATTAACACACTCAAACATATTTTTGAACTGAATGTCATTAGTAATTATTTCAATTCCATTCGCCATACTCAAAGGATAAAGTTATCACGCATAAATAGATGTTTACTATACAGAAAGACGGCAAAGGAGAAACTCGGGTATTTATAGGATCTGTTTAAACATTGATTATTAAAAGCATCAGCTTGGATACAAATTATGGCACTCCGGGTACATTAACATTCCTTTTAGACCACCTGCGGGGCACTCGAGCACCGATCTGCAATTACCTGAGCTTCGCCAATGACTTTGAGACATATAGCGCTGAAGTTTGACGTTCAAAATGATAAATGAAAAAGGATCTAATACTCGTTATGTAGAATAAAGCTACAATTCCATAAAATAATCACCAAGCAAAATTTTAATTTGACATTTTTTTTAATTTCTACATTTTAGCTTATAACGCAAAATCAGAATGGAATCAAGAAATTTCTGCCTATCATGCAGTTCTTGTTAGCTCAGCTGATAGCAGTATACATATTTAAATTAATTTTTCATTTGGTTATTTTGCAAATAGAAAACAATAAAACAGCCTATCATATATCATAAGGATTACGAAACTTCTAAGAGTATTCCAACTTATACAACAGTGTTAGTTCAGTGCGTTCAACTCGAGAGATCTTCATTTAAATATCCATTCTATTCGAATTCTTTTACTTAGATAAATTACCATAATAATTTTCAAACATCTTTTTGTGCCTTATTTCTCAATAGAAACTTAAATAAGATATTTGTAATTAATTGCCTGTACATTTTTACAGAATAATTATTAATTAACAACAAATGGAATATGCTCGCGAATCTATTCGTCAGTGTGTAACACGGAAGACAGACTCCGCATATGTTCTTATTTGCAAGTACAAACGTAAATCTCCTATACTCTTAATTACTTTTTCAGTTCAATAACTAGAGCCATTATAGATTTCTATTATTCTCTGTCTTGTATTAATAATACTTCCTATAGTAATACAACCTGTATACAAGCCCACATTTACATAATAATTAAATTATTGCTATTCTTACGTTAAGAAGATATAGGAATTATTTTTAAAAATAGTGTGACATTATCATAGTTAAAAAATAGCATTATCAAACAGATAAATATTTTTCCTTCGTTATTTTTATAAGAATTAATTAAAAAGGTACATTAGAAACAATTAATAGTGTTCAGAAACTATTGAGGTTTGTGTTACTACGTCGATAATATAAAATTTATTATAAAAATATGTAGTGCTTTTGTATTTACGGGTTATAACAGTTTAATTAATAATTGAAAATGGTAAGGTTATTTCAATTTCTTGTTTCTACCGCATTCAAAATATTGAATTATTTTTTTAAGTCTTACTTCTTAATCATGTAGTTAATATTCTCGAGCATCTAGTATTCAGAGAGTGGTCAAAGATGTTTATGATTATTTTGCTTTAAAAAGGTTTTAATGTTATAGAAGTTAATTTTAATATAAACCTTTTTCTAAGTAAATAATTATACGTGACAATCTAAATCAAAGAAAATAAAATTTTATAAATTTAACAAAGTAACAATTATATATTTTTCTAAATTTACGTAAGATACTTATTTTCATGAGTGATTTTACCATTTGTGTGAAAGGCCAGTGAAAATCACATTTTCATGACTGACATTTATAAAAATAAAAAGAACTTTTCATTTTTATAAATACTAAAATGAAGTAGCCTGTCTAGAATATTTCTTGATAGGAATAAAGGTTCATATAAACGACCATTTCTCTGGTTTCCAGTTATCACAGTTTACAAATCAGTCCAAAATATCACAACTATGCGAAACGATCCGTACATATTAAAGGCTCACGTATGAGCGCTATATTATTTTATTATTATTTTATTTTTCAGTGGATAACAAGTTAAGCGTGGCATTGGTAACCTAAAATATCTTTTATCACAAAGACGTAAGGTTCCATTAGTATAACAGCGCTAAAGTACTGTCAATATCACTTTGGTATAAACGTATACCGTAAATAGGAATGCATTACATTTGTGGAATTGACTCTGCTGGTAGGAGGTTGCTTACGGCGGTAATTTTGAAGAGTTTAAGGATAAAGACGCACTTTCGTACTGTGAGATTTGAGGGAATTTGTCATTTACCAGTTCACCGTCGTTCCGTCGTTTCCCCAACAATAGAACATTATATTGTATACGGGTACCTTTTTCCTGATCCCGTCAAGCTGTACAATCCAAACACAATTTAATTTAAACTGTCACGAAGTTCCGGGGACTATATCGCGGTTCAAGAAAAAATATAAAATATATTTAATTATTTTACAGATAATTCCAATATAGAACAGTAATGTCTTCCACGCCTCTTCTCACACACAATAGAAAACCTGTTGCGGCGTCAGATTAATCAATTATAGTTTTCCTATTAATATTTTAAAACTATAAATATATGAGGCACAATTGATTGAATATTATGAGTGTGTGAATATAACGGATGCAAAGTTAAGCCATTACGATACGTTTTATAAGTTTATCTATTTATTTTTAGACACTAACTTTAAAATTTTCTACTACCTAGCTATAAGTAGCTATAAGATCATTAAAAATTACTTTGTAATAGATAATATTCTAAACTAAAGGAGAAAACTGTTTTACAAATATATAAATAATTAAAAAACAAATAATTCCATCTGTGTCATAGACCCCGCTCTTTTGGAGTTGGTTTAAAATGTGCCCAAAGATTCGGATTTCGAAATGAATAGTAAAGCTATTTACGAAGCTACGACTGAAAGACAACAGTGACAATGCAACCTCGTCGATAGATCAATTTTTAAAAACGAAATCCAGTACTTTTGTGTTACAGTTTAAAATCAAAGATCAGCAAAGATCTTCACGGAATATCAGGCTGTACCAGGTTGGCTGAAACAAGTAATGCATTAAACAAAGGCATTAATTTATTCGCAAACATAATTATAAGACGTTTATATAAAACAATCACATTGAAGAAAGTTACATAAGTAAAGTGTTCGTGAAGTTTAGGCCTCATAGAATGTTATAGAATACTAAAAACTAATTGTATTATTACAATTTGTAAACTAGGGTATGTTACAACAGATCTTCGAGGTAGCTAATCTTAAACAGTATCTTGTGAAAAGAGAGGTTTCCTGAAATCTTACGCCTTTTCACAGTGAGCTCGTTACGTCTTGTATTTTTATAATCCAAACCATTTTATTAATATTAATCTTTATAAGTAATGTACATATGGTTTTAAAACCATAAAATTATGCTTAATGTAAATAGACAGCAAAGGCACATTTTAAAAATGGCCCCATTTGCCAAAATAGAACCGGCTTAACGTTGTCTGTCCCTCTGTTTTGTACAAAAATAAAAAGTTAATTATCATGGCTCGGACAGGTAAACAGTCGGGGACACCCGCGTCGGTTGCTCGCCCCCTTTACTGTTGCACGTGTGTTCGTGCCTTTCACACTAGTAAGCGTTCAGTAGCAAAACGTACAGTTTTGTACTTGATTTATTTTTTATTAGAAAGAGTAGGACTAGATGACAAATTATAGAAACAGAATCATAGTTATTTTAAAAAAGGCACAGCAAATGACTTGACACTTCTTGATGGTAAGTAGTAAGAAGAATCCATATGTGAAGATAATTAGTACAGCATGTGACATACTACCCAATCCATCTTGGCAGCTCAGAAATGGCATCTTCAAGCTTTAAATAATGAACCCTTTCTGTGAGTTGTACGATAAATGAAACTATCCCTTTTACTATATTGACCCGGCTCGGCCCTTATATGGTCCGTGTGATTCCGTGTTGATCCGCAGCATGTCATCTTCTTACGTGAATGTCATAAGAACCTAAACAGGCTAAATCCTCCCGGGTTGGTGATGAGCAGTGTCATCATCATCTGCATTTCCTCTGTGATTGTAGCAGCACCTCACATTGAAGACCTGGACAAGTTATTGGCCTCCAATCTTGTGTATGGCGTGAATAGCCGGTGTGTGCAGGCTGCGTAACTATTGCAATACTGTAAATTATTACAGTATGGCAATAGTTGGGAGAGGCCTTTGTTCAGGAGTAAACAATATACACTGGTTATTATGATGATAATGTGAGTTAACTTATTAGTTAAGCGGCTCATCGTCTCACCAGCCAGTCGCCTATATTCCAATAAAACACTAACAATCGGTGGTAGCTGGGGCTCTTCTGCCGTTAGCAGCAGACGGAGCGTACTTCCATTAGTTGTATGAGTACTAGTTTGAATGAATATGCTTGTGCGAATTCGAATATGCTTTTTTATTTATTTGTTTTGCACAGCATTTTTTTTGTTTATAAGCTAGAACTAGAACTACTCTCCCCAAGTCCATCCAAGCGCTATGATAGTACATCTAGATGGAGAGTCTGAAAAATCACAATATAGAATATGATCGTCTCACTGTAAAAACAACGACGTATTAGCTGACTTTATATATTTCAAAATATTTAAGTTTTTCTTCGAAATTTAAATTATTATTATACTGCCTCATTATTCTTACAAAGTAATAACGAAACAAAATTGTAATATAAAATCCATAGAGTAGGTATATAATAATAAATCACGCCGTAAATTTGCGCTTATGAATTGGGTATAATATCTCATAAACTTCGTGTAAAGGAAGATTATGGCTCGCCAATTTAAGTTTAAATAGCACTGATTATACCATATAAGAGCAAATTACAAATTTTATCTCCCGCTTCGTCTTCGTGTTAGCCGACAAAACAATGTAAAGAGCCTACTCGCGAATCACCGCCAAACTCATTAAGCCGCGAGTGCAGGAAGCTAATAGAAAATTTTACACCGTAAAGTATTACTCGCGAAGGCATTCCCATAGGCACCGACGTCCAATCGCCAAGATTTATAATCGTGCGAACTGAAAAATGGACGAAGGAGCATGATAAAGAGGAGCCCTGGCGTCGTTATAACTCACCGCGTGTATAATTATAGCGTAGGTGGTAAGAGAGACTCTACATTCGTTTTGAGAACGCGGGAATTCTTTGTTATGACTTAGATGTATGATAACATCGAACTTCCACTGAAATAATTTAATGCAGAAAAAGATAAACGGCACTAAAGACCGGCAAAAGAACTACAGGAGCCTTATTACTTCGTATAATGTTTAAATGAATGTCTTGTTTTTTCATTTAGTAAGGGAAAGTTAACTTCAATGTATTTAGAGTACAATATTAATGACGTTATAATGTAAATGTCATGTTAAGGATACTTGAGTATCTAGTATGTGTTTTGTATGAAAGTATGGCTTAAGCTGCGTTTACAAACATATTCGATTCAAGTCACAAAAAACTGACTTGCAACTCGCAAAAATGTGCTTGTTCAACTTGTGTTAAATATAATTGAAGAAATATACACAGTACACTCATACTATCAACGTCAAATATATATTTAATTGTTTTAGCTACAAAGTAAAAATAATATTTGTATGAATGATATTGATCACGGCAGCAGTTCTCTTGGCAAGTGTACACATCCTTATGAAGATTTACAACCAAAGATTCGTTTACCAATACAATCATTTTGTTTGATTGTAGACTGTAGTGCTTTGTATTAAGATAACTTATAATCCGGTTTGAAGCAGCACATAATTAATTCAGGTTGCAATTGTACGCATACGAATCGATAATGCAGTGTTTATGTGAAATCCACGGGTTGTATTGGAACAAGGAACACTGATTAAGCGTTGTGCATTAAGAAGATAAATATTTAATTCAATGAATCGGAGATGCGAAGTGGATACTTTAAAATGTTGTAGGTAAAGGTTGTTAAGTAGGCATTTGAACTATTTAATAGCAAACGGACATAGCGTCATAAAACCCTTTCTAAATAATATTATTTATGAAGAAACATTATAACTGACACCACAATTTTTTATAAACTTACCCCAGGGAAAAATAAAAAAATATAGTTCTTACCTTTTATGTATAATGCAAAATAAGTGGGATATATTTGACATAACCGCTCTTGCAGCTTTCTAGGGCAATTGAAAAATCCTATACTTTTTCATTTACTGGTAATAGCAATAGCTATTATATAATATAGTATGGTAATTGCTAATAAGCAATTACCATACTATATTATGGGCCTCCCTTGACAAGGCAAGTCTTACTATATAAAAAAGTGTATTATGTATTGTATTGGAAGAAATAACATATTGTTGAGGGAGTCTGATTTATATTGCAATAATAATAATAAAACAATACATGGGCCAGCATCTACGTTCTGTTAGTATTATTAATAGTTATAAAGATAATATTCCAGTACAATTTTGTGTAATAAAGACTAAGGTACGCACCGTCTGCTTAGCTGGAGATCGTGGCTCGGATGTAGTGGGGGTAAAAATGCGTTGTCAAGATAATGACGCAGAACCACTGCTTTAAATCGCTATATATTAGTACTGTTATACATACCAATGAACATGCCACAACGAATTTAAAATATAAGTATATAGGAAATGATTTAATTTTACAACTGTTTATCTTAATCATATCCCATAATCATAAAGGACAAATGAGGATTATTTTTTAAAAATAAAAATAAAATATATATTTTGAATTTATTTATTTAGAATCCTTGTTTGTATACAGATTTGTATACTTACAAGTAAGGTCTGTTTTTAAAAAAATATAAATATTGCTACAAAAAGTTACTGCAGTATGTGGCTAACACAAGATAATAGAAGAAATGTACACCTTAAGTATCAATAATCACGAGTCTTAATGTTAAAACAACACTATTATGACCATAAATTTTAATTCAAAGTACTACCTGAGCGTTTGTAACATAATTTTATTATAAATAAATTACTTTCGATAACATTTAATTTGAATAAAGTATTAATTATTGAATATACAATCATTTTCAAAAGAAATATATTCTATCTACAATATACAAGTAACAAACATTTATCTATATACATTTAATAGTTCGGACTAGTTCGCGATCGTAGTCGAAAATTTGATGTAAGGAAAGGTTTTTATACAAAATTTACAAATAAGTACCGCGAGTGTAAGTTTTTGATGTATCGATTGGATTACTGAAGGACCCGGTTGATACCCAGTAAAATTAAGAGTATTGCCTTTATAATTATATTTATTTATTTTCTTATACATATTCCCTGTTGTGACGATTTAAAAGAGCTTAGTAAATAAGTCTATTTAAATAAAGTTATTTTTGACTTTTTTGACTTTTTTTTTTTTGACCCATAATGGAATTCATAAGAAAGGTTTACGGTATTTTTTTATCTTAAGCTTTTTTTATCTTCAAAGCGAAGCTTCTGGTGTCCAGATTATTTTCTATTCGGGTAGTGTTATAAGTTATATTTATTGTGACCTGAAATCATACAGGGCAGTTAAAAAATGTTCCTTTTATGACGAATAGGTCCTTGGGATATTCCTCATGTTTTCTTATATAAAAACGTGTTTTTCCAGCATATTAACTTATATAGGTATAAATAGATAATTATGAACTAACTAGCTTTGTTTTTTCATTAGTCTATATGGAATATCTCCTTTGCACTTTATAAGTTGTATTTGCGTAAAATATAAATATTAAGTGATATATATTTAGTAATGAATATTCAATGAAAGATCTCACACTCGCGGTAGTTTATAATATACATAATGAGACTGAGTCAACTCGGGTGTCAAGAAGATAAACCGTACTATAGAAGTTTATTATTTCTGTAAAATATCTGCCTCATTTGATTTACTTAATTCGTGAGTTTAATATTTTATTATGGAAATAAAGTGGCATGCTTTAGTAGACAACATTGTACATATTTTAATGGTTTTTATATAGCGTCTTGCAGAATCTTTTAAATGAAGCTGTATTTATATTTTGAAGACAAATACACATTGTCTAAATTTATAAAATATCTAAATGTATTAAGGTTCATCGACTATTAAACTTTTCTTGTCAACTCAGTCTCAATATATTTTATGTCGACAACAAAATAGACAGAATAGTTACCCGGAAGATCTGAGCGAAATTTAAAATTTCACACGCAAGTGCCTACAACTATACTGTACATGCGCGTAACCGCATAAAGCTCTCTTAAAAAATTACAAAAGGTCTCAACATATAATAATTAACCTATCTATTATATTATTTACAATTATTGCTATCAAATGTTGCGCTTTGAACGCTCCAGTTAGTTTTATCAACTGGTTTTATTGCCTTCGCTACAAATAAACACATCATCAGCAAATGCCTATGTTGTATTTCACCGAAAATACAAAACTGAACGTTAACCATTATTTTATCTATACTGGAAATAAAATCGAAGTCATTTTAATACACGTAACGTATTTCCAATACAATACAACCTGTCAAAAAATGAAACTTAAACTAATGTCGCCTTGATATGCCACAAAGTTCAATTAAGGAATGATAATAAACTGATCTCATAATAGACACTCTAAAATCGTAACGAGTAACCACTGTAATAAATATTCACTGATAGATTGACATCAGTTAGATCTAAAATAATCATATTATCATACTATATTTATTAATAATGCTAACAATAATCAAATCAAGTATTTGCTATCCCTTGTCGGTACAATAACATATCGGAATTATCTCAAAACAGTAAGAAAATTACCTAATTTTGATATTTAGGCCAAATAATAATTGATTTACTAAATGGCTATAATAGAGATTTATAATTCATCTTGGAAAATACTATACACCGATTTTAGGGACAAACATTACATCACAAACTACATAGCGCCCCGCCCGTACGCAAAAATAAAGTAGAAGTTAATGGACAAGATATTATATTCAGTCTTTATTTCTAAAGAAGTCTTTATTGACATTTACAAATCGCACTATATAAGTTTCCATCTAGTAATAAATCGAAATAGAGAAATTCATTCTGTTTGGCGGCCCCGCTATTTATTGTCCAGTTCGCATTCGGGCGGCGCGGAGTACTGGGGGTTGGCGGGGGGTGCGGGCGGCTGCGCGGCCTGCGCACGCGCCCGTGCCAGCGCCTACGCAAGCGCGGGCGCGGCAGGCCTCGCTCAGGGTCGGTGGGGATGAGCAGAGCTTAACGACGAACTACTCACACCAGAATCACTACTCTTTTCCGAAGCGCACGGCTCACCCCCAGCAACAAATTTGACCACATTCAACCGGTGATCAGACTCACAAGTGTCATCTCTAGCGCCACCTGGCAAGCCTCCCGCACGAACAATTGCCCTATCACCAACTGATCCAGGGTATCTTTCAATCCTATCACATTCTACATCATCCGGTTGACGTCGACGCACAGACCTCTTAGCTTGCGGTGCTGGATCTGGTGGTCTGTGCGAGGGCTCGTCTACTCTGTGAACTAAAGGCGAAGTTCTTACTCGGACACCGCCAACACCGACGCCAGCTTCATAACAGCCCGAGTCACGCGGAAACTGGCGTCGGCCAAAAGGAGACTCTCCACCTTCAGAACTTGATCCACCGCCCTCACCCTCGCCGTCAACTTCTGCGCCTGTAAAAGATAATAAAATATGCTTAATATGCTGATATCTACCAAGAATTAAGCTTTACATTGTTGCTGCAGATTATCTTTAAAAACTGAAGTAGTTACTGAACGTTTAGAAAGACAATGAACAAAAAAATTAAATATCAATCGACCTTACATTCAAGTTTATGCAGGAGTTGCACTGCAGCAAGGATACGAGTGCGATGCTCAGGTGTCATTATTCCTAAGTAGTCGAGATCTGATGGTTCAATCTCTTTAAAAAGTTCTATATCTTCGTATCCATTTCTAGCAAAGGCCACTGTGTATTCCGGTAAATCTATCCTCCTCAATAGTTCTTCGACAGTTCTGGGCCTAGTTTCCCAAAGCCTCTCACGGCTCTTGCACCATTTTGATGAGCGGGAGCGTCCCGTATCTCTTTCAGAGAGGACTTCAACATTTGCAAACTTAAAGTTCCCAACTTTATTGTTGAGTGCACCTCGCCAAATTCCAGACGCATTCATGTTTACTACTTCTATGATGTCTCCTTTCTGTTGAAGAAATATACTGTGTTATAGACTATACTTCTTAGGTTTTCAACAAGTAACAGGATGGATTCAGGATGATTTCATATCGGGATATCTTACCTTATATCTAAGGGCATCTTTCTCATAAATAGTGGGTACGTAATCGACGAGTGCTCGAGCTCGACACAGCATTTGCGGCACAAGTAAACTCCGCCCAGCTGGACTTAATTCTATGTTTTCTTCTGCCGAGAGAGATGAGTGATTACTACCAGCGCGAACCAATGCTTGTGTGCCTGTACATAAATATTTGTAAACTTTTAAAAATCTCTGTTTATTTCCTACCTAATGACTAGCGCATTAAAATTCGAAATACCTGGGTACATCTTTGGATGACTGTGAATAGGAAGGAATGGGTTATTCTAGTATGCTAAGGGATGTAAATATATAATTAGTAGGATCAGGAACGATAACTCGCTCAAATTATCAACAAGAATTTGTAATCTGTAAGTAATGTATGGGGCGTTATGGTACACAGAAAGGAAAGACAATAATATTTACAAACAATATTTATATATTAACACAGACAAAATAGCTCAATAAATCCACTCACTACTGCCTGATCCGCTGGGAAGACTTTCGAAAGAACTATTAGAACATGGGAACGCTTGATCGCCGCTTGTCCGTCTGTCGCTACCATCAGGACCTCTTTCTTGTCTTAATCTGGATATTTTTCTTTGGACGTCTTGCCTAAGCCCTCTTACTTTACCGGCTAAGTTAGATACACCTTCACATTCTTCAGCTGACTGAAATAACGGACAAAAGTTTAATAGGGATAGGGTTATAAAAATTAAAAGCAAACTAAATAATTTAATACAGCAAATTTATTGAAAAATATCAGCAAACAGGTGACATGGTTTCTAATCATATAGAAAAGAAAACGCTACTTAAAACAAGCCAATTACCTTATGCACCGTAGCTATGTGTTGGGAATCGGTCTCACTTTCTTGATCTTCGTAATCTGAAGACGCGGGCGATAGTGGATCGGCACCTATCCGATATCCTGACATTTGTCTGTAGCCCCTCCGAGAGTCCCGGTCTGAACGACTTGATTCTAGCGAAATTCCTGACAGTCTAGAGCCTATAGATTGGATATCAGATGCAGCATAATCCCCGCTTTCCCGATCTCTTGCAGTTCGTAGGGGAATAACAGTAGTTGGATAGGGACCGCTTTGTGGAATTATTAATCCTCTACGAGGGGCTCTTGCTAAACTTATATCGCCAGCGCTTCTTAGGGATATTACACCTTCGCCTCTTGACTCGTTGCGAAGATTGAGCGTGAAGCAGACTCGACCGTTCTGAAATGCAGCCGCAGGTGCCCCACCACCCATGAGAAAATCCTCCGGGTCACTTTCATATGGTGGCTCATCGTACCAGTGCCCTCTCCCCGTCAGACCTCTCGCTTCATCGTCGTACATATACGTGTCGTCTGTAAACGATGTCTTCATTAAATTCTGCATGACGTAGCGTCCCAATAGTGCAAACAAAAAATACGTGCTCAAAAAATTGCGACAATTTTACCGTAAAATGCCTTTCCACAAAATGGCGAACTCACTGACAACACTGCAGTTTAAGCTGTGTACGAACATTGTAAAGCCGTGCGTGGTTTATGCAAAATATTGTTTTTAAAACAACATGCATTTAGCATTCCGTCGCAACAAAATCTGATGGAGATGAATTTATGCAAAACGTTCCACTGATGATTTGATTGAAATTATTTGACTTGACACATTCGTATTGATGTTTATTTTAATTTGTAATTCTGTAATACGTTTATGTCCCACTGTACAAAAAATAAAACTAAATAATGCTGATGATAGAAAATGCACATCAAAAGCTTATCGAACATTGAACGCCGAACGCGAAATCAATCACTATAACAATAAGCATTCCGCAGTCTTAATGAGTAACTTAAGATTAAAAACATCGTGCAAGCGCTATGCGGAATATGACATTTATATGTTTAATATTTATGATATTGATATTTTAATTCATATAAGGCAGTTAAAACCGAACTGATGCATTTAAAGATACGCTGCTAATACAAGAGTGCAATATTTTCATAAGAAACATATTTTACAAAAGCTTTAATTACATCGTGAACGAAAAGGCAGATTAAATTTTCTGAAACTACAATATCAAGAAATGTAATTTTTTTATTGTAAATGCGGAACCTACATTATTTTGTATTGTGGAAAGGTAACTTATTATTTATATTTTGGTGCTGAAAAAACTGCACATAAAATTAAGGAAAATCACAATAAAGCAAAAAAGTGTGGATTATATTAACATAAACAGAAAGTTTTATATATGTTTCTCAATAAAGAGGGATAGTAACTAGAAAAAAAATACCAGCTGTGTCTTTTAAACTTAACCAGAAAAGCGTAAATAAGAAATAAATATTCATTATTTGCACTTAATAAAAGATTTAACAAGTTACCGTTTCACAATTGAACATTAAAAATGACTGGAAATAAAAATAACTAACTCCATTTTAAGTACAATATGTATATTAGAGTGAAAACGATTGAGAATTGAGTAAAATATCTAGGAAACTTATATGATATTTTAACGTTTACCTCTAAATTTAAACATACCTCCAAAAGGCCCTCGGACACCATCACGACCCATATTCATAAGACCATGTCTTATATCTCTTAAAATCTGTAACAATGGAACATTATGAAATTAACGTATAGATATAGATCTAAAGCTATTTTGTATAAATATACTAAAAATATACTAGGCATTCAAAATAATCGTTAAAATCCGTACAGAGAACTTATAGAATTTATTTCTTAAAGTCAATACTCTAACTTCTTTATTTTATTAAAGTTCTTATTAAAGTCAAGACTCTAACTTCTTTATTCGTTATTTTATTTATGATGGAGAGAATCATTAATAATTTACATATTACCACACCACAAGCACCACTACGTCATTAATATTATACATAATTAGCAAACTTTTGAGAAATTCTCTTGGAAATTTGCAACATAAGATTTAAGGCTTGTTTATTTTAGGGGAGTGACGTAATTCCAGTAAACAATGTTCCAGCACGCGACACATGAGGGGCTCAAGGAAGATTTAGTATGATCGAAATGTAAGTTTTCTAGAACTGAGACTGAGATAAGGTCGTGAATCAGTGAGAGTCGACATTATTCCACTGTCCAGCAAGGCGAAAATCTCTTTTCTATTTACTCGCAATATATAGATATTATAAATAGCAATTATAATTCTTGAGTTCTTAAGAATACTGTCAAACTGTACTCAGCATCGATATTTATCTGGGTCATAGACAAGACATGAGTTTTGCTATCTCCAGTCGACTCAAATCCCTTCGTGCAAATGCAGCCATGCGTGCAAATAGGATATCGAACCATGAACTTCTGTATTTTAATTCAGATAGTTACCGCCAGTTGTTACACTGTGTACTAAGCTACACAACTTAGCTACTAAACTTCAAGCCATTTACATTATATTACACAGTAATAAATAAACAGAAATTATACTTCGCCATATTTACAGACAATATAACTTGAACTATAAATATCTGTTTAGCAACAAATGAAACATTACTTATAAGTAAATGATGTACAACAGTTGTAAGTTTCAAAATATTAGTTGAAATATTTCTTAAAATGCGTGAACACGGCAATAAATATTCAGCGGGAGTAATAAAACGACCACTTTCTCGTAAGTAGAAAAGTATTGAACATTAACTTAATTTATGCACACTTTGTTACGGAGCCAGCGTCGCCTACACGAAAGGGATTGGCGGGTCGTTTGTTGGAGTAAATGAGATTTTATGTTGGTACAGAATCAGACAAGGCCCGTCAGGAAACACCTGCAGCGGCCATTTTTAGCAAACACAACAAAAGGCTGATTTTATTTTATGAGAAATTTATCAAAAATCTTTTTTTCTCGAGCTACTTAGCCAGTAGCGGGTAGGTCCGTAAAAGGATTCCTTTACGGACCAACCTACTGGCTAAATGGCGGGTGTGTGTGGGGTGCACCCATTGCCTCAAAGTTGCACTAGCAAACAAAGTGGCACTAGGAATGCCCACTTAAACTCCCCAGCAGCTCTTTGCCCTTCGCGGGGGTGACCTGAGTTCTGCCGAAGTAATTCACTAGGTCGTCCAAGACGCAGACAACCGATCAATTATGCTCTGAGTTCTGAATCTTATGATCAATTCTACTACTAAAATAGTAATGGCATTTTAATTTTAATAACAATATAAATCAAATTCAGTTTTAAAACGATATACCACGTAAATGTTTCTCTGTCGTACTTTAACCAACAAAATCAGGTCACCAACAATTTATTGGCAGTAAAATTTCAATATTCGATACTCTAAGTACCGCGGGACTGTAGTTTTATGAGCGTTCGAAATGTGCTGGGCAAGGGCTTCCGAAGTTTCGTAGGGAAGCGATACAACTGCCTTAATAGGCTTAGCTTGAGATTAGGGCACGATTAGCCCACGGCTCGCCTGTCGAATGCTCGAGCCAGTCGGCAGATTACAAGGTACTGCAACCATAGTGTGCAGCGGACAGCGACCTATCTTATTGGTTGTAATAATTTATCTTGTAAGTAGCATATATATTGTCCTTTATCTAATTTGACTTTTTAGTCTTCTTTATTTTGCGAGTTCGGATTTTAAAATCTAGTCATTTCAATAGTAAAATTTCGAATGATATTTTATAATGAGAAATAAATTAATTAAAGCTAGTTCAATGAAAATCAATGCTATTAACTCGTATAAGCATTTAAGCCTATTATAGCAAAAATAATACTGTCCACAGCAAAAGTAACGTACTAATCTATTTGTACTATACGATGACTTCTCCATGCGATTAGTTACGGCGTGTGCGTTAGGGAGCATTTGGAACTTTTTGTGTAATGTTGCAGGGATTTGTTTTGCGCATGTGTGAGTAGTACATCAAAGCTTAAGGATTTGGGTGAGTACTTCTAACTGACGTGCGATCTTATTTACCTCTTCTTGTTCCCTCGCTAGTTTATCCTTTTTCTTCATCGCTTCCTGGACTTTTAACTGTAACAAAAAAATACGATTGATATTTGATGAAATGTTCTTTAGTTCGAGCAATTTCCTCTACTGAATAACACAACTAGTTAATTCTTATAGAAGAAATATATACCTGTTCCGTTGATACTCACATCATATGCATATAAAATTATCATTTAAATTGTGCAGTTTTTACGTTCCATTTATTAACATGCGATCATGCATCTTTGATGAAATTATCGAGCAAACGGATAAATTCGTGCAATAACGAACTACCGAGCGGTGCACTAAATTGAATGTGCTTTTTAACGAATTCATTATTTACAATGTTTATATAATATTAATAAATGTTTCGATCCACCTCCAATTCTTTGAGCATGCCGATGAATTGTAAAGCCAAAAATGATGTAAATTTAGAATTTTGACATTCTGTTACGACTCTGTTGGCAAATATGTGGTTAAATTCTATTAAATATCGATAAAATTAATACTTCTTAATTATATTGAAAATAAATATTATTACATAATATTGTATCAAGTTTTACGAAATCGGAATAAAATTCTCTAATATTAATATAAATAAATATTTAAGATAACTTATATACCTACATTGTTATAACAAAATTATTTATAGTCATTATATTGTTATGCAAAAATATAAACTATCTTAATATACTTAAATCTCAATGTTGTTTGCACAAATATGGACAGTAATAATAATGTCAAGACGTCTACAAATCAAACTA
Organism: Acentria ephemerella; assembly: GCA_943193645.1. NCBI lineage: Eukaryota > Metazoa > Arthropoda > Insecta > Lepidoptera > Crambidae > Acentria > Acentria ephemerella. The sequence continues at coordinate 3,638,193 of OW971882.1, forward strand.
AACATAATATTAACTTGCAGTATAGTTTGCCAGCCAGAGCATAACAGAAAATGGCTACACCTACTGCATGTTTGACAGATGTTAAACAAATTGTAATTTTAGAAAATATGTTTAATGTAAATTCTTATTTTGATATCCTATAATTCAGTACACACAAATATGTAAAAGTTTCGTCTGAAAACAAATTTAGTTTAACAAAAAATAGATTAAATTTCAATCACTAAGAATATTAGCATTAGATTCCTATGCAGTGTTCCTATAAATTCGTTTATTCGATGAGGAAGTCAGTAATGATCTGTCAAACATGTGTAGCGGGTCAGCCAAAGGCGCTCACCCTATGAATAGTTTCTTCGAAGGTGTTTGGTTGGGCGGCACTCATTTGAAAGAAGCGGAGGCGATCATAGTCCCGAGGGTCGACCATGGACCTCAAGGCTGTGTCGGGGCCAGGGCCGAGGCCCAGCCCACTTTGGAGCACGCTGTCCGGTGTGTCCACCTGAATGGAAAGTGTTCCTTGTAATTTGTGGGCGCGCATTCCAACTATCCAGTCTCGGTGCCAGCTCCGTGTACAAGTAACTAAACATACTACTTGCACTAACTGAACATATATTAAATACTAATAACACATTTTACTTACTCTAAATTATACCAAGTAAAAAAACGCAGGGTGATAAATAGTAATAATATTGTTTTATATAAATATGGCTATATGTGTTAATGGAAAGAAAATTTCAAGTCAAAAGTATTTAATTAAGACCTTCTGCTTAAACAAAAGTTTACTCTGAAAATAAATTTTGATCATTTATCATAATATCGACAAGTCACCTACTGCTATTCCTTTAAAAGTTGAAACTTTTTCTCGAATCACGCCATTCTATCATAACATCATGATAAATTGACATAGAAAACTGAATCGCGAAATATACTTCATGAACTTGGGACTAAATTGCAGAACTAGCATCGTTTCATTACATTTCCAATAACTGGCTATTGAATCAGAATGACGATAGCAAAATCAGAATTACTTTTTGCAGCATTAAATATGCAATTATTGTTATTCGGAATTCGCTCACTGCAAAAAAATAATAAATCTTTTGTGAAAGTTTACATATTTGAAATTTCATTGATTTCAAATATGGAAGCTGTTAAGAGGAAATACCAAAATTCATGCTAATCAAATTCAGTAAATGCAATTGTTTACTGTAATCCTTTTTCCAACCTTTATGTGATTAACGTTATCTGAATGTTTTATTTTTTTCTGAAGTAAATATCCACTACCTGCCGTAGAATAAAATGTAACAAATTTTTAATCTGCAAACAAAGCTATCGGAAATGACAATTTCCGATAGCTTTACTTAAAGTCAAATAGACAAAAAAAATTTAATTTCTCATTTTCACTTAAAGACGGAAAAAGCTAAGGATATCTGCATCACAATGAGGGTATGTGCGTACGAATCAATTAATCATAAGAGGCACAAAGCTCGCCCATTAACTTCGCACTTGATAAGGGAATAATGCGAATAGCCGACAATAGCCGTTTCTATAATATGACAACCCTACAGGGCTAAACTGGCGTCGTCGTTCGAAATTTATTGCTCCGCTATCAAACTCACATACATTTTATTTCTAATGACAATATTTGAAAGCGTACGGTTCGGAGGTATTCTTAATTTAATGGCCCTAAATTCTTTGTTATAAAAGCGAATGGTAATAACTCCAATTTAATGTGTGTGTTTCGAACGTATTGGCATATATGCTAAACTCTTTTCTGAGATATATATATATATATGGCTATAATTAAAATAATTACGTAGTTCCATTATCTTATTTTATTTTTAATATGCATTGAATAAATTAACAGTAAACGGCATTTGAGGAAAATTGTATAAAGTAGAATTACTGCTTATACGTTTCACTACAAATTTGTTTAACCGATAAAATTAAAGATTATAGCTACACGAAGAACGGCTCTAATAGTGTTAAAATCAAATCAAAAACAAGATATCTTTAAACATAATATATGAAAACCTCTACGGTAATATACTACAGGTATTAATTGTAAGATTTTTTATGCCAAACTAAATAAAAAAAAGAATATGTCAAACAAAGGAGTTCTAAAATAACGTTAACGGGTAGCTGATACGCGAATTTAATGTTTTCCCTGGAGGGTCTGGAACGCGATTCGAATTAAATTGTGTTATACGAATGCGTATTTAGATCTAATTTTGATTGAATGAATCGAGCATCACTATCTAATGTGGGAAATGCAGTAGACACTCGGTAATTGGCAATGAAGATGAGAGTCAACCAATTATCTGGTCATTAAATTCACTGTTCGGTTTAGTTTATGTGTATAACTTTTAGTATCTATGTTCATATAAAGCACTACTTCGCTTTCAAATATTAAAAACTAATAACCATTCATATTTTTTTAATAATATCAAAATCACAGTCCGTAATACATGTGGTGGGTGAAAAGTTCTGAATCCAATTGTAACAATCGTGGCTAACATTTCTAACCTAAACATATATTTTACATATTTCAACCAAAACACCAATTATTTACGTTAAAATTTGTTTTCACTATTAGCAGTAATTTATTTTTTATAAATGTTTTAAAAATATTTTGCATGTTTTCTATCAAATTGTCAATGCCTGGTATGTTGGATCGATCCATTCTATTCTAGTACTTCGCTATAACATACTATTATTAGGGTTATGATCGTAGGTATCTAACTAAAAGCTAAATGAAAAATGTATTGTACAAACTCGCGTAAACTTCCTTGTACCAACATACAAGGAAAGTAATTTGTGTCAAAAACATTGCTATGAAAATATTACCACTGTAAACATGATAAATGCGCCCCCAGGAGCAACTTTCGTAGTTGGAAACTTTAATATTGGCCACATTCCGTATAAATAGATTGAGTTTAATCTAAAACACCAGTTTTTTAGACTTTGGTGATGTACGGCTATAGAATGTAGCAAGGCAATTATCTTGGTTTGAAAATTGATTATTTTTAGACATAATTTTATTTTATTTTTACTTTTGATCCATCCTCGTAGTTTGGTGATCCTTGGTGATCGTTTAACATACACAAAAAAGGATATTATAAGAGTATACTATAAGGCGTTTTATACTGGTGTAGATATATACCTATCGGAATTATAATATCATTACTGAAATATTTAATTTGATTTTGTCTGGCTGTGGCGGCAACCGCTTTTACCGACCAACCCACATTGAGTCAGGTGGTATTATGGTCCTAAGTCCTCATGCGTTTTTCCAATGTAGATACGTTCAGTGGCAATCAAATTATTGTCAATTAAGCTTTGGCACTTAAGTGTAATTTTAATAATATAAATTTAATATTTTTTACTTGCAGAATCTATCAAGTTACATATAAGATATATAGCAAAATGTTGTTCAGAATTTTCTACCTTATTGATAGGAATATCAACATAACCATATCCGTAAATAAGGTTATAAGTAGAAATACAAAGAAATGCCGGTTGTAAATTGATTAAAAACTACGTCAAATATCTCTTGTTTTTATAGCGAAACCAAATGCGCAAACGACGAGGCAAAGCCTCTTTATTGATACAAGATGTTGTGTATTTACGACGTTCCAAATAGCTAACGCTACCATAGTGTACAACTATGAGGTTTTATTGCCTTTATCGAGATGTTGCTAAGCTATTACTGAGGAATAGCATCGGCACTGTAATACCTCCCGTAAGAACTCGTTTAGATGCGGCAAAGTGCCAATACGGGGAATAAGTCAAATATTACCGTTTATGTTTTTGAGTTTCTTCTTATTGGGTTGTTTCTTCGATTCGGTTTTGATTGTATATTTTAGTTTCAAATTGTCTAAGTTCAACTTAAAATTATAAATATTTGTGCTTACTCATTCCCGTGTTGTATTTCTAAGTAAGGAAATTACTGAAAACTCCATCCAATGGGTTATTTCTAATGAGGTGTAAAGGCTGGCAAGGCGGGGTCGCCTAAGGCTGTAGATTCCATACTTCACTAACTGTTTCCGCATTGAGATACAACTTTCGACTTCAAATCAATGTTGTCAATTTGTCAAGCTTGGTAAAATATGATATTTGCCCATTATTTCCAAGCGTTGACTCATTGTTTAAGCCGTCAAAGTCATATCTTATCGTCCCGTAACTCCCGAAACGGTCACAATTGATCCTCTAATCGCAGCTGGACACGACACCGCCAATACTCGAAAAAAGCAACTTCTGACAGTACTAATCCTAAGTGCAAGTTCCCCGATAAGGATTATGCCGAGGCCCTAATGGCCTTTATCCGTGGCTCAACAAGCGGCCATAACTCAACCGCCGTCGCGTTGGCTCAACCGACTTAACTTTGGCAGGCGTCATTTCTCAAAAGGCATGCGGTACCCCCGCCCTTCGTCTAGAGATTAATAAATATAGGTGGACGGAGAAAAATGTAGCACTTAATTCGGCCAAGACGAGCGAAGCGTAATGTGAACACGCCGACTTAACATTGCTCATCTTAACTTTGGATAATATTTTGTCTAGCCCATCTTTTATTTATAAGTCGTCTGGATGCATTGATCGATGAATATCAATTTAGGACACTGGACGTCTATGAATAATCTTAGGCTGTTTAATGTGAATAACAGGATCGGTCTCAGCAAATTTATGAAATTTATAGAGTATGACAAAAAAGTCGACTTCAAACCATTGACGTAATGACCATTGTCCATTATTGTAATAATTTATTATTTATAAATTATTATTATATTATATAATTATTAAGATGAGATAAGATAAAATTTTATCGTGATTCTGTGTACAATATTCTTACAATTTCACGTACTTAAGATACAACAGATTGCCATTTTCAGGCGTACAATATTGACATTGTGAAATATAATTTCTTTTTAATTAATTATTATTTTTAATTTTTTAAGTTAAAAGTTCTCTGTAGTAGTTTGTTCAATTTTCAATATAATTTACTCAATTTTTAACGTAGTAACGTTTGAAACGTACCTGTGTCGAAAATTTGATCAAATACAGCAGCGACGCTCAGCGCCAGACAGAGGAACAAATTTTCATTACACGCATAGGAAAACAACGCACGCTAGGTAGTACACACCAGACGCGTCACACTAATTGCGAAGAGTGCATGTCGAGGCTACCGGCGACGCTCCGGATTGACATAACGGCGGATACGGACGGAACGTGAGGATGCGGACGGAGTCAGAATGTACGGAAAAAAGAGGAAGGCAAACGCCGTTGACGTATGCAGACGTAAGATTCGGTTATAAATTGTTTTGTTTAACGAGACGACACGCTGAACTAATTTTTAGGCCATCTGCTTATTCCCACTGCTTGAATAGTTATAATAAATTTTTGAATGAAACCTTTTTAGAATTTTATCATCAAAACCAATATGACAACGATAATAGTCAGGGTGACGCACTCGGCATATCAAAAGTAATTTCCAAGAAAGGCGTTTCAAAAACCAAACCCATTGTAGGGGATACAAGTTAAGTACCTTCTAAAAATATTAATTGTTTTTTTTAAACATGGACCAATAAATAATTACCGATGATAAATTCGAAATTTAAAAAATCTAGTCTTCACACTCCAATTGAATTCAATTAGTCATAACTTCCAAAACACACAGCGGTTGATTTCCAACACTACCTTATCACGTATCAACTTAGAAAGACATTTGGAATTGTAATATATAATAAATAGTAAAAGTTTTCAATATAATCTTTGATAATATTATAAAAACCTTGAACTGAATACTGTACTAATGGTTCAATGCTATTTCACGCTTCGCTAGACCACAAACTAAAGAGATACATCAAACAAAAACCTCTAATAAAAAAAATAGGTTATATTAGTTCAAACATTAACGAAAACCAATCAAATTCTTTTATATAAATATAAGGTCTATATTGAAGCCGCGTAGACATGGAAGTTTAACTAAAAACACGTCCTATTTCGATTTTCTTAATAAAGCCCATTGATAGATTTGAAATTAGTAAGTATCCAATACTTTACGTTTGTAAAACTCACTCTACTTTTAAAAATGACACAGAGCTATTCTTGAGTTACACAGCACACAGCTATTGATTCAATAGTAATTTCTACACAATGTCTTCTTTGCAATATATCTAATTAACAATAGCCTGGTCGCATTACTTCGCTGTCTATAAAAGGTATAATTTATCAAAGATAATGCCTCCTATTGATAGTATTTTCATAATACTCGGGCATAATTTTAAAACTGACTTTTAATTACATGTTTTATAAAAATTATATATAATCAAATGATAATTATTGCTAAGTTTTAAAATGAAGTAGATAATTCTGCCATTGTTTTGTCTTCGGCAATTCAAAACAAAATTAGGGCCTTTAAAAGCACAACAAAGGTTTTTATTTCTGTACGTCTAAATCAAAAAGAAATAATGTTTACAAGAAAATAAGTATGCATAAGGTATTTACCCTTTGTGGAGGTAAGATCTGCCTTGGGCTGTGCGCATGCTTCGGCGAACAAGAGCCGTGCTTTTCTTTCCTGTGAGACTTCAACCCTCGTAGAAGTCTTGAAAACGTCGTCACCTTCTTCTTGGCAGTACCGAGGCAGTTATCTGTTGGCAAGACTTTTGTTCCTTTAAATTTCTATTGAATACCTCGTCGGAGTATTAAAAGACTGCGTTAAAGAAATGCGTAGCAAAAGAGCATATGATTTTATATTGCTATTTTCAATTACTTATGATAAATATTTTGAGGATTTTTTGTTACTGCTATGGATAAAGATATAGAATTCTGATTATCCAAATTGACAAGCTAGGTGGGTAAAAACTAGAAATTAATTACTTATGCACGCACTCATCTTGATTAGTAAACAATTATATTTTAAAGTACCAGGCGACCAAAATCTGCCTATTAACAATAACGTATTAAGACTTAATTTTGCTTAACTACTTCTCTTTGTGAAACAAATTAGTATACTTTCTAACGTATACAAAAACAAAACTAAGTGAATATACTTTTATCGTCGCGTGCTAGGTTTTATTTTAAGTGACCCACCCTTAATTGCTTTCATATATCATTATGACTTAGTTTTCTTTCTTACATCACTATATATTAAATGTGGACGGTTCTATTTAGTTGGCGTATGATTGTTATTAGAAATTCATAACTGTTTTAAAATTTCTTGTTTATTATAGTCTTTTGTAAGTAATGGGCAAATGGTATAATTGCGGGAAACGAGTAAACTCGTAAAATCGCTTTTAATACAAAATCGCGGGAAGTGGTCCGATTGCGGGAAATTTGCTAATAATTTTGTGTACATATATAAAAATAAAATAATACATATTTTAGAAAGCAAATAAATAGGTACTTTTTTAACTACTTCAATGTAAGTGCTATATAAAATATCAAATGGATCGAATGATATGAATATTTTAGGGAAAGTCTTATTTTGGCGTTAAAAGGTCAAAGAAGCTCCGCGTTACGACGAAATTTGGCGGGAAAATGCCTCATTATAACCTGATGAATCCACCTTTAGTTTGTATGTATTGTATTAGAATATTAAGTACGACTTAACACAAGAAGACTAACCACTTGACAAATTGCCGCTATTATCTAGAGCAGCCAAAAGCTCAGCCAGAATGTAGTTTCCAATACGGCGGGAAAACATATGCCTGATTGCTGTCGAAACAAGATCATAGCCATAGAATGTTTTGTGAAACAAATACAAATTTACGTATATAAAATTTTTGCTCCTTATTTGATTCAGCGAGAAGTACCTTACTTAAAGGTTCCCTTCTTTCAGTTGACAAAATATGCGGCATCATCAGCCATGTCTTTTGATTACGTTAATTAAGAAGTTTATTTTTTTATCTAAGATATATTGACTGGAGTATTTGATATTAATTTCAAGTCGATACTGATAATGTACGGATAAGTGAATCCTGTCGAAATCCTAATATAAACATATATATAAAATTTATTACGTCCAGTTTCCAGAATATAACTAGAATAAATAAAATCACTAAACATGTGTTCACATTTGAGATATTTCCTTTCTAGAGGAATCGGGACGATAGCTAGCTAACGAGTGGCTAAATAATGTATGAAGGAATTATGTATGAGAGGACGAGATACTCTCGTTAAGTAAACGGAGTCGGGTATGGAAATGTACGTATAATACGACAGCGGTTAACGCATTGAGCTTTTGTAGTTATGAACCTATCCTTTGACTATAGTATGGCGTATTAAGATCACTTTCGGATTATCCCAAAAAATCGATTGTTACTAATTTGCTCTGTTTAAAAATAGTTATTTAATCAGTTGCCTATCAAATGCAAATAACATTTAAGAAATGTGTATAAAATCAATAATGACCCTTTAGCAGTCAAAATCCCGATTCTTGTTATTATCTATTAACGAAATTGAATATTGACCTAATAATCAGAACTACATTTTGACTAAATTTGTATTAGGGGAAATGGACGTTAATCTTTAGATTAAATTAAACATCGAAATAATCTATATTGTTTAGCTAACTACCCAATGGTTAATTGTCAATCGCTGACCATACCGACCTAGCAACTGCAGAAATAATAAAACTACCTTTATCATTGCTCATCTCGTGGAAAAGTGGGAAGATTTGCGCTTTTTGAAATGTAATCACATGCTAATATAAATAATATTACATAAGTCACGGAACTACTGTGCTAACTTTAACCCCATTAATATTGTATAACTATAAGCTATATCATTTACTTATATGTTATACTAATATACTTCACTTTTATATAAGTATTCATCATACAAATACATACAAATAGCTGCCGCTGCCGGTATTCGAACCCGGGCTCTCTGGCTAAGTAGACAGGGGTACTGACAACTTGAACTGTCGTTGTAGAAATTGGTAGTTTTGGACGATCTCGGTCCAACACTACCTATTCCTACAACTCGAGTAGAATATAAAATAATAATCATATCACTTACCACTAGGGGGAAATTCGTAGAAATATGCGGACCGAGGACTCAAGCAACTGAAACAAAAATATATTACTGTAGTAATATATACTTACTAAAAATATATTTATTTCATATTCATTTTCGAGAAAAGTATGTCCATGATGAAACGCTTTTATAGAAATACTAATTCAAGAATTTTTAAGGTTTATTGTTGTCTGGATCGTTAAATACAGAATGTGTACCTAAATCATCTTAAATTTAATAATTTTACGTTCTTCTCCAAATTATAGCCTTATTTTGGAGCATATAAGATTTAAATAGTGATATTAATTGTCTAGTTAAATCTCATGGTCCTTTAAACGATAGTAAACTCATTTTAAATATTGAATTATTTTGATTATGTTATCATAAACTGATAATTTACAGAAACTCACCAGCTTATTTATTTTAATTACAATAAGGTTTAAATCTCAGTAATACGTTATTTAATTACTAATCTAAATATTAATGTTTTCCATGTCTGACCCTTAGTTGTTAGTTCATTACTTTACGAGATGGCACTCGACAAATATTTATTGATGAAGTTATTCACACAGGAAAAATACAGTCTGGACTCAACAAATTATCAATTAACAAATATCAATTCATATTTCAAACAAAGTACAAAATCGCGTAAAAAAAATATTACGGTGACGAATAAATATTTTGGCGGCCCAGTCTTTGCGGAAAAACTTGACGGAAAATCGGAATTCAGTAAATGAGATATTAATCGACATTGGCATTAACAATACCTCCACTAATGATGATTGTGAACGAAATGAGTGCCGTTTAATGGGAGGATAAATCGCAAAGGGTTCATTTTGATGTCTGAAATGCTGAACAAGTTCCAATCAATGGTTTTAATTTTGCACTTTAAATTATATCTTTTCATTGAAACGTGTTTTATCCTCGTTTTGGATTAATATATCATGTACCGCTCTAACTTGACCCTTTCTGCTAGATAATAGGTTTTACTTTTAGTTTACTGCAATCCTAATCGGATTGAGTTTTTACCAGTCATGTGAAATTAGCTTAATTCTCTTAATTTTCTACTATTTACAGTACAATTAACAATACAATTAATAAAATCTAGTGAATTCTTATGTCATTTATATCGCATTATTTTTTTTTCCAATTAAAATCAATTAAAATATTTCAGAACATTACAATTTTTACAATCCACGTGTACATTTTGGCACTTTTCCAGAATAAGCTACAAATCAACACCTATGAAGCTTATATCATATCGGCAGCGTGCAACACAGCATTGAATATTCATTTCGAATGCAGTTAAGTTTAATGTTAATTCGATTATGCATTGAACTATATTATACAATTATCAGCGGACGCATGCATGAATATGTCTGCGATAAGTCACTATACAAGAAGCGCAGTAGAATAATAGGAATGGTGTAATTTTGTAAATGTAGTCATTTTTTATTAAAGAAGAGCACTTCGTTAATAAAAAAAATACTGCACTTATCCAACAAACGTAGGTACAGGTTTTATATTTAAGATTATATACGTAATTAAAACATTTCTATAAAAGGTAGAATGGTAATGCTAATGGCTGCAAATAATTAAGCAATGATTACTCATTGCAATAAATGCCGTTTACAGCCTGTTTACGTCCATTCACACAGGCACAGGCCTAACTACATGGGAGCATTTGAGACGTACCAAGGAGGCTACAAACGGTTGCCGTAACAACCGCTACTAACAGCTAACGTGCCTTTTAAAGCACGAAGGAGATGGAGATAGCAAATTAATTCACCCATCCAGGGACCATCAAAGCGATAGGAACGTTTTTTGTCATCAAAACCGATAGATACAGCGTTCGGAACAATACTACAACAAGTAAATGAAGCCTACTTTAAAACATAATTCGGAAATCAACTTAATAAACCACAGAACGATAATATTATAAATATTATTTTAAAGACACTGGCTGCTTAGAAATTACACATTGTATAATTTTACTTACGCTTCTGATGAATTTTATTGAAATTATTAGAAGGTTTTCAGGTCGTCTTATTTCTTAATCACAATCAAGTTACAAACCTCTAACAACCAATAAGATTTAACTGCCACACTTAATGATGCTATTGATATACTTAAACATCGCCTCTTTAAGTAATAATACTACGTCTTTGGTATTTATGCTTGCTGTCGTAATTTACCTCATGTGGTGCCACGGATAAATCTTATAGCATAGCTTCATAAAGTAGGTTTCACAAGTTTGTCCACATGGAATTCACTTGACCGTTAGATTCGCTCCACTCGATCTTCGCTTCACACAAGTATAATTTACATGTTTGCCTTGCATATGGCTCCTATTCCATTGTGCACGAACTAAATCAAATTTAAGTTCAGTACTTCTGTATTCTACAACCAATAAAGACCGGTGACGTCATTTGACGTTTCAAAAATGGCGACTCTCAAGCATTTTTGTTTTATTTTAAAGTTAAAGCTAAAATAAGTGAACTGTATGGATTCTTTAAATGTCAACTAACTTGACTTTTCTTAAAGTCATTATATCCCTTCTTAATGAATCGGAATGAAAGAGATGCGTATAACTTAAATTTAATTTTGTCCATACACAACGGAATTGGGGCTAATATCATTATTTAATATTCCCAACTCCAGTAATTTGCTCGAGTTAATTGAACGAACGAAATCAATTTTTGTTGGGTTTTTCCTTAAATATTTTCTAATGTTGAATCATGACGAGCTCGCAATATAGTAACTATCAGTAAGCTTAAATATTATATAAGCTACCTGACAAAGTTTGAATAAGCGGGATTTTATGTCCACCGAATATGTAATGGTAAGCGAATACTATTCTGTATAGATCTTTCTTGCATATTTTCCCGATAAGAAAACGAAGCGAAATCATTACCAGAGTAGATAAGTCTGTTAACTGTCGATACATAGACGATAGAAGTAAAGGATATTACGACGAACTTACTTATATAGTAAAGAAATCAATAGTAAGATTAAAATTTGCTTTCAATATGCGAACCGGTCCTAATTTAACTACGGCGAGCCAGATAGCATGGAAGTAACGATGCTGTGCGCATTTATGCAGGCACTTAGATAAATCCCGCCGAGTTAAACGACGTATTTCGCGCATCCCCTATCTCGCTTTCTCGCTATATCTCGCAACTCGTCGTCACCCGTCGCGGGCCGCAATCTCGTGAGCTTGTTAGTTGGATTTCCGTCGGTACATAGTGTTAATTGAGTAAGTAGGAGGTATTTCGATATTATGTCGGTGGCTTTCATGCGAATTATGTTGGTTTTGAAGAGATATAATACTATTCTACACTATGATATACATAAATAATTCAAAATGTCTTTTGCATAGATCAAGTTAATTGACTGCGAAAATCAAGATTAAGGAATATTAAAATATGTAATATATTTTTTATAATGTAACGCGAAATTAACATTCAAATTCACAATGAAAGTATTTAAATTCTATCGCAAACATAAATGATAATTGAACAGAAAAACGAATCGAAACAACTGAACGTAACCGGCATTTTATCTAAATGTAAATAAAGCGAGGTATTTACATAATTTGCTTATTTAGTAAAATAAATTCAATACGTACTCTTCTTGAATAAAATCTAAATAGAGAAGTTGATTATTATAGTAACAGGAATTTGTTTATAATTAAAAATAATGTATGTAAATTGTAATGAGGTTGTAAGTCACTCACGGTTAATGATTGAACAGCTGGATCTTGATTTAGTGAAATTGTTATTACATAAAATACTTTTCGAATAAATTTTCTTTGCAAAAATAACATTGTATTTAGCATAACATAAGTGAAGGCTTTTTACAACTTAACAAAGTATTTCAAAAGATAAGTAAGATACGTGAATGTAAAATATTTTAAATGTATAAATATGAGATAGTATAATAATTCTTGGTATGCCTATTATTTATTAATTTTAAAATACAAAGCTATTGATGATTTGGGTGATTTAGATAAGTTATTAGCGACTTTGGTTTCTTCTTCATTCTTCCAAACCAAAAATTCCTTGGTGGTCATTCCTTGATGGTGTTTGCATAAGCAAACACTTTTTCGCGGCATCTGACTAAGACCTTTGTTTTATTTGAATAGTTCTGCAGATAGAGAATTTAATAAGAATAATGTTTTACAAAGAAGACCATTTTGAGATATCTAATAAAAGATAGGACTTACAATTCAAACACAGATAATTAGATTAATTGAACGTTATTGAAAGGCAAGAGTGGAGTTTGTAGATTTAGAAAACATATAATAACAATATAATTATAGTGTAGTTTCAGCCAGCGATATTTTGAGAAATGTAAATACCAACTCTCCAAATATAACCATTCACACATATACTTTTACAAAAAACAGAAATTTTAAATACTTGTACTTGTACAAGTTCTTTTCCATATAAAATCACAAAACCGTTATCGTATGGTCAAAAGCCCACCACAACAAGGATTACCCCAGATATGGGCGACATCACATCATTTATTTGCAAAAATATTTTACATAAGGTTTTACATCATTTAATTAAAGCATACTCTTTCCACGGTTTATTAGAACTAGCAATTCGATTCAAATTTGAAATAGTATTGTTAAACAATAATAATGTTAAAAATGTAGTATGAATCTAACCAATTAACAATTTTCACTATATATCACAATAAATACTTTACAGAATGTTAAATAAATACAATTCCTTGTCTTATTGAAAAGTAAATAGAATAAAAATAATAGTCAAAATATATAAATGACAATGGGACTTAAAATCCTATAGTCATATTTTGTAATTAATATTATATATAATTGACGGATATTACACAAATTAATGAATAAATTGTATTATACCGTTCAATTTATTCATTAATTTGTGTAATATCAACATTTTAATGTCATCTGGTTTTTTAATAAATACAATAATACGCATTCTTTGAAAATAAAACTAACTTTTTGCATGCAACATATTGAGATTAACTGAGATATTTATTTTTCAAAGTATTCCAAGCAAGGATATATAAGATGGATAGTGGAAACCCCCGTCTGGACACATGCAATATCATGGTACTACATCATAATGATGCGTTGAAATACCAGTATTTAGTAGTAGTAGATAGCGGATTTTAATTCCTCCCATGCTCTAAAATTACACAACTAAACTATTAACCTAGCGAACTGCTGTATACAGTAAAGGTGGTGGTACATACACAGATGCCCAAAATTATATTTAGATGTTTTAAAATCCCCAGAGTTGCCAACAACAAACTCTTTTTGAATAATTGATAGTCTTTAATCCTGCTAACAAAGGTTATCTTAAAACCTTTATCTCAAGCATTTATTATACCAGGTGTTTCGAATATAAAGTCATAACATTTTATTAGTCAAACGGGTGCTCTGGTGTATTATTATAATTCCGATTGAAACTCCAATAGAATTATAGTCGCTGCTACAAATTGTTATCATCTTTAATCTGGAAGACAAATGACCAATAGGTATTAGAACAGTCTACCTGGTAGCCACACAATTGATATGCAAATAAGACCTCTTAAAGTTTTAGAGTTATTAAAGCGACTTACATAGCCATACAAATTAAATCATATGTTAAAATATCCGTTATTCCATATTCGTTTCAGATTTCAGTTCTTATCACCAAATACATCTTATTGTCTAATAGTTTTTTAATATTTTAATTTTGACATTAAACTATTTTTCATTATTTGTCATTGCGTACCTTTACAAATTTGTTTCAAAAGATATAAAATTGTAACTCTTTTCCCCTGATACTTTTGACAATGACATTTAGCTACCAAAAGAGTTCTTACTGACAGCTGAAGGTCTACCAGTGGAGAAGATCATCAACTCCATAAGTTATCAATTAAGAAATGGCATTATCATTCTTACATGTATACAGTATATTTTTTTATTTTGAAATATTTCTGTCTGAACTAAAAAAAAATTATAGTAAGATCTTTCAGTTAGTAAGAACCATTCTCTTTAAATCAACTTGTACGTATTTGTACTTGTTTTTACTTGTTTGTAAAAATATTTTTTTATACTAAAAGAGATATATTGAGTTTATTACTACTTAATTACCCTACTTAATTAGGTGGGTATTACTAACAGTTCAGCTAGCTAAGCACAGAAAGTGTAATATTAACGACGAATTTAAGCATGCAAATTGTTAGTAATAACGCAGTTTAAATTCAAAACGTTATTGTACACAACAAATCGAAAGATCTCAGTTGCCGATCGCGCGTTTACGATGTAATTCATTAGGTATACTATCTTGGAATAAAGATCTAATTAGCATCGGACGACATGCTTAATTAGTTGCGTAGGCGACTGTGGCGAGATACAGCATTGCCTCGGGACAAATTTATGAGAATCACCCTGCAGTTTTAATACCAAAACCAGTAGTGCCGAGTCAAGAATATAAAAGCAAATAAAATTACCTATACAGGATTTTAATACATGCCGGTCTTAAATGCAGCGACGAATAAAGTTATTGTTCTATGAAGATCGGTTTTAAGAAAACTATTTTAGAGCTTGTAAGTTCACGTAGCAATTGAATTCTGATATACACTTGTTTGTTTTAATTTACTTAACCTCACCTTTATATAAGCTAAGTAATTACAGTATGTTAAAAAGAAACTATATCGTTCCAAAAACAAAGTTTAATTACTAATTACAGAGAAAATGACAGTATATATTGATTAAACATCTTAAATCAAAACAAAAATACTACACAAAATTAAGAAATCAAAGATATGAAATCTCCCTAGATTTCTCAGAGAAATAATTATTAGTTACAATGTTGCTATTTCTTCGAAACGTGCGAAGCGTATCCCGGACATATCCATCAGCAAGTTAATTTGAATTTATTTTACAGCGCGCACTGAAGAGTTATATTGATTTAGCGTCGA
Organism: Acentria ephemerella; assembly: GCA_943193645.1. Taxonomy (NCBI): domain Eukaryota; kingdom Metazoa; phylum Arthropoda; class Insecta; order Lepidoptera; family Crambidae; genus Acentria; species Acentria ephemerella. The sequence goes on from OW971882.1 coordinate 3,654,159, forward strand.
GTTGACACTCTATGACGTTAAGCTCGGAAAAGCGAGTAGTTGGCGGGGGAATTAATTGAAATAACAAATAATGATGGCGGGATGCAGTCTTCATACTGTCGTAAAAGAAAATAACGCTGAATAAAATTACAATGTATGTAATAAGTAAGTAAATATATAAACAATTCGCAAAACAAACAAAAATAGATATTCTTGTTTCAAGAAAATTGCAATACTTAATTGCAATATTTCCTATTTTTGACATTGAGCAGAAAAAGATAACTTTACTGTTTGCACATTGCTTGATGCGGCCCGTTGGAATAAAAATATGTTATCCACTTTAATATTTTGGTATCTCCAGAAACAAGTGTCGAAGCAGTCTGTGCCTCGACATAATCTGAACGGGGACTTATGTGGTATATTAAGTTTTGACATTTTTATTTTTTATCTTTCTTATTAAATCCAACCAATGTTAAGCATTGTTAATGTTTATGATTCCACCCGAAGTCATATATTGTGTTCAATTGCCAATCTGTCAATCTATGAAGTTTAAGCTCCTTTTAAATTTAGGCTCCTCTTCGTCCTCCTTGTTTTGGTGTAACCTATTAGTTTTTCTCAACGCTCTAAATGGCTAGCTCATGGCCTTTATCTCACCTGATGGTAAGTGAAGATAATGCTGGAGAGAGAGGCGAATTACACCTGGATTTCTTAACCACAGTGGAACTGGCTAATACAATGCTGTTAATATTATTGTTATGGCGACGACATTTCTTGAAGTTACACATATTATAATCATACAATACAAGTGTCAACTAAATTCTTTCTTACGTAGCACATAACATACCGAAATTTGGATTAAATAAAAATGGATTCATGTAAAACATTTTGACTGTGACTGAAAACCCTATAAGGCCTACTGACTACAAGCCCTACAAGAACATAAGGACTTTGTTTGTTTAATAAGTGCCTCTACATATTTATAAAACTATACCAAATAGATTGGTTTTGTCAATATAGATACTAATTTAATTGTATACAACTCTAATGCTATCTTACAAAACATTTCTTATAACAACCAAATCTAGTAGTGATTCGTCTCAGTTCAGCACAACTATTCGCGGACTCTGTCGCCGACAGAATGTTTGATTTCTATTAAGATAAGTGTTAAGCATGCAGCGTAAAAGTTTATCTAACGAGTACACCTGTTAAAGACCAAATAAGTTATAAATACCATGCCTTTTGGTATTATTAAAGTAACGAAATTAACCATGGCTTTCCCTCTTCAAGTTTCATAGCAAAATATCTGTCAAAGAGTGGGTATTCTTATCGTTGAGGAACACGAATTTTGTTTAAGATCATACTTCAATGTGCCAGAAAGACCACTTCAGATAAACCATCAGATCAATGTGCCAGATAAACTTGAATCCACTAAACAAACTAATATACAAGGAATAGTGTGCTATCATCCTTTTGTAAAATTAACATTATTATTAATACCATCTCGCTGAGAACCAGTTCAATTTATTATTAATAAGTACCTACTCAATATAAAATATACACGATATTCGAGCCTGATTCAATAGACGAGGTCTTTGGAAATTTACGAGGGATCTGTCAAATGAGAAATATTTAATAGGGTTCCTTGGTACCTCGGTAAATTTAATCTTAGTAATGTTCTTCAAAAATTGCTAATTTTATATTATTTGTTGAGGAGAGATTTCTTTATACGAGTATTGCATATTAATTTTTATGATTTGTCTTTTATACCCAAAAATATATTGAGTGAATTTTTGAGTGAGAGTGAGTTACATCCTTTTCAGTTTTAACTAACCTGTGTTAGGCTCATCTTAACACAGGTTAGTTAAATCTAATCCTGGTCTTCACGTTGATTACAGTTTATAATTTGTTAATAATATAAATAATAATTACAAATTCTGAGAAAGTGAAGGACAAAATATATTAAAATGTAAATAGTTATTTTAAAACCTAACGAGTGCTACATTACATAAATATACCTATACATTAAAATATGCATGCACACACATATGTATAAATAAATTAGAAAAATATCCTTATACATATCAATTTATTCACTTGATGTTACAATTATACTTATATTAAAATTAATATACATCTAAAAATAAATTTTTAGGTAACATCATAGTCAAGTTAGTTAGTTAGTTAACAATGAGATAGTTTGCCTTTCGCACTCTATATAGGGCTTTGAATAGGACAAAAACTATACAAACAGAATTGATCCCATTAAGCAATTTCAAAAACATTTAATTTTCGACTGAATTAATCTATAACTTTTGACCATCGACACTCTTTACCTTCTTAATTCCTATAGGAAAGGGCTCTAATTCCAATATATATTCCCTCAATACATTGTTTCCATTTAAATGGTCTATTACCTATGGTGCCACTTAATGAGAATCTCGGTTTTCATCTTGGCTAGATTTATATAATTTGGTAATCCACTTAATTAATGTAATTTATCTGCATCTTTATGAAAATTGTGGGAATTTACCCAGCCTACTTTCTTCCGCTTTATCTATAGATAGATCGACCCGTCAAAGTGAAAAAAAAAGTAATTCAAATATGACACTAACCTCTGATAGTTGTGTTGCTGGTTGTGCATGAGCGGTTGCGTAGGCTGCGCCAGCAACAGTTGTTTCTGTTGCTGTTGTCTTTGGAGCATCTGCTTCCCGAACACGCCGTACCCGAAGCCGTAGATCTCGTCCTCTTCCTTGTCCGTGAGGCAACTCGAGGGCTGCGTAGTTGAAGTCTTTTATTAGTTGTTATATATGTACTTTGTGGATTAATTAAATATATTACAAAATATAAAAATAATATAGGGTATCAAACATTAGTTTGGTTCATAATTGTGATATGTGTATATGTGTTTTTCTGTTAAGAGTAGAAAAAAGAGTTGTAATAAACTAATTATTGAATAATATTCTTCAATAGTGTTCAAAATATGCATCATTTAAATTAAATGACTATTTTATAATATTTTCAACAGAGTTCAAAAAAATGGAAATTTCTCTGTTAATTGTGAAACGATTTTCCAAATTCTTTTTTATTCGGTAAAGTATACTCCCGATGGGATCCGTTTTGGAATATGTTTTTTTCTAGAGATATTCGAGTATTTTAACGGCAAATAGGCAAGACGACAATACTGACGGTCTCACTAACTTTGACCCATGAAACTCAAACTCAAAAATGTAAAAAAAAGTTGTAAACAAAACTAAAAACTGACTTTAAAACACTTAAAAGTCAAAAATCGTTCAATGTAAGAAGTCGTCCAAATTAAAATTATTTTTTGTAGTTGATGCTAACTTTATTCCAGAATGAATAAAAGTGAGTATCCAACTCCAAAAAATAACTTTAAATTGTATAACTTCTTATCTTGAATTATAACTTGGCCTATTTAGATTTTACATTGAGCGTTCGTGGCATTTTTAATATTGTGGCTTTTCAGTATTACTTTCATGTATTTATTTTATTCTTATTAGGAATCACTTAACACCGTTACAATGATTAAAGCCAAAAGGTAATTATACTTAATGAAGTTTACTTGTAAAATAGAATGCACCAATAATGCTATCGAACAGTACGAGACCCGAATATTCACTCAAAGAATCTATAGAAAACAAATGACTTTGCCCCGCCTGAAAAATCGTTTAAAATTCTGTCCTGTCAGGATACTAAGATTGATGAGCAGAACAGAAAGAGTTACCAACTGCTTATTCTTTGGAAAACGTTGTTAAGGTTTTACCAAAATCGATACACAATATGCATATGTAAGTATTTATTCTTCTTGTGAATTTAAATTCTCACACAATTCAAGTTCGATTTCCATATTTTTATAAGCAAGTAAAAATATCTAAACTTTGCGAATACATTACGGTAAAACATTGGATTCATCACATTTTGATTGTAGTAACAGATGAATCCATTATTTTTATTTTGAAATGCATTTTTTTATTATTTTTTGAGTAATCGCTATAGCGAATGAAAACATTTTAAAAATTTCAAGTTTTTAAATTTTATTAATTATTCAGAGTTAGGGAATTTGATATTCTTCTAATATTTACTTCAAATATAAATTATAAAATCTTGTGTTACTTTTATTACGACAGACGACCTTTATCAATTTACCGGGATGCTTGGGACGCTGTCAATTGATTTGTGGCGAAGTTGTGGCTTTTATTTCGGTCCCATGATAAATGTATTTTGATGGAAGTGACATTTACTTTGGTGTTTGTATTCAGTTTATTATGTTTGGATTCAATTCAGAGCTGCTTTAATTGTGACCGATTTTTCCATTCTCAAATATTTATTGTTATAACATTTTCAAATAACTTTGAGAATAATATTGATAAGAAATTCTGTTGAAATTTATATTATTTGTCTGCATATCCATATTGTTACAAGTACCCCCATAAAAATTATAATTGCCTTTAACGGCCAATATATGTCTTATTGCTGGGCACAAGCTATCCCAAGTGGCCGTAAGACAAAAGGTGGGTGAAACCAGTTGCTTTAACATCGTAACCGTTTAAGATACAAAAAGATACGTAATACAAATATACATACGTTAAGGAAACTATGTTATAAGCTATGTTAGACGTATGATACTCCTATCATAAAACAAACATGGTTCAATTTGTTTGATCTTTTGGAATAAAATAAAAAACAGAAATTGTTTTAAATAAAGAAGTCGGGTGTAGTTTTTAAATGAAAACTACTTTTTTTTTAAGCTTACCGAATATTTTCCAGGCACATATATGGGCTGTGAGTGTGACGTGGTCAAGTTATTCAGCGCCAATGAACCGGGACTCGCAGACGGAGGTGTCTGAGGCGTCCCCGGGCCACCGAGAACTCTCATCCTCGGAGACATTTCCTCCCATTCGTGCCTTCTCAACTCTTCAAGGTGGTCGAGAACGTCTCCGTAATGTGTGGAGAACAGGTCTGCGTATCGTGATGCCAGACCTTCGAGGTAGCCTCGGTCACCATCCTGTAATAAAATTAGAGAAATGAGTACTAATCTTAAGATTTACTAAACATTCCGCTTTCATAGTAGGTATTAAACAAAAGTAATTATTAGTTAATATTATGACTTCTGGCTCCATGTGTAAATATTTAACTTAAATTTATATATAATATATAATTAACAAAAATGAATACTTATTTGTATCCAGTATTAACACTAGTACATCTATATAGTTGATTTATAATAAGGCAGTCATAAAAATCAGGAATATTGTGAGTTTTAATATATAGTCGTATTGCTTGTTATTTATAAGACTTGCAAACGTTTCATTACATTAGTTAGATACACACTTATTACATTAGTTTTATTACATTAGTTAGATAACACGCAGACAATACGTGGATATTAAACTATAAAATTGACTGTACCCAACAATTACATCGAATATAATCTGCACAAAAACAGTTAAACAAGTTGTTATAACATAACTATTTTATTCGCAATCATTAATAGATTCCCAATAAGAGCAAGTTAATTAATTTTATATTTAATTTTATTTCATAAGGCAGGCTTACAGCTACAAATATAAGTTAGCAGTAAAATATAGAAATAAGAGTCAAGTCATCACAGGTAACAATTGTATAACTTTAAAAAATTAAGCCATTATGTAATCAAACTCAGGAAATATTTTCATTGTTTCTTATTATTTGTAATGATAAGGAACTTTATTGTGCATTGTATTTATTAGAGTAAATAAATTTTGGGTTTAGTCAATGTGTTACCTAAAGCTTAGGCAATACGAAATAACTGTGGCGCATACAAAGTGAAAATTAATACTAAAACCAGAAAGTTAAGCCGACCGCCGACATTTGAAAGCAACAAAAAAACAATAGAATACTATCTTGGCGTATACAAACTCTTTCATTAGGACTTGGGAACCAAAGACAGAGGTTACTCTATTGTTGATAAACACAGCGATAGAACGGGACCATCTTAGCTCATCTATTCCATCATAATAAATACTTACTTCATTTACATTTAGATTCAATATACTGTTACTTAATGGACATGAAAGATAAGTGTTTATCAAAACTCATAACTTTCAAATGGATTTACCGCCAGTGAACTGTTAAAATATGGAGTAAGAGATTCAATTTTAGAGAAATGGGACCTGCAGATATACTTCATCAGTGTCTGAACAGTTAGTTGAAAATTTGATAAGAAACCATTTACGTTCTAGTGATTGGCCTAGTATGGAAATAGCGTAACTATTGCAGCAGCCAGATGAAGAAAACGTCCACTAAGTTAAAAAATGTCCACTAAGTTTTTGAAAACAGTACTATTAAAGTTTACTGCGGATCTGCTTCCACCATTTGAAACTAAGCGATAAACTTATGCGGCCTTGAAAATTTTATTTTCAGCTGTAACTTCACAGGCGACTTTGAGTATTTGGACCAAAAGTCAGAACTTTGTTTCTGACGAAGCTTTAAAATGACACCACACAACACCACGTCAAATTAAAAAAGAATTGGAAGTTCATCAATGAAGTGTAGTACTTATAATTCAACCAACGGTCGCGCTTGGAGTTAAAGATGGCCGAGGTTTTATTTCCATTTTTAAATGAGAGCGGCTGAGAGCTTTGTCGGCTCTGAGTTTGTGCTCTGCGTTTTAAGTGGATTAAAACGCTCCACGCTCGTAAAACCGACAAGTGCTTCAGTTAAGAATTAAAGTAACCGTTCGACTTTTGCATGAGAAAGTGCTCGCGGGAACTTGCGGCACAGTCAGTTTATTTATTTTTAGTGAAAATCCTGTTCGATTGAGGTTTAAGCGAAATGCCATTGCTTTGGGAATACCAAATGAAAGAAATTCATTAACACTGTCTGAATAGAGTAGACGCTGAGTTCACTCTGTGCTTAGTGCTATGTTCAAAGGATCGAACGTTTAAAACTTTTAAAACAAAACAGCAACGGCTCTTTTTAAAGTCGTTAAAACTTATACATGCATTTGAATTACAGACAATACATTATGGTTTTAGAGAAAAAGTAAGTCAAACAACAGCGGTCATAAAAGACAGTAAATGTCCTTAGATACTTGGACTGACGTAATAACAGTCTCTGTTGAATTTAAATGGTGCATTTTGACCACATTCGGCTGCTTTTAGAATAGAAACGAGTTCATTGGATTGTTTGCCAACAAACTGAAAAGTGTGCGGTAAACGACAAGTCATAAAAATAATCTTTATTCTATGGTTCAAATACATCGATGTTTGTTGCAGAATTGAATATCAAATAATATATATAGCTTACTATACTACAGGTACGTAGCTTCGATGGGGTTTAATTAAGAATTTATAAAAGTTATTAACAGTTCACTTAGTGACGATATAGTGTGAAATAACATACTCAAACTATATATAAAAATATAAATGGATAAGGATTATTAATAGGCATTTTCATTTTTGATAGATAAGTTACTAATAAAATAAAATGATAAACACATATCCTAGTTAATTACCAATCAAGTAGCTCCTGAGCGATGCTGGAACAAATCAGTATATGGATATATATACATATATTTACTTAAAATACACGGTGATGACCATATTTTTCTGTGCGAAATTATGTGATTGTCTTAATGGATGTTACTTCAACTTGGTTAAAAGTCTAGAGATTTGTGCTTACATCACTAATAATATTTCATTTCAACTCCATAACAATTTAAATTGATAAGTAATGACGATTCAAATATATTAAATCTTGCAAAATTTTGCTACGAGAACACGAAAGACAATTTTCAGCCATTTGGTCAAAACAGTCGGAGTGAAATAATCGATTCCGGCGTTGCCGAAACGTCTGCGCCATCGAACTTACTTTAAAATGAGTATAAATTACAAAACTTGGGAATTATTTGCGTCTCTCTTCCATGGCAATTTACTCCGTTTTTCCAGAGTTTCATTATAACAAGTTTAATTGAAGACCGCGTCCGGTGCATAAATTTAAACTTTCGGCATGCATTTTAATCTGCTTACAGTAGTTAGTTCGGGAGGTAATGGCTAGTAAATGAGTTTCTAGTTCACTTTAAACTGTTCGGTCATTAATAAAATAAAGTTAAGAGTGTTAACGTGCTTTTGCGGCCACTGCGGTATTCAGAGCCTTTGGAGTATGCAGCCTGTACAGACGTACATTTCACAAAGGCTTTATCTACGTTTTTGTATTCTTTTCCAACTTTATTTTAAAACACGGCTTACATTTTATTTTGAAAAACATTAATGCCCTTGCTACATTTAACTGAGAATTGTATTCATGCTTTCTTTTTATTTAATCCGATTAATTTGTAATTTAAATGAGTCATTTGGTTTTGAATTTTATTCAGCAACATAACAATATTGTATGATGTATAAAATAGATATAGACCTTGGGTTGATCAATCGACGAACCCAATCGAATGCTCTCAACTGTAAAACCAGTCTTAATATAACCAGGTATAAAACTATTCTTTATCTGAAATCATGATCGTGGTAATTGGGGACATTATGGAGACGCTACATTTATAAGATTTATGTCACCTACGAGATAACGTGCAGTAACAACCTGTACCGGCAAAAACCATGAGATAAATTAAATGTCACATTCCTATAGTATGATTTATGCAGAAACCGAATATAATAAGTAACCAAGTACTACTTTAATCGGTAAATTATGCTCATCAAGTGAACAGATGCTGACAAGCTAGAACTTACCATTAAGGCTGTATCGTTAAACTGGTCTCGGTGGCGTTATAGTAAGTATATGCCATGATTATATAGCACCAAATGACTACCCTACATAAAATTAATTCGAAAATAATGCACGTTATTACCTCGCTCTGATATCTATAGCTACGATTTGCATTTTATATCAATGCTGTAGGTAGAACCATATAATTTCTAAGCCTGACCAAAAACTTGACTTAAGAATCATAAATAGCGGTACAAACTCTCAAGACTCCTCTGAAAAAAGTTGGGCAAGTTGTACAACCTTTTTTTCATACTCAAGAAAACGCAGAGCACGAAACCATGGCGTCGAAGTGTTACGAATTATAACGTGGTCTGTAATAAAACTAGACGCATCTATTTCTGTTCATTTTCAAGTTTATTGCAACTATGAAGATATCATTTTCGGTCTGCATTTATTTTCGCACTCGATGCGATCAAAATTTTAATAGTAGATATCTATTCGACAATAATTTTCGTGTTGTTATTATTCGAGTCATGTGTATATATAATAAAGACCACTTTAAAAATGGTATTTTGTACTCTTCGACAGTAATAATCTTATAACAGAATAGCACAATTTTGTACGAATCTATAACTAATGACACACTTCATGATACACTTTTAAGGAAACACTTTTAAATTACTTATTTCAATTTGGACTTATTCAGTTGCACTAATTCAGTATAGGTAAATAAGTTTGCGTCAAGATTACTCGCTTACATTGCTACTTAGAACTTACTAGACGCAGCTACTTACTCTCCAGCTACTAGTTACCCGACCGAGTGACAGTGCCTGTGAAGGCTGCCCGCTTGACGTGATCACTACTATTGTGCCAGGGTTCAGTGACCCTAGTCGCATTAATTTGATACAACACGTACAATTGACAATTACAAATGGGATGCTGAATGTAAATAGACATTCACGATTATTCTATTCGTAAGCTTGAGAATGGGCGGCGTTATCGACGGAGATTGACCTGATTACGTTCGGTCAAATTCCTCTTTTTGAGAGCAAGATCAGATATTTTTATACTTTTGAACATCAAAAGAAATTGATATGTAGTGGGCACAAATTATAAATAAGAATTATTATTTACATTGTAGGTGAGCTTTTTAATCGGTGCACTGGTTATGAATAAATAAAGCGTAAAAAGTAAATGGAAGTATTTATATGATACACAAAGTTACAAAATAAATCTTGAATATAAAACAAAATTTTTAAGATTGACAAAGACGCCGGAAATTAGAAATAAAATGATAAAACACGTGGTTTACAAAATGAGCAAGAATGATCGCGATAAAGATAATTTTCTCATTAGATTATATTCGTTTAAAGTAAGTCAAAGATTTTATAATTATTATTAACAAACACTCTATAAAAAGATATTGAGATAGAATAATAAAACGTAGACAATATCAATTGTTTTACAAAATATATCTTCGCGTTTTTAACGCGCAATAACTCATGGCGTTTTGGAAAATGCGAGTAAAGAATAATAATAATATTTCTGTTACCCACACCTATACCTATGTATATAAATATCAGAAATATACTAAGCAAACATCCAAGACTAGTAAATAAATATTCGTACTCATCTTACAAATATAAGCCTCTAGCGGAATTCAAACCCGGGAACTCAGGCTTACTAGATCTTAGTAGGCTTAGTGACCACTCGACCAGACCACCGTCCAGAATGTAGGTCGCTCGATTTAGAATAAATTCATAACATGCTTAATTAAAACAATTAGCGCTCGCTCGTTGATGAGGCGGAAGGCGGTTGCAGCTAAAAAATGATTCACAGTTACTCTTAATATTTAAAACCGTAATAGCAATAAATTATTGAGAAAGCTCTGAGTACCCATAATATATTGTGAACCGTTAAAAATAACCTCAAGTGCATTTTATGCAGTCGTAAACGTTACGTAGCTTTGAGATAAGACCGTGAATGGGGATCGTCAATGTTTGATGTAGCTAATTTTAGAAATTACGACATAACCGTACAATATACAATTTTTGTCTTGAATATGTTTTTTCTTATATCGCGTATTGTTCTTTAGCCAAAAAAATACAAACAAAACAAATGATATAGCTATTTATATAAATGGGCATATCAAAAGAATTTCTGAATTTTGCTATGTAACTTATCTTATCTTATTTTGATGTAGGGCCAGGATTACTCCCAGGATTACTTGCTATGTAAAACATTGCAGTAATATTAAATCCTACATCAAAGAAAACAAAGAAAGCAAATTATATGAATCTAAAAAACAGAACCACTGTTTGTTTGATAAAAACAAATAAGCGCCACCAAAAGAACAAAACACAAATGAAAATTCTAACCGGTCATTGATTCTTCTAACTTATTCAGTAGCTTGTATTGGAATAGCAAATACTATTAAGAGATCACGAATCTAAAATAGCGAGGGCCGCGCAGGACATGAGCGCAACACGAAAAGCAAAGAGCACAATGGATAATGCGGTGCTATTTAAATTGCATTAGATACTAGCATTCATTGGACTATCAGAAGTTGCACGTCTAAAAGGGATCATCTCTGCAATGTTTTTCAGTATAGTAACGTTTTGAACTTAAAAAATAGATGACATTCAAGTTCGTTATTTTGACATTTAAATTTCGAACAAAATCATGTTAACAACGCCTCTTTCTCCAGTATAAGCGAGTTGTAAGTATTAAAGTTACAACAAGAAAAAAAGCTCATTTTTAAAGAAACTAATTTATTTCTCCTCATCCTTATCAATATATTACATTCTGACTTCCACTGCTATATAGAGATCGCAAATCAAAAATAGCGCATCCCGCCGCATGGAGCAAAACAAATGGTACCACAATAAGACGAGGTTCCGCGTGCCTCTGCGGAGGCGACGCGACCGTCTGAATAGGATTTATGGGCGACAGTATCACCTGCCCCCCTTGTTCCGTTCAAATGCGAAGCAGAGTAGGGATTCTCATTCATGCAGCTCTCAGTAGCGGCAGACTCGGTCTTGGATGTTCCTATAAAATGCTGGTTATGGATTGATGATGGTCTTCTAGTTTAACGTTTCGAATCGTGATATACATGCTCCTTTTGTAATAAAAATTCCAAACAGCCAATTGTTTTAAGTATGAAATAAAATGAAATAGATCTCTTTAATGATACAAATATTACAAATCACTTGTTTATTATACTAATAAAAATAAAATAAAAGAGCAAGACAGAAATATACTATTTGGACATGAGTAAACAGACAATTACTATACCGACAAACAACTATCAAGGATCTTGATTAATAGCCGAAAAACTATATACGTTGCGAGCAAGGTCCATTAATCTTAATCAATAACTGGCGGTTTCTGTTTTCTCGTAGAGACAATTCCGTGTACGCTTGCACTAAAACGATTTATGCCTGACGGTATCTTCTAAACCGACGTTTCTTCATTTGGACGATACATCGCATCTAAAGGAGGCTCTAAATCGCAACAGTGAGTTTGATTTTATTTGGAAAGGGGAACTTCAAATTCTAAGGGTATTTTTTTATAAAAAGCACAACAAATAACACGACACAACCTGATGATGAGCAGTAGAGGAGTTCATATGTGAAGATAGATAGCATGCGACATACTGCCCTAGCCACCTCCACCTTTGCCGGCCCAAAAAAGCTTTTCGGAGGTTGTTGAACTGATAAATTTGCTAAGCAATAGTCTAGACTACAATAATCTTTACATCAGTACCGAAATAAGAAAGAAAGAAAGCTTTTATTAGATTTAAATAATAAAACTAGAATCCATTTTCTTATAGACAAGACAAACTAACAAGCGAAGCACAAAATATCTATTAACAGTAAACTAAAATACAACCGTTTGATATCAACTCAAACAATATCTAATGAAATACAAGACTAACGGACTCATAAAGTTTAATGCTCCTACAAATATTGGTCTTTAAGGTTATATTTCAAAGTATTATCCGAGTAAATCGCGCAGTCAGGCTCTTACTCAAGAAGGAAATGTGAAATCTATAACAAATGTATCGTACGGATATTGAGTTTTGATGTCATACATGATGCGTGTCTCAAGCCTTCTCTCGATAATAAAATAATGCCCATCTTAGTATTACTTTCAAAGATTAAGCGAAAACTTTCTTCCATTTAAAATATAGTGCAATAGCGAGTACTGCGCGATTTTTATTAGACGATGTGTCTTTCTTGAAATAAAATAATAATAATATATTCTAAAGTTCGCAGTAAAAGCTTATTGGCGTATGAAAAGTAAGAATTTACATTTATGGTTAACCAATTAAAACAAGCATTATTTTTTTAAAAAGCATAGCAAATGACTCTACTTCCAACTGTGCTTTTGATGCCTCTTTAGAAGGAACCTTTGTGGTATTGAGGACAGAAACCGTGTGCCATTCGAATGTGCGTACGAAATAAACGTATTGAAGTGTATCGAGTTTTTTTAAATAAAAATCTTAAAGTTTATCATCGAATTATTTTGAAAGATCGCATGTAATCATAGAGCCTATATACTTTGATTTTAATACACTTTATAGGTACGTGTTATAGGTATTCTTTTGGGTACTAACTGCATCGAACTGGTAATGGGAAGAAAGGGTAAAACATGATGCTTAGTTTTGGACATAGAGATCCTTATTTCTCAAAGAATATTCATTATTATAATATAATAATTGTAAAAGTTGGTAATTGAATTATTTTTAAAAGGCTCAGCAATATAATAGTCATATATTTAATTGCTTGAAATTTCAACTAGTGCTTTATGTCCCGTCTTTTTTATTTTAGATAATAACGATGGTCTCTGTTCCGCAGACTATGATTGTTCAATTATGGAAACATTATCTGTAAAAGATGAATTATTTCCTCAATCAGACAAAGCTCTATTGGCCATAAACCACACAGGATATAATGCAGACGTGGGTGCCGAACACGCCTCATAGAATTGTCCAGGTAGGTACAATATACACTTCTTGGAAATAGCTTCAAATAATATATTTGTGATCAATGAATAACTCAAAACAGCCAGTGAATGACGATTATTATATATCAAAGATAGTGACACCAAACTTTTTGGTAGCGTATTACAAAATTGTTTAAAATACTTGACATAGAAATTTATTACACCGAAATTGTAAAGATAAAAGAACAAAGTTTCAACAGTAACTAATCGGATTCCTTGAATACCAAAGTCGGAATTCAAATACCTCGAGTTATAGCCCGTTCTACCAAACGCATTGACATCTTCCAAGGAAATTGTATCAATGACAACAAACCAGCGATTTACCGCAACAGTTCGGGTTACAGTAATACACAGCTGGGTGCAGTCTGTTACCAATAAACCACACTGTACGTAAACAAAAGCATTTGAATATCTCACGTGGGCAGCGAGTGACAGGCTGACAGCGTACGCGTGCTCCACACTCACCGTCATACATACACGTCCCAAATATCAAGATCTTGTGAATGTCGCAAATAAAATAAATCTTGATATTGATACCGACAGCGTAAAAGAGAATACTCCATAAACATGGCGTATGGTAATGTTCCGTGACATTTAACTATTATTATAAGTTATATTAATTCTAAACTTTAAAAACTACTTTGCAGCCTATATTTGAACTTTTACGACTTTAAGATTTATGTATTCGAATAAAATATTGCTTTATAAATGTTAAGTGTTAACAGTCCATTTTTTCCATCAATCAAATATTTCAAATATCTACCAATCAACTCAAATGATATTGATACTTTTTTAAAACAACGCGAGTCAGATATAATAATATATCCAAGTATATAAAAACACAAATTCTATCAATCAAAATTGTTGGTTCTTTATAAGAAAAAGTTATATTTTGGGAAGAGCAACCTCTTACTCTTCCCGAATATAATATTCAGTGTATATCATAAAAGTTACTACCGACTACAACAAATGCAGCAAAGATATATTTTGCCCATCGACTTGTGCGAGGTACGGCGCGACAACACTCAAGTTTCATTTTAATTTGACATAGGACACGGCGCTTTGACAAACGGCAGCATTATGATTGCTTTTAAGCCTTAAATCAGCTTTCTCTTACACCGAATCCCTATTATTCACCATCAAAACTGATAATTACTTTCATACGATCACTTTTTTATTTTCAATACAGTTTTAATTTATATAAATTCATATTACAGAATCTAAATGATGATGTGATATCATAAATATTATTTCCTTGTTAATGTAACATTGTAATTATTTATTATTAAGTGTCAAAAAATCATAACAATTGTCCTTTTAGTGGTAACGGGTAAACAACCAGCGTAACTCTGTAGCCTTATCATTTCTCTTTTCAAAAATCTATAATAATCAACAAATATAATAATCGACTCTAAGCTCAATATACGAAGAGAATCATTTTGAGAATAAAAATACATTTATACTTCCATATCATAAAATGGGTGAAGTAATGGTCTTTAATTGTATTAAAGTGCATTCAACTGCACAATATGAAACAATTAAGCAGGATAATAATGTGTTAAAACCAATTGGAACTGTGCATCCATGTTCTTATAACAGAGGGTTAATGTATATTTAACAGTATGAGAATTAACCTTTAATAAAAATTGCAGTGTGTTACTGCCTTTATATGAGCACTGATAAATTGGTAGGAATTGTTTTTGTATCAAAAATAAATGACTCCTAGCGTAAATTAGGATCGACATTCGACAGCCAATAATTCATTTAAACTCCAAAATAAGGGATGGCTGCTCTAAATTTAAAACGTCCAATCTGTCAACGGTTGAACGCGTGTGTTGTGCGACGAATGGTTGCAAACGATACCTACATCTGTAGTCTATTTTCAGATTGTCACCAAGACGACTGTTTGGGCCGGAACTCTTCTAATAACAACTCTTATCATACCAATAACCCTTATAGGAATTAAATTCTTTTGACTTTAAACTCTTTATTATATTATTATAAAAGTGAAATTTACATTTTAATTAAATTAATAATAAGAAAAATAATATAAACATTCAAAGAAGTATTTCAAGATACGGTAAGAATATGTGGAATAACATAGATCAACAGTAAAATTATTGTAGCTTACAAAACTAACCTTTATTTCATATTCCATTAAGCGGTCCTGACGTCAATTAAACATTTAAATTTAGGTCCAGTCGAAAGGATTCACTTCGAAATTCGAAGCAATCACTCGAAAAAGCGGAAGGAGCAGCTTCCCGCCTTCCGCGCTTATCGCAAAGCTTTGTACTGAACGCATTAAGCTAATTTGAATGGTAGAGGGCTTTAAGAAGCCGTTGTTCGAATTCTTCTCTTTAGTCAGCCTGATTGTAGGAGCCGCCGTGCATACTGCATTCTGTGGCACAAGAAGACAGCCGCATTGATCGAGCTTTTTGATTTAACCGACGACGGAACGCCGAGGGCTGTTTGAGTTGTAAATTTAATGAGTCCATAACATTAGCTTGCTATATTTACTTTATAAACCGGTCAGAGCAATTATGGAATGCTGATTGTTATAAGAAACAATTAAAGAACCAACCAGTACTTTTGTTGTGATCCACTCAACATTAATTACATTACCTTGCTTTGCTTAACTTAATTTATTTGATCTTCAATGTAAAATATACTTGGCTCGATCAAGGGATGCGATAATGCCGGTTTTAGTTGAATATAAAAATAGCTCTTTCCAGATGAAATCAGATAAGCCGACAATCTTTGACTGTCATCACATCAGCTAATGAATGTTGCTTGTACAATTTACTTCCGTACTCAAAGGTGCATAAGGTTGAGTTTGCTAGATGACTAGGATTTGTTGTGACGAATGTCCGAGACGATGCAACGTGGGCGAAACCAGTGATAAACGACTCTTTTTGTCACATCTGTGATAAATAGCTGATAATTTTACACTGCATTTTACCTTTATTATTAATTGACAACACCTATCTAAGTGGCGTTAAAATATCAAGCGGTTTTGATTACAAACCGGGCGGTTTAATTATATTTCATAATCTGCCTTCTAAAGAGAAAAGGATAATCTTTGTACTGTATTTAATGATATGGAAGTGAGAATTCGAGCTTTCATCAGAATAAATATACGTTCTTCTGACTTGATATATTTTTTATCGTTTTATTATTTTATTGGCACTGCAAACACAAACTACCTCCTGTTTTATGGTGTACTTTTCGACCGGTCTCAGAACCTTGAATTCCCAGGGTTTAAACGAAAACATACTTTGAACTAATCTACAGTTATCCACATTAATATTGACTAACATCATTTGTAATGTGCACTTGGATGTATGTACATTGCTTGCTTGTGGAACTGGATAATGAATGAAGTAGTCCCGAATACAAATAGCTGAAGTCAAACACAAAGCGGTCTTTGATGTTTTAGTCTCAACGTGTTATGATAATTTGTAAGTTTCTACTTGAGAAACTATTCGTTGACAAAAAAGTGTAAACAACCAAAAATAACGAGCGAAATGATCGCCCACTGAAATAGGGTGGGTTATTCTGGCTCCAACTTGTAGTTAATTGCTGCATTTTTTCCGCGCCCAACTGCCACGGATTCTGTAATTTGTCTTCTCAGAAATGAGCCGCGTCGTCGAATGCAAGCGACATGTAGATACGAACGTTTTTTGTAGATGCCCTCGGATTTCGGCTGGCGTAAATTACGTTTTAGTAGAACGCCCGAGGGAAACGTTAGACGGGTTCTTTCGTAATTACTGTTTTAACTGCTGGGACAGAAATGTCAAATGTAACTTATTTTGGTGGATAAATTTCACTATGATATTCCCTTTCTGGCTTTAGACATTTTTCGTAATTCTGGTGTCTTTTTAAAATTAGAAATTAATAAAAATACAATTATGCATAATCGAATTCTAAACCCAATTTTGAGATAAGTTATGCAATCAATATTTTGACGTCTACAATGCGGTTGTGCTTAACGATCATTCGGAAGATTTACACTTGCTACTTGCAATATTTACGCGTACTGTTTTTGATATTTGCGATTACGCTCACGCATATTACGCGGGCATATTACAGCGTCCGTGACCGTGCATCACCACAAACTGAAAAAACGAATAGCTGAAACAACCACGAGAATTACACATAGCTAATTAGTTGAGCAGCAGACTTCTAAGACAGCAAAAAGTAAAATTTTAAATAATACCATAAGTCTAGTTGCGCAGCTTTCTCAAGGAATAATGTTTTATTTGTTTGTTGTTGAGTCGAAGAAATTACATTAATTTTATAAGTTTCATATTTTTGATATATTACATGTGTTGTCTTTAGTTGTATATGTCGTCGAAACAGCTCTTAGCAGCTCTAAACAGCGTTATGCAATTAAATGTTTATGAGGTTGTCTTTGATGTCCACTTGTACTTTAGAGAGATATGGTATTTGAACATGAATTATTATTGCCTTTCATGTGGTTGCTCTATGTTAAAGATTTAATTAAATTGAAAACCTTAGCTTAATATAAGTAAATACTAAACATAGATGTTATTATGATTCCTTTTGAATGATTGATGAAAAGAAATATATATTTTTTATAGAACTTTTCAATTATTACCTTGTACTTTTAGATGCATTTATTTAATTTTCAGACATATCTACCACCCCTTTTATAAAAGACAAATTTGAAAATTAATAATTAACAAATGCAACAGATTTCAAACAAACTTTTGCTGTGAAATGTACTCAAGACTGCCATTATCTAGAAGAAATATGTAATAAATAGGAATCTTGTTGTATATGTGTCATGAAAAGAAACAACTAATGATGAATCAATAGGAATTTAATTAGTAAAATGTATAACATCGGTACAAACGTAATTTTATGACAAGATAGTTACAACGGTCACTATGACGACCGAAGTACATTCTATATTCAATAAATGTAAAGCAGATTTTGCCACGGAGCTTTCAGACAAACGAGTTTTAACGAAACTTTTGAGTAATTAAAAATAAAATAATAAAAGACAAAGTTTTCATTTCGAAGAAGTTAAATATTCAGGTAAATCTCTATTTATACCCCTCGTGTAATGCATAAACATTCAGAGCAATCTGTTCACAAATCACATTTTGCATATAACCGATAAATACACAGCGTGTGCTATCGTAGTCTGTAATCTAGGCAGGCGAAAGTTCTATTGTTTTGCTAATCTATATCAGTCTTGTAATATAACACACGGAGATTGATGGATGAGAACAATATTGGTCGTTGTAGGAATTTATTTAATTGTGATTTCACCAAACGTTAGTCTGTCAAATAGTAAGTAATGATTACTTCTCTGTTCAAAAACAGCTTCTACCAATAAAAGAAATTTCAAATTACAATTGTTTTTATCGACAATAAGTATTTCAATTTCATCAGGTGCAG
The DNA here is from genome assembly GCA_943193645.1 of Acentria ephemerella. Classification (NCBI taxonomy): domain Eukaryota; kingdom Metazoa; phylum Arthropoda; class Insecta; order Lepidoptera; family Crambidae; genus Acentria; species Acentria ephemerella. The sequence continues at coordinate 3,673,287 of OW971882.1, forward strand.
TCCTATGGCATTTCTCGTGAGATTGAATTTGAAATCATGAATATTGAACTAGCAGGTAAAAGGGAATGTAAACGGGAAAACTCTAAGGAAATGTATACAGCCGTTCAACTATTGGTAAGCCAATAATTTACAAGATACGAGCTTTGGATAAAATAAAAAGCAATTGCTTGGGGCTAGACGCATTAAATATTGAAAAATTTTTCGTAGATGCAGGGGGGAAGAGAGCGCGCAATAGGTATTATATTGAAGCTATAGACCATTGTAAACAAGGCCCTATTTTGAACTGAAATTAAATAGCTTTTATTTTCGCACACTGACGAGTGCTTTAACTGGGGATTTTATTTCTTAGTTACTTCATTCGCAGTAAAAAAAATGAATGATTTTAAAATGAGCATATACTAGGATATAAATATCCAGTTGATTAATGTTTATTAAGAAACTAAGCGAATTTAAAACTTTTATCATGTAATTTCGCAATTACAGTAAGTGCTTTATCATTTAGTGTTTATAGTTAAACCCGAGAAAGTAGCAATCCAGTGATGTTAGTTAATAGGTTCATATTTTATTAACCTGAACATGGTATTTAAAAAACAAATTCTATTTTTAGAGGGTAAGAATATATATTTTTTTTTTGCTTGTGGCAACACTCCGGCTAACAGCTGTTTTATATCAGTCCCGTGTTTAATTTAATTATTTATTAATTTTACGCTTAATTATAGCCCAAAATCGTGTACAAAACATAAATGAGTGTTCAACAAATATAATTAGATAATATTTAGTGTATTTGTGAAGTGTTAGTTACGTACGTGACAAAATCGCCTGACGGTTATTTCGCCACAGTGAATTTGAAAATTGTAAATCATTGTCATCTCTTTAGGTACATAGTATTCTGTATGTCTACTGCATACGAATATCATAAATTATTTTTTACTAATTAAGTTAATCTAGTATTTACCGACTCGATTTACTTGATTTATCGATATTTACACAAAGAGGTAGAATTTGGTTCCAAATATTCAACCTCAAATTGGTCATTCGGCGCTTTGGAAATTTATCTTAAGATCTCGTTTAATATACATATAATACTATGATGACACGCGGTGCCCTCGCCTGCCAACTCGATCAGGCTTTGAAGGAATTAAGGGCTGCCAAAGAGTCGAATGAACAGTTGCACTTGGAAAGGGATGAAAATGAAAAAGAGATATTAGAGGTTTTAAATAGAAATATATTATTAAAAAAAGAAATGGCTGAGTTGCACACACAATATATGTTAGTGACAGATGACCGAGACCGTTTACAAGGCATAGTGGATGGTTTTGACGGGTGCAGTGAGGACTATGTGCGAGGTCTCAGACGCATCACCATGCTGGAACAGGAACTACATGAGGCCCACCACCACATATCGCACATGGAGTCCGAGAAGACCGATGTGCTAGCGAACCATAACCAGAGCCTTTTTGATGAGCTAATTGGTAGTGCACCCAGCCTGGTTTCTGCTGCAGTTGACTCACCTCCTGAGGTAATTGATTTGACAAATGTCACTGTAAATTCAACCCCTTCTGTGAAACTTGTCAGGTGCAGCAGTAACAAAATTAAAAAATATGTTAAAATTAATAGATATATTAAAAAAACTAAAAAATTAATTAAAACACATAAAAGTTTGTATAGAAATTGTCAATATATAAATGAACGGAGACGGTTAGGTGAGGAACTTGACGTTTACACTGTATTATTGCAAAATAATATAATTGAGCATGATATTTATGTTAAATCAGTTCAATCTGAAATGTGTATTCTTAAGAAAAAATTAGAAAAAATGACTGATAGATACAATAATACAAAAAAAGAGTATGGGGAATACATTTTGGCGATAAAGTCACTAACGAATAATTCAAATAGCCCCACCTTAGCAAGCACATCATGCTCTCTGGGTATTCGCCAAGAATGTGAACCCCCTACTCAACATAATTTGTCTTCATATAATATTAAAAACTGCAGTAATAGCATAAGTCCTGTAGTGATGTTTAGTGACGATATTGGGAAAAACATGGGCCAATTACTAAGTACATACATGAATTGCCCAGTAATTAATCACTGTTTGCCTGGAGCTTCATATTGTGACATAATGTATAAAATAATTGATTACAATTTTAAACCAAATTCCACCCTCATAATATTTATTGGAAATAAGGGTACAATGAATAAAAAGAGACTTATTACACATTTAGATAAACTTTGTTCTCTTAATATAAAGAAAATTATTTTGTTTACACTCCCCTATTTGACAAATGTGCCACAAGCAGAAAATGACCACAGATATAAATTGAATTTGACATTTGATACGGTCACGTTCGGAAACCGTAGTTTGTTTCATTTAATTGATACAAACAAATTACTGAATAGTAATTTAATTCGAACAAAAGACAAATGTTATTTGTCATATTATAATAAACGTCAGATAGCTATATCGCTATCTTATATTTTTTTTATGTACTCACCTGCTTCTATTGAGCAGGTTAATGACACGGATTATTGTCCTAATAATTTAAATTGAATATTGTGACAAGGGAGGAGATCTCTCGCCATTCTATGACCAAGAATAAGCCTAATAGTTACCTTAATTTTGTTCACCAAAATATACAAGGATTTTCGGGAAAAGAACTAGAAGTAGGTTTATTCTTGGATGCAATGAATATACATGTTTTATGTTTGACCGAACATTGGTTAAGACAACATGAGTGTCTAATATATATTGATAATTTTAGTGTGGTTAGTTCGTTCATAAGAAAGTCGGCTATTCGTGGTGGGTCACTGATACTTTTACATAATAAATTTAAATCGAAGGAACGGAAGGATATAATGGCACTATCTATTGAACGAACAATCGAATTGTCATGTGCAGAGTTGGAGCATTTTATAATTGTGTGCGTGTATAGACCTCCATCATCAGACTATGTATTATTTGAAAACACTATGGAAGAGGTACTAAGGAAACTTTGTAATTCCAAAAAGAAGGTTGTTGTCTGTGGCGACTTTAATATCGATATATTGGGTGATTCTCAAATTATTGTTAGATTTCTAAATCTTTTTAAATCTTTTAATTTAGTTCCTCTTTTCTCGGAACCAACAAGAATAACTGCCACTACAGCTACCTGCTTAGATAACATATTCTGTGAAAATGGTAAATTTTTAAATAAGTCTATAATAAATCGTTTGCAATCTGACCATACTGGGCAGTTCGTGAGCTTCGAACACCTTTATGTTCCAAAAAAAATTATTATTAATTGTAGGCCGGTTACGAAGAGTCGCGTAAAATTTTTTAATAGTAACATTAACAAAAAAATTATAAATTTACCGTTTCATGAGGATAATAATGCCAATCACCTGTACGAAAATCTTTTTAAATTAATAAGAACTGAATTTGATTCCGTTTTCACTGAAAAGACTGTAACAATAAATCCATTTAAAAGTAAATTCAGTGATTGGGCCACTCCCGGCATCTATAAAAGTAGAAATAAACTGTATGACTTATATGATCTTAAATCAAACGCTAGTGATAATAAATTCCATGAATACGTTAAAAAATATTCCAAAATATTTAAGAAGGTTTGTAACAATGCAAAAGCTATATTCTTGCGTAATAAAATTATTAATTCTAAAAGTAAAATTAAAGCCACTTGGAATATTATTAATAAAGAGACTTGCAAACTTAAATCAGAAGATAAAGAGTTCTGTTTAAAATTTAATAATAGTATTGCTACAACAGATAAGGATGTGGCTGACGGTTTTGAATCTTTCTTTTCTAATATAGCTGCCACAACCACAAAACATTTAAATTCTAGTACTGATCATGCCATATCATTACTTGAGTCAAGTATTGAGATATGTAAAAGTACATTTAACTTTACTTACATAACTCCAATAGACATTTTTAAAAACTTTAAACAAATTAACATTAAAAGAACAAAAGATCTATGGGGCATATCAACAGACCTTCTTAAAATAATAATAAACAAAATATCACCTTACTTAGCATTTATATTCAATAAATGTATTGATGAAGGGCAGTTCCCTGATCTAATGAAATATAGTAAAATCATCCCACTATTTAAAGCAGGTAATAAGAGTGATCCATCAAACTTCCGGCCAATTTCTATCCTACCTGCTCTAAGTAAAATTTTTGAAAAAATTATATTTCATCAGTTGCTGTTACACTTTAACTTTAACAAATTATTCCATGAAAAGCAATTTGGTTTTACTAAAAATAGAAATACTACGGATGCAGGGGTCGCACTCATCAAACATATATTTGATGCATGGGAAAACAAGCAAGATGCTATAGGTATATTCTGTGATCTATCAAAAGCGTTTGATTGTGTGGATCATCAGATTCTATTAGTAAAATTGAAACATTATGGTGCTTCAGATAATTCGCTACGCCTTATAGAATCGTATCTTACTGGTCGAATACAAAAAGTTAACATAAATGGCACTAATTCTTCCGGCGCGCCTCTGTATATGGGAGTGCCCCAGGGCTCTATATTGGGCCCCTTATTATTTCTAATTTACATTAATGACCTGCCTTATTTTGCTAAAGACCTCTGTGAAATAGTTTTGTTTGCTGATGACACTTCTTTGATTTTCAAAACCGACAGACGCAAGGACGTATCTGACGAGGTAAATAGTACTCTTTCTCAAGTCCTACACTGGTTCACGGCTAATAATCTTGTTTTAAACTCTAAGAAAACCAAGTGTATTAAATTTAGTATGCCTAATGTAAGGCGGGTCAATATTTGTATTAAGATAAATGAGGAACCAATAGAAATAATTAATTCTACAACATTTCTTGGAATTACTATAGATTCCAAACTACAATGGGGCCCACATATTACGGCTCTGGCAGGAAGATTAAGTTCAGCTGCGCATGCAGTTCGAAAAATAAGACGGCTTACTGATGTGGAAACGGCGAGATTAGTTTATTTCAGCTATTTTCACAGCTTAATGTCGTATGGTCTACTGTTGTGGGGCTCCGCTGCTGACATACAGACGATCTTTGTACTTCAAAAGAGAGCCATTCGTGCAATATACAACCTTAGACCACGTGACTCGCTAAAAGAATTATTTAAGGAAATTAACATACTAACCGTGGCGTCTCAATACATTTTTGATTGTATTATGTATGTACGTAAATACAGTGGTTCTTTTCTTAGAAATTCAGACTGCCATAGCTTCAACACCAGAAATAAGCATAAGCTCGCCTTTCCAAGCCACAGACTGCATAAGACCGGTAATTGTTTTATAGAAATAAGTATAAAAATGTACAATATGATACCACAAAGTTTTATTGAATTGCCTCTGCATAAATTTAAGTCAACTATTAAAAGTTGTTTGATGAAAAAGGGGTATTACAAGGTAGAAGATTATTTTAAAGATAAAAATTTGTGGCCACTATAATTTGCTTCTCTGCACTTATTTATTATATTTTGCAATATTTAAAAATATATTTTTTAATGCACTGTAAAACAAAACATGTATATGTTTATAATACTAATACATAATGACATAATTGATTTGTAAATGTCATTATAAATACTAAAGGCTGAGAGTTTCTTGCGCCGCTTCTTCTCTGCAGCTACTAATTCGTCGAAGCGGTAGTAGGGTTGATTGGGAATATGCATACTAGTGTTATTTTTAATTTTAAAATAAGTATTATTTTAAAATTAAAACTAACAATTTATTTAGTACATATTGAAATACTATAACTGGGACAATTAGTAAATGCCCGGTTGATACCCAGTAAAATTATGAGTATTGCCTTTATAATTATATTTATTTATTTTCTTTTACATATTCCCTGTTGTGACGATTTAAAAGAGCTTAGTAAATAAGTCTATTTAAATAAAGTTATTTTTGACTTTGACTTTGACTTTGAAAAAATTCGCCTTTTACCATTAATTCCTAGTAGATGGTTTCATCGTGCGAAGACTTACTTCTAACTTAAAGAATTGCAACGAATAAAGTACGTGCTACGGGCTTACTCTAAGATTAAGTTGCACGTAGACTACACACGTCATTAATACTATTGTAACCGAAAAGGGGTGTTAAGATTTTATCGATATCCGGCCGTCTCCAATTAAATAAAATATAGCATTTTCTTTATCGTTTATAAAGAATGTGCATACTTTTTAAAATTAAAATCGAGCAAAACTGTTTTTGCAAATGATATGTATATATCCTTATGAACAATATAGTATGTTCTTGAATAATAACAATACGAACAAAGCGTGTCGCGCAACAGAAGCTTTTATGATTGTTTTCCTAAAGTATTTCAAATTCCAACGTGTACCCTGCAAAACAAGTTAAGGACATTTGGCAGAGCAACCGCTGACTCCACCGCCAGGAGTGGTGAACATTGAGCGGTGCCAAGAAAATAATAATATTTGTGAGCGATTTGAAATCGCGATGATTTTCTGATTGAGTAACGCCTGAAATTATACAACGATTATTAGGAGTGCCAAATTAAGGATTCATCTCATTCTTCTTCATATTTATTATTAATTTAGAAGATTTGCTGCTGTTTCGAATTTAAATGCAAAAATAGATTTGTACCGAAATAATTATTCGACATAAGACTTCTCAACGTTAATGTGTATGAACTTTATTTGTCTTTTGTAGTTTAATCTTTTTCACGACTGACGTTATATAAGCATTATATTATATATATAACTCATTTCTTTAATGTAGATTTTATAAATATTTTCATTTAAAATAAAGTAGATTGATTTAAAAAGTAGATTGAAGTTAAAATATAATGTACACGGTTTTACAGACGTTTTAAAAGACTAAAAATGAAAATAAAATTAATATTTACATTTTGATAAGGCGCATAATTTTCACAATTAATAATTAAAAAGGTATTAATTGAGTTGCACATATGTTTTTACTGCTAAGTTCAATCGGTAAGGAAAACAGATTTAGTAACAACGAATATTCAAACTATATTTTCATCTTATAGCAGTAATTCACTGAGGGTTGGTGCCAAATTGTTCCCCCTAGCACGTGACATTTAGAACGGGATCTAGCTTCCTGAAACTGCAATGAGTCAGTTTTATTAAGGAAGCGAAATATTTAAATTTATTATGCAAGAAAAACGAATTCTAAACTATTCACTCATAGAACTTTAAGGTCAGTTACCTATGAAGGTAAGTGTACAAAATTAATGACTCAAGTTATAATTATTTCATTTTATTTTCTCAGCAGTTACAAGTCGAGTGGTCGGTGTACTTAACCGATAACCTTAAATCAACCGATTTAGAATTAAGTTCCGCTAGGCAAATGTTTTTATGGTCATTACTAGTAGTTACTTTTATTCACAAGTTATTAGTATATATTGTATATTTATAAAAGTATTACCATTTCCATTTCTCAAACTTAAGCTCTCAATAATGCATAATGTGTGAACCGAACCTAACACGAGTCTAAAATGCTTTATTTTAAGCATATTAAAAATGAATCAAACATCTAAAACCACGCTAAGCTGTCACGTAAGTCACAATGAACATTTCTTTGTTAAATGACAGTTTTAAGACAAAAAGAAACGCTTTGCGCACTAAGCAAACATTATGTAGCATTCAATATTATTATCCATACAATATTTTGCTGGAATAGTCGTCTTATTGCGGTACTAGAAGGAAAGCCTGCCAAATTGCGTAGCATTGTCTTGCACGCGTCATTTACGGGCACAACTGTTACTTAGTTGAATGGTAGATGATTTTTTATATTTACCTACTAGCTATTGTTCATAATAATTATTTACACTCACCAATTATCTAACCCGAATTAAGCATTTTTAAGATCTTGTGTTATTACTTTCTATAGAACTGCCAGAAATATACTAAATAAACATTCCAAACATCTATGTAATGTAATCAATTATTTGTACTCAGCATACATCATACAATATCTAAGCATAAAATATCTGTGCTTACTTGATTCAAACCCCTATCCTTAGACAGACAGAGAACATAACATAGATAACATAGAACACAGAACATAGATAACTAGACAGAGGTGCTGACCACTCGCGGCGGCAGTCGAATATTTTCTGTTATTATATAATATGCGACTAGAGTTATCCTGAGTTCTATCTATAATATCCGAGAATAAGCATGTTAAATTATTCTATCAAATTCTAATAACATAAAATATCTGTTCATTTCATTTCAATTATAAAACGCCATAACAACCGTAATATAACAATTTCCTTTCTAGAATGACCAATAGAATCAATCTAGAAAGGAAATTGTTTAACATTAACAAAAGAATAGTAATGGGTATTACCGTCCTTTCTCGCTCCTTAAAAATCCTGCCACACTAATTGTTTACGACGAATAAATCGGTAATTGCTGCAAAGGACAGAATTACCAGCGGATGTACGCTCTGACGCCGTTTCCTCGCCACTCTCTCTCACTCATTTTATGAGAAAGGAAAAGAGACATAATTAGGAACCACTGGCAGGTGGATAATTAGTTTTTGATGCTTCTTCTTCAATTAAAAAACCGATCTGAATTGTTTTTGAAAAAATAGCCTTTGAATTTGTCTATTAATTTCCAAGCCATGCAACCTTTAATTACAATAATATGGTAAATATCTATTAACTTCATAAACGCCTTAATAAACTCTGTGTATTTATATTTTTTGAGTAAATTGAATGAACAATTCATTGAAGAATCTGTCATTTCGCAATATCATATTTAAAGTTACATTAAAATGAAATTTCAAGACGTCAACCTATACTTATTACTGTCAATAACTATATCAATTTTGTAGGTATATTTGTCTGTACAACGTGACACACATCTTTTGGCATACGATAACTTGTTGTTCTACCCCCCACGTCAAATGAAGTGGACACTCATTAGCTCATTGTATTAGTTGCGTGCAAAGGAAACTATAGACACTAACAAGTGTGCGAATTGACAGCATCGAGGAGGGTCCATTTCGCCCTAACCGGTCGCTTCCTTTTTTGATTTGTTGCTTATTTCGCTACAACGCCTTTGTATTGGGATAGTAACTTCGTTAATTCGTATTTAGAACTATTCCTAGCATACTATGTAATAATACTGAAAATGAATACCTGTGTTTTTATTTGCAATGCCTGTGTAAGAGGAAACACGAGGGCGTTATTTTACATACAAAAGTAATATCTTGATTCCTCCGTGGATAATGTCAATAGAGTATTTTTTTCCTAAAATTCCATAGACTGTATTGCCGTGTCACTAATGTTACTTTTATTCATTAATTCAATTCAAAATAGATATGAATGCAATACTTTCTTGTGTGCACATCGCATAAACACATTTGGCGAGAATATTTAAAAAACGCAAAAGGCTTTCGTTGTGTTCAGGAAGACAACCAAAGACTTTTTTTATATTTTTTGAAAAATTGGTTCAGTTTAGAGGTGGTAATAGCGGACTAACTATTCTTTTAGTAACTCTAAGTTATTGTAAAAGTACTTTCCTATTTTAAAAATACCTAGTTTTCAATTTCTTTGTCCAGGTATTGTTCTTTTAAATCTTATTGTATAATTATGTCAATGTAACTATTAAAACAAACAAATGCAAAACCTCTATCTTAATTTAGAATTATATAGTCACATTCTAATTAGTTAACAATGTCACTACAAAGGACAGATTTTGATATAATACTATCATTTTAACTCTGTTACTCTCTTGCTAAATGTGAATACTCTATTATTAATGTTCATTAAGATTTACTGAATGATGTAAAAGATACTTTATAATGTACAAAGGTAACATCAATTATTTGTGTCCCTTGGCTAAAGACCTAAGTACCCCGATTCCCTTTGATCTTGTACGACAAAGGGATAGTTCCGTGCCTACACTATTTTACTGCTCATATCAAGATGTTGTTGTAATTTAGAAGATAAAGCGATTGTATTCAGTAAACGTGAATCATATATGTTTTTGCTCACCGATAGCCAATATCAGCTGGTCTAGATATATGGATAATTTAGCAAAATGAATTAATAGTGATTTATAAAAACCCACGGAAAAGACTATTAAGTTAAAAACACCCAAAGATAGTCATTTAAGATGCAGATGTGCATATTAAATGACTATCTTCTCCATATAGTTCTACAATAGATTAAAAAATTGATTAATCTTGTATGTTGATAATTATACGAAACACAAAATTATATTAAATCAAACTTGTGCTCATAAATTAAACCATTGTCGTTTTTTAATATGTATACATAGATTTATTGGTATGCATTCCAAGTTTTAAAATGAAAGTTTTGTTCGCTACACAAATGATATTAGTAATCAAAATTTATATAATCTGTATACTAGTCCAGTTCTGATTTTTTAAACACACTAGAGCGTCGCATTTTTGACTAGAATGAAAATCATTTAATTCCATTATATTTAAAAATCGAATGCTATTTTGGCCAGTGTTGCGACTTTAAATTCTTATTAACTGTGGTAATATACTCATATTTATGAATCACAGGTAAATGTTTCTACCAAGCGTAAATTCCTGAAGCTTAACTGCGTTTAGGCCGAATGGAGCCAGCAGTTTGTTACTTGAGGCGGGTAATAGCGTGGACGTGGTCTGGGATCAATATGGCATCAAAGTAATGACAATGAATGGTTCGCCAGTATCCTAACGAAGTGCGTAGCTCAACGGAGTTGCTTGACTGCTATTCTTGTAAAGGAGTTTTATAAGTAATGTAGGTAGACAAAACTTTTTTGTTTTAAGAAACCTTATATAAATAAATGGATATATGAATTTATCATACAATTCAATCATTCTTGAATCTATATAAGAAACTATATTTACGTTTCTTAATTCTGAATATAATAAGAAAAATATAAAAATGATATTTAATTGATTTGAAATAAATAATTCGGATATTGCCCATTCTCGATTTTTTTAAAATAACTTGGTTATTTAAGTGCAAAATTAATAAGCAATGCTAATTAAAAAGTAACTGAGCTTAATTGAAAACAATTTTAATATAAAATGTTCTTGTGCATGTTTCAGCCGTGGTTTTTTAACGACCATATTAGCCTATTTCAAGCGGCTTGCTGTTATCATTGTTTTCTTAAACCCTACTGTCCATGACATCTATTAAAGAATTTACCTAAATCGTAAGAGCTAATATATATTCAATTCAATAGCATAATATTATATTCGTTTTTTTATGTATATTTATGTTTGCTTTTTGACCATATAACGTATAGCTTTCCATCAAGCTTAAGTTAACTAGTAAGTAATCCATATTTTGTATTACTGAACTTTTTTGACAAACAGTATAGCGCGAGTATCTTCAGATCGATCCTCAATTACATCCTTAAAAAAAAATCAATAGTAAATGTGACATCTGTTGCGTTACACAAGGGTTTAATCCCAAAAAGGCTTAGTAAACGTCTAGTCATATTATCTTAATGTTATAAGTAGGCGTCCTTTAATTTATGACACTGTAGTAGATTAGTAGTATTAGCAGAACTGAGCGTGTCATTACGATACAAGATTTCACAGAAATACGAAATGGAAGTGGATTTGCGTTATTACTAAGTATATTAATGGAATTGTTGATTATCAAACGTATGAATTGCTCTTCGAATTTACTTACGTCTTAATGTATACTCTTTGGCGTATTTCTCTGTAATATTTCAGTGAATCGCTTTTTAATGTAGAAAAATAGATTTTTTTGTCTAAAATATTAAGAGGAAGTTTCGCCTGAGTATCTTACGAGTTTACGAGTCAATTTATAAACGTTGAAATGCAAAAATATGTATTTTAATAGAATAAAGAAGTGAACATGACTATATTTATGAAATACTATAAATTTAAAACGTGAAAAAATATGAAGGAATGAGTAGTTAAGGGTAAGTAGCTAGAAAAGGGTACTTAGTATACGGCTAATGAGAATCGTTTTGTGAAAAAACTTTGTCCTGTGAATATTACAAATGTATAAAGTGCTTGGTATTATATTATATATATTCATCAAAAATGACATGTACTTTAATATGAATAAATTTAGAAACCAAAACTGAAGAAAAAAGTTAAACAGTTTACTAACGTAAATGAGATTGAAGGTGTTGAAGGGATATCGATTATTAACTAATAAAGTAATAAAATAAGTAATTATGAAAGTAAATACAGCTGCATAGAGTTCCAATTCTCATGTTTTAAACTTGTATAATAATAAAAAATCAACCGTTTCAAACCAAAAACAATTACATGTCATTATCAAATACTTTAAATCGTTACAAGCACGGTCATAACTGTCACTACTTCACTGTAAAGTTAAAATCCACACTATCATCAGCGTCTCGAAATTAAAAGGTCATTATTATGTAATGATGCTAAAATTGAAGTCAATTTTGGAAGTGAAACAAAAGCAGCTGCCGTCCCCAAAATGTGACCATTAAAACATTTCTATGGAGGGTTGGTGCTAATCACATTTTGAGCGTCATTTCCAGAAAAACACGATATTTTTTTAGAAATTGTTTTAAATTTCGAACTCACTGTTTGTTGTAAGTATGATTTATTTTAAATTTCGAAGTTTTAAGTTTAAAACACAAAAACCCTTACAATAACTGTCATTTACCTACGTATATGTTTTTCTTGCATTTGTTTCGTAATTAATTCGTATCGTGTTGAGTATCTACAATGTTACCTTATTAGGAATATTCTATTCGAATTAATTAGTTTGAAATCTTATAAATTATTTCAAACTATATGTAGGAGAATTGATTCTATTGATAAAATATTCATTGCAACAATATTTTAGATCGCAAGAACAGACAAATGATAAATAGGCGTCATTTTTGGAAAAGTGCATTTCAATTTGTTGGCTTAATTAACGTAATAAACAATTAACGTGAGCGAAAGAAGAATAATAACTATCTTTTTCATTGATATCAAAGAAGAGAATATGAAATCTACTATTGTAAAATTAAGTTTTTCTGTCTGTGGGAGACGTCAAAAAGCTTTCAAAAACTTTTTGACGTCTCCCACACAATAAAATAATAATTACCACCATTTTTAATGCAGCGTTTTTGTTCGACCGAGTAATCGTGGGGACATAAAATATTTTGACGGCATGATAAGAACAAAGGGCCGAAAAGGTTTTATCTTATCGACACTGAGTGTTGTGCCACTAATGACCTGGACTTGCCGCTTGCTTCTGAACAACTTCATTACGGGGTGCAAGTCATTCTGAACTTTAATATGAGGATGTAAAACCAAGTTTTATATGGATATAACCAAAAACTTTTGTACTCAAACTATTAAATTAGGCTGTACTCTCTCACTCGAAAAGCGGCTGTCATTGTAAGGTAGGACGTAATTGATTTAAAATAAATGCTTTTAAACGCCGGCGCTCGCTAGCGCAATATTTATACCAGTTTAACTTTATAGATTTCAACCGACCCCTAAGAAAGAGGAGGTTATCAATCAAATGTTATTAAGACGATTTTTCTGTCAATTGTGAACCGATTTTCAAATTTTTTTTTTTTCAATATAATATGCATGCTCTTGAGGTTCCATCCATTTACATAAGCTTTTCGTGTATTTTCAAACAACCGACAAACTGACAGGCAAGTCGACAATACTGACGGTCACCCATCTAACTTTGACCTATGAAACATAACACAAAATTGTAAAAAATAACTTAAAACAAACTTAAACACCGACTTCAAATACTGCAAAAAGACAAAAATAATTCAATTTAAAATGTTATCCAATTTAAATATATTTTTTGGAGTTGGTATTAAATTGTTTCCAGGATCAATAAAAGTATAGCTACCACTCAAAATAATAATTTTAAATTGGACAACTTCTTATATTGAATTATTTTTGCCTTTTGAGGTCGGTTTGCGTAATTATTGTAATTATTAGTAAATGTATTTTTATGTTAGCTTCAATTTTGAACACAATACATTGCAAATATGTGGATTCTATAATTATAAATATAACGATTATTATAATTTCTTAAAACATGGCGGTAGTAATAACATAAGTATGTCTTACTTAATATAAAGTTCAGCGTATTCTTCTCTTTAGCGTAGAAATGATACATATCAAAAGTAAAAATTTGTGAAAATTATATATTTAAAACAATATAATTATACTAATTGGTTAAATTATTTAAGTTTGAATTTTAAACACGATAAGTGATATATTTAATATGTTTATAACTTTACATACTCAATTACTAATGCTATTGAATTTTATGAATAATTATAATGTATTATAATAGTTTGGAGAAAAATAAAAAGGCTTCAAATAAATCATATCAGTAGAGCAAATTGAATGGCGATTTAAATCACACTCATCCCTAATACAAAAAATGAAGTCCGAATCCCACAGATTTCTCTTTATCATTTTTATTGCTCAAAGTAGGACGAAGGAATTTTCTTTAACAGACGCGGTTTATTTCCTGGTGAATTTGGCATTCCTTCCTCGTAAGTCCGTCTTCTGACATGTGATTTATTCCTTTTATCTCGGAGCAGGGATTTCATCGATAAGAGCCCACCTTCGTAAATCAAATCTTTAGCCTGATCTAACGATGAAATTGGGACTTCAGTACCCATTTGGTAATGCTTTCAAACTAATCTAGGACGCTATTGCTGTAAATACGTTAAACAAAAATATTTTTTGAGTAGCTTAGTAAGCTTTGAGTCAAGAATAATAAGAAAACATTAAAAAGTATCAGTTATTTTACACGAATCACGAAAACTTGACGCTCTATTTGTATAAATTCTTATTTAAATTGATTTCAATATACTTATACCCTAATAATAATATTTAAGCCCCATACCTTTTGATTTTATATATACATACTCTTTACTGCAGTTGAATTGAAAAATAACAATATAATATCTGTAATCTCTATAAAAAACTTTACTTCAACAAAGCATATACCAATATTGTAATATAATCAAATTTTGATAAGAGTCTATATTTACATGCTCTTAAATAAATGTATAAATACCTTTTATATAATAAAAACTGTAATATTACCTACATTTATATAAAAATTAATTCAATGAAAGTAAGATTGTATAATATAACCTGTGAGGATTATGCTGTCATTTATGGGAGTAGTTTAAATCTTTAAATTACAAATCTTTTTGCAATTAGGTCGTTTTTATTAATAAATAATTATTTTTTATAATATATGCCCTATCTGTGAAAATTAAATTGTGTTGTTCGAATAAAAATCTAAATAATTTTCAAATGTAGTTATTGTTACAATAGTATTATAGTAACTACATGCCAAAGACTTGCAGGTATATAAAATAACAAAACATACTTGAACTACTTAAGTACCAACTCAATCACCGAACAGCACTCCAGTTCCGCACTCCCGTGGGAATATTTCCCATCGATTCCCTATATTTTGTTCACCTTTTATAATTTGATAGAAAAATAACTTCCCATTTGCAGGTAGGCGATAAAGGGATAGAAGCTAATACGATTTAATAACAATATTTTGAATCAGACAGTAGAACTTTTATTGGACGTAGGTAAGTTACAAGCTTATAGGTAACATAAATATTTTTAATTTAAGCGTATCATATAGCCAATAAACTTGATCTGTTAATTACAGAGTCGATACAAGGGCCACATGTGAAGCGGCGTTTACACACCACCATAAAAGTGAATCTTGAGAAAATTTTACATTCGACCATAAACATTTTAAGCTTCACACGTTACCGCTAGATTACCACTTAATTTATTGTATCAATCAAGAGATTCATCACACTCACAAATATAACTCCCACATAGAAATCTTATTACGACTCTAATTAAGTTCAAATTCGGGTAACTAATCTTAACGAAAACACTGTGTCATGTTCAAGTTTCCTTTCAACCCATCCATTCTATTTGTATATAAAAGGACAAACAAGTGACAATTATTAATTACGTAATAAGATAAATAATAATTAATGTAGACAGTTCCAACGGCCCCGGATTTAAGATAGAGAGGTAAATAGGCTGATTATAATAATTATAAGAATATTTTAATGAAAAGATGCATTGAACTATGGAGGATTATTTAACTTAACGAAACTTAAAATTCATACATATAACCATCGCAGTAAGATTTACCTATCTGCCTCGGTATAAGATTCACGCTAGAGAAGCGTATCGAATTTCTCCGCAAACAAGTAATGTTATCCACTAATTAAAAAACTAATTGTCTTCCGCGCACAAATCAAGGAACCCCGAATGTCAAAAGTTGTCACACAAAAAATTAATTTGACAAAAGCACGTGTCACCTCGCGTCATTTCCGTGGCTGCTTCACGCGTCTTTGAGTTGTACTTCAACATTATTTTATCCAAGTTTTATTTATTAAAAGACTAAGGGGACTAATTCACTGTCACATTAAGCCACGCTACGTTGACAACTGTATACGAATCGGGGTTTATGAGTTCCCTGTAAGGAATTTATTGCTCTTGTCACTCGGTATAAAGAGGAGTCATAAAATCTAAAGCATTATTACAATTAAAAATTTGTTGCTCTCATAAAAGTAGACGTGATTATCCTTTACATTATTTTATATTAAGAAATTGATGAACTCATACTTTATTATCAGATTTGAACTAACTTTAAAAAGGAAGGAGGGTTTAAATTCCACACTACGCCAATTTTAGGTACGTATGTTAAACGTTAGTACTTGTAACATAATAGATACGATGTTCCTTCTATACCTTTTATATTTATTTAATTTGATTACGGTATAAAATGTTTTAAAAATCGTCTTAATTTGTGCTGTGTTGAAATTAAGTTCAAATTATTTAAAGTTCAAACTGATAATTATATTAAGAAGTATATACATATGAAGTAAATTATATTCAAGCTTTTATTTAACATAAAATAAAAAAATTCAAATAAATTTGATTTATGATAAAAAACAAAAACAAATTAACTATGTATAAACTTCCGACTTAGTGCAAATCGTGACACCATGATGTTTAGTCACATTTTACACTACACCTATCTCTTGAGTTTAAATGAGTTATTCCACCCACAAACGAATTAATTAAGCCCAATCATGTAAGTATTACATGCCTTTACCAATATTTACTTTATACTAAAATTTTACTGAGAGCTTTTTTCTTTATAATAAAAATAGTGAGGTCCAGTTATATCGATAAAATAAAATAAAAGTACATTTTATGAAAGGCCATATTGATACAAATAATCCGGCTTTTGTGTAACCCAGTACTCCAAAAGACGAAAAAGAATTCGTCAGTACAAATACACTTTGTGAGAAAAGTTTCGTAAGTGATATCATGTTGACTCGCGAGGGCCCGTAGCCTGTTTGCGCTCGCCACAATCTCAGATTGGTAATAAGATGCGACACATGTATTATCCCGATTAAATCCCCCCGGAAAAGGGGCTTAGATGTAGTGATGTCATAGAACAACCCTTTAGTTAGGTGATTACATTTCGATGTCAATCAGTCATTTAGGACACGATAAATTTTTCGCAACCTTTCCTAGACAAGACATTTTAACACTATTTGTTTTTCCATAAATTGTTTATTTCAATAACCCTTCGGGTAAATCATGAAAGACCAAATTAAAAATCTGTAGGTATTACAATATTCAAGGTCCTTATTTTTTGTAATAAAACAACCGAGAACCCTTCACTTTAATAAATCTACGGGCGCATTCTGCTCCGTCGTATCACCACCCAACACGCACTCAACGTAAATCACAATTTATTACTCTACAAACATCAATTGTTTTTTCCACGTTCATCGATATCGTGACCCTCGACAAATCGATAATCGATAAATAATACGATTATCACAGCACTTCGCTATGATTGATTACCCGGTTTCCCGTTCTCGAGTTTGTCAAGTCGAAGAATAACATTGTTATGCCTCTTGTAAACGTCTCACTCCTGCGAAATCCTCTTAGCGTCGCGCCTATGAGTTACGAAAATAGAATCGAAATTGCTTAACGATAAATCGAGAAACAAATGTTGGATGCGGCTCGCTCGAGTATATTTAAGAACGCCAGCTTTCATAATTCTAAAACAATTTTAATCAAACTTACTGACATGACGTGGTACTAGGGCTTTTATATATATAAAATAATTTTATTTTATTAGCATCGCTATCATTTCTTAATCTTTTCATGTTAGCTTCTAAACTTTTGTATAGGTTAGGTACATTTACTTTTGATTTTGTATTCATTTCACTAATTTATTTATGAATCAATTAAGGAATTATACCGTACTGAAGCAGTTATTAAAACTGTTATTTAAGTTATAAAAACTCTGCGAAAATAATTGTTTAAGAATATATCATTTTATAATGTTTTAGGTATAATTATATAAATAATTATTAATTATATTTATTTCATAAATTGTAAACCACTAGACAAATTATTAAGTATTTATACTAACAATTAAGTCGTAAACAAAACTCGATTATACATAATAAAAATGTGTAGTGTGGGTGTCACTACAAAAGTTAAGGCGATGTTCAAAACAATCGTAATGGTCACACATAATAAAGCTATTGAGTCAACATACTAAGATCATTTAGCATAATGTGCTCGCGTATGATCCCTTAATGGAGTATACTAAAGGACGGAAGCCATATGTGTGGAATAAAAGGAATGAACTATAACTGGTAGACCACCGGCCAAGGCGGCAACATCAAAGCTTACTCCCACCCCGCATAGTGTATAATCATCGTGACAAACATGGAAATATTATAGCTGGAAGGGTTACTCAGCTTCATAAGGGTCATAAAGTCATTTGTCAAAGTCATATCACGATTTCCGCTCGCTATGCCCAAAATTCAAAGGTGCTATAAATCTTGAAACGCTGATGATGTTTTGAGTTATATGCATTCTGACGTATCCATAACGTTACCGCTGATATTGATAACACCCTCGAGACACTTCACTGAAAATGAGTCTTGAATCCTTGTTATAGTACACAAAATTCTATACAATCACCTTAAAAAACTTTGTTATTCAATACTTATATTATTTGCTAATGGTATACAGATATTGTCTATATTTTCAGATAAAGCTTCATTTACATCGCTTTGAAAAGCCCTGTCCCTTATTGTGAGACAAGTCTCCACTTCATTACGGCATTCCCTTGCATTTAATAGTCTCTCAGCATTTAAACGTGTACAGAGGTGGTGCGGTACGCCAGCGGGTCTAGTAAATACCACATATCTTACGCCCTCTCACCACCCAGACGACACCTGCATGTAACACGCACTTTTCGCGTTGTACATTAACTTCAGCAAATGCACATACGGACATATCCAGTCTAGATTTTATTAAGTTACCTACCATTTATTGCAGAACAGCACACTCAACCGTTTCGGTTTAGACATCAAAGAAAACCGCAGTTTCATTTACCGAGCCGTTTGATTCTACCATGTTTTAATGGTCTTACCTGTAACAAACATTCAGAATTGAGTAACCTAATGAGAAAAGTTAGTCAAATGAAAAAACCTAATTTGGACTTATTTTGTGAATACAATTGATTCAGAACTTTTATTGTACCATTACAATGATGGTCCCAACCAAATGGGTCATTCACCCGTTGAATAACTCTGTTTTAAGCGTACGAATCAATGTGATAAAAGTGTGAAGTGAAATGTATTTCCAGTTTTAGTACCGATCAACATATATGTGTGTTTAATTATTAAATTCAAATCAATTCATAAATTATTATATAATGGTAATTTAGTAATAAAACAAAGAATTTTGTTGCGTACTTACATAAGTAAAATACCCGTACGTACGGGTATTTTAAAACGCATCTGACTATAGAGAAAAGCCCACTCAACTGTATCTTACGGATTTATATTCTGTGGCAAGCCACAAACATTTTTATGTGTAGTGTCGTTCATGCTGTCAGGTGATATTTGTAATGGAGCTTATCTCAACGAATAGTATTGAATTGTCAAGATATCAAGATGTCTCCGAGTATGGTGATGCGGGCTTAACTGTGGGCTAGATTTCAAACGATGCCGCAGCGTACCCTTCTAAGGTAACAATAAAATAGGCTAGCATCGCCGGTGTTATGAAATATGCAATGACCTACTCGATTTGAAAATGATGCTTTATCTAATATAAAAACATATATACATCATTGTGTTGTGTCCTTTAGTGTTGTATGTATAATATATAAACATATGTTTGATATGTTCTTTTATTATGATCAATGTAGCGCTTGAATGTTAGCAGAGGTTTTGGCGAAGTAATTGTAGGTAACTAGGTAATATATTTAATGAAATTAAATCTGACGATTATAGTATCCTGTTCAATAACGTTAATAACTCTCTATAAAAATATTGGTAGAACTGAACAGATTCTTCGATAAATTATCAAGTTTAACAGAATCATAAAAAAGCGAATTGTTTAAAAAAATCTTGGAAATTAATTCGAAGCATAATCAGTTAAAGACTGATGTTACCCATACAAATGACCCGTTCATTGGATGGTAAACTTTCGGAACAACCTTAATTTTATTACCCATTTCGAGTGCCAATGTCGTTTTAAAAAAACTTCCCGTTTAATTGATTGCATCGAAGTCGTTGAACAATAAATACTCCGCAACATTTTATATGTTTAAACCTTTAATTTTTTATGTAACTCAACGTCCGTGTTATATGAGTAGAACTGTGCAAATAATGCGTCCAATCAGATCGGCCCTTAATCCGTTAGCCGATACGGTTATTGAAATAACAGCTGATGGAAAACCGACGGAAAACTATCTTTAATATATCTATCATAAATACGTTCTATTGTTATTGTTTTAATTGCTTTCTGGTATCGACATTACCAGTAACATATGTATTGTCTGTTATTACTTACACAATTATTATAACCTAGTATCCGAATTTCTAGAAACCAGTCAAGAGGTCTTGAACCATTACGGGGTACAAATCTTCGGACACTTTGAACTTGATGAGAAATTTAACGTTAAGAAAGAAATGTAACGTGGTCCTTATGCTGTAGTATACGTGATAATGATCATTCTGTATTCGTATTTTGCTTCGAGTTTGTCGCCAATATTTTTTGTTGTAATTCCATTAACCTTTTGCATCTCAGAACAAGCACATAAGTTAGAGTGAACTTGGTTCGTGTCGTGTGTGCAAATAAAAAAAATATAGAAAAAGCACGGTTTAATTGGCAACACGATGCGAAGGTACACGGGCAAGGCTTCCGAGAAACGCCTCCACTCTTATTGTAAACACAGCGCTTTATTCAGCAGTACTGATAATCTCGTGGCGTATTGTAACCAAATTTGTTTTATTTGAATAAGAATTAGCAGTATTCAAGTACAATTACTAACAATATATAATTTGGTTCTATTATTTGAAATTTAAGTGCTAGCGGAGCCAACACGGTTGTAAGTCTTGGCAGTTTTTTGCTTTTTGGAGAACTCGCGAGGAAATAATCCAAAATGGTCGGATTGAGTAAAAAAACAGCAGAATGAAAGAGGAATTGTGGCGAACAAAAGGCGAACGGGACGCGTTTAATCCTGTTCGCTCGTAATTTCTATGATGTGGAGAGGGAAAATTGAATTTATTATCGGTCGTATTTGACTGACGTGTTATTTCACACGACGGTAAAGAAGAACGGCGAAGCGACGGGAACCAATCAGTCAGCCGACGGATGCGATAGGAACGATATGCTAGACTATCACGGAATGTACTGACGAACTGAAAATGACATTTTCAATTCGATATATACAGGGACTTACTTTTGTTACTGCAAACTTTCGTGATTTAGTGAGTAATGGAATCTCGAAGGAAATTGAAAAGCTTATGCGCTCCGTAGCGAGATTGAATTAGCAGTATTTGATGTGTAAATTGTGCTATCACATGGAATATTTTTTTTACGAAGAGGAATCCATTTACGGACCTACTCGCCACTGGATAAGCGACGGGCGTGTGTGGGGCTCACTCAGTACCTCAATAGACCGACACTGAGAATACCCACTAAAATTCCCCGGTAACTTCATTGCCCTTCACGGGGGTAACCTGGGTTTTGCTGAGCAATTCACCAGGTCAACACATGGAATGCGTTTTTAAGTTTTAAAAATAAAATACTATTATTATAACTTAGAATTTATACAAAATGGGTCTTGATTTTTATCGGGTAATAATATATAGGGTATAAAACTAAACAATTCTAGTCTTATATACTAATCACTTAAAATTTATTATTACTAAAGACTTGCTTTAAACAATATTCCTTATTTTTTAGGTTAATCACCTCAATAAAAGACACTCTCGGAATCAAAATAAAGTTATATCGTGGACATATACCCCTAATTAAATATCAATCCATACACAATTTTGTATATTATAAGCTATTCGTCTGTAATCCATACGGATTACGGACGAATATATAATGCGAATATATATAATATATATTATGCGAATTCAAATATTGGTTAAATTAAATTTCCTAATTATTATTATGACATATTTCATCGAGGCTTTCCTATATACTTCACTTTAAGACAAAAAACTATTACAATATTGTGGGTTAATTCACTTACCGTTTAGGTAAAAATGTTCTTAAGATGGCGTTTAGATCTCAATTGAAAAATAAATTACAAATCTAGTATATGTGGTTTGGGTAGACATGATTTTCATTTAAGGGAACGTTGTTTAAGTTACTTAATTATTTTATGATTAAAACAAACAGTTACGATCGACCCCACCACTATACATATAGGACAAATGAATAACGCCAAGTGTTTATGAGCATATCGATAATGAGAGTTCAGAAATTACAATAAAACCAAAAACAATAGTCCTACATATAAAGCTCTGCAATGTTAAAACGGCAGGTAAATGGGAGGAGCTTCTCAAAAAGAGGTGGAGCTTAATTTTAGCAAAAACAAATTGGCTTTAGAAGCCAATAGTTTATTGTACTTCATAACTCGAAAGCCCACGATGAATGTTCGTCTTTATTCATATTTATTAAGGTCGAATTTCTTTTTTTAAAATACGACACCGACTAAAGAGCAAGAGCATTGAGTAAAAAATATACAAAAACGTAAAAGATTCACTAACTTCAAAGATCATTAATTAAATAAATTATATATTATTTTATACAAAATTCATTATACAATCGATATAGCCAGTCTTGCCATAATATTCTTTGAAGTTATATTTTCTTCAAATTATTACAAAGGATGCTTAGTCTATAAATCTCTTTCAAGAAGAAACTATACAAATTCACTGTGCATTTCAAAATAAAACCTTTTTGTAGAGTTCAGAGACTTATATTATATAATTTAAGAATAAAAAACTTCGAAGCGAATCTTTCTAAGCGGATGATCTCAAAAATGAAGCAGCTTCCAGTGATTTACATAAAACTTGTCTAAATGTTAATCCGTGTGCGAGGCTAAAGGATTATGACGTGCCCTCTGACATGTTGGTCCCACGCTTTATAACAATGTATTGTTCTCTCACTTTCACTTTGGAAGATAGAGAAAGATAGAAGTGTGATGTTGACGAACATGTGACGTCACGGAATGTCACGGTTACTGGATGCAGTTTAATAATTGAAGTCCCTTGGTAGGGCTTCGAGTATGAAATAGTAAGGGGCTTATCGATGGAATGTGCTAGCACATAATAGCATTTTGTAACACAGCTAGATCGTAATAATTTAATGTGTGTATTTCCATTCTCAATACATTTGGCTCTCCTTAGCTTCTCTCCTTCTCTTACTTCTGCATCTTGTTACTAACTTACACATTGCCGTAGAATAGCATCAAACTGCTTCAATTTTCATGTGTAATACAGTTCAAAAAGTAAATGAAATTTAGTAAATAAATCGCTAAATCTGTTTTGTACCGTTAAGTGATTACTTTATTAACAGTAAAGTTAACAAGATTCCGCTCTCGCTCGAATGACATGAATTTCGTATGAACCCTAAAGTAAAAGTTTCTTACGAAATTGAAACAGAAGAAATAAACTTCAACCAAAATATTTAGTAATGGTAAATTTTATACAACAGACACTATCTCGGATAGATCTCTGGCAAGCTCATAATTCACTTATTAAAAACTTACGGTTGCTCGGGTGCATTAATATCGTCATTTAAATATTCATAAGGCTGGAAAGCCCTCAAACTGCAAGTAACTATGATATGTATCTTGTTTGCGTTTTAATTAGTAAACAAGTCTATCAACAGCTTTAAAGTCATTTGCATAATCGAGTTCACTTGATATGGCGTGTCTCTACCTTATTCAATTTTTAATACCTTTCTCATAGTATTTGTGTGGGTAGCTCTAAAACTATATTGTACCGAAGTGTCTAAACGATAATTAATTATTAAATTATGTAATATAATCTTAACAGATGGCTGGATCTATTGAGGCGATTTATGAGAATAGTATCTAAATTAATTGTAAAACAAAAAGATTTGTAGAATGTTAAATTGTATTTATGATTTATTAAATCATTTATTTATATAATTAATTCTATAATTTCGACAGATATCTAAAGGTAAGTGAATAAGATAAAACTAAATTGGAAAATGGAACATATTTGCCTTCAATTCATATCGAATTAATTGTAAATACTCAAACTGGTCTATTTCATACCCTTCTCTATTGGGATATGAACTAAAATAGCAACTTTCATCACCTCCATAAATAATTCTTTCATAATCGTCAGTGTTTATATCTTGTGTGTGATGTATTGGTTTATCAATTGTTTTATTCTCTTGAGTTATGACTTGATATATTTTTAATTTCTAATAGATCTTTGACCTCTATTATGTTTATTACGTACATTAAAATAATTATTACATATAAACATAACGTTATATATAATCACGTGGAACATTACTTTTGTGGGCATGTTTAATGCTTATCATATTTTTTTAATTATTAAATTGAATTCTATTTGGTTTGGTTTCTTATTGACGGTTTTGTAAATTTTGACACAATCCAGTTTTTCGCTCTGCTCTTACTAATCGTATTGGTTATTGTACATGAAACACTCTTAGCTTTAACGTGAAGTATGATGATAACGCTTGTAAATTAAATAAAACATTAAATTCATTTCACTTTAAATTTACAGACTGCCAATAAATATATCACATAGAATATTCAAATTAAATTGAGTTGAAGGTAGTAAATTACGACCGTCAAAAATTACGTGAAGGTCAAAAAATATTACTCGGCGCACTATAGCGAAAATTGTAGTGATATTTCGTTGAATAGCTTATTACAGAATATAGTATGAGGTAACATTATTTAATATATCCATATTATAGTATGCACAGTCTCTACCTTAATATTATAAAACCTTTACCAACAAATATAAAAAAAAATATAAAATTAATGAAATAAGTAGTAGTGTAGTGTTAATAGTACAATAAATAGTAGTTTTTAATTATTAACTATTAAGTTTTTAATATAATTATTAAATAAATAAATAATTGTTTGAATAATTATCCTGCATATATGGCATCTATGTTAAATTGTTAGTACCTAATATAAAAAACCAATACCTAATCCTATACATAAATAGCTTTAATAAAAGTACTCTTAAAAACTTAAAGAAGATTATTTCTCAAATAATGCTTCACTGGGTATCATCACATATGGACTCCTTTACTGCTTATCATCAGGTGGTGTCGAGTCATTTGCTGAGCTTTATATAAAAAAAATCTCAAATGATCTATGATATATCAAATGACATAAAAATCATTGAGAGATAAAAATTCAACATACTAGTTCCCTTTATATATATTTACAGATGTAAAATAAAATATTTTATTACAAAACAAAATAACCTTAAGTAAATAAAACCTTATATTAGATTCTTTCAACATTACTTTTACGTTTGTGTCTACAAAGACACGTTTAAAGGCGAATCAATTCACAGAATTAGCTAAAACCTTTAAGTATTTATTAAACCTACACCTGTTCAACAATTTCATTACATCTTTAAAAGAAACTAGTGAGAACATCAATCCAAAGTATGCTTAATTTGTCTTTTATTACAATAAATGAGTCACGCTCCCGCTACTTATGATGGAATACTACAAATACAAAATTACAGTGATCTCAGTCAAATTACAGCAGCGGACAACGCGTTTCGATGTAATTGGATACAAGGTTGTTTGGCGCAAGCTAGGAGCGATTTATTTTTTCCATAGACTAGAGATTACGTGCATTAATGAATTCACTTCAATATATGGGTGGATATGTTATCTCTCGTAATAATATTCTCCTAATAACACCTGTTATCT
Source organism: Acentria ephemerella (assembly GCA_943193645.1). Taxonomy (NCBI): domain Eukaryota; kingdom Metazoa; phylum Arthropoda; class Insecta; order Lepidoptera; family Crambidae; genus Acentria; species Acentria ephemerella. Next base: position 3,699,600 of record OW971882.1, read on the forward strand.
AACCTTTGAATAAAACGTTATTGGCTTTAGTTTTATCTATATCTATAATTATCAAATAAATCGAAAGATGATAATCATTATCTAGTGCTGTAAATATTTATGAGAGAGGAATATTTAAAACCAGTTAAACTTATATAACCGTAATATGCTGGTAATTTTGTTAGGTATTTTAGTAATAACGTTGATTATAAAACTAGATTGTAATTGGAAAATAAATTAAGCTCTAAATAAAAATTCATACCTAAGCTGCCAACAGGAAGGTTGTTAATAAATAATAATCTTAACGATGCCTCCTAAAAATGATCAATATATAAAAAAATGCATGCTATAAATAATGCACGTTAATTTGATAATAATATAAAAAAATGATCGCATGATTTATTTGTTCATATCAGTTCAAACATTGGAAACCTTCTTTTACTGCTTTCTCTTTCTCGCCGCTGCTAAAGTCCACATATAAATAAGATGGTAGAGTTATATTATAGCAACAAAGTACAAAAAACTTACTAATACTCAGTAGTGATCGCAATAGCGAGCCCTCTTCTGGTATCGGTATTCACGGTATTAATGCAGTTTCTATACAGTATACATTCGTTATTATCGACATTGTCGGTATTTTCGGTACTCAAAGAAACAATAACTATTTTTGTGCAATGTACTTATTATTAGCATAAAAAAAGCACCACCACACCTGTTTCTGTTTAATTTTGGCACAAACGTTGTTATTTAAAGTCAGTTAAAATGACTTGACTTGCTTACTTTAACTTACCACGTACAAGTAGGTGTTAACTACTTACTTACAAGTACAAGTAGGTTTAAGCTGACAGTGTAATTAACTTAGTACATACAAATTTATTTTTAACAAAGATTTTTGATTTAATTTTTATAATTCTTAAAATAAGCAAGTTCCTTCTCGCTAAAGTTCGGTTGTTGTACCAAAGACAGTGTAAGGGTACATACACTGGTAATGATGATTATCGTTGCCAAATAAATAACAACCGAGTGGATGATTTGCGTTGATGGATTGGCCTCGGTCGTCGTTTCTGTCGTTTACTTTACGAAAATGAGCCGCAAGCGTGATACTTGTCCGTTAACACAGCACATATTTTGGTTTTTAGTCACCCAGGCAAATATTAAACGATTCGGTTTTTTTTTTATAAACAAAAATATTTATAAATGAATCATCTGATATTAACTGCGATTCTGTTGTGCTGGGAGTATAATGAAATTTAAAGTGTTTTTTTTTAATTTAAGTTCACTTTAACGCGTATTCTTAAACATGCCACTTAAATTAAGAGTCTATCTATCCTTTTTAATTTCGATTTTGTTGGATGCAAGAACCGAGACGTCGATTAAGTAAAAATTTTGTTTTAAGCACTTTATTGCAATGTTTATTTCATTTTCAACAATATAAAAGACTCGTCTAGTCAACACTTTAATTTAGAAATGACAATATTTTGGTTCTTTTTATACATTTTCAATTGGTGTATGGTATTGTTAAATTTGTCGTTTATTTTCTTTACTATAAATTAAATAATATGAAATATTTAAAAAAAAATCGAACCCATTCCAATCATAGAATACTAATTACAAAGGTTACAAGTATCTTCAGAAGTAATAAATTGGATGATTCTATTCAGCCCATGTAATTTAAGTCAATGGATTTGCCAAAGATGTGTCAGTGCTAGAATTGTCACTCTTACAATAATATCAGACAAAACTAAACTTTAAATAGATAGATAGTATTTACTTTATTATACAACTTAAATTGCAGAAACAGACAATATACAGGTACCATATTGCATACCTTCGTCTGGAAGGTTGGATAATTTGAATGGATACGATAAACTATACAGCATATACAATATTTATGATATCCAACAAAGACCAATTTTTAAAAGTATATTCGCATGATATTTAGCAACTATTCTATTAAAAACTCACCAAAATAAAAAACTTAAAATAATAAAAAGAAATATAACATTTAACATGGAAGAACACGCTTTGTTAACTACCAATTTAAACGGTTTTTTTCACCTTGCGCTGTTTGTTATTTTTATTTATGAGCAAAAGTATCTAGAGTCAATTTGTTAACTTCCTAATGGGTTGACATTTGTAATTAATAAATCAGAACGATAAAGGACACACTAAGGTAATTACAGTTTAGCACGCACGAGAGTGTTTCAAATAATCTGAAATATTAACTAATTTCTATCGAAGTAGAAATTTTAATGAAAAGGATTGTAACTTAAGTAAGTCCTATTGATATTAATAAATGTGACACCTTGTGTTTTTGAAAGGAAAAATTTTGTACACAGTTATACAACACGAAGAGATTGTTCAGAGTACCACGCAGGAACATTAATTATATTATCATTTTATTTGTACGTCCTCGCTATAATATATTAAATTTATAATTGCCTAGCTATACGTTATATTGCCTAATACTAGCGGTACGCCATGTTGTATACCGATCCATCACTGATATCTGAAATAAACAAATTGAGTTGGATTGAATTTGAATATTGATTTAGATATATTTATCAACTTGTGATTTATAAATTTGACGTGATATTTATGAAGATTTTTTAAGCTAGTGAATTTTAAAGAAGATTCCAACACCTAGGTATTTTTTAATATAAAAACATTATTTTTAAATAACAGTAAAATATTATCTTATTTGAAATCAATATCACGTAAAATACTCCCCCCTATTGAGGCGCAAACGAGCATGCGGTTCGCCTAATGGTAAGTTATCACTGCCTTCATGACCATATTTATAACAACATAGGTATATCCGCTGCGTTGTCTGCCGTTAAGCATAATATAAATAAGTATTTAATCATAAGCTTAGATGATAATTTACTATGGTAAATTATTTTAATCACACTTGTTGGTACTCTGTAATATTATTTGAGCCAATCTGATCACACAGGGTCATCACTAAACCACGAGTGGAAATTTAAATTAGGAATCATCGAATTCGTCCGCAATGCCGTCCCTGCTTTTTACAGCTCGGGGAGGCCAGCAGTGTAATAATTGTAAAAGCAAATTTTCACCTACAAAACTGTCAGCTTTAGTAAAATGGATACATTGCGAGTGCAATATTGGGCGCATCCAACCGTTGACAACGCCAGAACAATTTTCTAGGCGCTTCCAGGTGATATGTAAATACATATACGTTGTGTACTTTGCTTTGACCACGAACAATAAATTGATTTCGAAAGAAGGCATTCGAACACCGTGAACCGTTGTAAATCAATCAGTACGTTTGAAATATGATCATTTGTAATGCCATCAATGGCGTTAGCTTTTGTTTAATTTTGAATGTAAAAAGATGTGTTTGATTGGATCTACGAAAAGGTTAAGTTTGAAGTTATTTATAGTTGTTATTAAAAAACGAACTAATGTGCATCACTTATAGCATATTTTGAAATACTTTGATAAATAGGGTTTTAAACTTATGACATGTATATTTGAAAATACAAAGTTGTATTAATAGCTCAGTAAATAATTAAAAAATCTAAAATCGAGTATCATTTCAATAGTTCTATATAACATTTGAACGTAAATTTCCATGCCAATATCAAAATACAACAAATAACCTAATCAAAGAAAACGAAACTGTAAACGCTCGTAAAAGTTTATACGTAAGGAATAAAGAAAGAAAAAACTATGAACAGAATTGTAGCAGCGATATTTTTTGTGGCGGAAAAGTGCCCAGTTGGTATTTTGTCAGCGCGTGTATTTATTAGGTCTGCTTTAATGGAGACCTCTGTTATTTGACCAGACAATGGATTCGTTGACATTTTTATAGTTTAATAAGCTGAATTCCATTTAAGGCTTCCGATGAAATATTTCCTTAGGAAATTATTTTGATTATAAAGCTCAGGGAGCCAAATCTGATTAAATGTTAATGTAAGATTTGGCTTTGAGATTTTCTTTTAGGTAATAATACTTTATCTGCTGTCGTTTTTTGGCATAAACTAAACTTTAATTACTTTAGTAGCTGTGTTTGCTGAGTTTTATAGGTCAGTTTAATGACAGTAGCAAATGCTTTGTTTAACTAGTTTTGACACGACCTAGCTAACACTAATTAATCTAACGTCGCAGCGGTCGCGTATATTTTTGTGTGGTATTTAACTTTATAGGTCTCTCCTAGTCTTTGAATAATTTTCATATGTTTTTAAAAATATATATTTAATATAAATGTAAAATAATGTTGATATGTAATTAAGAATTTAGTTATAATATACTTGATTGAAAATTATATTATATTGAGAATAACATGGGAAAAAAACTTCTTTTGAACTAGTAAAAGATGTAAAATAAAGTCCTGCGTAGTTATTTCATTGCATCATAGTCGATTGATTGAAACTTTTAGAGGATATTTTATTGTGAGATTAAATTTTTCACTTTATTACCTAAGCAATAGTAGCCGTAGCCTTTGAGTTTTAAGTAAATTATATAAGATTCATCATTATATACATAATGTCAGTCGGGAGACGTCCACTGCTAGGCATAATAGGCCCTCCCTTTTTTATTCACCGCAAAGTACTCCGAGGTGAGACCAAACCAACACCGGGTCGCTCCATCGATACTACGGCGAAATGTCTTCGGGCCATCCCGTGTTGTCGATAGGTTGTGGCTAGGTAGGTGGATCGCTGAGGAATTTAGAGGGTGAGAGCCCCACACACCCCCTCTTCCGCCTCCCCGGGGGTTTGGGGATCAGCTAGTAGATCTTCTGCTCAGTGTCACAAAAAAGAACCAGTCCAGAGTTGCGCATTCCGGCTTCTCACAACCTATACCATACTGGACTACCTTGTGGGATGATTACCAATACTGCGTCTCTCAGTAAGACGCCACCACTTGAAAACCTTTCCGTCCCAACGGCCAAGAATAAGACAAAAATTAATCTTTACATATTTTACTTACTACAAACGGGTTTGCTCTTTGAGTGTAAGAATTTTATTTAAGCGTTTAATATTTACAGCCAGGAACAAAAACTACGCGTTATTACTATTTGATATGCTTCTGGCAATTTGTATCTATTCAACAAATATTTAAAAAATATGTATTTATCAAAAAATACTACCAATGCTATTAGTGACCGTATATAGCGTAGTTATATGACTCGCACTTAAAATTATAATAGTAATCCTAAGATCATAGATTAAACTTGACTAATAAATCTTGTATGCTCAGTATAGATACGGCATCGATACTACTTTCAATTATACTCTGACTAACAAGAAGCTGCTTCGTGAGACGTATATCTAAAAGAATTGCACAGTTATGTTTATATTAATTACGCAAAAAACAGTAATTAAATATTGTTAAATTTTACATTTTAAAAAAGTAATTGATTATTTAGAAAATAATATCATTTGTTAGATAATTGTCACGTGTTAGTAATATTACAAATACAACGTTGGTACCTGCCGTGTTCACGGGTCATTAACTAAAAACACCGGAGTTTTTGCAACAAAACTATTAATAATATTTAGTATCCACTTGGGAAATAATAGTTTATTTTCGAATTGGCGGGTGAAATAAATAATAATAATGGGTATTATTGATATCTGGTTTTCTTTATAAGCAATGAAAGTGAGAATTTTAATTTTAGAAGCCCGTTGAGTCGTATCTTTCTGACTTTGCCATTACACTTTACATCTGCGCACGCCACTCAAACATTTTCACTATCTTTTCTCTATGGTACTTAAATTCCTTTTTCCCCTATATTTGAACAATAATCTACTCCAGACTTGTTCATCATACCTCTTATGATATCTACCTAATTGATAACTGATAAATATTGATAAGTAAAAATAATTAACAATATCACGAAATGCGATATAGGGTCAGATTAATATTAGGGTTATTACGGTAAGGACGGTAAAGGCTTATTTTTAGAAACAATTTTTTTGAAATATTAAACCGTTCAATCCGGAAACTTGACCGAACGCGACGCGGGAATAGGTAAATAAATTTCTTATTATACTAAATGAAATAATTAAATCTACCTTACGCGCCGCAAAAATAATTAACTACATAAAATAGTCACACCACAAGGATTAATTATCCGGGGAATAACTTAAAATAGAATACTTTAAAGTTCTTATAAATTATTCGCTTGATAAATTAGATCTGATGGTTAAAATCAGCCGTAACAGTGAGTATATAATTTGATTAAGCTGAAGATCATTAAATGAAATTAACATAGCTGTTGTTAATCAATAATTTAATAGTGAAGTTGATTCAAGATAATAACATAATTTAGACTTTTGGAAATTAGTTAAGTAACTATGTTTTTGATTTTTGATTACATAATTATTGTGATAAGAACATTGAACACATTAGTTACACCGACAAAACACGATTTTGTTGTTATAATAAAAGCCGCGGCCGCCATAACATTGTGACAGAAAACATTAAATTGATTAACACAGGGTGCGTCAAAAACGCGCAAAGCCCTGCCAAAAGTTCAACGGCGTAATTAACTATCGTAAATTTAGAGAAAGAGCCGATTCAACCCTTAAGAGGCCGCAAAAACTCAACCCGTTACCATGACAACGCACAAACAAAGAATTTACAGACCCTCATTATATGTTATTAGCCAACACGTAGCCTTAGGTATTTAAATACAATAAACAGAGTAATAAACTTTGTTCGCATTTTATTATCAAAGTTACGGTTAATAAACTTCTTAGCGATAAAAATAGCTGCGCTGTGGCTGTGTATTGAGCAAAGTCAGATAATTACATTAAAAGCTGCTATACCTACGCTTTAAGGACCAATCATCATTTATGTTTGTTAGACTGGATCTTATTGACATCATTATAGTCATTCTTATTTTCATACACTACAATTTGTATTTTGATTTTTTATCTTCTATTTTCCCACTTCACCGCGTACGATATTGCAGTAGATTATTTTAATTAGTAGCCATCCATGCTGATGTATCCAGCGATATCAAAACGAATGACAGGCACAAATAACCAGCTATAAATCTTGCAAACAATTTATACCAGATAATCTAAGTGGACGTTTAAATCAATTGGTTGCCATGAAACGTTACAGACGATTTTAAACATATTCAGATTGCAAACTGCGGACGAACACGAAAGGCTGCACTATCATACCGTACAAGGTGATGTGGCTGCTAAGCAAAACATCTCTCCCTTACAACACCGTCTGAATAAAACGTCCAACTTAATAGCTGCGCTTTGATAGCTCTTGTTGAGTAGATAACAAAGTTTTAATTCGCATGACGATATTTACTTTCTTTGGTATCGTGGTACGTGCTTCGTAAATCAAGTGCGTTCAAGAGTGGATGGATATGCGCCTATGAAAAATAGCGAGGGTGACATAATAAGACTGAAGGGGGTCCCGCAAGGTGCTTTAATCGGAAGTTGTGCCGAAAGCGTCTAGACTGTGTTACACACCGACGTTACATGAAATGGAATTTTCATTGAATTACTGTGACGTAACTCAAAGGTGAAACAGGTCAAAATTTACTTCATAAATATGATGTGGCACCAGATTGTTGTAAGCATTTTACGCTGCGTATGTAGATTAAAATTTTATTATAATGTATATTATAAGTTCTTCGTTATTTCTTAGCGTTCTATTTCCGTCAACATTCTTCCCTAGTAGTAATAGCACTAATATATTATTAGTCCAAGATATTAATAAACGAACAAGGAAAAACACTTAATCTGCTTTCTGTTCCTTAGTTTTAATTTTCATTTCAAAATATTCTAAAAACGGATACGGTGTGACTCACAATCAAAGCACGTACCACTTTAAAAATTGCTTGTCGCGGAAAAACAACCCCAAATTGTGCTACCCATAAAACAATGCTTTAAGGTTGCAAATCGCACAAAAATATCTTAGAGGTTGTTGAAACATCGACCCCTAGTGTTACAGCTAATGAATTAGCCTGTCAATAATATCAAAGAAACACCAGCTGTCAATTTTCGAGTGACGCCTTTAGAGGGGCTGTTTAGAAATTTAAATAAACTGCATTTTATAACCCCACGTGTCTCTCACGCAACCCATTAGTAGTAGAGTACAAAATTCAAACATATAAATATTGAGAAGGGATTACTTTTTATAAACATGTCCGCGTTTAGGATTGCGTCTCAGTATAGTGTTATGAAATTACCAGTATAGAAATTAACTACTATTAACCTGATTTTCTCTAATAAGCCAGCGTCTGTCTCTTTAACAATAGGAAATCTAGAATTTACTTTACCGATAGTTGCATTAACTTCACACGACCAATGTTAGCAAATTATACCTAATTACTTCATTAAGGGGTAATATACACTCTGGTACCTCGACACAATAAAAAAATAATTGTGACTGGATTGTATGGTTTGACGGGTAAAAAATATAGCGTATTGTTTTCAGTAAAGCTTTTTGTATAATTGAATCATACATATTACAATGTCTACGCCCATGACATCAGTATAAATAAAATCAATTTATTTCAGGCATTTCGTCCATAAATGACAAACTTACATTATTGCAAATAAACATATTAAAATTAAATATTAAAGCAAATTAAAATTACAAATCGAATTATACTCATTACACTTCTGTCATAAATTTAATTAAGATCGGTATTAAATTAACATATACATTAAAATGGATAATTAAAAATTATATTGGGCGTTTACTACAATAAGCCTCTATACAAACTCTATTAAAACAATAACCGTGATAAATTATTTTCAAAACGAATATTACATAATCAAATTTATTTCCTAAATAACTCTACCAAAATGAGAATTTAATTTAAAATATTTACAGAATAAGCCGTTTTTAATCTATTTACGTTGAAATGTTAATGACTTCGTAATCGTAGTCAACTGCTACTGAATCTACTTACAAAAAGTCTTCTCTTTTTGTAGTAGTTGTGACAAAAACAGAGAAGCTCTGTTTTTTTTTTGTTTTCGTTCCAAGTATTAATAATTATGAATAGGGTCCCATTCAACATTAAATCCTTCAAAATCATATTTTATTCCAAAATCATAATTAAAATTAACTTGAAATTTTGTACGCTCAAAGGCTATACTATAGAAACTGAAGCCAAACACGAGAAGCGACTAAAGTCCAGTCACTGAATAAATACAATTCATTTGGTGGCTGTAAACGAGCATAAATGAGCGGGGACTGTACTCCATAAGGTATTTGAAATTGATCTCTAAGTGAGTGTTAATATGTTAAGTTTTAGAATAACGGAGCGAGTGTACGCCGTAGAATTAACATTGTCTGTACATTTGCTAATAATGCAAGTGAAAATTATTTTGGTGTACGCTTTATTGAAATTTATGTTTTTTATAAATCATTAAACAGCGCAATTCAAAGCAATTTCCAGTTGAATATTAAAATTAAAAGCAAATTTCTGTAATAGAATTGTGATAGTGGTCATTTTGGGATTTCCTATAGGATATAATTTTTAACTGGGATTAACAGTCATGAAATTTATTAATACTTTTATCAATTCCGTTGGAAAACGTGTGAAGCGAAAAGTATCTATGTTTAGTTGTGTCCAGATCTAGTTTTTATCACTAAATAAAAAGGTATCATAAATTAATGACATTTACCGTTTGATTATAATGTAATGAATTTTACGCATGAGCAACAACAAAATTATACAACCAGAAATCAGACAACAGATTGTATGCAAAATATCAAGAGATATACTTAAATAAATACAATTTATTTATATAAATTTACACAAGATATACTAAACCCTGATGAGACAGTAGTGGAGGTACTTAACTCGATCGAAGTAAACAAAAGTATTTAAAAGGTATTGCTGATTAACAATAAACATTATCATTATCATATTAAACGAACAGAGCAGAAAATGAATTTAAAAATACAACTGCAAAGTGCACAAGAACAAAGTTTAGCTGGTCTTACCAAAACAGGGCAGTGAAACCACAAAGGCTGACCGGTGCCCCCACATACTGAACTACTACACTACCACAAACTGGACTTAGAATATTAAAACAGCTGAGTCGCAGAAATGAAAATGAAATATCATAAAGCAACAATGGCGGCTTGTGACCATTAGATCATGAGAAACCATTTATTGGATAGGTGATTAGCCCAATCCAATGAACTGGTTTAAACAAACAATAGAATACTTAAATTCTTAGAGAATCATAAAGGGCAATTTTTTTTAATTGGAGCCGGGTACTAGAATAGAGAGGATCAAAATTAAAATACTAATTCTATGTGAAAAATGTTTGATTTATTAAGAACTAACATAAAAATTAGTATACATAATAGTATATAATAGATAAACCTATCCTATTAGCGACAAGACGCAGGTAGTAAAACACATAAGGTTCAACGAATCATATCGATTTTAATACTTAAGTAACCATCAAAACGATAAAAAAGCGATTAAAAAAATAATTAATTAGCGATTAAAAATATGGCAATGTGGTGTAAAATAGTCTACACCACATGTTGCTTGTTCCCATCGTATTAGCATATCAAAGCGGTTACCTAACTCTCAATTACAGGTCCGACATGACGGTAGAGAGACTACGTGTTAATATTTCACTCTCATGCCATACATCAAATTGTACATTAAATATACCTACATTATTAAATATTAGTTAACATTAAGAAGTTAATTAGTTAGTTAAAAAGATAGATCGCCTTAGAAAATCATAACTGGCCCCGATTCTGCTGTGTACGAACCAAATTTAATTTAAGTTATTTTTCATTACAAATAAACTATAAAGAGATATGCGACCGGTAACCATCTTAATGCCGGTGATATTATTTGATGTTTCTGAAATGGCAACCTTTCATTTGAATTTTTTTATATAAAAAGCTCAGCAAATGACTCGACACCACCTGATCATAAGCAGTAGAGGAGTCTATTCTTTCTTGGATCATAGAAGGTACCAATTAAAATAAGTCAAAATTGTCAACTAACTTGACGTTCCCAAAAGTATATTCTTTTCATGTTAAAGTGGTCTGAAAAAGAGGCAACCAACTTAATTTTCGTTTAAGATTATGTCAGCAAAATCGACTCTTAAGCAAACATGTCCAACCTTTTCAAGTTAAGTTCAATTTAAATTATTGAAAGCAGCTGTCGAAATATCTGAATTTTATCGAAATGCACGATCATGAGGCTAACTTTAAAAATTTACTTATATTTGAAACATTATCAATTATGGTCATATATGAAATTAAACTGCGGACCGCTTTGAAAAGTGTTGCAGCCCTGGTGCATTGATCATGCCTGACTAAGGTTATATCAAAAGGACTCTCCCCAATCCTGCTAAGTTGGCATCAAACTTAGGTAAGGAAACAAAATCCTAGCTTCAAAACCGCAACTACAACTAAAGACGGAAGAGCAAAGTTTGCTCCCAGCGAACTGTCAATACTAGTTTTGCCCTTAAGTATATTAAGTTGAAAACTATTTGCATACCAAATTGAATCCGCTTCTACTAAATAATTTGATTATAGATACATTGTTCCGACGCCTTGAACTAAATTATTCTGTTTAATATTTCCTACAATGAATCAATAAAGCAGCTATCATCAATAAATATGTACTAACTTATTTCTAAAATTTAATTCAGAATTGCGGAAATGTATATAAATATATAAATAATAAGTAATTTTAGTAACAATTTTGTAACAAATTTCACTTTTAATCTTATAATGGTAATTTAATCTTGAACCATTGAACAAAGATATCGTTTACTTGACAAACAAAACTTCAAACTGAATAAGTTTATCCCATTTACAAGTACAGATTCATACAATACCATGTCTCACGTGCATGCCTTTACATCAAGTTCTATACATTTCATTATATCAATTTGTAAAGTTATGTATTTTATATAAATAGAGTGTCGGATTCTACATCGTGACAAATATGGTACAACCTAATTACTAACTATTATAGAAGAATTGGTTCCAATTTCCTATGTGCATGCGATGTATTATATCTTTGTCATTCGTATCTTCCAGTATGTTTAAAGATATTTATTCTTATTAATACTATTCCCATTCTCAATACTATAGTAAACTGCTGATTTGAACTCAAGTAAAGCCCTGAGAAAAGTCTTCCTGTACACAGTATATCTTGCTACATGATGTATGAATAAATTAACTCCATTATTAATGTAAAAGGGTGTTTTATTAGACAGTACATACACTAATGCATAAGAGTTATTTACCTAAATCTCGTGTAAGACATTTTCAAACACCATAAGTCGAAGATTCACAAACCGTACCTTTGACTGCCAAAATTGTATAGTCGTAAATCAGGACATACAAACATGTATGCAGCCGAGAGCATCAGGGTGAAAACCGCTTGCTTGGCACCGAGCCACGCACCCTAGCGGTTGAATTATCAAGTAGCCGGTCATAGATTAGCCAGTAAATAGGGTAGACACGACATCGCAAAGTTGGATCACAAAACTACCCACTATAACCCGGTTAACTGAATTTACCGCTTGTAAATTGACTTACCAGACGTTCATTTGGTACTGCAAGTTTACTTAGCCATAACTAAGTGAATTTTCATTAAATTGTCCGCTACGAGTATCTAAACTTAACTAAGTTTTAGTGGAAAGAACTCAGATAATGAACCGTCTGGAAAGTTGAACAAAAAGGTTTTATTTTAACAATGTTAAATTATTGGTTCGAATAAATTTTTAATTGCAAAAGATTAGTGTTTTCTTTAAACGAGACGTCCTCGTAAATACTTAACTTAGTAGATGTTAATATACTTTAGCGTGCTTATTCAACGACCAATTGATTACAAGTAATAAACTTTAATGCGTGCGACCAGTCTTTTCAATTAACTGCTATAATCTTAGGCTTGCGCCTCATGTTCTGCGGTGATATTATACTACGTACATTATTAATTAGTTAAAGCAATGAACAGTTGAACAGTGAGTCAAGAAAACTGCTCATAATCTGTCTTGAATGGAGATTTGTTGCATTAATAATTATTTAACCATTTACGACAGAGCAAAGTAGAAAATAAACAAAGAAAAAAAAAAAATGTGACTTCCATAGCTCAAGTATTCGGTGAAGGTAGTATGGAAAAAATATGATGATTCTGAATTAATAACTACTAGATTTAATACGAATCAATTTAAGAGGAAGGTTTTTATTTCCATTGATTTTGTTATAGTAGGAATATTGCTTATATCATATTAGAAAGTATGAAGTAATTAACGATAAAGACCTTTCGGAGCACGGATACGTCTGTATTAAGTACAAGGAAGGTGGGCTTGCGCAGAGGACGCAGGAAGCTACCGGATAAGGGCGGCGCAGGACCGATCGGTTTAGAGATCTTTTGTTGAGGTCCAGCAGCGGGCGTCTCTCAGCTGATATGAAATGATGAACGTGGCAGCTTCATTAGTTAGAAGGCTTTTAATTTATTTTTATTTGCAGTAACTTGTCTCGTATTTTTCTGCAAGTACTCTTAAAAATAATATTAAGATTAGTATTCTTAATTAACAAAATTTAAACTGTGTTTGATTATTCAATTAGCACGGCTATAAAGCAAACAATTCAACTGTCAATGAAGACTAATGATTAGTCTGAAATTCATTTGAAGATTATGAACGTTACACAGAATTGAAAATGGGTTTATTAGCTTAACACAAAAGAATTCTAAAATTATTACAAAAGAATGCTATAAATTTAAAATAGAAGTATTTACAATGTTAACTATGCGTATTTATTTCGTTGACAGTCTATCTTATCTTGTTATTGCTTGTAATGTCTCACCTCCATGTTAAAATTCTACTTATTTAAAAGTAACTCAAATTTTCAGCATAGTTGAATAAGATTAAATTTTACTTAAAGTAAAATATGATAAGAGATTCAAAAACAAAATGAATACGCTTATTTATAATTCTGAGTCAAGGCTAATCCACGCCTCCAACAGAGATCTCACATCCAACTCGATTCGGGACGCGCTTGTCCGTGCAACAAAAAACGTGGACAGCTGATCCGAAGCCCCACGGCATCTTGGCGAAAGTAATTAATCTGTAATCGCAAAACCGACTTGCGAACTGTCGTCGCGTCAAAACGCATCAGCAAGTCGGCGCGACCGCGCAGAAAATTGGACTAGCGATGGCGACTCGACCGCGAAATACAATCGCACCACGCTGAGGTAAAGCCTATATGGATGTATGAAAGTATGAAAAGAACTATGGTTGGGTGCATGTCTAAAACGAGATGAGATGTTGGTTGTGACGTGAAGAAGACCTCGAAAGTCTGGGTTATTAATAGTATATATAATATTATATCGGTTTTTGTGGACTTATGCTTATGGTTTTCTATAGATTTTTTTAATTTTCGTACACATCATTACTTATTTATCGAAATCTCATAAGGCATATATTAATGTTGAACACAGCTACAAAATAAAATATAAACAAACGTAGCATAAATAATAATTTTTCATTTTTACGACTTGTAGTAAAAGAGCATAATTGAACAAATTTATATACGTATCTTAAGTAGGATTTATAGGTACGATCTAATTTCAAATGAAGAAACTTTATCGTTATAAAAGAAAATAAATGTGAATTTAATCAGCAGAAAAGGTAAAGTTAATGTTGGCATCTATTTTTTGTTTAACCTGCTAATCGCTACCAAATATATAAATTTAAATACTTAAAACCAAACAATTATTTTGAGCTAAGAAGACCGTAAACCACATCTATTATCACCGTGTCTGTTGGGAGGCTTTCGCGACAGTCCACCCAATGAATTACACAATTTATACACCATTGTTGGTCGCAGTAATAAGAATTAAATAGGAATATATCTCTGTCGTTTTGTTATTCATATTACATTACCGTATCTTCCTTTTCCAGACGTTTTAAGCGTTGATTATTCAGCGTTATCTTGGCGTACCATCTGTTCCCTTCGTGTGAGCGAATTTCCGTTTTAAGAGTATAAGAATAGGGTGTTCCTTTGAGAATTCAAGCAGTTAGAAGGCATAGTGAAGAGACATTATTTTGTCACAATGGTAGGATCCGCCCACTCCACAGGCAGAAGACTTCAGTGATGCACCGCTTTAGGGAACGAATAAATTACAAGTTGGTTGGTTCACAGCACAGTTGGTTCGCTGCACAGCTCCAATGTATCTTAACGGTTGTTTTAGGACACCCAGCAGAATAGTCTGACGCTATACGCGACGTAGTTTCTTGAATTTAATTCGGTATAGTCACGTAGTAACTAATATATTACTTAAGACATGGCGCAGCGTTTGTTCTCTACTTTACATTTAAAGCCACGTTGATTTGTTTATGTTTTCGTTTACCAAATTTTGTATATTCATTACTATGAATATTTGAAGCATTATTTTTAGACTTAATTCAACAATATTTTTAAAAAATCATGAAGAGAAGAAATACATGCAGTTTTAAATATACTTATGTGAATAAAATAATGTCCTAAAAACCACGTTAGCCACCTTCCGCAACAATAGCCAGCGTTAATATTAGACACGTCTAAACTAGAAATTCTACTTGCACCGTGAGAAGCTCCCTAACCACAATGCTTATGCCGTTTCAACTAACCGCAAAGAGTAGTAATCTAATATCCGAAGCTCAGCGACACTGGCTTTCATGGCCGCAAATCTCATGTTTCAACCATTTGCATCGGCGGTTATAAAACAAAAACACATACGATTTTCAACCATAAATCTATTATATACGAAGCGCGGTAAAAATCTCCGATACTTTTTATAAGGCGTGTGCGGTGGTCGATTCGTAGATTGCTTTTTTGTATTGCGAGCGAAAAAAGAAGTGTCGCAATAGCTATCATGTATCGAGCACCGCGAAAATAATCGTCCAGGTGGAAATTGTATACTAACCACCCAATCAAGGGGAAACCTCTTTACGTCACAGAGTTACAACTATACATATAACCTTATTTTGGAAGACCAGGGTGGAATAAGGCGTATGGCCAACCTAAAGGTAAATATTTTATTTTTTAATTTATTTGTCGTCACAGTCACTTTTGTACTTAATAAACATATTGTATTTTTAAACTACCTACGATATTTCATCGTAGCCTTTAGACGCTTTAACACCTATGTCACTCATTGCCGCATGATCTAGATTACATGATGAAACAAACCTAAGACCAATTTATGGGATCGATAATCTGATAAATTTATGGCATAGTTGTTGCACTTTTTCGTTTAATTTGGGGACTTCCTTAAAAAACATTGATTAAGCGTTTTAAACGGGTGTTGTGAAGCTATCATAAATACCTTATAGGTCATATTTCCCAAACAAATGTATGTAGTCTGCGAAAGCGATTAATGTAGGAACAAATATGTGTATCGGTCATATACGTTATCCTCACGACAGCACTGATTACTTGGGGATAAGAAGGGGGACTTTAGAAAATTCTGTATTCGGTAGTATATCTATCTCATTTGCTACATAGAAGAAATGTGACTATATTCTTTAACATTTAGAATATATTTAATTTCATTGACTGCTTTAAATTTATCAATTATTTATTCTACGGTGGTAATCGTATTTGAATTCATCAGTTCTAAACTAAAGAAAAGCAATTAAATGCATTACTTATGCAGCATCGTAAAATACATTTCACATGTCGTGATTTACATAATTAAGTTCTCGCTAAGAGTAGCTGCGGATGTTTGGTTATTAACGTGTTACATACATGAATATTAGATTGCTCATTCATCGGCCATCTTGATTTATAGTACTGGTTTTTACCATCTAGTTTTTGAGCTCCATACTTTAAAAAATTGAAGTGAGCCTTAGGTCCTACTAACGCGTTTCCTATAATATGAAAATTAAAAGATAGTTTATGAAAGACTTATTTCTAAATGTTATAGAGGAATAAATAAATTAAATAAACTTTCCGAATTGAATTTTAGTATTTCAATACATTCATATGCAGTTTACAGAGTTTTAAACGTCGACTGAATCGAATCCTATTTGAGGACCAGGATGAACTCCTGGAGCACTTCAACCTAAAGGGATCTTTTATGCTTCCCTTATCCTAATTTCTGCTGAGTTAGAAAACTTCCAGGGTGTACTTTTTATGTACGGTTGAAGTCAGAACCATTGTATCATCGGGTATGGTGCAAATCTACTATCAGTAGTCTGCGTATCTGCACTAGGTAAATGTAATCTGTTAAGAGAAGGTTGTTATATAATAAGTAACTTATTTTACTGACTTTTATGCTAAGTTTAGCATTACATTAGTTACGCGGATTTACGCTATCTCTGACGAAATTTATGATGACGAGTTTTACTATACTGTGTACTTATGTGTATGTATAGCTATAATTCGGAATATAAAACAAACTTCTACTACGATGATATATGATACTTTATAAATTATCACTAAATCTATAATGGGACAGGTAGTTTTCAACTTGAAGAATCCTTTTTGCTAAAATTGGCGTTTTATTACTTACCATAAGTATTGATTAAAGTCAGTCTTAATGATATTATCGTATAAAGTCTTAGTTCTCGTAAGAAATAAGAACCACAATCCTTTACAAATTGTAATGTTCTTAGTTTATAACTAATTAAATTTACAATTTTTTTCTTGACTATATGATTTAATGAATATTCATGTATTGCGTAAGCTTGAAGCGACAAGTTTGTCAAGATTATATATTATAATTTATTATGTTTAAGAAAAGATTTAGTAGCTTTTGAAAATAAACAATGACGCAATCTAACACCTTCAATTAAAAAACAATCGATAACGCATCGATCAATAAATCGTTTTGTCATAAATTCAGAAAATCGAATTATGAATGATTTGTATTATTAAATTTATAACTTTAAAGCATTTTTTAATCATCATACGTCATGCATTTATTGCATATTGAAATACCTACCGAACCGTTATCTTCTTAAGAATTTTGTTTGTGAAATTATTTGATGACTAACTGGTAGATAACTATCAATACTGAGTAACGATAACAATAACAAAATTCTTTGTATTGCGTTAATCAAAATTGATACTAAAAATATTTTTTATTAATATTCTTCGATTTTTTAAAGTGGCAGCATATAGAAAATTTATTCAAAAGGTTCTATCAAATTCTCTGTAGCATCAGAAGTCACCCTAAAAGTGTAGGGTTGTCAGATCTGCATCCCACGGGTGGGTTGGCAGACTGAACTTCGCCTTCGGGAACCCCACTATAGCACATGACATTTTTCTCCTCAAAACATTTTTAATTTCTACAACGTTTTCCTGTGATGATATGCCATAACTTTGTTATTTAGAGTGACACGAAGCGATATTCTGAAATTTTATAAGCACAAATCAGGCATATCTTCAATCAAGGACTAAGTGCCTAGAATGCGGGGTCGGCTTTAATATGCACCTCACAATGGCGAGGGTCTGAGTTTTGAAGAGGTAAGTCCTTGCAAAGGTACTTTATCTCGGCCACAAGCCCCCCTTTTATCGCGAAGGGTCGGGAAACGAAAGAGGACACGATTAGAAGTCTTAATCTTTAAAGGGAATGGACACTTGTGTTGATTTTTTGCTAAGCTCTAGCAAAGGAATAATTGGATGGACAGATTCACGAGGGTGAACTAACTATTGTGATTTTCCTGGATTTTTATAACATCACAAGTCTTACACACATTACAAAGCTAATTAACGTAACATAAATTATTTTACGGTGTATTCAATTCAGAATATTTTAAGTTTTATTAAGGTCATCATTAGATGGGTGACCGTTATTAAATTGTATATTCCCAAGTATTTACTTTTGTCTCTTGGTGGGTTCTATACTCTATTCACAGAGATTTTCATCTCATCACAGTTTAACAAAAAAGTTTAAGAAAAACGTTCAGATATGACAAAAATTCCAAGTAATGAATCCAAAAAAAATGTGAATTTTCATGTAATAATAAAACTGAAACCAAAATCAAATGCCCTATTCATGTCACACATCCACTGCTGCGACAGAATATCTTATGACAAAATCAGTATTCATGATTGAGAAACTTCCAGATCTTAATCTTTATATAACTTTTTATTACTTTCTCACATGTGTTCGGAGCTATCACATGCTGCTATGATATCAGACATGTGTCAACTGCTGACGGATTTGCCAAACTTTCCGTCTTGACATCACCCAATTTTTTATTTGGTAAGTCTAAATATGTTCAGAATCAGAAGATTTATCACATATCTAATCTACTGCTACATGTATACGATGCATGCGCACTTTGTGAAAACTAGAATGTTTATTAAGATTCTAAAATAATGCTACGAATACTTTTAATAAAATAATTTTACCGTGGGCTGGAAACAAATTATTGATGTGAACGGTCGAGGGAACAATGCGAGATAGATCAAAGGGATGTTTTCACAAGTTGTCGGTGAGGGGTGGTTTATATACACGCGGTAATAAGATGCTAATGTAATTGTGTCTTTAAATGATAGGGGGCAGGCTATCGACCGGAATTTCAAGTTAACCAGTGTTATAACAACTTATCACATTCTTCCGTTCAAAGGGTAATTACCATCTTAAGATGATGATAGAAATTATTCAAAAGAGATTTAGGAGCCATATTTGCTGTAATTAATTATGCTAAAATTTTTGTGAACATTGGTCCTCTGCTGTCAATAGTTCAGATTTACCTATTGTTTAGCTAGACTTTATTTCATAAATTACTACGTTGCATTATTTTGTATGGCATATTTTAATCGAAATCCTTGAACAAAACATTTTCCTGTCAATTAAGGGCTATTTGCAATGACAACATACAAGCTTCAAATTAACAAATTGAGAATGTTTATTACAAATCATGGGAAGGGTACCAGACTGCAGTGAATTATAACAATTCAAACTATTAAATTACTCAAGCCAAGGCGGAAGTCCAACAAGCTTAATTTATTAACCGCAGGAATTGTTTGTAACAAATTCTAATGAACCAGTTAAACAGGCTGTGTTGCGACCATTGTTTGAGATGCAATAAATATTGGTATCACTTGGAAAAGATAAGGATAGACTTGAAAGCATTGCGTTGATAACGTCACTAATGTCACAAGAGATCTTGAAGTACCTCGATTCAGAGAATATTTCAAGTTAAATAGGTGGTTTGTGGTTTTCTAGAAAAAACTGTTCAGTATTAATTGAACCATACCAATTAATTTGGTTACTCAGATTACGAGACAGGTAAAGATTGATAGTGTCGCATCTAAAAAAATCTATTTTTCAAAGATTTTTGTCATCCTACTTTGTCATTCATTTTTATAAGCAGGGTGAAGAACGGAATCTAACATCAATTTTGTTAAAATAACATATTTACCAAAAATATATTAGGTTTGAGAGCAAAAAATGTTGTCTTTGACATAGATAAATTTGATGAAACTAATGAAAACGTCCGAACTGCCAATTCGACGAGGCGGGTCTTGTGACCGGTTTTCATTAGCACCTCCGATAAACCGGTGCAAAAAAAACACGGAGGAATTGATCAAAACACGGAACGAAATTCGGGTACCAACGAACCAACCAACCATTGACGTAAACAAAAAAGTCGGGAACTCAATTACTACAAGCCGTATCAGCCCCGCTCAAGCGCAATATTGAAATGTCCTAATTTGCATAGTTATTATAAACATGAGTTGTGCGAATTACACACTTGGTAGGAGTGAGAGAAGCAATAATAGCAGTAAAACGAGCAGGACAGGACCGCTGGCCCTCCGGGAGTAAAAGCACTATCATAAAAAGTGTACTTTATCTTTTATGAATAACGAAGTCTTTTTCGTAGTGGTCCAGGTAAATGGGATCATAAAAGTGAATGACTTTTAAACTTTGTACGTTTAATGTTGTGATTCTAAAAGTTGAGTATCTATGATTTAGATATAAGCTTTAAAAGAATTTCACATTTATTAAGTTATTAATATTATCGAATATGGCGAAATAAGGTTATCCTACATAAACCTTCACGAGCAATAACAGATACAATACTTTATGACAAATCGAGGAACGCATCGAAAATTTCGAAGAGAATTAAAATTCTTAACAGCGAATATACACTACTAAAGAATGCGTTACATGGGTAATGTTAAGAAAAAAGTATTATAGCGAACAAAAAAAATGTAAATAAAAATATGAAAAGAAACATGTGACTTTTTTACAAGCAACACAAAACAAAATTTGCGAACCTTCTGTAGCGTGCCCTCTAAAAACGTCCCAAGGGACAGCACAGTATACGGAATACTACGTGACGTTGCCTCACGAATGTTCAAATGCCGGACTCGCATACCGTGGGTCGATCGATCGGGATTAGGCTCCTGACCGACGGACGAACTGAATAAACAATGTGACGACCGCTTCACCCTTTTAACGAATCCCTCCGCAATGCACGGAAATGTTATAAGTATTATTTGTTTCTTTTTCTGCTAATATTTGCTGTGCTACGAGGGGGTAAGGCAACAGTGATTGTAATTTGTTTTGATTACTGTTTAGGACGTGACTAGTGTGAAAAGATTCTGTTTTGCTAATAGAAATTACCATTTTCTTAGTTATAAGTCAGAGCTAATCCACCATTATTTTATACAAAAAATTGTGAGTATTTTCTTGATTATATTTATATGAATTACAGATATCCACAACCGATGAGTCTTCATCATCATTCTTCATTACTAAGTGTAAAGTAAACTTTACTAAGTGTAAATGAAGTAAAAAGTAAATGAAGAATGATGATTATGATGATGATTAATGATAAAGACTCATCGCTCATTCGAGAAACTCTGAATAAAACAGTTTGGAGTTAAAAGATTTTCTATCACTATGATACCTCATATGATGCATAGTACGACTAGGAACATACCTGTAAAAGAAAGAGAACACATTATCATTTATGATTTTATAAAATAACAACAAAACCCTGTGCACAATTCAAGTCTAAATATTATCTAAAGGAAGGGAGACCAGACAAAAATCTCAAACGACCGCTTTCAGGGAAACTATTCAAATGCGTGAGATCTCCTAATAGCGGCATTAAGTTCATCTTTCCAACCAATCGCGAAATAAGGTCGTCCGTGCATTATCGTTTGAGTGGGTGTACGCAGATGGAAGATATCGTATGAGTTAACTGAAGCTAGAAGCGCCACTGAAAGTAAAATCTGTTATGACAATATACAATACATACGTATACGTACTTCTGAATAT
Organism: Acentria ephemerella; assembly: GCA_943193645.1. Lineage (NCBI taxonomy): Eukaryota > Metazoa > Arthropoda > Insecta > Lepidoptera > Crambidae > Acentria > Acentria ephemerella. The sequence goes on from OW971882.1 coordinate 3,721,813, forward strand.
TTTGCAAACATATTGACTCAATTTAAATTGGCGGACTGATGGAATAATTACACTCTGCATGGAGATTAAAAATGGTGAGTATTTATTATGGATGATACAAAATATTTTATGCTTATATGTAATTTATAACAGAACATCAACATAATAATGGCATTCAGTGTAGATCGTTATGATATCAAACATATTGAATACGATGGAAGCGTTACAGTGAAACACTTTAAATTGTAATTATAATAACATCAAGTTTTTTTAACATCTCTGTACAGAAAAACGAATTTGTGATGATTTAAATATAAAAATATTTTTTTATGATTAAGAATAATTACTAAATATCCTGTAAAACTTCTGACAAATCTACAAGAAAATCTTACCCGGCAAGATAATATAGAGAAATACAGAATACAGAAATATTGGATCATGCCTCTACCGTTTAGTCTGCTTTTAGCCGAAACACTACTTACAGAGCTGCGTGAAATTGTATGAATCAACTGCTAACGCCTGAAACTGAACAACGCCTCGTCTAAAGAGGTTTAAGATCATTTTTCCTCTATTAAACCCACATAATGCCTATCATAATTGCGTTAGGTTATAACTCACACTCTGGCATAAATGATACGTTACCACAACTGCATTGAATTAAAAGATCAAAACCTTTGGTATTATTTTCTTCATTTGTAATTGTTTTCGTCAACAAACTAAGGGAACACTCGGACTTGTCTCAACGTCACTTGCCGCTTTTTCTTCAACTTCTTGTGAAAACACGTTTTACAATTCAAAAGGCTCCCGGCTGACTTCGAGTTTGCTTTGAACTATTCCCAGGAATACAGATGAGTGGTCATTCAATAGCCTAAAGAAACATTATTTTCATCTTTGTTTCAATATAAAGGGACTAGTAGGCACAAACTTTAAAATGGCTAGAGTTTAATGGGAGTCAAGAACGCGTTTTCAAAATCTTAACATCAAGATTTTGAATTATTATAGATGTCCAAATATTGACGTTTTTACAGAAATCTGAAGTTTTTTACCAGATGAGGGGTGTAACTATTTTATTCAAACCTCATGCAAAAATTAATCTTGAAAGACAAAGGGAATGTAATTAGTTGAACTGTCTTATTAATATTTTATGTAGATGGATTATTTACAAATAAAAAAGAATATTCAATTATAAAGGAAACAATAGTTTCCTACAAAAATGTATAATGCTTGATAGTAATTTAGGCGCGATATTTCAAAAAATCGAATGACATATATGTCTACTGCAAAACGTTAACCTATAAATAGAGTAAATGAGGTGAACTTTCTGTGTTTTGTAATTTTAAACCCAAAAATTCGCTAAAATAAATGTTTTGTATCGATATCAAAACCCATTTCAATAACTTAGTACACTAATGACACTTAAAATTGATACATGTTTTTAACATATTCCATATTTCTTTATTCGATTGTTATTGAAATTCAGCTTTCATTTAAATATAAAAGTAAGTATCGAATTGTACTAAAGTTTGGTGGTGGCTTGTTTGACACATGTATAATTGATTTCAGGATTTTTTAAAAACGATTGGACCCAATGCAAAACTGGCAAAACGTATATTACAGAATTAACATTCACTTTGAAATAAATATATTTCAAAGTGAATGTAACTTTCAGCTCATCCAAAAATATCTGGGGATTTTAAAATAGTAATGAATTAACAAAATATTCGCCAGCAAAACTCTTGTTTCAAAACTTTGATCATTAAAAGGAAATATAGCGAACATCTATTAGAAAATATAGTTCCTAGGCTGTGCCAAAGGCATGTTTATATTTGTTTCGCGTGAGTGTGATGTTCCTGGCCAAGTTAATGATCAATACGCGTTGACAAATACCAAAAATGAACTTTAACTTTAAGTAAATAGGCTCAGTTTCGTTTATTCACGTAATTACGTAATTCAAAGTTACCGTAACATTTACCCGTCACTGATATGAAATACTGCCACCGCAGCTTGGTATAGGGCCTATTTTTTAGCAGTCGCTTAGAAATGAGGTTTTTATACTGAATTGTTCTAATAGTAGGTACTGTTCGAATATAAGCAGTCCAATTTAAGGCACCGTATCACTAGCAAATTAAACTTTTCTGCTTTATCTCTTTCTTTTAAATACCCTTTTAAAAGAAGAGATTATACTTCTAGCTTAGAAAGCAACGCATAAGTACCCGGAAAATAATACTTGATTGATTATTTCGATAAAGAATAAAAGGTAAGCACTCAACTCAATCCATTGTAATTTAAAGGAAAGGGGCTTTCAATTATAAATTGTTATTTATGACAATGTTATGACTTAAAAATCCACACTATTGTTACTAAAAAGGGCAATATAATTCAATTAACATTCGCCTGTACTCCAACAGAACTGTACAAAAAAAACAGATAAAAATCGTCCTACACACTATCACCTTACGTCTCATTATTCATGGCCTCACCGACCACTTAACAAAGACTAAAGACCGGACAACGAAGTCTTGGACACGCATTGAAAGTTCCGTAGCAACTTTAAAGTAAACTTGTCTGTTTCAATGTTCAGACCATTTTAACCCGTATTTTTTGACCTAACATTTTTTAAACGTACTAATGAAGCTTTATATATTTTTAAATACGTGGATCATTAAAAAAATATCACCATAGATTTGCTAAAGCTTTAAGCTTAGCTAAAAAGTTTAGTGGTAAAAAGACCTGCGGGACCCCGAAATGCGGCTAGAAGTAAATACGGACGTATTTTATAAATACTTTGAAGAGACCGCTGGGTCAATAGCCTTATCTTACACCACTCAGGTATAAATGGGCATGTATAGATATGTCCGCGCATATTTTAAGTAGCTCGGTAATAATGATGTGATCTTAATGGTGGGAGAACAAGGTTCATTATCGTCGAACTATTATCTTAAAAGGCAATGACTGCATGTCTTAAAGTTTGATGTCTTTTTATTGAATATTATTAATATAAATTCTGAAATAAATTGAAGGTTTTAAAAACATGGAGATTATTTAGTATCTATTTGGTAGTTCCTGTACCGTCTGGACTGATAACATCGCCTTTGCTATTCCGGTCGTAAAGCAATTTCATTCTTATTACAAGGGATGGAAGACAGCAATTTCTTTTCTCTCTAGAATATCGTCACACCTGCAATGTCGAGTGATTTCCGTGATATGACGATTATTAATATCCTTCAAGTTGGTTACCAGCTTGTTGAAATCTTTTTACATAGAAAAAAACTAGAGAGACTGAATTTGGAAGCAGTTCAGCGTAGTATTACAGCCAAAAAATGTCGTATGGTTCTTCTATGAAGTGGCACACGAAACACACTTGTTCTCCCTCGAACTCTTGTCCCTGAACCTGAATAAGCTATTTATTGATACGTCTATTTGGAGAGTAATACTGGCCAATATTGTCAAGCCTCTCAGAGACCTTGTAAAGTTGTCACCTCAGCAAAGTAAAGAAGCGAAGCGTACCAAACTAAATTAGATTATGACACAGTCGAATTTAAACCGAAAACTTGGAAGTGCCTCTAATTGTACTCGATGGTTAGCCGTTACAAGTTCATCAAAGTGCCGATCGACCGCAAACCTTGAGATAAGAAAACACATTCCTCAATGAGTATTCGAATTATCTCGACAATGTTGACACAGTTGCGTTTGATTAGTATGGCCCAATGTATTAGCGTGAGCGGGTGATTTAAAGGGAAAGAACCTAACAACCCGAGATGTATTTCTGTATTTTAAAATCAAGAAATCCAGATATCTTCTTCATCATCATCATTTTGATATCGATGGCTTTATATAAGTATTTAAAACAGACGAACTTCCAAAATCCAAGTGACTACAGTATGCTTAAGCCAACTGTTAATGAATCATGCATGAAAACGAAATATGAAATCAAGTAATTTAAAGGGAATTTTGAAATAAAAATACGTATTGGCCTTATTATTATTGATTTTAATTTTATGACAGGTAGAGTGATTCGTTGTATATTATTAAAAGTGTGTTAACTACGATTATAATATAAAAAAATGGCTCCCAAATCGCTGGAGCTTATGCCTTATCTACGTTGATCCGGTAAGCGGGTATCGTAAGTGCTTTAGTGTTTATTTAGCGCTGATTTTGCTCAACAATGCTGAACTCACGTGGGGATGATAACCTATGACCAAACCTCGCTTATTTGTCTTGAAATTATCTTTGACTGTATTTTTAGAATTGATAAAAGCTGTCGTATTAATTTGTAATAAACCAGTTTCTTTCCTGCTATTTATGTAATGATTTAATGTAATTTACTTGTCTTATGGTTCTTTTCACTTTTGGATGTGTTAGTCTTATTATTTTGTGACTTATTTATATGTAATTGAGTACAAAAATAAGGTATGATCAAAAAGCAAAACATATTTGAATGTATGGTTACATATATGAAACCGCTGTAAAAATTAGCGGTTAATAAAAAATTAGTGGACCTATTTTGATTATACGGTCCAGTCCAACCAAAAATATCAGATTTTGCAATTTCAGACTCAGGCTGAAAGAAAGTTCTTTGTTCACTTATCAAAATTCACATTTCTAGCCCAGGATGCAAGAACAGAGAGAGAACATGTAAAACCCAGAAGATAACTCTTGTTTTTACAGGTTGTTCAACACCGTTTATGAAGAAGTATATCTAGACTAAACAAGCTTAACAAATATACAGTACTACTTGAACTTAATGAAACAATAAGTCTGTTTTATAAAAATGTAATGTCTTATCTTCTTTTATCTTACAATAATTATACGTGAAAACAGTCACGTTTCCGTAAATGAATAAATAAAAAAATTATGTTCTCTTAAAAGAACTACCTAAGTAAAAGAGCACATTTGAACAAAAACTCTTTGATTTTAATTTCATTCTAATCAATAATGTACAAATAATATTAAAACTTAACAAAAAAACACTCTGAAATCACATTTTATAATGTGACGTACGTCTTAAAGAAAACACGTTCAGTTTTTGTACACCTAGTATGTAATATATAACTCTTAATATGTTTGACAAAAAGAATACAGTTAATAAGGCTCCTGAGGTCAGCCCGAAAATTTGTGAATTATAATTGTAGTCGCAAGCACAACATATAGATGATTATTGATGATAATTTCAAAATTTCAGTGTCCCGTTTTGAGAATCAAAAAAATATACATACATTTACGTGCTTGAAAATAAAACGGCCGATATTATTGATAAACATGTAACCGACGTAAGTACTTGTGAAGTCGCGAAAAAATTGGTGTCAATAAGTCCATAAAATATATTAATTTTAAGTGAAACTGTAATTATTAACTTCTTGTTTTTAATAAGTAAGACTTGATACTTGTTTATTAAAGCTTTCTCTTGTATAACCGAGATCATATCGTCTGAGTATTGTAAAATTAAGAGAAAATAATAAATTCTTTCAATATGTTACTCGGTATAGCGTAAAGATAACAAAAACTTGCTTACAAATGAAATAATATTGAATAATATTTGTTGTGATTATTATTATATCTGTACATAAGATCTAAGTAATGAGCCCCAAGGGCCGCGATAATGTCACAATACCGAACCACTGAATTGTGGGTAAGAATTACTGCAATCCATAGAACGCACGCGATTGTATACCACCGAATTGCTTTGAACTAGTGTGAATTAGGAAATTTTTGATGGAACGAATGAGTATGTGATAACGTATTTCCCATGTTAATTTTTTTAATAATTCTAATGTTACTGAGTTTAGTAAAATATTTAGCACAATAACAACCAGGTTTATATAAATTAATATTCATAGAAAACACTACGCAGCTATTAAATTATAAATGAAGGCACAAACGGAGCTACGAAGAAAATTATTTTTCTAAAAAAGTTAAATGCAAAACTTTTTCTTACACAACTTGGTTTAGATAACATCGTTTTAAAGCTCTTCTTTGGCGTAATAAGCTCCGTTACAGAGAAGTTGCTTATCTTATAATAGGTAGGACTGCATTGAAAAGGATGAAGGAGCCGTCAAAAGGGGTCACGAAGTTTCGAACGTAACTTTTTGATATTGATCGATAATCTTAGAGAGCCCAGCGAAGAAAGAACGATTTATAACTTGGCGGATTATTTAGAGACAGACGCACCAAGTTTTGGAAGGTTAATTCCTTTATATAAAATGGTAACAATTCATTTTATAAAATATAGCAATTTCTGACGCCACATACATAACATATGAGTGTAAAATTTCTCTTTTCAACATTTTTATAAAGTTGTAAGTGGTAAAAACATAAATATGTTTCAGTCCAACTAGACATTCCATGTGGTATTATTGTACTTAATAATCAATTATAATACAATTAGAACGAAACTAATAGTACAATGGAAAGTTAAACCACAAAAAAATTAAACAAAGATAAATCATTCCTGTCTTCAATAAATGCGCTCATTCTAAGCTATTTTAGTTCAACAATGATAAACATGTGATTGCTTTGATTTACATTAACACAGGGTTAGGACAGGGTTTTACCAATTATTTTATTAACTTCAGTAACTATTTACATCTTATTTCGTTATCTCACATATGTCCTTTAAGAAGTGTGCAACAAATAAGACTATAAAACTAAATCAATACTGTTTTCGCAATATCTAATTGTGTATTGTAGGTACTAGCAGTGCCCGCGACTTCTAGCTGGGTAGGTTACATAACTTGAGAGTTCATTTGGACTTGGAATAATATCAAATTTACAAAAACACCTTCGCAGATATTGCATTATTTTAGATATAATTTGATTACCAAAAAAGAGGTTGTACTGAGTTAACCTTAAAGTATAGACATGGTTTCGCGGACTTTTTTATAACTTTAAAAGGAGAACAATTACGGTACACATAAATTTTTGCGTAACTTTAACCGTTTGTGCAGCGCACGTAACGAAAATGGGAAAGGAATATTTTTTCTTGTTTTTGCAACATGTTTCATTGTTGCTTGGCTCTTATTGATCGTAGCATAATTACATATAGCTTATAGCTTTCCTCAAAAAGTGGACTATCTAACACAGAAATAATTTTTCAATTTGAATCTTTAGTTCTCGAGATCGTTCAACCAAATGAAAAATATCTTCAGCTTTACAATATTAGTATAGATAAGTGAAACTAATACCTTGGCATTAAAACGTGTTGCTACTATTCCTTCATATTTTCCGTGTCTAATTATATAGGCAATGTAATGTCATTCCGTGCAATGTCTGCAATCCAACTTTTAAGCACGTCCATACAATATTGTTAACAAGCCCGATAGCGGCCCAGTTTCAACTTGCTGCATTCCGCAGCCCTTGTTTTCCTATGAAAACAATTCGTCAAGAAAACAGCCCACTTTCACCGTTCAAAAGGAAAAATGGCCGGCAAAACAACCGAGCAACGAGTTAGGCCGTAACAAAAATCCAACAAAGGGATGATTAACGATTTTCTACCCCCAAAACTCATTCAAGCCGCGTCGATATTGAATCCGTTAGACGGCGTAAAAATGAAAGTTTTCCTCTTTCTTTTGCTAACACACGGGTAATACAGGCCGTTGGTATAACAAGCTGTTTTGAGGTATTAATTCCAACTTTACCCACTTACGTTATGTACACAGAACACATACTTATTCCCTACTTAATAAAAGTATTCGAGGTACAAAACTTAGGTGTCATTTACGATTACAAATTTACACATTACTTTTATACACCATGCACTTAGCATTATATGCCTTTAGGCTACAATAGAAATGCGACTCTTTCCAGTATGTTTTATTGTCTAAAGTAGTTTGAATAGACACTTACTAATCCACCAATAACGAGGAAACATTACAATACAAAGCTGTGTTATCAACTTTAAAACAGTGAAAAGCTCTTGTTGATCTTAATTTAGATTATTTGCAAGCAAATTTCGACTGTAAAGTACTTACTTAAAGTTTAAGTGAAATTATTACTCAAAACATGTTTGAAACTCTTTAACCATATAGAGATTAGTGCCGCTTATCTGCTGTTATTTTGATCTCTAAAATTAAGCAACTTTCACAATAGTTGATCCCGGATGAACGTTAAAATTCAGGTAATATTATTAAGTTTTAACAAGTCAAAGAACGTAAAAATGTTAAGAGAAAGTTTCTTCGTACAACGATGGCGTCATATCAATCATGTCATCTTATAGGAAAACAAATTTAAAAAATCACAAAACATGAAGATGAGCATTGGAAGTGAAGGTGTACTCACCGAAAAAATTCACTTAACGACATCAATCAACCGTACTTAATTATGTATATGTATTAACAATTTACTAAGCTGCAATCGCAGGAGTAGTCATTTTTGAAAAATGTTTTTATAAGGTCGAGTTTGCGTTCCCCTGCGCAAGGTATGTGGTGTCTACCCGTGGTAACTAGGTCTAGCCAGCAGTTCGACAATTCGTAGACTTTGTAATTTAAAGACTCAGACAAAATTGTTGCATTATATTGACAACAGATGACAGAACAACAAGAAAGTTATGAAAAATACAAAAAAAAATATTTAAAAAAAACAAAAGAGGCTCTAGCAGTACAAAAATATGGCTCAGCGAATCTCTGGTATTTTGCAAAAACCCGAATATGCTAGGTTAATTTATCAATAAAAACTGTTTTCAAAATTAACACAACTCGTAACTATTATTATTTATTCGAACATATAGAATATTAAGTACCAAGTCAGATATAAATCAGATATAGTATACTTTTATCGTATGTTGTGAACTATTCGATCTAACATATATATTTAAAAAATATTTTTTTAAACTACGAATTTTGTAAAAATATTTCATCTTATTATTTGTCATATTTCCAATAATTATGTGTCAATAGTTTCATTTTCAATAGTTTTGTGTTTCACTATGATTGCTTGTTATAGCGCACCCTCCGTGTGTCACAGGATACGCAACTCGATTTCGTAACGTAACTACTCTGACTGTTTGTCCTTAGTTAGTTTTGGAGTTCAAAATAAATGACTGTCATTTGGAGACAGGGACAAGAAAATTCAAGCTAAGCTCGTTAGGAATTTTATATAAAAACAGAAGACATTAAATATATACGCGGAACAGGCACGTACTTATTTGTAACTTTCTGAAGTTTAGAAAATATTACGAACTATACAAACGTATCTCGTTTTGTAACTTTGACTTGAAATAGGTAAATAAATGAATCTGAAAATTATAATTAAATGTAGGATATAAATTGTTTATGATCCATGCTTATTTTATTTCTATGACAGCTTTCTCACATTACCTAGATAATAAAAACCAGAAAGGAAATACTCGGAGTACATTCAATTTTGAATCGATAGGTTGTTTTTTTATTTCCAATTGAGACAAAAGCGATCAGTATTCATATTCCTTAACCCTGCGAAGGTTCAATAGAGCGTGAGGTAAGTGGCTCATCTGTCCTTCGAGGGCTCGGGTTGCAAAAATATATAAAAAAAACACAACTTGTATTAAGTTTCGCGACAAATAAAATGCGGCAGGTGTATCCACTTCACCTGGCTAGCATGTGCAAAGCATGTTCAGTTAATTATTCAAATTTAACAACTTTATATTAACTTGCTGTAATTTAGGGTTGTCAGATTTGATCGAGTGTAATAAATGTATGTCGAGTGTAAGTTATACTTTAAGAGAATGAAACTATTGGAAGTTCGAGCAATAACTCTGTTGATTTTAAGAAAAGAAAATTTTACGACTTTACTTTTTAATTCCATTTTAGTCAGAATATAACGTACAATAACTCTGTTTCGCTATGTTTCTAAAATAGTAGAAAAGGAATTTTATTAAGATAAAGAGTTTAGAGAATATAAGACACTGTCTGTTCAAATAACGACTTGGATAAAGTGACACTGACAGTGTCTTATATTCGAGCTAAATAATCATTTTTAAAATCATTGAGTGAAAAACACATAAGTAACAAAAGACGAAAAGTATTTCCACAGCATGGTTCTTATCCATAAATTCGAAATTACTTAAAAAACATCCTTTAAATCAAATCAAAGAATTTAAAGGATCTTATGCTACGAATTTCACCCGTATATTATTTTATAATTTGCGTTGCCTATAAATTAAACGAAGTATCCGGATATTTCGAAGGAGTTTGGATTAAAATCATTCAGTATCCACTTAATTAAAATTCTTTTAGAGATTCTAACACTTGGTTATGAAGCGAACAAGGAATAAGCAAATAAGTAACCATTTGCAACCTGCTTAATGGAAACTGATAAGATTATAATTACTTAAAAAATAAATTAATTCGACTGAGTTTTATATTATTTTGCAGCGAAAGATAGCACGTTTAGAAAACTCAAGAAAATCTCCATTATTCTTTTTTCTCTCTATTCTGTAACCATAAAATATTTTTGTTGGCTACCCAGATGTCGGCAACCTTTTTACGACGGTGGATGTAATAAGTTAGCCCGCATACTGTGAGCCTGTGTCACACATTAAGCGAAAATTCATGGTTTTTTAATAAAATATAATTTAGATCAACTAAATGAAAATTCCTTAATAAAATTTGGAGTGCTGCCCGTATATCAGAGAAGATAGATAAAGAACTCTCACATGTAAAGAAATAATATACATGTAGAGAAGCTATAGACCTCATTAAGTGAGATTTCTTTATTTAAAGAAGTATCTGTAAATATATAATCAAAGAACTATGTACTACGTAAATTAATGTCATTGTTGACTTACTTAAATAAATTGTGTAATAGTAAAACTTTCGAGTCTTGTAAATCTACCTCCTCGGTTAGTTAGGCATATTTTAAATATATTTTTTTGAGACTTTTCATTTATTTTGGATACAAATCCATAATATAATATCTTTTAAACCCGCCTTATTTAACGGCATCTGTGGTTTAGACCACCTACTTCACATCTGGAGACCAGGGTTTCGATTTCCAGTGAGAGCAAAAATTATCTGCTCGGTTTGTTGACGGTATGTCCACCATCTTACCAAGTCACCCGCCGTAACAATTATATTAAAATTATTTTGTTTCGATAGTTGGAGGCAAAATAGCCAGATCCTCTGTGGTTAAGGAAATCCGGTTGTGGCTCACTTCCAACTTCAGCCTTATCTTCACTTAACATCAGATAAGATGAAAGCGAATAGCTACCCCGTTAAGGACAATAATAAAATATCAAGATTAAATTCTTAACTAGGTATGCATTCGTATACTTTTATTTCCTATAAAATATACTTACATGATATTTAGTTTCTTAACGAATAGTTGGTATATTTTGTACTTGTGTTTAATTTTACTGACTTAGAATTTATTATTTTAATTTTTGTAGTCTTAATTATAGCATGTTTGTCAATAAGTTAAATTATATAACGGTTTTAGTTAATGTTAGTTAGTTAGTTAGTTTATATGAATAAATTTTATCTTCTCTTTTCTAACTAAACTTATCATACCGACCAAAATAGCGAAATTCTCACACCGAATCAATATTTAAAATCAATTTATTTTAAAAATACTTAAATTTATTTAGATGACCTTTTAACCTTTTTGGTGACCTCATTAAATTATACCCCATTCCAAATATATCCAACAAAAAGTCAGCGCACCAAAAATTGTGCGAACAAAAACAAATAAAAGAACAAACCGGCGTTTTAACGATAAAACAGTTAATCAGTTGCACGCACGCGCACGGTTGGTTTAATGACATAATTAAAAAACCCCATTTCGAGGTGGGCGAAGTTCGCTAAGGCTTTAGTGGCCTAGCTTATCCTTACAGTAAACCGAACAAGTTGCCCCCATTTGCTAATCTCCTAAGCCAAGTAATAGTGTGGTAGAAGCGATAAGCTTCCCTAGCTTTCAAGCATTGCCAAACATTTTTTTCTAAATATTACGTATGTAAGTTCAAGATTAGATTCCAAATATTGCAATGAAGATTACGATTTTATAAAAATACTAATATTTTAGTAATATTTTACATTTACTAAGAAAAATTTTAAATCTGACCATAAAATTACACAAAACAACTATTACTACTACAAAGGCAAATACACTTAAATGTAAGAAGTTAACCAATTTATTTATTTAACTAAGTTTTTTAATTCGTATTGATGTTTAAGTCTACATAAGGCAATTACAGAAACTCACTGTGGTACTTGATATTGATGTGAAATATTAAGATATTTATTAGGTAGTTGCACAATAATTATACATATCACAATAGTGTGATAAAAATTATAAAAAACTGTTATATCAGTCAGTATTGGCATCCTAGCTTTAGAAAAAAATATAAAACACGTAATACATGGCTATAAAATTACCAAGGTTGCCCTTCAGGAGTATACTCTATCGAAAAAAAAAATTTTGATAGATCACCATTGACAAAGAAGTTGGTGAACATAAACACACAATTACCATGACATTACACCATTATAATAATATTTTGACCGGCTGATTGAACTTTATACGAGTCTATTGCCAGCATGAGTAAAGCGCTGATAACTTTAGGCTGTTTAATTAATGAAGACTTTACTTAGTAAGTTAATAAATCAGCAAAATAAACTCAGAATCGTGTACTAGATGCTCGCATCAGAAGTACTACTAAGCATAGTAAGCTTAGCAAATTAACCTTAGCTCTCCAGTGGAGTCGTCCTATATTTCAAAGTCGCTTGCGCCCTAATTTTGGGCCATACAACAACTAGAGCTTGCCAGGAAACTGCCAGGTAGAACCTACGAATAGCACCGAGTAATGAGTTTTGTTGTTCAACAGTTACCTTCGGATTAGGGCAGTAGACGATATACACGAAATGCAAAGCCACTGCTCAAATATTGCATCTGTCCACCCCTGTGTAAAGTTGAGCTGAACAACTTCACGGATAAGCTGTTCATTGCTTCACAAAAAATGAAATATATATAAGTAAGCTTTTTTTTTAAATAAAGACCCCTTTAAATTAAAAACTTTTAGATTTACTAATTTATTTCTAATTAGTAATAAGCTGTAGTCGATTCGGTTGAACTTTTCATTTGCAAGCAAATGATTACATTACATTCGATAAGCTATTCCGTGGCAAATATTTTTTTAACATTAATTAATTTAGTCAATTCAGTGTTAGCTCTAAATTCATATCGTTGACACGTCATAGAACTTAGTAATTTATTTAATATCTACTTAGTTCAGTAATTGAATTTACTAATGAATAAATCCAACCATTTAATTCGCTACCACCCTTTTGCGACATAATATTTATAAAGTAAAACATACGGTAGTTACTTATTCCTGAATTTATGTTAATTATTAAAAAAATTCTTTCCCCATCATATATTTCCTGCAAAAATATGAAGTAAGTTAAGAACGACAAACTTATCTTAGTCAAACAAACAATATAAGCTTGTTTCAGAGTTTTAATAAGGTAGAGATTTTAATATCAAAATGATGTTTCGTTTTTATACTCCATGAAATACAAAGATGTTTTCAACACATATACACATGAGTTCTTCTTTTAATCTTACTTAATAAACATTTGTTCGTTTCATTTTAGTTTTGTTTTCAGACCAAAGAATTAAAGAAGCAATGAATAAAAAAATATTAGCCAAAATCACCGGCAATAGTTTTCATCATTCTGTTTCAGAGTTATAATGAAATGTTAAGAAAAAGAAATGAAATATACTGTATGTGTATGTGAATGTTGCTATATATAATACAATAAAAGGCTAAATAAATAAAACGTAATAATATTTAACATCGGAGAAGCTAATGTTTTAAGCGTTTTGAGAATCGTGAAATATGAGATATGACTTTCTCGGATCTCAGAGCTTAGTAATGTAGATTGAATAGCATTGAGTAAATGCGGATGTTCTGCAAAATGGATTGAAATATAGTCATTATGTGAGAATTTTCAAATAGCTTGTACTAATTTGCTAGCAAGGATAATATAATTATGTTTATTACAATGGTGAAGCAATCTTTCGGCCTATCTGATGATAAGCGGTTACCGTAGCCTCGTCACCCCTTGTAACATATCATCTCTGTTTTAAGCACGGACCTTCTTAAATGCAAAAAACACTACGCTTGCCCAATGCAACTAAGTGGGCCCGTAACAACCGGGACCAACGGCCCAAAGTAAGGAGGAGTTCTTGATAACAAATTTGATTAACCCATCTATCAACATATGTTTCATCAGGGATGAAACATGACGAAAATTTCTAACACCAATGGCAATTTACTTATTTTAACTGTTAAGCAGTACGCTTTTAAGGGCCAGGTATTTTGTATAAAACAAGTCGCTCATTACTTATTGAAAAATGTTTATTTGCGTATGATTTCATAAAATATTTGAAATAAGTATAGTTAAGTTCATTAGATGTAGCTAGATCTCGAATCGAATTGAAGACAGGATTCTTTCATCGTATGCTTTCAAAATCGCTTCGCCGGGCGTCTTGCATATGACGTTAACAATGGCGTCAGATAAACGGCGTTGACAAGCTGTTTAAGAGTGAAGGGAAAAGTACCTAGTGTAATTTCAGTGCATGGGAGCCATTAACACCTCTTGTCTTCAGAGTATCAGTTGATCAGTAATCAAAACCAAAGGAGTCTTTGTTATTGCATGATGATATTAATAGGCGACGGGTAGCATTTAAGACAAGTTAATCTGGTAGCTTAACATTCTCTGTCATAAGAGTTTGATTATCCTTTAAAATTAAAGAGAAAGTTTACCTTACTTTGATACTCACAGTAAGAACACCACAAAGTTTTGATGACGTTGCTATTGAGAACTAGTTAGATCGCAGGTTTGAAAGTTTTAAAAAGTTAGTAAAAAGAATAACACTATCCTGAACTGTAAATCATTTTAAATGTGCAGCTTTTGGGGTAAAAATAGTCAAAAATATTATGGCGCTCTTAGCTGAGTGAGTCTACCCTGCTATTGCAGTCCATTAGAAATGTTTGCGAGAGAGTGAGCCGATTGTTTTTATATTTTAATGTGCAAGACGTCAGACGTGTGGTTTCCTAATGGTCAGGGTACGTGGTAGCTCCAAGAGCAGCCTAGCCACGATCGCCAATCGACTAGACTGCCCAACCAAATACTGGAGTATAATATATATCTTGAATATTAAGAATACTATTGACTAGATAAATATTATTGTTAAGAATGCGAACTTTCTTAAGTTGAACGTGCTTACTAGTCGGCTGCACACAATTCTTTCCTTCCACTTATCTACCACTATTAAAACTTTTGTACTGTAAATACAAAATACAAAAATTAACCTTGTTAAATTCATTAAATCGTGTAATAATATATAATAGTGTCAGAGATGCCTTTCGTTTTATGTAAAGGAATGTTGTGTGTTCTCCGAAGTGGAAGACTGGATCCAAACAGCATCGATAAAATCATGTACACAAACAATTTAAATCGGTGTTACCTTGGACCCTTGAATGAACAGGTTATGTTAGCTTGTGGATTTTTCTGTCAATTGATTGCTTGTTGACTTTTCTAACGAGACAATGATTTGTTTAATTTCCACAGGAAAAAAAAATATTTTGTATTAAAATGCATTTGTTGAGCTGTTTTCTAAAAAATAACAAATTGAACTCGTGGTACAGCGTTTTATATATTCAAATTATCTTGATATTCCCCGCTTATAAAGTTAATTAAAGTAAACTTAAAAACAATAAACTCTAAAAGAAACTTTTAAGCATTTTCTTATAAAAAAAACAAAAAATAAGTAATATTACAAGTCCAATATACACAAAATTAGAACAAACGACGACGGAGGCAGCAATTCTACATCGTTATTTCGTAGCGAACAAAGACTGGTAGTTTTTTTTTGCTACGAAATAACAATGCTGTAGTGTAGAAATTAATAATCTTATGTTTGTAATTTTAGTTTTTTAACTAAACTGGCTTCCTATTATAAAGGGATTAAAAGGTATTTGCTCAGAAAAACATAATCCATCCGAATAATTTTAATCAATATAAAATTTGAATTGTGAGTCGGTGCTAACGGAACAGCTAACCAAGCTACTACCAAGTCTGGGTATGCATCAGGACAACGCTAGACTAAAACACTTTCACTGTAAGGCAAGGAACTAAATTAGTATGAAACATTTGTATTCATGTTTACGCGATAGAATAAAACGATTTGTAAATAATTATTGTAATTGGCTCTGAGGGAACCCCGCCAAATTATTGTAGGACGAATCGATAAAAGATATCAGAGCTGGCCGAACTTGAAGTTGATTTTTGTTTATAAATTATCGTGCTATTATAATATAGTAAAAGCAGTAATTAATTTGGAGAATCAAAGCTATTTAACATTTAAATAGTTATAACGAGATTTATACCATGTACTTTTTGATTTTACCATGTACTTGTTGATATTAAGGCAGTATTGCAAGCGCCATGATCACCGAGATAAATGACGATTTTGCAGTTCATTATGTTAAACATGTAAGTTTAATATTAGTTAAAAAAACTTTAAATGATATTTCAAATTTCTTCATTAGATAATTGACAATTGGCCTTATGAAAACAGAAAAATATTTCAACAGTTAGTAAAATGTAATTTATGTAAAATTATGTTGATAATCCGTGATATGCAATCAGTGAAATCGGAAAAACCATTTTATACATAATCGTGACTCCTGGCAACTTTTTCTATTGTTCAACAACTTTTTCTATTTTAAGAAGTAAACTTAATCATTTGTTTTGTTTGAGCCCGAGCGAGACGCACGCGACAAAATATTTAGTCAGCTTAGTCTGATTACAGCCATGCGAAACCACGCTAAGCCGTTTACTTGTTAGTCGAACCAAACGGCAATTATTGACAAAACAAAACTGTTAGTTTCTGGCCTTTTGTTTAATATACCTCTGGGGATACCATTGAGCACGCTAACTTTTGGCGTCAGGTATAACTTTCGCATTTGTACAGCGTTGGGGTTGAGACTAAAAATTCGTCAAAAAATTGACGGCCGGTAGAGTGGTCAGTATCTACTTAGCCGAGGTCCCGGGTTCAAATCCTGGTACGCCTGGTATGCCAAAGTCAAAATTGTAAGCATATGTATAAAAAAAGAACAAGAAAGGAAAGTGCTTTACTCTAGATTTAAAAAAAAAATTAGATTTGAGTGTACAAAAGTAAAGTACTACAATACTTATGATTATAAAAATGGGTTACGTTTTCTTAACTGACGTTATCCTAATAATAATTGGAGAGTTACTTTTTATAGTTTTATAAGTAAACAAATGCATTACGTTCTGAGAAATGTCGTTTCGCAATGTCAATGACAATGTTTTAAAAGTCCCATTGAAAATTTCACATTACCTCCGTTATTCAGTTGAAACCGTTAAGTGTTCAACTGCTTGCCATTGTAATTATAGAGCACAAGCAAAAACTGTTCCCGTATTTTGGACACGAGCGCTGTTGGAAACAAAACGGGCTGAAAAAAACAAAATCAGCTTCCCTGTTTAATTTAGCGGGGGTTGTCAACAAAAAACGTTGGCTGTTGTTGCCCTTTTTGTTGGACGAACGTAACAACGAAGGAATGCATTGTCCCGTTACACTAGCCAGCTCCGGGATATATGTAAAAAGGCGATTCCGAGTTTACTCGGTTTATTGGCGAATGAGTCATTATTTAGGCCAGTGAGTCACTGGAGATAAGAATTCTTAACATTCAATATTTCTCCGTTTTAAAAACGACTTAATTGAAACTAAGTTACGACCATTTACTGCTTATCGTAACTTAGTATATTGTTAACAGCTGTATATTATTAAAATTATGATATTCTTTTCACAGCATTGTATTATTGACGCTATTCTCTTCTGGTTTATTACACAAAAAAGTTTAAACCATCAAGAAGTCAGTCAATTTCTAAGACTTTTTTGCAAACCTCTTAAAGTGCGTATTAATGAGACCTAGAAATCTAATTTTCTATTTAATTTCAAAAACCCTTTTAATATGGTATAAGAACGAAATTTTTTGCAATTTCGTTCAAATTTTCCCTAAATCAATTGGACGCAAACTAAGTGAAAGTTTCAATTCGGACGCCATTACGAATCTTCCAATTGGAACCACAGCGGGAACTTATAAAAAGAACCTTATTACAATTTCGATTCTTGTATATTTCGATTCCAAATTTTTGTTTTTTATATGTGTGTCCTTTTATAACGTACGTATTGTTGATGGTACTGTACCTAATATTAAATGAAAACGAGAAGTTAAAAATAGTTTACTGCCTTTTAATGTTGACTGTGCAAATAGACATTGCAGTCATTAGGATTTTTTGTTTTTTTTGTGTAAATATTTCTTTTGTACTAACATTGTTTGTAAAGAAACAAAATGGAGGATATACATTTAAAACTTAATTTGTTCTTTTGTTTTTCTTAAAATTAGCAGTACTTGTTTTAATGTAAACATACAAAATGTAGAATCCTAAAATAGTTTCAATAATTCTTAAAATAATACTATTCTATAATGATCACTTTAAACCACGACTATTTCAATACTCTAGTCTACTCTCGTTTCTTTCTACTGACCATAGACATTCATAACATTTTCCCCTTCTTCATAATAACCTTGTCTATCTCTTCACATTTATTATTATTGTTATGTAAAAATACTATAATTTACTATCAGGTTAGTATTGTGCATTAGAAACAAGAATTGAAATTGAAAAATTTAAATCGGTTTTCTGTTTTATACGTGCAGGTCAAGCTAACGTCAATACATGTACAAGGTCCAAAAATGTCAAATAACTGAGAAGCAGTCAACCAATAAGAATCCCATGACAAAGGGGACACGATAAACAAATTGCTTGTTTGTAACAAAGGCTAAAGCAAAAGGCTGGACAATTTACAGGTGTGTAATAAATTAACTGAATCGTGGGCACCTATGGGCTTGAGTCCCGCTGGGAGGCGGCGTGGCAACGGCGCCTTGCTTGACGGATACAAACATAAAAACAGGGGCAAGAGCGTGTTGAACACGCATTAACTATAAGTTCCGTATCAAGTTCGTAATAAATGAATTTGTGTCGAAGCTCGTAACATATAAAAGCATGAAACGCTTTCCACTAAAAATGAATACAAATACAAAAATATATTTTTAAAACAAAAGTCATAACAGTGAAGGTAATTCTAAAGGCTATATTGAGCTAATATTTTTATTTTTATCCAGGTTATATTATATATCTTTTTATCTATCTTTCTTAAAACTCTATCAATATCTCTATTCTAAACGTATTTCAAAAGATATATGATGATATCGTTTAATGAATTTTTCGAAACACCGTACATATTTTAATGCACATTGCCACAATGAATTAAATTGTGGCAAAGTTCCATGAATTTGTAATCTAATTTAAGTTTGATGTCTTTACAGATCATTCTAGCATATTTTTAATTAAACTGGAATGAAAAGGGGCAGAAAAGCTACAAGCGAATCAGTTCTTTGAAATTCTGCTTTTCAATCGTATTTTCCTTATTTATAAAAACCTTTTGTAAACGACAAGCTAGTGTCGTAACTGTAAAAAAAATAAAGAGGGGTGTACAAAATTACATTGAGTATTCAATTTCATTTTGCCAATTCTGGTTTTAGATAACAGTCTATGATGATTCTATGCTACTACATCTGAGATGAGGGCTGTGACAAACTGACAGGGAGAGCGCGTTGCTTGAAGGTGATAAGTACAGGGTTTTGTTATGACTATTTTAATAACTGGACCCTAAAAACCTACCACACGTCGCTTGCCCACGCACACTATTAACTTTGTCGGTTTATTGTTCCATTCATAAGAGTAACATGAACCTGAGCAGTTTAACCTCTGGAGGTAAATCTGTTGGTTGCCTATATTAAGTTACTCGAGCGAAATTGGGTCGTATAAATTCTATACGTAATCGCGCAAGCGATCTATTTCATATAAGGAATTGAAGTCCTAGTCATTGAGTGCTTTGTATCAGTCCGGATTGATTTAATTAAAATGTCAGTCACGTCATTTCACAAAGCAATTAATGAAAACTAACACGAAAATTGGATGAATATTTAATGTGCTACTCATTAAAGTAAGCCATACTTTTCATTTAAATAATTTATACTCAATATCATAACATTTCACGTGTAAAAATATCTTCACTGTACCATAAATTTTATCTAAAGTAAGCATTATCTTTAAAAATACCACAGATTACAAAATATGTTATGAACCGGGAGGAAACAATTATTGGTCCGGTTCAAAGCTATCATTATTTACCGATTTCGTGAGCACATCAAATTGGCAGTGGTCAGGTCTGATCGAGAGATAATATGAAAATAATCACTTTCGATTGACGTTCATTATAACCGGAAAACATAATTATAATGGACATAATAGATGAATTGGGGCAGATCATTTTAAATTTAAAAAGGAATCAAAACTTTTCATTTTAAAATGTAGGTAGATAAATAAAAAGAACGAATTTTCAAAGCAAAGTAAATACGTAATTCTTTCAAGTCACATAATTAGTATTTTGTAAAAATAATTCCTAAAAAAATTTACATAAAATTGTACTTGTTCACGATGGGAATACCTGTTCTCTTTCTAGGTAGAGAGTAACTGTCTACTTCCACTTGGACGTTTACTCAAAGAAAATTAAAGTTGAAGTTCATTTTTGTCCATTGGGAAGATCACCGCCAAGATACGTAAAATAAGTTAGAACAAACTAGAGATATTGGTTAATTAAATATTTCTTTATTTTCACTATAATGTGAAAATTACATAATTATGGTAGACTTAACAATCAATATCGTTCTCTACTAGTCAATGATTACACAAAGCAGACACTAAGGGGGCTAGTTTTAATAATATACATATTATGATACTTAGATACTTGATATTTGGATCAATAACAATACTTTTAAGACTTATAATTACACAAATATAAAACATACATATATAATATTATAATAATGAGAATCTATGAGAATACTCTTTCGTTAGTTAACATTATGAATGTAGTAAGCCACATTCGACATTGGGAAAGTGATCGCAAATTTGTTGGAGGTTGTATATTTATAATAATAATAATACAGGCTTGTAATCGTATTACGACACATGTCTTTTTTGATAATAAAAACGAATTGTATAGTGGTTTGAATCTACTGTCAGTATGCAAAAAATAAATGTAATGTCTTCTGGTGAAAACATTGTTTTAATGTACTTCACTTATTATATGTTCTGGATGAAGATTTCCAACAAAATTTCATAGAAACTTTGATGACCTATAGGGTTTTTGTAATAGAAGAACATATGGCAGAATAAAGAAATTTATAGTTCACACACTCACACCTACTAACTAGCCCAAAGAAAGCATCAAGAACAGCTTGTGTAAACTTGCTTGCTTGTCCATGTAATATTATTATTATTTTTAATTTCTAATATCAGGAGGACGACCTCTAATTTTTTTAAAAATTAACGCAATTATTACAATTTATAAAACTTGCCATAAACAAAGCTTATAAATGCAATCATTATAAAACTGTAAAATAATTTTAGCAGCCTTTCGCTTACAGTTATTTCAATTGTCCCACTCAGCTACAGCACTTGGCAAAGCAATTACGTTGTAGCAATCTTAAATTTGCGTTGTGTTTCATAAAGATGAAAACTTTTACTTAAAAACCAAGCTGCACTGTCGTATTATTTTCCCTTAGGGACTGTTAAGCTAATTACACTAGCTGCAACTGTAAAAAATTCCTTTGGCAAAATAGATCAAAATGAGATTAATTTCATCGATTTGAAATCTCAATCTCGTAAATACTAACGTTATCTTTATTGGAATGTTGCTAATTCTTTTGTTTAAAAACAAATTCGTATTTTGATAACTTAGGCAGCTTTAGCCTATGTTTCTAATTTGAAAATGGTGATTGCGAGTCTTATAGTTCACCGCTTGATTTAAACCACGAGTAAAAATAATAATGTTGGTAGCAACAGTTCATGGAGATATTATAATTTTCCTCTATAAATACATCTTACTGAGAAAGAATCTCTAGCTAACAAATTGAGTAATATTGTTTCTGCATTTAGTAAGTGCGATCACATAACTATCAAAGAAAGCTTATTAATGTAGAGACTACCTTTTGGCTACAGTTACAGTATACATTCAGGTGATCTGTAACTTCATCTGCTTTGAAAGGATTAATTTTTCTCAGAGTATTTCCCTAAGTACCTTTCTATATACTTTATAACTACGATATATAAATAAAAAGGTCCTGTACTTAATATTACATTAACTTCGCATAGTACCTATACCAAGTACACACAAATTCCCTTCATCCTCATTACAAGCGTACAAATTGGCAACTCCTGATGAACGTCAAATTGGCTGAACATACAAAACTATTGTTAAGCCACGCTCAATGTTTGATCGCTCGCCACCAACTAAAATATAAAACTAACACGAAGTGTGAAACTGTGCAAATGATAAATTTCCGCAACACTTATTTCTGCCATTGTTGCCGTTGACGCTCCGTGGTGTCATTTACATTTTTAGATTTCGATAAAAAAATGCGAGCATTTTAATTTTTATTTGTAGCTGGCAGTGCTATTTTAACATTTAGAAACGAATGAAGCGTGGGAAATCAGAAATCTGTGCTTATCAGGTGTTCGATATAATTCAAACGTTGCCAATTAAAAATTCAAAGCTAGGTACTCTCTTTTATAAGTAAATTTCATATTTATATTAAGAACATTAAAAGTAATCACTATATAAATAAATTAACGTACCGTTATCTGAAAATATATACCTGAAGATTATTTCTGATATAATGACTCGCTATTTATCAGCACTAGTGCATAGTTTCTAAGGATTAAATAAATTATAATTCTTGTGTCACTTAAAGAATATTACGATAATAATGAACATAATAAATCAAAATTATACAAACAGCACACTCTATTACATATTGAACGCTAAAATATCTGGTTCATATCGATACTTGAATACATCATCGGCGAATCGAAAATTATTCAATTGACTTACCAATATTGACTGAACGTTATTCTGTTTGTGTTGTACAAACTTACAACCCAATATAAACATAGGTGGCAGTCGCCACCTAAGAAGACAAAATAATAGCTCTTATCGCCACCTTAAGACATGATTCTTAGAACTTTGTAGTGACTTTGATTGAGATCTTTTGCAAATAAATTTCCAATCTCCAATATAAACTTGCGTTTTGTAAAGAGTTTGAAATAAACGTCCATGTCCAATATACATATATATTCATAAACCCTAGGAAAATACCGATTCTTATGAACTACGGACTAAATAACTACCAGCTTTTCGAAAGATTCCTCGACTTGAATTGGGAAAGCGCTGTAAAATAATAAATATTTTAAATTGAGATAAATCCGAGATTTTTTTACTAAAACTGTTTTCTTCTGTAGATCAGGACGCAATGATTTAAACTTTTTACGATGAATAACAAATTGTTAAAAGACCTTGAGTTATTTTTATTTCTAACTGAAAATGTATATTCCTCTGAAATAAACATTTTCAGTTAGACTTCATAAGAATTAAAGTTTTTTGTATGCAAGACGACATAAGAAACATCGTCAAAGAAAACATTTATCCTAGCTCGAAACGACTACAGCTACTACCTACGCTACCGCTTAAGCTTATAAATAAGAGTTCTTAATGCTCTTAAAAGTTGACAAATACCACCCACAAGATAAACAAGTATCTCACAGAAGTCGTATAAGAACTCTAATACCGGGAAATAAATTTGTTATTGAATCAAATTTGTCCCAACACTAATATTTTGACGATATCATATTATAATACAATTTATACACATATTTGGGTTACTAAATAATTAACCGTAAATGATGTGAAGTATATTAAAGATTGCATTATTTTATTACTATTTTTAATTTAAAAGTAATATGGTAATAATTAACTCCTGCAATAGTATCACTAGATGTTCAAAACGATCAGAATTTAACATCTTACGATGAAGCTATAAGTCAATGTAACTAAAGTCGGTGAACCATAAAACATCTCGCGCATACCCCAACTCATTCGTTCAGGAACTACAGCAATAAAATAGAAATAGACACGAACATAATAAACATTAGAAACTCAGCCGTGTGTTACTTAGGCTCAATACAAACATCCATCAAATCTAATTTACAGACGAACTGGCTCTGAAGTTCTCTGCTTGACCTTACAATCACCGAAGCTAATCTTCCAAACGAGCCCAGAACTCTACGAAGCTTGCCTACTTTACCAAGTTCAGGCAAACAACCAAACACGGCAGTCCTACTAGTCTTACACCTGCCATTTTAAAGATTGAACTATTGCTGATAAGCGATAGATCAAACTTTAAAATGGCAGTACAGGCTTATAAAGTATCTTCTGTACTCTGCAGTTTGCACCCAGACTGTTCCTAGAAAACTTATTTAAAATATTAACTCTTTCTCTCCTCCAGCAAATGTAATTTTATTGTCGATTTGCTTAGTCCGCTAACAACTAAAATTAATAAGGAAGTAATATTTAGTTTGAAATTATATTTTCAACAAAATAAAACAATATCCTATAAATGTGAAGATGGAACTTGTTCCTCTATAATTTTTAAAAATTACCCTTCTACACAATTTATGCAGGACTCAAAGTCATTTAACCTTTTCCTTTTATCGCATGTAATCTGATCTTTTTCGAATAGAGGAATCTCATGTCTTTAAAATATAACAATTTATTTTATTGCGCATTTGATTTATTTCGAGAATGCCTTAGAATCCTTTTTATAAATCTTATACTAATCAAGTTAAATGAAGTGAATATTATTTTCTTCTTTTAAGCTAACAAACAAACCCTTATAATTTGTCAGTAAAAATAAATGGTTCATAGCGTTTTATCACCTTAAAATCACCAAAGAATTATATAGCAAGTATCACGTAACATGGAGAATGTACAGCGTTTTACTAAGTTTAAAATTAACAAAGGAATAGATCAGGTAAAACCTTTCTACTCAAACCCTAATTCACCAAACAGCAGTAAAAATATTTAAAATAAACCTACTTAAAATTGAAGACTCGTATTACAATAGTCAATACTGGTATTTATTTTACCCTTTAAGGTAACCATAGAAAACACAATAGTAAATTAACAACAAAACACATACAAAGGTAGGCTTATCTGTAGCTCTAACTTCGCCTCGGCATTTACGGAGTTACTAAACGAGTGAACAAAAATTAAGCATACACATATATCAATCATTTACATTATTTTCATCGTGAAAAAATTAAGCTTTTGGTCTCTTGGTCTCAGTTGTATCTGCAATAACATCCACCCCCTAATCCACAATAGCCAGAGTGGTCGTATTATGACTTAAGCTTATCACCAACAAACAATTACAACTATAAAAACCGGTAATGATGAAAACGATATTAAAGAAAATAAAATGTATGAAAATGTGGATTGTGTTTGACACTGATATCAAATTTTGCGCTTTAATATTAAATTTCAATAACATTCAAAACCACACAAAAAGTTTACGAATAGTAATATTCCATTCAGTTCACAAAGTTTAATAAATATATAATACTTCCTAATCCGAATCTACTCACTCAGTATAGTAATAGCCGAATGAATCAAGAAAGTTTTTCAACTCCGAAAAAGCAAGCATAGTCTAAGAGACATTAATATCTTTTTTACCGCTATTAAAATATTCTTGGCATTTAAACCGTCCACATATACCAGTATCATTAAGTGGACACGATAAAAACGAAGCCGTTTTAAGACTTGCTACTTTAAGCTTCGAATGTGTCTTTATCTCATATAATGATGTCAATACGTACATTTTATTTGACAACGGCTACTTTAATGCCTAATCAAATTCTATCTAACCACCTAGAAGTGCTTAAAGATGTTCGTAAGCTATATTTTATAGGCTGTTTTGATATTTATTTTTAAACATCATATGTTTTTTTATAAAAGAGTTGTTTTTTAGTAGTCCCGGTTGCGGGTTATACTGTAATATACCTCTTAGTATTCAGTTTTGGCAATAGAACCTTTTAGTAGACCATTGACGATGTATTAAGTTCAATCAAGAATGATATAATTTATCAATGCAATGCAATCTGTTGCGTGATTCGATTATTTACTAATGTGATGCATCGAGAAGCCTAATGGCAATATAATCCGTAATATCCGCATCTTGCACCCCTGTAGTAAAATTAGCAATAAGAATGAAAGGAGTCAATACATCATAATGGGATCGTAAAGGTACAATGCATGGGTTAACGTAAAATGGAAAGAAAATTATTTAGTATATTAACACGCATCCACGACCGTGACCTCTCCTTTATTGGGTCTTTGAAAATTATTGGCTACTATTTCGAACATTATCGATAGCGGATGTGGCACGCACAAAAGGTGGGAACAAAACATAAATATTGGCCTATTAAGTCGGAACTACGATACTGATACCCCGACAAATTTTGTCAGAGCTTTTGTATTCAGTTCCGGCGGTAATCGCTTCACAAATGGCTCAGACAAAAAATCTGCTGCCAACTGTATTGTTTGATCTACGGATGGTAAAGGGAATGCTCTCAGGTAGACACGGGGGTGTATCGAACATACAAATAGAATGCTATTGTAGAACATTCAAATAATTTAACGCTTACGGCACGTTCGATTAATAATGGGGAAATTGATACAAATGGGGACATTAATTGAATAAATGTCAACACTATTGAAATGCCCAGTAAAGTTCCAGTCGGGAAATTTACATGTTTAATTTAATGTATCCGTATAATTCCTATGCTAAATTTACCCTGTTAAACAAATTTACTAAAAGTGTCTAACGCAAAGTTTATTCTGTAAATATTTACTAAAGTCGTTCTACTCAAGGGCGACTCAGTTCGGTTGGATGTTTGTGATGCCAGTGGCTTTCGTAGATTCTTTTTTTGCCGACGAGCGGGCGACTTCTCGATGTGGATTCTTAGCGCACTTGAGCCTGAACAGGTTTCTACATGGGGACCGAAAACCGGTAAAAAATCATCACAGGTAATTACGGTAGGCTCATCGCATCACAATCCGATATGGGAGTGTAATAGTACGAGTAATTGAAAACGAACACCATTTTCAGTGAACAAATTTATTAAAAACTGAAATATTCTAGTTATTACGTAAACTTGAACGTATTGCTTGAACCTAACAATTGTTTAACAGTAAAATTTAAATTAAATTATTTTATTATGTTTGTGTCTATTGTGAAATAGTATTTTCCAACCATTTGTGAACTGCATTATTGGATACAGTGTATTGTACTCGAGGACAGAAACAAAGCAAGTCGTAAAAAGCAAAGAGAACGTACCTACAAGTATATTTTTATATACAGGAAGTATAATAGTGTAATGTATTTGATCACTGCTGTAGGCAAACGTGTAGGAAAAAAATAAATATATTTATATCAAATATAATTATCAAAAATATATGTACATCAGCTTTACTTTGAGTTTACTATCTCTGATAAGAAAGAATCATCGTACGATAAGCAGCTGAATCAAGTTAGCATAACAGACGCGTAGGTTCTGACAAATGTTAAATACAATTTACACGACGCCAAAGGGCGTGCCCTCGTCGTAATATTCTACCCTCTTAATCACTACCCAGTGAAATAATTAATAACACCTCAATTAAAATATCAACTAAGCGCTTCCGCCCATGTGATGAAGCACAGGAATGCGTTGACTAAATTGTTTCTGAAGTTTTAAACAGTAACTTACGTGATTTTCGTGACCAACTTTAGCTTATATGTATAATTTAATGGTTGTAAAATAATAAATATACGTAATATAGATATTTCATTAGGCATCTTTTGATTAGAAGGATATAATAATCGTCGTACGAAATATGTTTCGTCATATTATTTTTATTTACAACAATAGGGGCTATCGCCAAATTAACATTTGAAGTGCCCATACCAGTATTAATTGAATCTCTTTTATTTTTTAGAGCCTTTAAACTACGATTATAAACAAAATTTTATGCAGTGACAATCATACCTCCGTGCCTTATATTAAAGATATTCAACAAGTCGTGCATAATGCAAAATGTTTATAAAAATTGTAATCTGATTTGGGATATTAAGATCTTGGTTTCATGTCGGAACAAGTTGTATTACTAATTAGCGCCTCGGGGAGCTGAAACAGGTTACGCGATTTATCGTAAAACCCAATTTAGAGCCGGGAGGCACGCGATTACAATCTTCTCACGACAGGAAGGCGCGCAAACTCCTCATCTCGAGGGAAATCACGCACGCAACAAACTTTATGGCAACACGTCTCGAGAAGCGATCCGCCTGGGGCGGCCGAAGACGGCCCGCGCCACACACGCGCTTATGCAAAAGAAATAACAAAACACGGGCAGTGTCTCTACGCGGCCCATGTGAACTTTACAAACCACAATAACTTGTACACAAACTCATTCATCAATAACCAAAGGTCACTTTCACAAATCACGTGTTATAACCGCGAGAAGCACTACCCGTTAACATCAAATTTCGGGCTAACATAACACTGACCGTGGTCGAGTAAGGCTGCAAGCTCAAACGAATTCCATCTTGTGCAAGACGTTCCCTCAGAAGTCGCTTTAACTGCATACGTGGAATTTTCACCAACTCCGCTTTCCCTTCTTCATATTCATCAGCATATTTCGCCGGTTCGACTGCAGCTGCCGCCTGCTCTTTCCTCGCCTCTTCCTCACATCGGCAAGTATCTCGAGCGGCGGCAGCTTCCTCCAATGTAAAATAAACAGCTGCTGCACCTTCCTCTCGCAAAGACCTTACGGAGTGCAGCAACCTTTGACGATGTGCAGGGTTGAGGACGCCAATTGCGTCCAAGTCGGGTTCTCCGACTTGCTTACATATCTCCAAGTCATCATACCCATTATCAATAAAACTCTCCGCATATTGGCCCAAGTGGAGAGATCGTAACCACTCAACGACGATGTTACCGCTCGTGGACGAGGCCATGGCGCGTTAGGACGCGTCGCGCATTACAGGCGTGCTCGCGTCGCGGCGGTCGGCGAGAAACTGACGACCACGCTTCCCTTCTCCCCACTTTCCCCTCCAAAGCCGCGGTCGCCGCCCCTAGTCCTCCGTGCTTTTGCTTTTTGACATTTTGTACAACAATCGTTTCAATTCATAGAGGTGCGTCTGACGCCGATTAACACCTCATGACATGACAATTTATGAATTAACAAAAGTTTGTTTATTTTATATAGATCTATTCTTAAAAATATATCATGCTCTTAAAAAACAAATAACGACTAAATTATCATAATAATTAATCAGTTATCGTATTTACATAATCATAAAGGGCTGTAATTCCACTGTTTAATAATTTCGTTGGATTTATATGACAATAACGAGTCACAGAGGCAATATAAGTAAAACAGCGGGAGGTAAGCACGCTGAATGATTTATACGTAGATTTATTCCAAAATTAATTCTCGGGCGCCTCTATAATGTTGTGTCCGGCTAATTCGAACTGGATAAATTGGTTTTTAAAATCCATTGCAAATTAAGAATTTCAATGTGACTTTATAAATGTATAACATTTGTTTGTAAGAACATTTTCTGAAGACTACGTACTCACAAACATTGAAATTTTTATTTTACTGGAAAAAAGGATGATAAATTTTTTTGACACCCTTCGTGCAACCTATGGATTACTTAGGGATTACGAGAAGACTTAATATGACGACTGTGTTATATTTATTAGTAAAATGACATTAAGTTACAATCTATGCGATCATGCATAAAACACTATGACCACTGTAACCTCCGTAGAATATTAGTTGAGTTACAATAACTACGAGTTTAATATTTAGTGTAAAGATAAAGAAGGTTTCATCTTAGTTCAAACTACATCAAAATCAATCTTTGCCTGATTCCGATATTTAATTTGTGTCACAGTATAATTATTAAGGAATGTTATTTTACTCTCATATAACATTTCTCCAATCAATAAGTTTAATAAAATGACATTATTCTATTTTCATTTTGGAATAAATCAATATAATTCCCTAAATAATTATCTCTGTTGCTTGAGAAATTAACCCTAAGAATAAAGATTTAGAACTTTTACTTTTGATTTCTCGTTGGTTCTTTAGTTAGGGCACTTGACCCGGCTATTCAGTAGATACAGATTAAACTTTCTCCCATTAAGAATCCAAAATAATTTTGATGCCGTCCCAATGCATGATCTTAATTGCATTTGGAAGCGGTTGCTCAAGTTCTGTAACAACAAAGCAATAAGATTTACTCTTCGCACAAAATCTTAAATACAATTTAATACCTCAACAATCCTAATTAACATTCAGTTAGTTTGCAGTTTCAATTGAACTTTGTTAATGTACACAGGCTCGTGTAGGCATGTAGGTGCCTCTCCTCAGAGTTAATTACCCGCGAAGCAAGATAAAGTTTACTTTTGCGATGCCGTTACTCATTTAACTTCTTGGACCTGTTTTATCTCATTTCGGATACTAGTTTAAGTTTGCATAAAGCCAGCCCGCTGATGCGGGCGAATAGTTCCCGATTTGTTTATTGTTCAAAACTATATTAACTCCAGGTAAGTTGTGGGGCTAATTTTAGTAACTGCGCTTTCTTGCTTAGAGTAGAGTTCTTATAAATTTGTCTAAAGCCTTTTGTTTGTCTTTTTAGTGAAAAACGTTTGCTTCTAATTTCAGCTTTCAGAAAAGAGGTTTGCTTACACATAATTACGAATTTTACGGCTATTGCATCAAGCTGTTTATAACTAATTATAGATTTACCTAATTTTTGGTAATGACAACAAAATCTTTAAATTCTAGTTTTTTAGAATTCAGATTAGCACCTTTATAAGATGGTACCTACTTTACAATGTTGTCTCAACAGTGTGGGTCTAAAGTCTGTTTAAAGTTATAAATTTTCATAATATTTTTTTTAATTATCTACATTTTCGTGTTGTCTGGCTGTAATTTATGTTTGACTATCTCTTGACAATTGTTAAATAATAATAAAACACTATAATATTATTATTGAGGAAAAGAACGTAATGAAATTTTAGAGAGCGGAACTGTTAAACGAAGAGTGAAGTTCTTTCTCTCTTCTCTTTATCTGCAAAATTCCTCATCATATCTCAAATATCATAAACTAACATCCATAATAGACAAACGATACAAAAAGTGGAATTGAGTCGATTAAAAATTATTCGACACGTATGGTATTAACCTTAGAGCGTTGTAATTTTAATAGGCTACATAACGATAAAGAAGCCACGGAGACCAGAAAAAGAACATTTCCATAGAGAACGCGTAATGAATAATGGAATGGTCCACTTGTGTGCGTGATTTGAGGCAGGCGGGTGAAACGATACTGCCTTTGAGCAGGAAGTTTGTGTGAACAGTAGATGGAACGTGCTTAGTAGCTTATGCGGTTACTTCGTTAAAAGTAGTGATGAAGTGGCGTATATTTAATACGTAATACGTTTATTTTCAAATATGTTCTTTTCAGTTTTTTTTTTCTTTTTTCATAATAAACTAACATGACTAACGTAACGTAACCATTTGTATGTTCAAATTATGATATAATAACCGAATTAGACTGTTTAATCTTGATTTTGTATTATGACTTGTAATAATGTACAACAATGTACAATGTACAATTCTCTAATATTCTGTTGTCTTTTGTCTTTTTGTGTACATAAATTGTTAAATAAATAAATATATAAATAATATTTATGTAACATTAAAATTTTTGAATTTTGGATTTTGATTTTTAATATCATGCAAACATTTACGATAACATGAAATAATCTTAAACTAAATTTACATGATTATGCTCGTGCTTAGATCATAAATAGCGACAATAAACGTTACATTTTTACTCTAACTTTTCGTACAAATTTACAAAATGTTCTTATATGTAAATAGATCAGCGCGCCTTGATGAAGGTAGCGAAACATCTTGCTAAACTTGTTTTCATTTTTCCCGCAACAACGAGTTATCATACAAAATCCCACACGAGACTCATAACAGAATATGGAAAGAGGAAGATCAAAATCTATTACCTTCACAAAGTCGAAATTCTTTTTATTTCCTTAGAATTACCTTTTCATTTTCAAAACAATGAAAATGAAAACTGATATCCTGGATTCATCGGAATATTCGCTAAGCCTGCAGATAGACTAGATTATCCCGACCTAGTTCTCGGCCCGCTCGCCAACGCACAAACCTTATTAATTTAAGAGACCTGTCTGCAATAAAAAGTGAAACACAATTTGAATTTATTGCGGTTGCAAATTAAAATCAAATTGTATTTTGAGTTCAATGGCGCTGTCACTTTGTATGTTAGATTCAATACTATTTTACTTATTTAAAAAAATTCTAATGTTACAACATAATTGAAGTTATTTCTGTGAAGAGATATCTTAATACTAGCTTCCGCCCGCGGCTGCACTCGCGTGGAGTTCATTCTATCACAAAAGTTATATTGTAAACCTTCTCCGTTAAATGGACTATCCCACATAAACATAATATTTCCAGTCCAACCGCCTCTCAAACTTTACCTCTTTATAATAATAGTAAATAGTAAACCTGTCTTGGAATAACTTCAATAAAATTTACAGATAACTGAGACCTTACATCTGCTTTCTTCTTTAAATATCTTAGTGTCTCAAATAATGAGAAGCCGGTTCTACTAAGTTAAAAACTGGAATAGGCAACTTTTTTGATATTTAACGTCGCCAGGGGGTTACATTTTTAATTATTTACTTTTTATAGATCTAGTATGTAATGGGGTTATTTATATACAACAATTTTTTGACAGTTCTTGAGACAGTTAAATGTAGGTGGAAAAGTAACAAGAACCATCATAAAAAGCGATTTTCATTTGTAGACTCAAATTTGATCTTTTATCAGCACTATAGCGTAATCAATAATTCGTTTTAAATATCGTAATAATTCTACACTACCTCATTTTAACATAATATAATAAGTGTAACTCTTGCTTTGAAAAATTATTGTCACTTCCAGTGTTTACCCATTTTGTTTTATATCAGTTAACCAAAGTAAATCGGTCCATGAAATTCTGTTAGAATCCATTGCTGGATATTGCATTACCAGTACAATTGTAATAAAAGCTATTTAATTGCTATTGCACTGGTCTGAATTAATATCGAGTCTTCAATAACTGCTTCGATAAACTTTAGTTAATCCTTAACAAAGATAAATGTAAGTTACATTTATTCGAATATTTTGAAATACATCATAAACCAACGCTTGATCATGAAAACTAACGTAATCTAGGATAAAATTCTAATGAACGCTCCTTGTGATTTTCTTTAGAAAGAACTTGTAATAGATTTTAATTTCTATTTAGTAATGTTTAAGGAAAATGAAACTAAAGCTCTTAGGCGTACAGCTTTTAAACGTGTTTTAAGAATTATTTAAAAGGTAAACCTCTCCCTGCCTCAGCTAAACAAGTTGGGCTGCCTGCCCGCTCACAGAAATTTTGCTAGCCATTAGAAATTCTACCTAAATAATTAGAAAATTTGATTTAAATTTTATAGCATCATTTCTAAAGACGCTTTGAACTAAATGAGAGTATTAAATTCATAAATTGGTAAATAAGGCCTAAATTTATGCAATATTGGCTATTCTTTTTGCAAATATATATGAGTATGACAGACATATAACAGACAATACATAAAAAATATACAGTTTCGACTTATTATATTATATTAAGTAGGCACTGTGTTATTACAAAGCTTTACAAATAAACGATTTTGCAATAATGTTGAAATTTATGGCTCAACATAGATAATGGCTACGAATAACCAAAAAAAAATTAAAACATTTTTTTAACTGTAATACAAGTCCTATATAAGGTTTTCGATCGTCAATCTAAGACATCTGTTCGTAAATCTACCGGGGGTCTTGACGTGAGATGAAAAGACAAAACTCAGCAAGTTTTCCCCATTTAAGTTCCATTTAAAAGTAGATGGGGGATATTTTGATCAGCAGTAAACTTAGACTGGAATGATGATTATTATTTTACTCAATATTCAATAAAAATTTACGAACATGTACCAAAGTTCGCAACATTTTTTTATTTATACAGTACATTCTTCACAAGTAAATAGCATTCGGATATTGCACGACTTTCCTATAAGAGTCTTGGGGAAAATCTGATAAGTGAGTATGAAAATGAAAGAGCTCGGGACAAAGGCCTGGCTTAATACGCATTTGAAGGCTTCTTATAGGAGTCTTATCTGGAACCGCGCGAGTTATCTATGCCACGCATAAGGCACGCCCCATCGGCGTCATGTTGTGATCGCAGGGTGTTCGGTGTCTCTCACAATATTACATAAAATACGACGAGAAATACTATGAAAGTACACAGATTATTCATAAATTATTTGTCCCTAAGATTTTTCTTAAAATAAATAGTTCTATATGAATTAAGCACGTTCGGCTTTGGTTTTCCAATTCTACTAACACGAAAGTTATATTGATATATTTTGATATTCGTTACTCAAATACGCGAAAAAAGTTAATGGATTTCAATGAAATTTCACACAGCCTTCATTGTAAAAAAAATACATTTTGTCTACTTCAGAATCCCTCTACTAATACTAATTATTAGTTTACCAGCTGTGGTAAACTACTAATAAGTGCATAATGTAATGATGGTAATAGTATAAT
Source organism: Acentria ephemerella (assembly GCA_943193645.1). Taxonomy (NCBI): domain Eukaryota; kingdom Metazoa; phylum Arthropoda; class Insecta; order Lepidoptera; family Crambidae; genus Acentria; species Acentria ephemerella. Next base: position 3,756,529 of record OW971882.1, read on the forward strand.
TTTCAGATAACTGACTAACAGAAGTGAGTGAAGACAGAAAATACTTTTTATGAAGCAAGTGTAATAGTCCCCTGATGCAAAGAGGGCTACGTCCAAGTTACTTACTGTGAAAGTGAAGAAAGTCACGCTGACAGAATAAAAGTAGATACCCCCGTTTTCAACACAACACTACATTAAATGAGCTCTGTACCTTAGTATGAGTTTCTATCGTATCGCTTTTGCGATCGTAGTTGCTTTCAGCAGATGATTGCATATATAAAAAATAGTTTCCAATACAACAGATTCAATACTGTCGCTTCCATATAATTCGACAGCTGACAAATATTAACCACTATCAGAAGGATTTTTTGCATTTGTAAACAATAGCTCACTCTTAACTCTGATTAAAGAGAGAAACCTCGCAAAATAATGTTTTGACTAAACTATTCTATTGTTCACTCAAGACATGAAACGATTTCTGTTGAAATAAATAGAAATATTCCTGAGTTCTGTAAGCTGGTGTATATTTGGCGAATGACACAAACAGAAGAATAACAAAAGAATAAAGACATTATGTACATCAAATAGACATATAAAAATAATTAACTGCCAGGGTGCTCTGAATTAGTATCATGGTACAATACCTCCCCGTAATTTAATCACCCTGTAGTTTAAACATAACAATGATTAATAAATAACACTAATATAATATAACTGAAGAAACTTAACTAAGATAATAAACCTAATGCTGTAGAAAATTTACAATGTTTTATTTTATTTAATGGTTTAGTTAAGATGTCTGCTGTCATATGATTAGTGCTGATGTACTTAATTGCAATGTTATCATTGGCTAATGACTCGCGAACGAAGTGATGACGTATGTCGATATGTTTGGTGCGAGCATGATATGTATCGTTCTGTGTGAGCTTGAGTGAGCTTTGATTATCAGAATGGATGACAATGGGCCTATCTACAGCAAATATCTCATGAATGAGTGATCTGAGGTATATTGCTTCTTTGCACGCTTCTCCTAGTGCCATATATTCCGCTTCTGTTGTAGACAAAGCAACGGTACGTTGTTTTTTTGCTTCCCATGAAATAGCAGCGCCACTCATCAGAAAAGCATATCCTGTGTATGACCGTCTGTCAATTAGGTTGCTGCCGTAATCTGCGTCTGTAAAACCTACAGGATAAGATTGATAATTTTTTGTATATGTTAACTTAAGGTCTTTGGTAGCCTTAAGATACCTAACTACCCTTTTTGCAGCTTTCCAATGTGCCTCCCCGTGATGTGTATTAAATTGGCTTAAATAGGAGACAGTATGGGATATATCTGGTCTTGTGCCGATTGAAATATACATCAATGAACCGATAAGCTGCTGATATGGTAAATCTGTGCGTTCCTTTTCTTCTTCAGGCAATGTTAATTTTACACCTGGTTCCATTGGTGTTAATATGGGAATCGCATCGCTCAAACCAAACTTTTGTATTATTTTTTCAATATAATGTGTTTGGTCGAGAGTAATTTTGTCATTAGTTGCTGAAACTCTCATGCCCAGACAATCTCTGAGAGACCCTAGGTCTTTAACGACAAAGTTTTGTTCTAATTGGTTTTTGAAGTTTTCCTTCAATTGGGCGTTACTTGATAGAACAAAAAAATCATCAACAAATACTGCAACGATCAAAATATCTTTGTCATGTTTTTTAAAATAAACACAATGTTCACATGATGCTTGTTTCATTGAGAAACTCTGCATAGCTTCTGAAACCTTTTTGTTCCATTGGCGTGGAGCTTGTTTCAAACCATATAGTGATTTTCTTAATTGGCAAACTTTTGTAGAATCACTTACAAAACCTTCTGGTTGTTCCATAAAAATCTGCTCTTCAAGATCACCGTTTAGGAATGCAGTCTCTACATCAAGATGGTCAATTTGTAAATTTAATTGAACTGCAAAAGCAATCAACAATCTAATGGTTGATAATCTTGTAACTGGAGAGAATGTTTCATTATAGTCTATGCCATAGACTTGAGTAAACCCTTTGGCAACTAGCCTTGCTTTAAATTTGACTGTTTCTCCGCTAGTGTTCTTTTTGATTTTGTATACCCATTTACTCTTAATAGTTTTCCTATCTTTAGGTCGATCCACTAAAATCCATGTTCCGTGTTTTAATAACGAATCATACTCAGCTTTCATAGCTTCGTTCCATTCTTTTTTGTACACATCTTCAATGGCTTGCTTATAGGTTTCAGGCTCGTCCTGACTCGATATCATATATGATACAGAATCATTTGTATAAGGAAACCTTATGGGTGCATGACGCTCTCTTTGTGGATATCTGGTTTCAGTAACAATATTCTCAGATGTTACAGGTTCTTCAGTTGGAGGTTCCGCTGGACTAGCAGTGAGTTCTCCTTGAACTTCAGGTTCTGAAACATCAGGAAGAATGACAGGTCTTACTGAAACTTCAGATTGACTTGAGGTTAGATCAGGAATGAGTTGCGGAGATATGGCTGGTTGTGATGTTGATAGTGGTGTATTATCAAATTTGACCTGGACTTTGTCTTGAAATAAAATATTATCGGAAGTTACATTAGGGTCTGAAACAGATATAGGTGATTTATTTTCAATAAAAACAACGTCTCTTGCTACTATAACTGTTTTAGGATTCCGAATATCTACAAGACGATATCCTTTGCTCTCACTGGAGTAACCTACAAATATACAGGTTCGTGTTTTCGGCGCTAGCTTTGTGCGCTTTTCCTTAGGAATAAGTGCATGAGCTTCACAACCAAAGACTCGCAGATGAGAAAGATCAAGGTGTTTACCATACCACAATACATCAGGGATTTTAAATTGTAAAGCTTGTGTAGGCGTTATATTTTTTAAATAGATTGCTGTATTAACAGCTTCACCCCAATATGCTTTTGGTAGATTTGAATCTTGAAGCATTGAACGCGCTTTTTCAATAATGGTTCTGTTTGCCCTTTCAGCGACACCATTTTGCTGAGGATTATATGGAACAGATGTTTGATGAATAATTCCATTATTCCTCATGAAAGAAACCATTTCGCGATTGACATATTCTCTACCATTATCTGAACGTAATATTTTAATTTTTAGACCTGTTTGATTTTCAACCAAACATTTAAATTGAACAAACTTAGAAAAAACTTCAGTCTTATTTTTTAAAAGATATCCAAAAGTTTTTCTAGTAAAATCGTCAGTAAAAGTAAGTAAATATAATGCTCCGCCCCATGAATGTTTGCTCATTGGACCACATAAATCAGAATGAATTAATTCTAACTTGGTATTAGACCTACTTTCAGACTGTGAAAAAGACCGTTTTGCTAATTTCCCTTGAAGACACGGTATACATGTTTCGTTCAATTTGTCAGAATAGTTTATGCCCATAGCTTTGTTTTTTAAAATGTTCATCGATTTGACATTTAAATGTCCGAGGCGTCTATGCCACAATGACGCATTATTAATAATATTGTTTGTCAAATGTGCTTGTGGCTGATTTTCAGATATATTTAGCTTATACATACCTTTATAATTGGATGCTGTAGCTACTACTGTACCTGACACTTTACATCCATCTTTTTGAAGAATGTTGGCACCTTTTGGAGAAAAAACAACGACAAAGCCTTTTTGTACTAAGCTAGCAACTGAAAGTAAATTAGCTGCTAATTTAGGGACATATAAAACATTAGAAATTGAGTGTATATTATTAGAAACGTTTAATGCAACTGTGCCTTTACCTTCGCTTGATATTTTCTCATTATTAGCGACAGTAACACTACTTGACAGACGGGTGAGATCCCTAAACATGTCTTTGTTATTGCACATATGAGAAGTAGCACCAGAATCAATATACCATGTGGATGATGATGAATGATTATGAGAATGTGTATTAAAACATGATAAAAGTGTAATATCTGTTATATAATTTGTAGATTGATTGACACTTGATGTTTTTTTACCCTTTCTCCTTCTACATTCAGTTATAAGATGACCAAATTTCTTACAATATTTACAACGAGGTGGTAAAGATTTTGTAGATAAAGCAGAACTATTATCCCCCGATGGAGTCATACGGCGTAGGTCTTCCTTCAGGAGAATTGATGCCACTGAGTCTGAGTTGATTTTGGTTCCGGAGTTTTCAATAGCCATGACCATAGGATTGTACTCATCCGGTAGACCAGTCAACATTACGACTGCTAAGAAGTCATCATCGACTGCACTGCTTATTTCTATAAGTTGTTGTTGTATACCTCTGATCTCGTTGACATATGATTCCATTGACTGATGCGTAACTAGTTTGCAATTGAATAGCTTGCGAAGTAGGTGAAGGCGACGTAGTAAACCACTATCGGCATAAGTTTCTTGCAGTTTTTTCCATGTGGAAGAAGCTGACGTAGTTGTCATTACTACTGGATACACAGTTTTGGCTACAGAAAGACAAATTTTTGCTCTAGCCTTAGCATCCATCTGCTTGAATATTTGTTCGCCGAGTGCAATTCTTCTTTCTTCGGGATTTTCGATAAAGCCCCAAAGGTCGCACACTATTAGGAGATTTTTCATGGAGAAGCTCCATGAAGTATAATTATTTGCTCCCTCTAGTTTTTCGATCGGTGTAGGTGTCATAAACATAGATGACGATGGAGTGGAGTTTTTGTTTCCGTTATCCATATCACTGATCGAACTAAATATACACACACTTTATTTAGGATTTAGGAGGCCTAGAACTCTGGACCCATAACCTGTTGAAATAAATAGAAATATTCCTGAGTTCTGTAAGCTGGTGTATATTTGGCGAATGACACAAACAGAAGAATAACAAAAGAATAAAGACATTATGTACATCAAATAGACATATAAAAATAATTAACTGCCAGGGTGCTCTGAATTAGTATCATGGTACAATAATTTCAAATGTGTACTGCAAATCGAATCACCGTATTCCACCACCAAGATAGAGTCCACTTCGACTATTCAACATTCCAGTACATTATTTCGTTTCGCGTCCAATTTCCATAGCCGGGGAGCGTGAACGGATTAATGGAGCAAAAGATTGCGATTCGGCCCGAAACCGTGTTCTTTTTAAATTTATGTAACTATTTCCTTCTGGCCATTTTGGGGTTAAAGTATATTCTAGTTGAGACGTAACTAAACTGTTATCTTTGCAAACCTTAATAAAGTATGCGATATTTTGAGCTTGAACTTTAGAGAATATAGAATATGAAAGAAGAAATAAAAAAGAGGCGAAATGCTATAAAAAATAATTGAAGGTTTTCTTCAATGGAAAAAAATGGAATAGAGCTACTGACTCATGACCTTTTCATATAAATTAAAGTAATGATTACCACTTAGCTAATTATCGATGGAAACTTAGCTAGCTGACTGTAAATGAAAGATTTATACTGAAGATGGATAAATTATAGTTCCCTACAGATTACTAATCCTATCAGGCCTAAGTCCCTAGTTTCCTAAGTACAACCTTAATCTCCAGCATAACAGTGCGATATATAAGTATATATTAGTTCGGGGAAAAAGTCTTTTCGCATATAGTATGTATAAGCTTGTAATAAATAAAATATCTTGGGCTGTATGTACCATTTATATCTGGCTAGTTTTCATGACATTAAGACATTTCAAAAAAAGAATCAATTTAGGATAATTTTGTGTTCCACTAATTTTCATTTGTTTTTCTTTCAGCCAAAATGAGCTAATCGAATGAAGAAATTAGATATATTTTTGATGTTAAAGATCGCCCTGGTCGCACTGTTAGGGCTAAAATGGACACTTTTTTTGAACAAATCAGTTTTGATCCATTTGAAAAAGCTGTGTACACATAAAAACTCGATATTTGGGTGCCACACGAGCTCACTGAAAGAAACCTTAAGAACCGTGTACTCATTTGCGATTATTTATTGAGACGTAATGAAACCGAATCATTTTAGCCATTTTAGAAGAGATTGATAACTGAAATAGGTAGTGGTAAAGGTCGGTCAGACAGACAGTGGCAAAACTTGGGTTAACTCGCAATAAGGTGATGCTGTGTCTATGGTGAGATTGGAAGGGCATTGTTAATTATGAGCTTTAACCGCCGGGCAGAGCCATTGATTGCAAGCAAGAAGTTGAGAGAAAGCGGCTGGAATTGATTACTAGAAAGGGAGTATTCTTTCAACACGATAACTCTCTAGCGTTAGGGTTCTAGTGGCTAAAGATGTATGTGATCTACCACATACATCTTTAGCTAATTGATATGTTGATATGCTTATTGAAGTCAAATATTGTAAGTTTATAAGTGTTGTTTGTTTGTAAGTATTGTAAGTGTATTTGTTTTGTATTTGACTTCAATAACTCAACAGCTTATGAAAAGAAAAAATTCAGCCCTTGAATTATTTCGTGATACACTAATAGTAGTTTATAAGATTCGTTGTAATATTTTGAAAAGGTTATGAGTAAGTTTTTGCTGCCAGAAGTTTCCAACCACAATTTATAATTCAAAGGATTCAAAAGGGTTTTATCAACTTATAGCAACAACTTCTTAAAATGTTTTCAATGCATCGAAATCAACTTTATTCTATAACTATTCGAAGTTTTACCACGTCGAATAAAGGTGTTTTTAGATTGTTATTTGAACACTTAGGGAACTACTCCTTAGAGTATCTCGTCGTTATTGGCGATTGGTTTTAAGTAATTATTAGTATTAATAAAATTGAAATATTTGCTTAAATTTTTTATTTTTGAGTTTGATCAATGTAGTTACTGTAACAGCATATAGCACCGGCAGGCTAATAGTAAGTTAAATTTTGTTAAGTTCGACATCATGTTATATATAAAGAAAATTTTGAAAATTTATAATAGTATTCATCGAAAAAGGCATGAATCAAACAAAAGACAAAAGACAACACGCACTAATAAACTCTATTAACGACACAATAATGTAATTTTTACAACTAACAATAAAAAGGACTATACGAATTAACTCATAAAATGAGTCAAGATGCTGAGCAAAAAAGCTTTTAACCGAATGTTAGCGGGAAACATGCACAGGCCCTCCAAAGCCCAATTGACCTAAATGGACACAAATAGTTGAAAGGAGCTCTATACGAGGTCATTATTCGCTCTGTAGACTGGTGAAAGTGTCAGGACGGCGGAGGACGGGCATTTATCCACATCCTAAAGGCACCACTGATTTTCCGAAGGATATATTAGGCTTTTTCAAGACATCAGTCGGCGAATAAATTATTTTGCGCTTGCAAGGGTAACGAAGTTAGATGAAAACGTTGTTTCTAGTTGCTTGTAGAAATTTGTATTCGTAAAAATTGTTTGTAGTTTGTTTTTTAGCTTTGATTATTAAATAGTATGAAATATTTCTTGTTGGCATAATACTCGCCTTAAGCCAACCAAAATTAAGCAAAATAGGAATTTATAATTATTTCAAAGACTGCAACTAACATTTGTTTTTTTAAGAACAATCTTAAACTGCGATAAAAGTCGAAGTTATCTCACAGGAATACGAAGTGTTATCCTTTGTATAAAGGTATAAAGTACACCAAAGGCATTCTTAAGAAGTCATGATCTCTCGAGCTAAGCTATTTTACTTTGAGATCGAATCACAAATGAAGATATCCGTACAGGTTATTGACATAGCTCACATGATTAGCTAGTAGCAGTTACAATGATTATGGCACTTTGGCACATTCCGAGCAGTACGATAGCGACGATATTTTAAAAAGCGTGTAGCGGCTGCTACTTTCCCATAACATAAAAGGAAAATCTGCTGCAGAAAAAAGGCCACGTGTAACCGATTAATGATAATTAAAATGTTTGAAAATGAAAAATTGAAACAAAAAACCTTTTATGTTCTTCTTAAATTTTTGATAAGGGCAGTACTTGAATTAGGAAGCTCCGCTCATATACGAGTATGATTACGAACAAATGCAACAAATTATTACGATAATAATATGTCAAATTTTATATAAAGCGCGTGTTGGTGTGTATCTTTCTGTATTTTGAGGAGCCCTTCAAAAGTAGACATTACCGGCTGATATGTGAATCATGATTCGTACCTTTAAATGCAAGAAAAGATATAATTTATAAACTTTACAATGTTTACAGAACAAAATTAAAAAATAAGAAGAACAAACTTCCACAGATGACATTTGTATTTACAACCATTTTGCACTCCAGACAAGTTACTGTTCCTAAAAAGTGAGCATGCATTTCGAATAGGTAATGTTACACTATTCTCTATAGTAATATATTTTTTCGACATGGTAATGAAATATTTTAAATTAATATTTTTATAGTCATAAAACGTTTGAGTGAACTTTAAAAAAAATTTATGCTATTATAATAAACATAATAAATATTTCTAAGGATGAGATACTCCATGTGTGTTCCTGCTGTGAATAGGGTAAAGAGAACAATAGAGGTAAGAGAAAATAATGTTCTTATTTTTTTTTTACATGGTAAGTAACGCGTGAGTTGTGCAGCGATTCTACGTTCGTTTTTAGGTTACAGCAATTGCTTATCACTAAGGCGGCCATTGTTAAATTTACTAACTTACAAGAAAAGTCATTATTTACATTTGGTAACTATGTAAATACAAACAAAAATGATTCGTTTAGGAGCCAAGCATCTGCCTCTTCTATGATTATAATCAGAGACATGACGTTGTTTTAAAAAACAAACAAAGATGAATATCGGTGTGAGGTGTGACTGTTCTGTCGTGTGTATTTTATTATCACCTCAAGATATTCCTTTCCGGAGTCTTTTGTATACCACTGCACTTCTTGCATCTTAAGGCTTAGAAGGATCTTTTAAAGTAACGAAGGTGGTGTTATCCTGAAGCCGACATTTAATTTAATAGACGCTTAACGTACATGTATAAACAAAACTTTGTAATGTGGGCTGAAAAAGGCAGGGTGTTAAAATAACAACACGACCAGTAACGGATTAAGGGATTGTATTTATTACAACATGTCAATTTTTTTTCGTGTCTTCTGCACCTTTATGCTTTTTGCAAAATTTTTACATGAGTTAACTAAATTCATGTGAGCCTTGAAACTTCTTTAACAACTTGCAAACAACTAAGTTAATTTGTAAACTGTTATATTTTATAAAATTCTAGTATTATGTTTATATTAATAAATAAAAAGTAAATTTATAAATAAGGAATTAGTAAATATCAATGTGATTAAACTAAATTATTTAATCGATATTCTTTTTCTTGTTTAAAACAACATTAAAAAAGGAACCTAATGGATTTCTTTTATCGATTTACGTTATCTATGGCTATCAAGACCCTTTTTATGAGAATGTGTAGAGGTAACAAATGATATTAATATAAATAGGTCTGCATTACCTTAAAACAGCAAAAAATCAAAGGTCTCTCAATTCCCGACACTATTGAAATATTGGCAAGTTGGTTAGGAACCCCGGATCGTGAGTATAACTCATAATTTGCCAGTTTTTAATGAATAGGACGTGGTTTACAAACATGGGAAAACATGGCTTAAAAGTTCTCAGGTTCTGCTAATTTATTTGATTTCTGAGCAATAAACAAATTTATTTTGGATTGTGTATAATTTATGGTCGCCTGGTATTTAATATTGAATGCATATCTAAACTTGTGCTGAATGAAGCGAAGATCGCGACCTGCTATAAAGGAAGCGCTATGTTTATAGTAAGAGAAAAGACGTCTTCCTGCCAATGAAACAATGCTTGTCTGACGAGACAGTTCTGCTAATTTTACTTATTGGATGAAAAAAGCTACAAAAATGGCATTTAGCATCGTAGTCGTAGTAATTTTAATAAAGTCAATATCTTGTTTAAAAGAATATAAAAAAACTTATTTCAATAAAATATTTGAAGGTCCTGAGTCTGACCCTGAACACTGCGAGTCTTGGGAATAAAAATGTTTTCGTGGTAATGCTGTTCTAAATTGTGGTAATGAAGATTTGTGTACACCAAGTGTTTACGAAGGCTGAACCACGTTCTAATTATGGAGATTTTTCTTAAAAAAGCTTGTTACTCCTGAATTTATTCGTTACATTACAAGAGACAAGTGAAAATTATTTTATTTCTTATTCGTACACATTCATCTATACGATGATAACATTCCTATTCATTTTATTTTACGACTCCTTTTGTTTAAAAAATATTCAAATTTTACGGGAGTAAGGTTTTCTTTATACTCAAACTACGATAATAGATTCTTAAAAAAGTAAGTATTATAATGTACTTTACTAATATAATATGACAAGATACAAATAAATAGAGTAATCTGTAAGAAAAAAGGTGAGGTTTATCTTATATTTTAATAATTTTAATTTGTTGAACTAAATACTTTCCTATTTACTTAAAAATTAAAATGTAGTTATAATAAATTTTTACTACCTTAAATTTGCCTTCTTTATAATTGGAATGTATTTTTACATTTTCAAATAAAATCAACAATAACACTAAATACAAGGGCTTACTACATTGAAATGTAAGCAACAGAAGCAACTTCAATGCAGTCCAGCGAATTACTATAGGTATACGGCGTGTCATAGGCACGGACGGCTCGGGATCGTTTCGCGACGATGACCCACCTTCCAACCCTCGGGACAGCCCTAGTAACACTAGTGATGTGGTAACTGCATCGATAATTACAACTATATAGAGGCCTTTTAATTAATGAGGCTCAGTAGACAACAAACTTAGCCATTCTTGAGAAAACTATTTAGTATTCCAGTTATCACTTTGAAAGAAAATTACTTGTTCCTATTAAAAAACCTCACTTTTTTAACAAAACATGAGTCATCATTTTATAATTAAAATAAACTTGCCTTATCGATAATAAGACGCTGATAATAAAAATATATTCAATTATACAATTTATGTAAAATCATAATATTCAAGTAACGGATTTGTATCTTGACTGTCTCTGAATTTTCCTCTATATCAATATATTTTCATTAATATAGGCCGAACTATGTACTAGCAGCACGTAACTTTGTTTGGAGCGCTTAATAGTTAAATAAGTTTATATTAAGTGGACTTATATTTACATATATTAGAGATGTGGGTAGTATCAGTCATTCCACAAAACAAAACCTTTTAAAAGAAAAGAAGGGTTAAAATAATTTCAGTGTAAATATTTATCGACCTCTGACAGCACTATGGTACAGCAATGCGGACAATTCAGGACGTGGACAAATGTGCTCGGCGACTCGCCGTGACACGTTCATTGAGCTTTCATTTGGGCAATTTTCGACTAAATCCCGGCCAATCGGACGTTCCCGAACTACTGGCTACAATATATGCTAGACTTTGAGCTTAAAACGAGGCACTGCTCATACAGGATTAATATTTGACCGGTGCAATGAGTGGAGGAAAAAATTTGGATATTCTATATTTAAATACTATCTATCATATATCTAAAATATATTTCTGCATTAAAAGATGAGTAATAATATCAGTTATTGAGTAGCAAATAACCGATTATATCTCTGAACTATATATGTATCAGACTTTCTTGATTTCAATAGTGTATCACAGCGGGGTGTAAAAGACGAAGGTTTTTATTTATACTAGAGTGAATATACTACTCTTACACATCACTAAGGATAATTAGAATTTAATTAAGAATTTACCATAAATATTAAAACCATGCAACATAGAGCTTAATGAAATTTACTGCACATATTCTAGTTATCGATATCTAAGTGGTCAGAAAAGTTTAAAAAAATTATCTAAAATTTTGATACTTAGTTTCTATATCAAACATTTGGCAGTATTATATTATCACTTTAATAATGAAGAGACATTTATATTAATTTTTTAGCGGGAAAGAAGCCTCGGCACCTTTTTACAATCTAGGTGTATGCCCCAACCACTAAGCCGCGATTTGAAATTATAAGTAAATGTCTGTCATAATAGACATAATACATCATATTATGCGACAGACAGCATAACGCTGCGCAATTATATTCGAAAAGACTGAAAATTCTTATGATACTACATTTGATAGATAACAAATTGAAACTCATTTTTCGCAAAGGAGGATAGACTTTATCAAACATTGGTAGACTCCAATGCGATTATATCAACACGTGCTCAGAATATACTGTACATACAGAATATGAAAACAACAAGCGCTTTGATTTCAGTCGAAAAGTGGACTTGTTATTGCCAAAAGGTCTCGAATTTGCCCTAAAAAATTGTAAAACTAATTATTTATTGTAGTAAAAATATATTATGTACATCATCTTGTGTTTAAAGTTTAACATGATAAAATACTTATAAAGATAATGATTTAAGCCTCCCAAATAGGCTCAACTATTGAAAATTCAAGTGTTGCAAAATTAAATTCGTTCTTATAAATGTACTCATATAATTTCATTTCTTAGAAATTCCAAGACTTGAGTTAATACGTCTAAGCTGCTCACTAATTTGGGTTTACTTAGCTAAACGATTTAATTTTTTATATTATTTGACTAAGACGATGGTTTCATATTTATTGTGAATTATTGATTGTGGATTATTCCCAATGTTTCTTCTTGAATTGGTTGATGTATAATAAAGATATAATATTTCAATTCTATAAAGGTCGTGAGACTAAAAAATTAGAAAACATTTATGAATACTAAACACACTGTGATATTATTGAAGATTAAAGATGTTAATTTCAAATGATTTTAGTCATATCATGATAATTTTCAGCTTACAATTTTCACCTTTCGATAAATTTACAATGAACAACGAATATATGAAAAATTCGACGAAAGGTTACGCATTCGTGCGTACAGTTGTTTCAGTATCACAATCATTGAAATTTATATATTTTTATAGCACACCATAAATTGGAGCACTCGACCAATGCGGTAACAAGGCGTAGTGTTTCGAGCGCTCTACTTTCGATTACGAAGACAAAGCAATTTTCACTATGATTGGTCCCTGGCTGGGTAACATTTTGATACCCATATATCTTGAGCAGGAGCTCAACTTGCATACCAAAGCACTGAGGACAGTGCTTCGGTATGCAAGTTAAGCATTAGTCCCAGTTATTACAGCAGCCGTTTTAACCTACTAACCCATTAAGCTAGCGTGATGGTGCTATCGTCCAAACTCCTAGTGTATCTCACATATAGGCTATCGATGTGGATGACAACAAAAATTTCAGATACAGACACCAAGGATATTGCACAAGGGTAATCGTATCGATAAGTTGCATTCTCTTCTATACCCCATACAGAGATTTGATAGAGTTACCACGAATAATTCAATTTTTCCAATTTTGTGAAAAACGCCCATGTTCAAACTCACCATTACTACGTTCTCACATTAAAACCTTCACTGACTTCGTTATTAGTATCATCTGTATTGATGTCAGTAAGATAAAATCCAATTTAATCGTCAATCGCAAATATTCAATGGACTCCTCTACTGCTTATCATCAGGTGAGATTTTTATAAAAAAAAGTCAATTCGT